>CM052332.1:2092695-2328236 GCA_028455615.1 Lasioglossum zephyrum
GGGAGAGAGAGAGAGAGAGAGAGAGAGAGCGGGAGAGAGAGAGAGAGAGAGACAGCGACAGTGCAGCTATTGCACAGGAATCTGGTCTCGCGTGTGTGCGTGATCGATCGTCGCGTGTCGGCCATCACAACGTTGCATTGCGCTGCGTGCGCAGTCACGTGTCGCGTCATGAAGAGAAAATGACTACGTCATGAAAAAGTTTCAAGGATCGCGTGGATCTGTGACCGCTTCGCCGTCGCCTCGCGTCGCGCACACCGACACGGCCGCGTTCCCTTTAAAACGTACAATGGAAATGTGCGCGCATTGTTCCGATCTCATTTCATGCCACGGCGATCCTCCGCGATTTTCTTTTCATTTTTTAAACAATTTCCATGGTAAATCGGCTCGGATTCAATTCGACGAATCCGAGCGCCGAGCGTCGCTGCGGACCTTCGTATAGTCGTTCCAATCAATTACCGTTTATTGCAGATAATACATACGTCAAACAAATGGAAATTGCTTTAATTCGAGGAGATTTTCGTATCCTTTCTATTAATTAGAAAATTTTCCAATCTCACCATTGTTCAAATTATTCTAGGTGCAATTCTACACACCGCAACGAATTCTTTGCAATCATTTCCTTAAATAAAAAATGGCAAACTTTTAACATCTTTATTCAACATTTATCAAGGCCTTTCTCTTGTTCCTCGTGTATAATAACAACTGTATGCACTTTGATTTTAACTCGCAAAAATTATATATTTCTTCCGACCTAGAATAATTTCAATCTATATGATTTTTTTTTCTATTGATCTAATACCTCATATCATACTTAAATGTTTAGTAATATATTGGTTAGACACCAACATATTTAATAACGTAAACAATATTTTGACTAATGGTGTACAGCAATTTTTAGTGTTACCTCTCTCTCTGTCTCACACACACACACATACATACACACGCACACCCACTCACAGAGTCACCTCTTAAATGCCAAGGGTTAATATTGTTGGTTAAAATAGACCCTGACCCTGTCATCGGTGGGCTAAATAAGATTACTGAACCTCTATGAATAATTCCACAACAATGTCACTCGTTTTAAGCGTGCTAAATAGTAGGCTCTGATTGCTAGACAGTTCCAATTTCTAGATACGTGATTTGCGGAGCGTAGTATGGCAGTTTTTATCCGATACAATTTCGCGACCTCCTCAGTCGAAGACAAGGACTACCAAGAACCCAAGATAGATCGATACTGTCAAATTGCCATCGCATGCAACATTGTGTACCCGAACGTCATAAAGTTCAAGGGTAATCTACGCGCGCGCGCGCCAGCATGGTTTAGGAAAGAAGAATTCAATTACATGGTCGAATTAAGATGGTTCATCCACAGAGTATGCATCAGCGAACATGTCGAGAGGGGAAAAAGCTCCGAAGCACACGAGGTGTGAATCGCGCGAATTCACCCCCAATAACTGATCGTCTCTCATTACATAGTCCTGCGCTGCCTCGAGATTGCATTTGCATCCACGCCCGTTTAACGAGATTCCATCTGCATATGCATCCGAAGACAAACTACGTTAAACTGCATTCTGTCGCGTCCGCAGATTGGAATTACGCGATTACATTCCCCGAGCCTTTTTCCTCGGCGCACGCTCCTTTTGGCACGCGTAAACACCAGTTTATTGGCTTCGCCGGCATCCAAACATTAGTTACCCGCGTGCATAATGCGTTTTAAGTCACGTGACAAAACGTTGGAACCGGTGTACGCACATTTCCGTTCATAATTATTGAATTCGTTTGATGTCCGTGTTTTTCGAAATTTTAAAAACTCGTTTCACTTGATTGTATTACTAAAATATATGGTACAGTGTATTTTCACTTTCGACTTACGGCTAGACTAATTTTTAAAATTATTGCAACAATCATGCACTATTTATAATCGTATTGATTTTTTAAATAATTTATTACTAAAATTTAAAATTTTCCTTTCTGAGCATGTCCCTTCTTTGTTATTATACATATACGAGTAGTCTGTATCTTTCTAATATGTAAAATAGGGCTTCAGCCCGTTTATAATAAATAATAATAATAATAAAAAATGTTCAGGCGCGGTTCCATTTCGTCTAAAGTTTATACACTGGGTGTCCGTTGAGAGCATCTCGGTTCAGGTAACCGAAAACTTCTGCGGGCAGCGTCGCGTCTTCTTCGATGAGGGGTAAGTGCGCCACCGATGGAACGTAACGTAATAGTAGCGCAAATATTCCTCGTCTGGCCCGTGTTGTCACCGTTACACGACCGGAGGGGTCACCAGCCATCGTCTTGCTGCCTACCATACAGAGATATTGCCGTCCTTAGGGAGGCTTCCTCAAACACCCGTCTGTCTGTTCCAGCCGCCTCCACGTGGGGCTGCTAAATCCCACGACCCCACGATCGATATATCGGGCTGCCACGAATGCGTGAAGTCATTCGAACTTCCACACGTTTCGCCCTGCGAACATAGATCGCTTTACTTCTGCTCTTCAACCTCCAAATTTCAAATTTCTCCCTACCCTCATCGTCAAAAAATTGGAACACGAAACACGTTTTGCTCTTCAACTCTTAAAATTCAAAATTTCTCTCTACTTCCATCGTTCAGAAATTGGAACACATACGGATTGTTCAAAAAATTCTGTGTGACGCTAGCTCTATTGAATATTGAATCTTCTATGTATTTTACGCAAGATATAAGTCCCTAGAGATTGATATTTTAGTTGATTTTCTATTGTATTAAATTAACGTAAATATAGTGGTCGATTTCGTTCACTTCATTTTCTGCAAATAAGTGTTCTGCTATTAAATCTTCACAATTCACATAAATGTAAAATAAATAATTTGAAATTACATTTTAGCTGTTCTAGTAGTGCCAGTAATAATAAATATGACTCGAGTCGGAAATTTTTAAATATTGGTTAAAATATAAATATTCTGCTACCATTCATCTGTGAGGCTTACTTTTTATCGAAGTACTGATAGAGAATCACCTATGATCCAGCATTATGCTCCAAGCTGCAGTAAATTATGATTGTTAAAATATTACTTAGATACCCGTCGTATCTAAGACTCTCTAATTTTTTACATTTTCCCAGATACCACTTACAATAGTCGGCAAAAATCAAAGAACCCGTGTTTTAGTTATCTGATCCCAAGAGAATCATAAATCATTTTTATCTTGAGCAATTGTAGGTTATAATTTTAATATAAGCGTCGAGTTGAAGCAATCAGGAATATAATGGTTAGAAGAAGAGTTTCCCAAGACATCCGAAAAGGAGGGAGAATGGGGATTCTAGAATGAAATAAAATACCTAATGGAAACCATCGTATCCCTGTAGGAAGCGATACTACGAATTCCTTCGTGTGATGCCGCAACGTTCTTGGTTCTCCCTCGAATGTTATCGGTATTAAAGTACACAGGTTACGAACATTCGGCAATGGGCGCATCTCTTGCAAGGGTTATCCCACAATTCCCACGGCATTCCACTTGGTTCTAATACGTTTCAGCACTTTAACCATAGTGGGTCATGATAGTATGTAAATGTGCCCGAATACTCGTATTCGAATTTCTTAGGAAGTGGAACGCGTATGTAGCCAGACTTGTGCAGGCAATACTCTAATTGTCATGAAAGCAACAGACAGGAATTCTGAATATTAATCTGACGTTTGCTATCGATTTTTACTAGTGACGAAAATCTTCGTATGAAATGGAGTTTGTACATTAGACATGTATCTACATTTAACAATCTACTAACAATATAATAGAACACTTTGTATACCTTACTACTGTTGTATGCTTCTAGTTTTAAATTGCTTTTTCATCCCCTCATTTTATAATTAGTTTTTGTTTGACATCAGACTTCAATGGTCTCAAGTATAACTACTATTTTGTTACATCCAAGATTGCTTCATTGAATTTTCACGTATTTATGGCTGATGGAAATTTTCAAAAAATGCCGCAATACAAAATTCGAAATAATTCCGTACGATTTTTATTTGTTTTGGATCTACAAAGGCTGATCCCATTAAAAATAGCATTTTATCTCATTCCACTTTCTTGAAGGTTGTCTATAAAAATTGGAAATAGCATATACATCCGCAGTGTAGTAGAAATAAAAGATCTTCATTTGGAAATTGAACTATTAGCAGAATTGTTTAAATGAACAAGTAGTTGACGGTAGCCTCAACCCCCACTTACGCTGCTGAAATCTTAGTTACTAATTGATTTATTTATCAATCTACGTACAAGATAAAATTTGATTACAAATGAATTTATTCGTTCAAAGTGTACAACAGAAGTGGATGAAGCGTTACTCTAGGATAACTACCAAAGATAATTTCATGCAATTATTTCTGTAGTGTCGATCGAAATTAATAGAATCAAAGTAAGAATAGGAAAAATCGTCTGCTAGAGGGACGAGGATGCAATTAGGGGTTGAATTATCATATTAATGAAATTCTCGTAACGACATAAGAGATCCTCACGTGATTTGCGTAATGGTCACTGTTTATCATCGCAGTTATTAAGCCAGCCTATAGCTAGTTGAAGTTGGCTTGGAAACAGCATCTCGCGGGTACCCGTGGCGTCAGGTACAAGAGATTCCTTGGCGGCGGGTCATGTACTGAATTGTATTCGGTAACCCCTTTCCGTCTAGATGAGGGCAGGGGTGTCGCAAGAGGGGTGGAAGGCTTATTCGAGCAAGACAACATTCGAGGAGAGCAAGTCCTAGGAACGCGGGGCTCGTAGCGGGCGACAACGAGGACGTAAATCAGACGAAACTGCAACGTAGAATTAAGGGACTCTCCGGTCTTGTGTTCTTAATGAATGTAGCGCTGCCTCTAATTAGACGTTCTTAATGCGGACCGTCTCCCCGCGCCAGCAGCCGGAGAGAAAGTGTCGTCTTAACCGCTATTCATAAATGATTCAGCCCGGAGAATCGAATTTAACCTTTGCGGTCCGGGAGATAAGTCAGCTTGAAATATCGCGACCGCGCGCGCGCAGGGCCGCGTAAAGAATGGCGCGCTTTCGGAGAAATGTACCCTGACGAGTGTAATTGAAACCGCCCCGACGGATACGTTGGGCTTCTAAACGAATGATGTACCGTTCGCACCTCTGTCGGGAAGCACTAACTTCTTCCAATACAGATATTTACTTGTATTGCAATTCCTGGTCTCGCGCGTACTATCAAACCGAAAGCGGACTCCGGATAGTTTCTCTATGTCAGATCAAGTTTAATGGCTCTGCTGATAGCTTCTATAAACTGTGTATCGAGCTGTCTCGCTTATCCGTTGCATTTGCATTCTCTTATACAATAGTTCAGTATCTTCGAAGTCTGAATTAAGTCAGAAAAATAACAAATGTTTTATTCTCTTCAGTTCAACAAAAATTTTGCTGAAACGCTCGTGCCATTATCGCTGTAACTTCGGCAAAAACCATTATCGTTGCTAAAAAGATTCGTGTACAATAATTATACCGAGTTTGAAATAATAGAACTCATTACTTTCCCCGCAAAAAAATCTAGTACCACGTACCAGTATCTAGCATCAAGCTCTAAGAAGAGAATATCGAGACAATCCGTCGAGAGACGGAAACAAGACAGGGACAGATTAACCGACAGCTCTCCAAGTGTAGTAATCTGAAATGACAGAGCAAACGTTCTGATCGTTCCAGTTTTCATCTTCCATGGAGCCGGTCAAAATTGAACGGAGTTAAGACGTCAACGTAACAGGTTGCTCGGTCAGCCGCGCAACGTTTAACAGCCGTTGCGAGTGGATGAAGCTCGTCTTCGATGCTTGCCATCGAGGGAAGTGAATAGGTACGTCGAACAGCGAACGGTGTACACGAACTAGACAGCGCAATTCCCGTTTCGGAGGGTCACTGCATTCGGGATGGTCTTACTCGTCTGGTAGTCCGAACCCCTCCGCCAAATTTTTCTCTCTATCTCTCAGTCTACCCCTCCCACCTCCCTGTCTCTCTCCTCTTTCTCCCTTCGTTCCCGATGCACTTCCACTCCCTCCGGCAATGCCGCCGGTACCGTCGAAGACCGATTACGGATAATTATCCGCAACCTATTACGCGCTAAAACCTTGTCATCGCGATTATCGTTAGAGCGGAAAGCTGCCGGGGTGTAGCGTCGTTCAACGGTCGGCACACCAAAACCTCTTCCACCCCCGCACGCTCAGACATCACCTCCTCGCGGAGGAAACTTTGACTTAAAGTTGCACGCTGAAACTGTCGTTCTCGATCTTGATCGGAAGCCCGACTCGTCCGATCGGATTCCACCGAGCTGACTGATCGGTTGATCAGGTTGACTTCAGGGACTCTTCTGACACCGGTCTCCCAACTGTGAAAGTGCTCTTCCAAGTTGGCACTGAACGCGTCCGATGATTTCGTAAGTATGTGCTGCATTAACCAAGCTTTTAGCTGATACACGACGAGGAAATTCAAATGGTTTAGCTATGGCGAAGCTAGCATATTGTTTGAAATACTTTGTAAAATCTGGACATGAAAGAAACAATACTGAACGTGTAACACGATTGTTCTTGTTATTAAGTTGCACACGCCATGGGAGAATGATTTGAACAATAAATAACAAGACAGATAATCGCAGTAATAATTCTCTGAATTTGTTACTCATTTCTCGACAAGTTGCTTAATCTGACTCGATAAGGAACCCGATTACTCAAATCCAAAATAAACAGACGCTCCTACTAAACAGAAAATACAAGTCTTTACTGAAACCGTAAATTTTCGTTGACTCTCACGAATTTCTTACGATATACAACATAAAGTTACAGGTGTGATTCGCTCTCAGCCATTGTTCTGATGGGATCAACAGGCAATAGCGTTTAACTTGATCGTCGAAAGCTGGCGGGGACGCGTTATCGCTCCGCGGAATTTCCGAAGTATTCGAAGCCCTCTCGATGGGAAAAGTGTAAACACGGATACCAGATACAGGCGTTAAGTTTCGATGAAGTGGATTAACGATAATCTTATCGATTCACGCGAAATTTTGGTTGGCTCAATAGGCACGAGGTTCTACTCGCATTCCAGTCTAGCCGAATATCTATTGAACAAGCTGGCGTGCCAGGTAAGCCGTATTCCCATTGAATCCGGAGGAGCGCTATTTCTCTGTGTGACGCTATGGAGCTAGAATATTATATTCCCCGCGAAATTATGCCATCTATCAAAATACCGATGCCTAGGATAATTGATGCTATCGGAACGACGACGCCAGTCATGCTAGACAGCACATGGCGTAAAATTGAATATCGATTAGACATTCTGCCTGGAGTAGGCGGCCGCAGAGGAGGAGGAGGAGGAGGAAATAAAGGAGGAGAGAGGAAGGGGGTCTCGTTGAGGCAAAGTTATTAATTTCCCTCCGTGGTCGAATCTCTCGATTAAATGGCACCAATAACGTCGAGTTTATAATGCGGACTTACCGCTAATTAATAAATCGACTGGCTGCTAATAATGAGAGCCTTCGCGGAACGTCTATCTTAGGCTGCCCTTGCTAGCCGATCGTTCGACGTTTCCGCTCAGCCGTGGTCTACGAGCGACAGTTTGCGACGCGACTGAATGCGATTTCGGGCTTGGGAACGTTTGGGACAGTTTACGAGGAGTTTTCATCGGTTTCGGTGTATCGGTGAAAGACCGCCTAACGAGCGAATCAATGGACGAGGCAGCCGTCCACGGGCTCGAAATGGAACAGAAGCTGGTAAACGGATTGCCAGCCGGCGTTCCTGCGGGCACCGGCCAACAATAACAGCTAACTCCTACGGGCAGGACTATCGATGCTAATCGATCGCCGCGCGATATATCTGCGTTGACATAACTCGGGAATTTATCGACGCCACCGCACACGCTGGCATCGCTCGATATGCTAATAAAGGACTCTTGCGTCGTGCTGACCGGGGCCGTAACATGAACACCGGCCCCGGCTACACACCTATGTGGGTTTAACCGTGTTCCTTATGATCGTGACGAATGTTTGATTCTGCAAATTGATGCACGGAGAGATCCTCTCGCCCCCAAGCCCTCTCCTAATTCTGGCGCCCTTCCAGCGGCCCGGCTCGAACGTATCTGATTGTCGTTGAGTAATCGTCCCGAATTAATTTCGTTAATCCTTCTGCCGTTTTCTCCGGCGCAAGCCCGCCTTTGTGCAACGTGTGCCGCTCCGCCCGATAACAGATGGCGACTATATTTTGCCGCGGAATATTTTTCCTTGAAATTTGGTGGCTCGTAAAACGCGTCGCCCCCCAAAAAAATGAATGGATCTCGCGGCGCGCCGCTCGAAATTAATATCAGGAGTCCGAATGTGCGCGGGATTAACGAGCAGTATATCTTTCGAACTTGTTATTGAAATTGGATAACATTATTTTGGGTTAACTCTTTTATTCTTCTATACGTACAATTATTTTCCAAATGTTGCAAAAACAGCTTGCAAATGTTTAGTTCAATAGAGCATGCACGAGAGAAAATCGAAAAGTAAGTAACATTTGTAGTGGCAACATGAATTCTATTAGATAATTTTCATATATTCGTGATACTTTTTTTTTATAAAAGTGATGCTAAACACAATTCGGATTACGTTACTCGTTTAATTCACCATACAGTGAGACCTCTATTATCCGCACTAATCGGTAGAACATGACGGCTGTATAGACAATGGAACAGTTATTATAATGTACAGTTTAGTATAATGAATCGTTGGATAATGAAGGGTTCAGATATCATCGCTTCGAATAATAGAGGTTCTCCTAAATTGTGAATTAAATGAGTAAATATGATCCAAATTGTACAGTATTGGGTATCGTGTTATACGAAATAGTGCTACGAATATTATAGTAACGGTTTCAGAAAGAAATAATTAAGAACAAGAAAGTATTGTCATCGAATCGGTACTATTTATGTTAGATTATACTTCTGCAGTAATGAAGATACGTAAACTTTTCACAAATATCGTGTACATCTCTCTGACACGTATCGAGACACTACTGAACCCAACAATGGTGTAGATAAAATTAAGTATGATAAAAGAGAGAATGAATTTGGCTCATTGTGGCCACGGTCTGAGAACATAGTCGGCGATATTGAAACGTATCCTTTCGCCAACCCCGTCGACTTAAATTCACAATCAAGTAATTTGTCCGCGAATCCAATCCATCGGTTCAGAAAAGAACCAAGTCCGTTCGTTCCCATTCACGTAATATTGGAATCCCGCAGGCAGTTATTTACGTCGCGGAGAAAACTCGCTGTCGACTCCGCGGCGTTCCCGATCCCTTAAATTATTCCGGCCTAGCATGTTCGTTAACTTTCCAATTTTCAGCAAGGCACAGACCCGCTTTTCGGCTCGCGCCATTGTTGCTCGGTTGTTTGCCAGAAGCTAGCCCCGGGTTAGTACCGACGCCGAGACACGATGCAATTTCCAGCGCGGCACAGCTTTATTCCGATTTTTCCGAATGTTGACGTTTCCTTCTTGTCTACAATCCGCGCCGCTTTGTCCAACGGATACCGGGGGTGAGGTTTTATTCCAACCCCCACTCCCTCACCCTTCAAGTCACTCGCTCAACGTTCTCTTTCTTTTCGAACACCCTACGGCACAGAGATTCGTATTCAACTGCCTCGATGTTAGTCCCGCGACCGAACGAGGAAAGTGAAAGGAGGGTGAGACCAAAAGGGGAATGAAACCGCTCATTTTCAATCGATATTTTAAAGAGATCCCGAAACACTTTCGAACCTAGTCACTCAACTCACCCTCTCTTTACCCGGGTGATCTATTTTTAAAGAGTCGCCCCGGTTAAATGAAAAATTCTTCAAACTCGAGCGCTCGGATTCTTCCAGGTACTATTGTGCTTTTTTCAGATTGCTCAGTGATTGGTCAACTGGGAAATACCTTAATTGTGTTTCTTGGAATGCTTTGCCGATCTGTGGAAGAGGCCAAGCTTGAGAGAAATATCTTCTTGTATAGAGACACGTTGCCGAAATTCGTTTTGGTACTTTGATTGGCTTTTTAACTCTTTGAGAAAAAGTTGCTTCGGCTACAACACCTTCATCAGGGTCCAGTTTGTCACAATTGTTTTGTCTCTTCAACTATACTGTACATCAACCGTCATTTATAGGAAAGAAAGTTGAAAGACCAGATGAAAACACTATTCTCTCGATAAAATGCCGCTTGTTCATTTATCTGGTTCATTTCAATTGGTACGTTGCTACCATCATTCATAAACTGCGTACACAGGGTGTTTCTGAAATCATGTGTTGATTCTACATGAATAAACAAATCGAAAAGAAGGAATAACAATTTTTTCTTAGAGTAAGTAGAATTGGTTGGTCATGCACAGACGCATCAGACGAGTCCCACCTAGTAGCGCAGGTATAAGCTGAATTTTTAAACGCCACTTACTCGAAAACGAGGAGACAGCTTGCATTTATTACACAAAACATGTCTAATAAATATCAGGAATATTTTTATCTTCTTTGTAATGCGAGGAATCTTTTTGAAAGAACATTTTACAAGCCGAGCTATAAAAGTAAGAATTTGAATACAGACTCTTAATTCAATGGTTCTATTAAATTCTATGAACCTTCTTCAAGAAATGTATGAAAAAAAGTTCCGGAAGAATGATTTCCGAGGAACCATTTGACATCAAACAATCGACTTTCCTCGCGGAAAGTACAACATTGCCATTCGGAGCAATTAAACAGTCGCTGGTCAAGAAAAAATAAAGTTTCTGGTGGTAATAGTATTTTATATCCGCGTGGGACGTCTAATTCTCCGGAGCAGACCGATACCCTGTAGCCGTCTCGAGCGTTGAACGTCGACGAAAGACAAGCAGAAGAGCGACTACCGTTGGAATCGCGAGGAAAAGAAAAGCGTGGGCGGTGCTAGTCGAGTGAAGCGAGATAGAGGGAGAGAGGTGCAGGGTGGTCGTTTAGTCACTTAACGTTCTCGTTGATCGACGAATGGTAGGAAGAACGAAGAAACTCGAGAAACGGATTGCGGGTCAAGAAGCGGGCAAAGTAAACGCGGGTCGGTTGCGCCGAGACTGCGGGAAACTGCAAGCCCTAGAAGAAACGTACTCGCTCGGAACGGATCAGTTCTTCGGGATCCCGTGTACTTCGGCCCCCTGTCGCTCTCTCATCGCTCAACAGTATCCGGGGAACCGAGGTAAACAAGCCTGGCGAAGCGATAAATTTTCCGGAAATCCAACCAGCCGACCAGTGAAAGCAATTGTTCAAATAGCCTTCTCGCTTCACGATTAGTCAAAAGAAATTAGTTTCCTGCGGCAACGCCGGAATACTCTCTCGTCCCCTGTATTGTACTCCCGAAAACATTATTCATTACTTTAATTAGCGCGTTTTTATTTGCGACGCGCTCTCTGTTCTTAAACGTCCTTGGAGATTGAGAGCTGCAGGCTGAAATCGATTCTGTTTTTACTGAGTGAATGGTAATTCTTAGTCGAGCAGGAGTGTGATTATTAATCGTTGCAAGTAAAGTCTGGTATTGAGCCTTTATTGTCTCTTTTTAAAGAAAAGAGATTAATCTTTTGTGTTTTATTTAATACATCAAATACAAAAATGTGAAGATATTAGAAACGTTTAATAAGAATGATTGAAAAAAAATTGAAAAACGTTGAAGAAATTTTTTTGTTGAATTTCTGTTTCTTAAGCTACGTCCATACTCAAACAACATCGAGTAATGCTTTTGCACCTCTTCTTTTACCGAATGATTTCAGTGTGGACATACCTTTACGATTAACTTAGGCCATCTTTATGTTGCAGGCATTAAGAGCTTGCATGAAAGGCTGATGTTTCGAGTCCTTAATTTATTCGATTATCTCGTCCTCTCCCAATTTCCGTAACCTTCCCCGATGGCCGAGTTCACGAGAGCCGTACTTTCTGTGTCTGTCGCGGCGTGTCTCCCCTAGGGCGCGTTCCCGTCGAAGATGTTGCGCGATAATTCCTCAACTTTCCGCCATTGTTGCCGCGGCGGACGTGCACTTATTGACAACCTGTACGCTAGTTCCACCGATAATCAAGAGAGGCAGCCTCTGCCAGCTTTTCTTGCGCTACTCTGTTCATTAATTCGCGGAATATCGTTGCGCCGACTCGATGCTATTACATGTTATTACAATTGCACAGGATGCGGATGCAGGAAGCAAAACAAAGCGCCGCGACGCTAATTCTCGGAATCGGGGATCAGGATTTTCTCGTTTTCCGATTCGCATCTTCTGAGTATCTCCTGGCACAAGAAGGCGCACTAGATCGCGTACGATCCAAAAATTATCGCAACGAACTTAGCATATTCCGGAAACAAAGTAATCTAATTGGAAACGATTGACATGGCAGTAATGATTCTGTAAATGTGATTTTTGACATAGGGATGGAAGAATTTTTGGATCCATGCCGATCTAGAATTACGAACATTCCATCTACATTCTGGTTATCCGATAACCGTGGAACAAGCATTCGTTTAACGAAGGATTAATCGTCGTCAACCTCCTTTTTTGTGATCGATGATAGCCAATAAGAAATATACCACCGGGCCACTGTCTGTGATTTGATTAGCATCCCTATCCAATCGTTTAATTCGATTCTGAAATTATACGACGTTCAGAGGACACGGTGTATAATTGACAAGCACTTACTTTCTCCTACCGATTTCTTCCAATTCGTGGAGCCAATTTTTCGATATCGCAAGATTGCTTTTTTCGTCTTTCTTTGGCTATTTACGGGTATATTCGCGAGCGAGTCTCATCGGGGCCGAAAGTAAAATTAACCGGCAAATTGCAGTCAAAATTAGCCGAGGAATCCGTGTTGTTCCGTCAGGAACGTTAAACATTCTACACCGGGACGGCTGACGCGGCGCGGCGCGGGCAAAGCGTTTGCAGTTCATTTGACTTATTATCGCAGTAATTATTACGGCTTTATCGTTGGTATAATTCCCGTCGCAGCCGTTCGCGACGAACGCTGCCATGTGTGGTTTATTTTGCCAGGGTTCCGCAGCCCATTTCATTCCTCTAATTTCGTGGCGCGAGCATTCTTGTTTACTTTATGCCTCGGTTCACTGACAGTCGCGCAAGCCCATGCAACTTCCTCCGCCTCTCGCGCGGCCGGATATCGTGTGCCTCCGTTCGTTCTTCGCTATTTATTTCCGTGATGACAACCGGCCCGTAAGCGCGACATTATTCGCAAATTCCCCTGTTTATTCGCATTCCGGTGTCCATCACGATTCTCTACAACTATTTGGACCGCCCAGTACTTTCTCGTTATTGCAACACCGCGATTTCGAAAAATGGATTTATCCATTGAGAGACACGATTCTGTCAGTGCGATTAGCACGTTTGAAAAATTATATTTAACGCGGCGCATTTCGTACTAGTTCCAGATAGTGTATTTTTGGACCGTGCTGTTCGGATAAAATTATTTCTATTAGGAGAAGCTGATCTATATCTATGGATTAATCCCGTTATAATTACACCTATTGAGTATTTCCACGAGCATGTGCACACAACAGATTAACCTCTAAGTGGTACAACGTGTATTCAGATTGCTCAGACTACGACCTCTCTAAAATTTTGTATAAATTTTCTGAATTACGATAAATTAGAATTAATTTTTGCGGAGCACGGTTCGATTATTTTCTACACTCTAGCAATTTAGTAAGCAAACTGAAACGTGTCGAATCGGATGTCAATTGCCATTAGGATTTTTGTACCGTCTCGATACTAGCAATCGGAACAAAAAGGTGATCTGTAGAAGTCTTGCCATCGTCCGGATTACAAACAGCTCTAGCATGCATTCGACCACCGTCGCCGCTCTACTTATATCTTTATCGCTATTAGCGGTGGCCTCGTAATAGCCGGTAATATATGGGCCGATTCAATTTCGCGACAACGACGACGACGTAACGCGCCATCGCATCGCGCGCAGCTACGGGGGGGAATAATAACTCGGGGAGCAGCACCCCGATCGCAAGTGCAAAACCCACCGTTTTCAATTTCGCCGCGCGTGACCGTGCCTGGTGTGCTGGCCGAGTTCCGGTGGAAAATGAATTTTAGTTTTTTAATTTCGAATTCATCTAGCAACCTCCGCAACCTTTCAAAGAGAATTTCTCCGTTAGTCGCCAGAAGGAAACCGGTGTTATCCGGCGCGCATAAAAAAAATTGAAATTATTAGATACTGTGTGTGTGTGTCTAGGTGACGAGGATATTTGTTACGAATGTAGATCATTCAACGAAACCGAAAATTGTAGTGTTTTATCATTTATTTATTTATTATTTATTTATTAAAATCGATAATGACATTTTTACTACAGCAGCTCTGTTTTCCAGATTCATTATTTTTGCACTGACTCACAACTCGAATTCTTTTATACTTGCAATTAAAGAATGTATTTCTGTACAACTTTGTAGCTTTAAACTAGCATATAAAATCAGCCTGTAAAATATGAGACGCGCGTAATTGAATGCTCTTTATGTAATAAAATTTAAAAAATAAAGGATGCAAAGATTCTGTAGGTGTGGTAGCTAATTTGAGTCTTAATTGGTGGGATGGTTCTTAATGCATTTAAATATCTTCCTTCAGTTAACACTATTCACATAGTACTTCAAAATGTGCAGTCAGTCAGGGACAGAATGCTAGATTAGTTGGCGGAGGTCGAAAATGGCAGTCCAACAGAATATAGGACTACCTAGGGGTATTTAGAGGGAACGGAAAGCGTACGAGCGATAGTTTGCGACAAAGTGGAGACATTGACAGCTTCATGCGACTTCCCGGTGTCCTTTAAACGGGTCTGCGGTGAATGCGCGGGTTTTAATTGTCGGAGTTGATCTGTGCGGACTGATGAAGCGGCCCGGCACAAGTATCGTGTTCAAGTGGACACGTGATCCCAGATGAGCGGGCTCGGTTTTTCGAAGTTTAATGGCGACCGGTTACACCGCCGGTGATTAACATTGTTAGCCAACTAAGTGAAGTTGAGTAATTTATTTCTGACGTGACATTACGCGAATTCCCATTGATACGGGAGTGTCAATCGGCGACACTCCTCGCGACAGCGACGCGTGTGTCGGTCAGTCTGCCACGCGAAAAGAGTAACAAGCGGTCGTAATTAACAGGGGACTAGTTGCTTCATTTGGTTCGGAGTCACCCCTAGTCGGCGTTACAACATTTCCCAGTGTTTACGGAGATGCTCATATGCTACAATCCCCCTTCCTCTCTCGCTCCCTTTGTCCCGGCGTTTCGCGTGAAAGCGAAACAGAATTTTAACGAAATTCAGACGCTGATGAAATTTCGAAATCCACGGAAAGCGTTCGCAAGCGTGCAAAGATTCGCACGGCGTAGTTTTTCAATCGCCTAAAGGTAATTGAACCGCTGGCACGCCCGTCCCGGAAATTTTATGTGAAACGATCCACTAGATTGAAACGTATCATTTTTTTTATTCCCGACCGTTTTTTCGTAATCACGATCACGCGTCTCGCTGTATCCGTGTTTTGTTCCTCCTTCTCTTATCGAATTTTGTCAGCTATAATTATCGTGACGTTCACTGATGGAACCGCGCGCTTCCTTGTTCATTTTGTCGTACAACTTCTGCTCAACGGAGCGTCTTACAGATCCCGGTGCTGCGTCAGATCGCACGACGCTTCCTACCGTCTAAATATACGATTTTCTTATGCCGGAACTTCAGAAATGGCCGATCATTTCGCATGGCGGCGTCCACGTCAGTTTTCGTTAACTCGCTTCCAGGCGACGTGACGAGACGCAACGCACTGCAACGTCAACGTCCTTGTTATGTGATCGCGTTACACCGGTTCTGGTCTTGTTACATCGATCATGGTACTCTGACTGTTATTTCGTACATGTTCCATGAGAATTATTGCGACCCTCAAATTTCTGAGAAATCTTGTTGTCTCAAAAATCTTTACAGAAACCACTGCTTCTCTTTGCATGCTGTATTAATCCTTTGCGATTGAGAACGATTAGCAAAACAATTTGATAAAGTACCATTTTAAGGAAGAAGTACCATGGATTTTATGCAATTTAATTCTTCCTGAAACGTAACACAAATATCACCAACAGGGTCCCAGTGTTCCTCGTCATTAATGGACTAATTAAAGTTTGTACTATGTTTAAAGAACAATGAAAATCATGGAATTTCTTTCTTTCTGAAAGGTAACATGAATGCAAAGTTCGCAGGGACAAAGCTTTGAAAGAATCCTGTATTATGTATAATGTACATTCAATACTAACTTTCTTTTAATGTTTTAAATACTATAATCACAGAACTTACATTTTTAAATTATTCTGAAATAACCATTCGTGACATTCCAATTTTCTAAAATTCTCCTCAGAAAAATGACGTCAGGTTTGAATGACTACACTCTATATGACGGAAGACGTCAAAATAGAAAAGGTTAATTAAAAGCGGTCGGTTTATTATGCCACTACGGATTCTATCAGCAATAGTAGTCGAGCAATTTCTGCTTCTACGGGCGAGACTATCTTTCATTAGACTAATTGTCAGCCAGGTGACCGCGTGTATATTGCGTGCAGTAGGACGAAGGTGTTCGAGTCATGCACACGCGATCTTTTTATCAGTTAATCTAGTTATCAGGTTCATTGGAGATAGTAAATTTTATGTGTGTCGAAGGATCTCGATGAAAACATTGCGTGTCAGATTCCTCTGCAGCGCGCGATAAGCGGACGAGTTACGTGTTCCACGTATTTTTTCAAAGTAATTTTCTCGGAGTCTCGTTTTTCTGTCCGGTGTAAAATTGTGGCAAATTTTGACAGGTCTATCTTGTTTCGCTTCTTTTTCAGCAAAGTAATTAAACGACTCGGCATGTACTTTTGTAAACTACATGGAAAGTTTCTACTGTAGTAAAGATTACAGAAATTAAAGTCCACTTTGTTTAAATGTAGACTGCACGCGACGCTAATGGGGCATTTATTTCTGTTACGGTTATCTCGCTATCTTCCTACTTTCAATTGTAATTATAGGAATGTTTGGTTGTCATAGACGAATGTAGTACTCTCAATTCAGAAGGGATTTTCAATTTATCTTTCAACCTTCAATTTTTTTCTGATTTTAATAATAAACCAGAAATAGTAGAAGAATTTTCTACTTGGTCAATGCGATAATTTTTCGTAACTTGTTTTCGTCTTGAAAAATTAGACATGCCACGTTCCTTCTGTGATAATGATCAAGATTATCGAGTGAATCATCGTGTTTTTTTACTTCAAGAGAGATCGCTGTTCAACATGCTTCACGGTAATCCTAAAATGACATAACAGGCTGCTATCGCTCGACGTGTGTTAGATTCTTCAAATGTTGCTTCAGAGTTGAGTCCGAAGGCAGCCATAATTGTCTATGGGAAGCTATGGTGTTCAATTGTGGTGGCTGATTACATTGCAAAATTGCTTCTTCGAAAAAAAAGAAACAGAGAGTCCATTGTCCAGGGGAACTATAAATTTGCTCGTTATATTTGCTGACCTTTACTTTCGCAGAAACACATATGTCTTCATCTTATAAATATTACAAGAAATACAAAGAAATTTACAAACAATGACATCGGTTCTTATGGTTCAAGAGTTACAGTAAAGTGTCACCAAATATCTCGATGAGAAGTAAATTATGCATAACTGAATCAAGAGATGTCTCGCCAACGAAAATACATTCTCATTGAATTGTACAAATTCATTCACGGCGAAATATTTATTTTTACGTATTTTAATCTCATTGGGAACAAATACCTCGGTAAAACGTGCACTCTGAGTAATAGGTTCATTTACCCTATATTTCGGTAGTGAAATTTCTGGTGTGGCACAATGTCAACAATTCCCCTGTTTTGCAATCGACCAGTACCGTCCCTGGAATTTCCATAAGTAATCACGCGGTATCAGTCGCGACCGAAAGTCTCGCGTTCAGTTTGAGGGGCTCATAAAACCGACGGAGGAGCCCGGTCGGTGGAAATACGGATTCTTAAATAAATTGACCAGCCGAGGCGGAGGTTTGCTCTCGGGCACACCGGCGTGCATGTTTAATCGGATTCGTCGCGAAGAATTTCAGCGGAGAATTCGATAGAGAGACGTTCCGGAGAAGCGTTCCGGATCGATCGATCCGAATTCCGGCGGACGAGACGGAGGCGACTCGTATTTGTGGATAGTTCGTAAATTTACACGAGTCCGTGGCAGCCCTTACGAGTTGTCGTCAAGATGACCGTTGGCCACTAGCAAAATTGAAAGTTACATAATTGATTCGGTCAGGAATTCAGTACGTGGCATCAGCTGCTAGCTGCTGGAATCCCCATAAATGTGGTCGGACGTTGGCGGCGCGGGTGTCAAAAGCCCGATGTTCCCGCAAGGAACTTTCGCCCAACTATTCCTTCATTTTCCGTCTCGGCCCTCGTGGATCCGCGTGACAACTGATGTTTACATTATCGAACTATGCTCGAGCAAATCGGAATGTGTTTCGCATTATATTCATGGACTCCAAAGCCGAGAAAGATGGTAAATAGCTGTCGTACGTCCCTGGTCACGATACTGTATACAAAAGCAGATGGCGTTTTCTACTACTTTCTCGCACTTCTTGCATTTCGCGAATTTTAAACATACATAATCCAATTTAATATTGCAGTCTGATACATTCTATTATACTCGCACTACCCCTACAGTCTACGATTTGTAAACCTTTGCAGTGGGAGATATTTTAACTCGAAAAAAAAAATTAAATATTTCTTCCGACCTGGAATAACTTTGTTGTATATAATTTTTTTTATTTTATGAATATAACATCGTTATAATACCTCATACAATACTTAAATGTATAGTATTTGATTAGATACCAATATATTTATAATGCAAACAATGTTGTGAATAATAGAACAGCAATTGTTAGTGATGACTCTGAATCACCTCTCGAGTGCTGATGTATCTCCATTCACACGATTGAAATCATTACGGCCATTGAATAATTGATAAACGTGTAAATAAAGGTTGACTATAAAATATCGAAACAATATCGAGATCAAAAGTGAACCTCGAGCGACTACAGCAGATCTTGTCCTCGTAACATATGCATACATATTCCGGAATATGTATGTGTGTTAATACTGTAGTTAATGTATTAATTGCTCCCAGTCATAACGACATAATAAAGACCCTGACAGCCTGTGAAACAGGATAAACTCGAAGATAAGGAGGAAACGAATTAGTTCTATTCGAGAATCGTTAAGTATCGAGCAACACTAATTACATCGATTTACTTCTCGCAATAATGTTATCACCGTGACGAAAACCTGCGCGGTGTCTAATGATTTCGCTTAGCTGGGGAAATGGAAACGCGGAGATTAACGTTCGCCATTTTCAGTCGAACGTCGAAACGTTCCGACGGGAAATTTTTGCGATTTACGGCGTTTCGATCGTTCGACGTTCAAGATCTTGCGCGCGAGAAAAAAATTGCTCGTGAATTTCAACTGGGTGCGATGGTTGAACCGCGATATCGCCGGGATAATTAGTAAAATAAGCTGTATTAATTCCCGCATATCGGCGCGAGACGGCAAAGGAAGAAGGCCGCGTTGGAACCGAGTCATTTGTCGTTTATTTATGATCGTGGGTTAACGCGGTGTCGGTGGCTCTTAATCACCTACTCGTTTTCAATACTGTCGTCGTGTTCCTCCTCCGAGCACGTGGGGAGAGAAAAAGACGTTTGAAAGCGCGCGATACGAAGGCCCGATATCAACGCAATTAAACGGGTTATACTGTGCACCACCGCCGCGTCGCGCCGCGCCGGGAGCGTAAACAGGCCGATAATTCCGCGATTTTATGCAAATGATAACGCGCCGTTTAAATCCCGTAAATCGTGCAATGAACCATTACTTAATACACTGAAACGCGCCGATTCCGATCCGAGCACCGCCGCGGCGTGCAATTCGTCGGGTATCATTAGCGAACAGTATTAACGCATAAAAATCTTGCCAAACCGTTCGTGTTCGTTGCATCCCTACCTACCATTATACTATATTCATTCGACTAATTCTTGATTGTAAATCATTTTTATCGTGTTAATTGCTGGGTCAGACCAGTGCCCATGAAAGTTACACGAAATCAGAACAATTTATTTAATGTAAGAATAGAAGGGTCATGATTTATTATAACAATTATGCTTGTAACCTTACGGACCATAGGTGCTAACAAAGTTTGGTTTAATTAGCGGGTTGTAAGAAAAATTGATTTCCAAGTTTGATAAATAAAATTGTGTTACCTACATGGTTCAGGCTAGGCGATATACATACATGCAAGCAGCAGTTTTATTTTTGTTGTATCAAAGTTGTTATTTGTGTAAGAATTGTTACGACTTTGGCTTTAATTCAATTAACATTTCTTTATTGCCACTCTCTTTCTCTGAGTAACAACACGTGAAGGATCAACTTTGTGTGTAAATGACAGTGTTCAATGGCTGTGTTTACAACGTGCGAATAGTGTTTCAGCTCGGAGTGTGACAGAGCAGACTCATTCACTGCTTAGGAATTGTGTACGCCGTGCGCCTAAAGAAATTACTTCAAAAAATTGATTAAAGAGGTTCTATATTTATCCCCTTTGGCAGTGAGTGCATAGTCTCTTTAAACGATAGTTTGTTCAATGTGCATTCGCTACGATAAAGACTATATATACATATACGTGTAAAGAAAATATACTTTCTTTAAATTAATTTTAAATTAACTGTTCTTAAATTTGAGATAGATAGAGAGAGATAGAGAGAGGAGAAACAGTAAAAGAATATAGAGAGCACATATGCATAAAAATTAAATAGAGATAGTTAATTAACAGAATAAGTTAGTGTAAATAAGAAAGTGAACAATAGTTTTAAAAAAAGTGTAAATTAATAAATATTTAATAAAGCATAACCTTTGTTTACAGAGAAACAAATTTAGTCTGTTGTTTAATTATTAACACAGAATAGAATAACTCCCATTATATACACATACATATATAATTTTAAACCGTTTCCGATTGCTTTATGCAGGAGTCTGCTGTATCCGGTAGGTCTGCCTGCATTTATTGTGATTAGAGACATGACAATTGGCAATCCGGGAACGCGTGTTTCCGTAACGGTAATAAAAGTCACACGTGAAACGCGTCACGTTGATCAAGAGTAGTCACGGCATCATTATCGCGTCAGTTGATCCGGATCAGACGGGTCGTCACGTTTCGAGAATGAAAATGACCGGTGGTGTGATTAACGTTTAATTGCCGCGGGGATTCGCGTTCGAACGAGCACCGGGTTTCGTGCGGGCACAATCGGCGGCCGATAAAAATTCAAAGCAGCTCATTGTATTCAAATTTCGCCGTGGCGTCCGGCATTCGACGCACGCGGAACACTTGTAGAACAAGCGCGTATGGGGGAGAGACAGCCTCGAGGCAGCACATGGTGGTCACGCCGCCTCGCTCTCTGTCTCGCCTCGACTCTCCACGCCGAATCCAGTTAAATAGCCGTTTCGCCGTATTTCCATCGGCTAAACCGTTTGCTTCCTTCGTTTTGCTCCCACGATCGATAAGCGCCGACACGGTAGACTCACGAAATCGCAAATGATCGAAAATTCTACCCTCTTCTCAGTTTCAAAGTCGCAGATCAATCGCTACCTTCGACATGAAAATTTCATACCACCTGGCGAAATTGCTAACCTCGAAATAGTCTACTCTGCGAAATTACGTATTTCCGCATGTTTCCAGAGACTGACTTATGAATACGCTTTATCTTTATGTACGATAAAAGCTTTATGCATTAATTGTAAGACACAGGTTACGACTTCCCTTCTTTCCGCAGTAATTTCAATAAACTTGAAGTAATAGATACATATTCTTGAATTCTTTTAACCCTTTGCAAAAACAAGATTATGTACTGAGTAGATGAATGTAAAAGTTAAACTAAGGGAAAAATGTGTTTCATAACAACTTGTTCAATGTCATTTGATAATAATCTTTTTAGTGGTATAGGGATGACACTTATTAATTGAAGGGTTAATCTTGACACTATTTACAATTATTTTTGTCTCGTTTATACTCATTTTTGTCATGCATGTATGAAATTCGCAGTCAACCTGTGAAGCAGTTAACTCAACAGATCGGGCTTCATTGGTCAATTCAGATTGGCTTTAAAGTGAACATGCATTTTTATATTTTGTGCACTGGTATTTCCCTCTGACTTTAAATTCGCAGAACTGCATGATAACTGATGCGTGTGTAGTTTACGAGAAGTAAACAAGTTGTCAGGAAATGTATTTGAACACTTTATGGAAAATTGTTTACTCTGTTTTACGAACCTTAATTAGTAAGAATGATGTTCTGGCAATGCGTATACGGACATGGGTATCTGTTAAATTAAACAACGGATTTCGGAATACAGCATAACAATGTTAGTTATTATGGCCAGAGAATTTTCGATACAGTTATTAGCGTTAAAAATATTTCGATGTATTCATCTTCATTTTAATATTTGCTGGCACTGAGCGTGTGAAACGTAAAAAAGGAGAAAAGCGTTGGAGGAATGTAAGTGTATGGGCATGTTATTAAATAATTACAATTATGAAAAAGAAATTAATTATTTTATTCCGTACAAAAATCCTCTGTCTTCAGATCCTGGTTATGACCATCTAACAAATACTATTATTCTAAGAATACTTAGTGTTTAATAAATTGTCAAAAGTAAAAGCGTGGTGCTAGTAAATGCAGTAAATTTCATACGGACAAAAAGAAACAGGTCATATGTACCGAAAATATCTTGGATCAGATAACTTGTGCGAACTCTGAATTGCAAATAACTTCGAGTGCAACGAGTTGACTTTTTAGGAACGATCTGCAATGATCTGTCGCAAAGATCTGTAGCAAATTAGGTCTGACTATTAAACACAATACACTGTCATCGATTATTACTAGTCAACAGATTATGTTAATATCC
The DNA here is from genome assembly GCA_028455615.1 of Lasioglossum zephyrum. NCBI lineage: Eukaryota > Metazoa > Arthropoda > Insecta > Hymenoptera > Halictidae > Lasioglossum > Lasioglossum zephyrum. The sequence goes on from CM052332.1 coordinate 2,115,666, forward strand.
GTAGCAGCACAAATGATGAAAAGAAGCTGAAAATTGTGCGTCGTCCCATCATGGAGCGTCACGCCAACAAACGAAGTAGAACGCAAAATTCAAGAAACCAACCCCACCGGCAGACCTGCCTCCCTAATTACAATTAACCCCATTACGGCAAACATAAGAGGATCGAGCAGCGTGGATCCGCTAAGAGTATCCCTCAGCTACTGTATTAATCAGGCACCGTCGTTCGAGTTTCGCGTTAACCCTGACCTTCGATCAGGGGTTGTCTGGGGTTGGCGAGACATCGGGGAGGTTAGGAATCACGGTGGATCGGTCGAAGATCGTCGTCGAGTGTTCTCCCCCACCGGTTAGCAGAGCATCGGGTTCGGAACACGTTGCGCGATTTCTGCAGGGTGCACGAGACTTAGGCTTGGTCGCAGCTTACGGTTTGGTAGCACAGGCAGCCGTGTGGGCGCGTGGGTTTCAGATCGACCCCGAAAGCGAGAAGGAGACGGTCGCCGGGGGGTCGTAGAATGTTGGAGAGGGACAGTGCGAAAGGAGGACGGACAGAGAGCGAGGAGAAATGAGGGAGAGAGAGAGAGAGAGAGAGTAAACGAGAGAGGGTTGGACGGGTTGGGTTCGCCGGTTCGCCGGCTCACCGCTATTGATTTTTCCCTCCAGACTCGCGGTCTCTTTGTTCCACTTTCGATCCTCTCGGATTTTCTCTTTCCCGCCTCCGTTCTCCTGCTCCATCTTTCTCGTTCGTACACTTCTGCCTTCCGGCTTTCTCGATTCCGTCTCCCCTCCCCCACGCCCCCGGAAATACTTTCCCTCCAGTGAAGCTCGCCGACTTCATATGCATTTCCCTTCTCTCCCGCGCGTCCCCTTTCGTTTCTTCTTCTTCGTCTCCTTCGTCTAGGAACATCCCACTTCGCGTTTCCTTCGTGCACGTGCGAGGATGTGCACGCGCACCGCGGCGTCGTCGCGTCGTTGCAATCGTCGCAACCTCGAGGAAACATACGCGAACAGCGATCCACTCGCTGGTGCGTGTAAACGTTCTTCTGCATCCACTTCCGTCAGTCAGCTTCGACTGAGGAGAGCCTCAGGACGACGACGATCTTCTTCCGCAAGCCTCGCCGCAACCCTCTTCGCAACCATCATCCAACCATAACTAACCCTCTCCTAAACCCCAACCTGCCCCTATTTTCTAGCGGCGTTCTCTCCCTTTCCCTCGGTTCCCCACCGTTTGGCCGACGACGGGTCTCATTTCCGTTTAATCGGCAATAACTGCCGGGAAAAGCAACGATTATTTCGATCGTTTCAGGATCGTTTGTTCTGCACCGATCCCGATCGTACATTCCGAAGTATTTCGGCGGTCGGTCTCGAGCACAGGACTCTCCCCTCTGCGGGGGTGGGTGCGTCCGCTAACGGCGGGAAACGAAACGATAGTTCGGAATGTCTTTTCTCGATGCGAATTTTATTCTTTGATTCTTGTTTGATCAGTATTTCCCGGCAGCCGAAGAGGCTCCTCTCCGGACATTCCATTATCCCGTAATGGTATCTTCGCGGAGTAATTACGTCGAGATGCCCTTGCTTACAATCGGACAATTCTTTCGTTGCGGAAAGTTTTATCAGTATGTCAAGGGAATGCGCGCATTTTCGCCGGAATATGCTGCTGCTGCTGCACCCTCCGCGTCAGGCCACACGGCGTGGTGCGTCGTAGCATGGCGTGGCGTGGCATGGCCAGCACAGTACAGGGCAAAGTGCTCCGGTTGTTAACCGGAACAGCGAGACCGTCGCATTATGCAGGAAATTCTTTTACGGGCGGGCGTTACCGGCGGATTTATCACGTTACTTGTTAACCGCCGCGAAACGGTTCCGTAATTAAAGGGACGTAGCAGAGTTTCGTTGACTGTTTTGGATTTTCCGCAGCTGAGCCGAGCCGAGCCGCGCTATACTCGGAAGGATCAACCGGGTGTTTACGTTCGCTGTAATTCGCGTCTGAGACCCGAGGATTATAAAACGCGGCGAAAGTAGGATTAACGGCGATTGCTAATCTAGTCGTAAACACAGCTAATTATATCATTTTCTCTACCCCCCCTTCCTTCCAGGGGGACTCGCGTTAGAGTCCCAGCAGGCTCGATAATGAGCAATCGGCCGGCGATAAGAGATTGAAAACAAATTATCATAGATGGCGCGTAACTACCGGGGCCCGATGACAACAAATACTGTAAAATCTGGCCTTATCGCAAAGACAATTATCTCCGCGCTCTATTCGCCGCAAAAATCTCCTGGCCGGGAAATCGTAAAGCTCGTTCGTGAAATTGCGTTACACTAGAGAGTGGTAATCTTGAATTTGATTAATGCGGATCATCCGGCAATGTACAAGCATTAATCATCCGACTCCCCGTATTTGTGTTATTGTTATTGGTTTATTTCAGTACCGGTGCAGTGTCTTGCTAATCGATGATCCTGTTACAATTTCTGCGTCATATATTTATGCGACTGATTAATGAAAAAGTTGATTGTAATATAGATTACCTCGCTGAAGTCGTTAGAAGTCGATCTAGAAGATGGAGATTCCACAAAAATTGGGTAACAGATATGAACTTTTGTTTTGATCATCTCTAAGCGCAGCATTCACGCACGAATCATTCCGTTCGCAGTGTTCTTGTTACTGGTCTATCTAAGTACTGTCTGCATATTTTGTTAATCAATGATGCATCAATCATTTGTGCAACTGGTTAATAAGAAATTGAAGCAAATAAAAAGTGTGCACAGCTTGAAGCGTCGGTGATTATGGCACTGATTACGAAAGTCATTAGCTCGATGTAAAAAATAGTAGCTCCACACAAGAAAAGAATCACAGAGACAAGATGAAACTTCAACAGCCCTTATTATAGAGTCGAGTAACCTAATTTAAATCAGCATGTATTGACCATATTTTTATAGTTATGTTATTATCTTATTAACGTTACTAATTCAGTATAAATTGTGTACTGGATCCAAGCTAGTCGCCCGGTCCAGGTTCGGGTGGTTTCAAATAATTTCATTCGCCATCTATAGTTTGATCGCTTATAGATAGTTATACCTTATTAGGAGACTCCGTCTGTAGCAAACCACCCTGTATACAATGTGGCACGCGACCAACAACCTTGTACGAAAGTGCTCCTCGTCGTTTCCGCTTCTTCGTGACTTCCACTGTTTCAATTTCGGTCGATCCTCATCTTTGGGCAACGTTTCGTTGGCAAATCGGTCATCAAAAAGCACGTGCTCAGGACAGCTCACGATTTCTTGAATGAACGAGCTGGTTGATGGATCACGGTCTCAATCGGAAGCGACAGCTGATCGGCAACGCTCCCGGCGTAACGCGCCTCGGCTACGGAACGCTATCTACTCCTGTTTGTACACACACGCGAGTAGTGCCAGCGTTGTTATTAAGAGTTTATCATGTTCGACCTATCCTGCCGGGTAATCTTATCGGGCCTAGACTGTTTATCGGCTCCCTTGGCCTTCTTCGTGGCCAGCAGCCTAACGATGTGTCACTTTGTTCCTGTAACAGTGACAAGTTGTTGCGTCTACGATTATATATTTTAGTAATTTAAGACCCTAGATCGACTTCAGGGTTCCGATATTTCCGGGGAGCCAAGTATATGTAATTTCGGGTTTTCGGGTACCAGTCCATCCCTAGTATGTACATTGTTGACATTACAATATAGGGTGCATAAGCAAAGTTTTTGCAAGCAAGATGAACTTTAATTTTTAAGGAGATTCAACCTTTTTGAGACAAAAAAGGTTTAAAACCACATTTCATAGTCTCAGATGAATAAAACACAATTTAGACGATAGTAGTCGAAAAACTTTGTTCCAGATACTCTTCTGACTTGTTGAAATTACTGGTTTAAAAAGCAAGAACATGTTTTGCAATTTGTTGTGTTAATATCCTCTACAAGTCCATTCGATGTTGCTAAAATATGAATTTAAAAACATTGAAAGACACTAATATGCATTCGATGATCTAGTTATTCTTTTAGAAGATTGAACATGATTTATTTAACACGTACATACAGACATATTCTAAGATGATTTCCAATATTTTATCATGCAAAGGAATGTCTGAATGAAACAGTTGGACTTGCAATAAGTAATATCAAAAATATTCCGATCTACAAGTGTGCATAAAATGGAACATCTTCGGGATGATCTCTGGCTGTTCTCGTTCAAAGAAAATGCATCTGCTGACAGGTGTATGGATGTTGAACGTTCAACGAGCGAGTTGCAGCAAAGTATGCATATTTAAAACAGCTGACGGAGGTGGTTTCTCGTGATAGCGGTCAGGTTGCGCGCGAATTCGTCAAATTTCGAGTTTAACAGCCGCCGATAAAGAAGACCTCGCCTGGCCACGTACAGGTCCGAGAGAGTTGTACAATTTTTATTCGTGTCGATGTACGTGTAATTGCCCTGTATATATTCGCGCGAAAGGGTAACGAGCAGGGGTGAATTTGATCATAAATATGGGCAAACTTCATATGTTTGTTAGCTGTAGAAACGGACCAACCATGAAATTTTCCTGAACTAAAGAAATTGATTTTGATATTATTTTACTAAGATGGAAAATTCTGATAAAGCTACCGTACAGGGAAGTTTTACCTTAAAATAACAAAACATTGTCAGCTGGGCCAAAATGTAATTTTAAGAATATTAGTGTTTTAGGCATGTACAGTTCTTGTTAATAAAAATTACAGATTTATTATGAGTTTGATGCCAAGATGTCCTGAAAGATTTTTTATGAGGTCTGAGCATAGATTTAAAAATGTGACAAGGGTATTGAATATACTTTCAAAGAATTGTCACTCTGAAAATAAATAGCGATTACTTATAAAGTCACAAACAATCGAACGAACTTATTCTTTTTAACAAAAACAATGCTTAATTTCGTTTGTTTGTTTAAAAATATGTAACAAATATACGTGTAAATCTGGTTAAAATGGTATGTACTTCGCAAAGATGCTTCAAGATTGACATTGGAGTATTTCGATAAATGTCCACTGGAAAATTGAAATCAAAAAAGAAATTATGCACATGTACTATCAGAATTGATTGGGTTCAATGAACCGAAAGATTCTTTCTTTTTCAATTTCGTTCACATTTCCGGACAAATTGACCGCGTCGATGTAAAAAGCGGTCGGGGCCCGGGAAATATGCCGATATTCTGACGTGTCGATTTACTCTAAAGATTAGGCGGTTCGCACAGGTAGAGGCTGGCATGGAATATTCAGATATGCGGTTGAAAGGGCCCGCTTTTACGTCGCGGTTCCGGATTATTGACTTTCGTGACCGCTCTGCCACTATTTTCGAAAGATGGCGCTCGCGGCCCCGAAAGAACGCCGCAAATTACGAACAAGATGTTTGTCGTGTCCGTTAATTATAATATAATCCGTGGATGTTGACCACGGAAGTAGAACGGTCGTCCAACAGGGGTGAAATAGATTAGGCCGGCCGCGGCCGGGTTATTTATCGTCGCAATGGCAACATTCTCGTGCAGTATACAGCATAAACACACCGCGAGCGAGAGAGAGAGAGAGAGAGAGAGAGAGAGAGAGACCGTTTGAGTTATAGTCGCGCGGAGAAGTTGATTCCGTGACTCTTCTCAATTCCGCTCCGTAGGCGAGGAAATGATTCGACACTTTAATCGGCTTTGTAAAAAGCACGCGCCAAAACGTTGTTCTGGAGGACATTTCCACCCCATACGAGCCGCGAATAATCGTAATTAAGGGTGAACGGCTATTCGATCCGGTACTTGCCCCGCTATCGCGATGTTACCTGCAACATTATTGCCATCCTTAAGCACGTTTTAATTGGTCGAGCGATCCTGCGAAACCGGACAACCTGTCGTAGTATGCGCAAAATCATTTGGCCGCGTTGCTGGCTCAAATAACGCGCATGCAAATTTAATAACCTGGAACGACACATCCGGCAAACAAATTTCGTGTCTCCAACAGTCTGTAAATATATATGTATATAAAACTTCATCATAAATCACTAAAACATTTCTTTAAATTAAAACATTCTTTTTAACAGCTATAACTAAAATTTAATGTTGTCCTCAATCAAAGGTTTTAGACTTATATGTATGTGTATGCATCCTGCCATATTCCATATGATATTTTTACACGGAAGTACAGGATGAAACACGACTACATTACGCTTCTTATGAACACTAGCTACACGTTTACGATTCTATAAAATAACGCATAAAGTGCTAATAAACGGAATTATTTAGATAGCGATTATGAACCTGAAAGCTTTCTGAAACGGTAATATACTGTTTGAAACGTCAATATGATATCTGTGAGATATTTATGAAAGGCTACACCAACGTGAGGAGGCGAGATAAGAATTTTTTTATGTTTCGGAAGATAGGGTGACCGTTAAGACCAATTTTTCCGCAGATAATCGTCCCGAGATTCAACAAAGATGAAGGTCGACTCGTGTTTCTTTGTTCCCGACGTGTCTCTTATCGTCAGCTCGAGTTTAACCAGAGGTGTTAAATTGCGTAGCTTTTAAGAAAGCGAACGACGAGCGCGTGTTTTGTTTTGTGTATTTCTCCGAAGTCGGGGAACTGGGCGAGAGTGTTTTGTTTACATTTTTTCGTACTGCAGGTGTCTCCGAGGAGACTTGTGTGCGTCTGTGTACGTGTGAGCGCGTAGCGAGCGAGGCGTCCGAGACGCGTTAGTTGGTTGTTAGCCATAGGCCCGCGAAGTAACACGCGAGACAAATAACGTAAAACATCCTTTTCCTCTATACTTATCATTTCGTGGTCCCTCATAACTCCGGTATTAGTGGTTCTATTTGAACAAGAGGTGTGCTCGACGTGTTACGCAACCACGGGAAAGTATTGGGAATCTTATAGGAAAGAGAAATTGCATATGCGATGTACGCGGAGTTGGATGTAACTCGAGGAATGAGGAGATTGGAGTAGACGCGGAACAACTCCAAACTGTATTTCCGTGATCAAGTTGATTGGATAGCGAGTCGCTGAACAATACGATGCGTTCTTCGAGCATTTCGGAAAGAAAAACTAAGGTACGCTTTGCCAACCGGTCTACGGATAGCCGCGGCTTCTTTTAATCATATCCCACTGCTTTTATGCGGTACTCGAAATGGTCCTATTAAATATCTACGTGTTCCGCAAACGGATTCGATTCAACGTTCGGGCTCATTGGAAACATCGTTTCAACATTAAAATACAATCTATGCTAATTTTAGTACCTATTTTTTGTTAAATAAAACAAAACCTCTAACAAAATTATGGAACTTTTAATAGTATCAAGAACCTGTTTTAAGTTGTGACTAAAATGCTGCAGTATAAAGCGAACATGAAGTTTTCACTTTGAAAATATTTACTGAAGTTGACCTTTCTTAAGTGGAGTTCAGCATAGGTCAACCTTAAAAAATATTTTCAAGTTCAGAACTTACACTCCATTTTGTTTCATTATTTTTCCCTTATTCAATACCACTGCCTTAAAAAAGTTGCATTGTTCTGCACAATTTCTGCACACAGCAACGCAGATCGAGGTCGCGCCACCGGTTTGTTAATAATTAACGCACCCTGCCCGATGTCGCCCGCAGTTTTCTGCAATTTTTATCCCGCTTTCGCGATGAGACCACCATCGAAGTACTACTGCAACTGCACCTAAAATAACGAAAAGGAAACCTGACTTGTCCAACGCGAAATAAGAACATTCATGCTTTTAACCCGAAAGGAAAACCGCAACACACACACACATGCGCGCCTGTAACAGACGTGATTCGTGTGCTGGGATTTTTAATTAATCGCAGCAGCCGTAGTCTACTTAAAATCTGATTCCGTTTGCGGGACCGGATTATGTTCGATTAAAACAGTATTTCGCGCAATTTTATATTCCAGCGGAGTCGCGATCCAATTTTGGTCGATCGCCGAGCGTTTAATCTCGCGCGTGTAAAAGTAACCGTAGAATAGGATTTGCGTAATTGATTTCTACCGAAATATGTCGTCATGTAGAACGATTCGAGCGGAACTTCTTTTGTCTTTCAAATTGAACAGAGATGTGATAGCACAAAATGGGCCGAGAACGGAATTTTATTTAACTGCAGTACTCTCTTTTATTCAATGCAGCACAATAGACTGAATTATTGGTTCGAATATTCTGTTTCATAATCTTTGTCATTTGTTGGTGGAACGGAAAACGAATTTTGTTTACGTTCTTCTAGTTAGCCAATGATATAGTGATTATATATTTAAAATAATTAAAGGTTTGTCTTATTCGTAGGTTCCTGCTTAAACAATTTTATAATTACTTTCTAAATTTTGCTTTATATGAGACGATCAATAAGGTTTTCACATGACATTTTTGCTACTGGTGTTGTAGATGATAGGAAATGTTTGATTTCATCGTTTTTATGATTGCTTAATGATCTAGTTTAACGAGGCAACGTTTCATTACATCGAGACGATTATTTAGAAATAAGCTTTGATTTTTCTGTACTAAAAACTACAGCTTCTTGGATTTCGTGGGAGTCAACACCCTTTTTAGTTGCTGGTTGCGCGCGTCATCAACAAGTTGCGCTTGAAAAAATCGGCGAACCTTCGAGCACGACAATTCCGCCTATATAAGTGCGCGCGGTCTCGCAGAAATCGATATTTTTTTTCAGCCGTGGGTGTCGCGTTTGTAGAAATTTTCATGCCACACGCTCGGCGACTTCATTTACTGTCTCCGCGCTGATTCGTACTCCGTTTCCCGTTCATTATTTGGATTTCACCGTATAATTCTCGCGTGACACGATTTCCTCGAGAAGAAAAAAACAGCGGGACGGAAAAGGGAAAAAAGAAGAGGTTCGGGGGCGAAGAGGGAAAATGACGGGCGCGACGCAAAAGATTTCTTTTCTTTTTTCTCTTAAAAAGAGGAAAAAGGAACGCGGCCGCGTGTCGGCGCCTGTGAACGTGAGGCGAAACACATCCGCGGCCTCTTGACGACAGAGATGAAGAGATTAATATACGGTCTGGATTTGAAATGGAATTAGAGCAATTCGTTTTTCCTCGCTTCCGCCCTCTCGTTTCCAGCCTGCTTATTCACCGGAATCTTCGCTCCGCGCGGTAAACACCGACGATGGGACCAACCGTACTGCGAAACCGTGATTCACAATGTGGGGCCAAAGCATTCCTTCTGGCAAAACGGCAAAATGAAAAGTTAAAAGCAACGGATTTTCGTTTGTCCGAAACCTGGTGTGTCATTTTTTTTTCCATATGCCGAGCGATGCCGCAGCATAAAAATTCCTCCGGTACTGCGAAATAAATATCGATCACGGAGATCCCAAAAAACCCAAGCAAGCGTGCACTTGTCACGACGAATCTAGCAGTCCAAAGAGAATTTTTCCTTTGTTCTGATTTTTGTAACATACCCTACGCACAAAAGAAGAATCACTGAATCATTTCAATTATTTGTCTAGATTTATAAATAAATTTTTGCGTTAACGTATCGAGTGTAGCGAATTTGCAAAGTGCAAGATGGTTGGCAGAGTACTTTCAGCATCATTAAATGTACAGTTCATTTGGTCGTTGTTGATTGGCACTGACATGGCTAATTCAAGTCATACGCAGCGTCGCTGTCCCCACTCTACCTTCCCCTTCTATGACGCTACTCCCCATGCTTCCGCCGCGGCACGGTCACGTGACGCGTCTCGTTTCGGTCGGGCATGTGTCACAATGTCACGTGACTAATCTGGTACTGGAGAGAGAGAGTAACTTTTTCCCCTCATCTCGTAACTCTAGTCATACGACCGGATATGTTTACATTGTATGTAACGTCTTCACAGTTTGATCACCTGTTTATTTTTATCACGAACAAGATCCTCCGGTAATAAACATTCCACGACAAAAAACAGCGTCGATCAGCGTTGCCATTTCTCGCGGTCTAGAAAAATCGAGGATTTGTAAACATCCGCAGTACGGCAATACAAATGCCAGCTGGATGGAGGACCGAGGGCGCATTTTGGCCAGGCCGATGGCAGTAAAGTCTGCTATCGATTAATATTCATGGGAACGTATCATGGTTACTTTCATTAGCAGTAAACAGCGCAGCGGTCGGGCGAGCGCATCAGACAGCAGTTTTCTGACTGGCCTCGATCCCCCGGCGTTTTTCCTTTCTTCCTCGTTTCTTTCTCTCTCCCTGGCTCCGTTTCATCCCCACGGCGAAATCTCCGTTTTTTCAACGTCCGTCAAGGAGAAGGAGAGAGAGAGAATGGGGGAGAAAGAAACGCGCGTTAATGCGTGAACACGTCTCCGGCGTATTAAGGGCGTGTGTACCTCTTTACAATCTTGCTGTTTCGCGGGGCCCCGTATTAAAACACTTTACCGGCTCTCTTACAATCTTCTCCGAGCGTCCATTGAAACCGGCCGCGAGTTTCGCATCCGAGTTTTCGCATTCAACGCGTTCCCGTGGTTCTCGCGGAAAGTGGATCCCCACCTTTTTCGTCAATCGGCCAGGCTCACGTTTCCCTCTGTTATTCATTGGACTACTTGCCTCGCTCGTTGATCGTGCCACCCGCTACTATGAACACACTGGACTCTCTCTCTCTCCCCTTCAGCTTTATAGTTCTCTATAGTATTTTTCGTCCGAGGCAACATCAAGCCCTGGAGGATTTTTGTACAAAGTCCCCGTTGAAAGGCTGCCGCGCGGTCGCCGTCGCACAATCGCGTCGGGCAACTCTGATACCGCAAATTCATTAACGGAACAATGCCGGCACCGAACACCGGAAAATTGTGTTTAATGAACTTGTCGTTGGGAAAACGGTACAGATGCTTTGCGATCGGAAGACGTCCGGAGAAAGCATTTAGTGGATGTTGATGCTCGGTCCGAAATGTCAGAGTAGATGAACAATTACTTCGTTTTATGTGGAGCATGCAATTTAGGTATTCAATCTTGTACCGGTAAGAGCAATGAGTATATTCGTTCTACTCCGTAATTTGACTACATCAATCATTTGCTTCTCTTTTTGACGTTGCGCTGTGAAAACTGTGTTTCCTCTACGATCATGTCCACGGAAGATCTTTACTCCACAATAGTAATAGACGTGTCCAAAGTGCTATAAACATTACTAACTTACTCGTTATCCCTGTAATAGTACTCCGAGGTCAGTGATCAGCTCAAGAATTTCTGCATACAGATTACATTCTTGCAAGGTAATTACAAATGTGAAAGTTATTCAGCTTCTTTCGAAAATTTATATAATCGAGGATCTAGCATAACCTACAAATGAAAAAGTTACCCTAAACCTCTCTCTGCCAGTATCAGATTGGGCAGGTGACATTCTAATACATGCACGACAGAAACAAAACGCGTCACGTGACCGTGTCGTGGCGGAAACGTGAGGGAATGGAATGGGAGAGAAGTCTTAATGTGGCGACTCTGGGTTCCAGTATACCTAAATGTATTTAAGTAAACTTTACTATGATTTATACTACCAGAGTAATTACATACTCGTCTTCTATTCTATCTATATAAATAAAAATTAAATGCTGTTTGTTGGGAAGCGCATCACTTGAGAACAGCTGGACCGATTTGGCTAACTTAAAAAAAAGGTTCGTAAAGTTCGAATAAGATTTTTAAGAAAAGAAAAATTTGACAGGACTACGTCTGTCGAGTCAGCTAGTATTAAATAAAATTGCCACTTGCGAAATCGAAGAATACGAAGCTTGCGAATTATATTACCACGTGATGCGTTGTTAACATTGTTGGAACGGGAGAGCGAGAAACGCCAGTGCTCATCGAATTCGGGCTCAGCGGCACGAGAGAATCGCAACGTGACGATAATAGCATGTTAAAATTTCGATTTCTGGCATTGTACTGGGCTAAAAGGAGGATAAGGATTTGCTCAAGCATTTGCCAAAGGATTCTGCCCGGGGCTCGCAATATTCCGCGGGAATATGTGGGTCGTGAAAAATACGATCAGGGATTCGCTTGTGTGCGCGCAAAATCGACGAGTCCCGTCGGAGACGCGGAGAGCTTGTACGGTAGAAAAGAACACGAACGGAACAAGGGCGACGGGGTAGGAAACCGAGGATGAAGGCAAGGGGGAAAAAATGTTTGAGTCCGAATAAGATAAACAGAGGGTGTGGGAGGATCGTGGTTGCGGAAGCGACTACCACCGATGTCAGGCTCGCTCCGCTTCGAATTCCTCTCTCTCGTTTCACCCTCGGGGTCGTACGAGCTCCTCGTGTGAGAGTCGGAATCCCTTTTTGAGTGCCACGCATGAGCTCTGACAATAAAGTTCGCGAACCCGTCGCGCTGAAACTGCTGCGTACCTAATTCTGAATATCACCTCGGCCACCTTCAACCTACTCCTCCTCTTGGGAAACGAGTCCCGGATATTCGACAAAACAATTTCGAAAATGGTTTTGCCGAATACCCTCCCTCCGTCGTTTCGGATCAATCACTTTTTGCGGTGTCAGGGATTTTGTGCAAAATGCACTACGCGGGGGAGAATGTTCTACGAGTTGGTGGGTTTAGAACTGGCTAAGCCAAAGCAAAGTAGTCGATTTTTTTTTTGTTAGGAAAAAACGGTTAATTTGTGATAACATGATCAGGGACATGTATAAATTTTTTCATTTATGTAGATTTTAATTTTGCCATTTAAGTGAATGAAAGAAAATGAATAATTCTTTGAATATCTGAAAATCACATCGTTCCTTATATGATTTGTGCGAAATGATTGTTACCATAATTTTTAGCTAGTTGTCACTGTTGAAAACAGAAAATGGTACTTTATTAAAAACGTTTCTGAAAATGCTAATACGAAAAATGTACGGTATTCTTATATGTAATACAATGTGAATGCACCGAGCTAATTATTCAGAAATTGTTTTGGATAAGGCGCAGAGGTCCGAGAAAGTCCTTTGAAGGCGAGACGATAGGGAAAACGAGGTGGCTAGCAATTTTGCCGTGACTAGTTCGTGAAATTTATTGTCAGGGTTTGCATACACGCGCGTCTTGGCCGTTTCACAAGTCGTCCACGGAAGAGTAACGAATCCAGCCACGAGAACCCGACGCACCATGCTCGCCGGTGGTTTATGACGCTCGTATCCGGCCTCGCGGTATGTCGGTTTCGCGGTTCCGGGCCATTTCCAAAAGTCAACCGTGTATTTAATTACGGCCAACGCGTCGTAATGAACGACCGTGAAAGTGGCCTCATATCGGGACCCGCCGCGGCAAAATCATTGCGCCACTTAATAGGACTGCCACTGGAATTTGCGATGGTTTTCTCTCTCTCCCCATCCCTCTCTCTCTCTCTCTCGCATCCTCTCGTTCTGGTACGCGTAGAGTGTCGGCCGGTTCCAATGACCCAATGAAAAATTGAGTACCGCGACGCCACTGTTTCTGATAATTACGAATCTGTGCAACTATTGAAGTTTTTATGGTTTCATTCAGCAAAATGGGAAACGTGCGGAGATTTGCGCATCCCGGCTCGCGGTCTTTTTCATCGGTTCCCAACTAGCTCCCTGACAATTGATACTTATCTGTCCAACCGCGTTTCGAGATTGTACTCAAACATTTATACGAGAGCCGTACGGAATGCAAATGAGGAACGGATTTGATATCATCTGTAAAATTGACATGGTAAGCGAAGTGTTCTTACCGAATTCATTTGAATGGCCAGTAGAATGACATTTAAGAAGGCCAAGATTGAACTAATAAGATTCATTTTTACTATAATACATGTTTTATTGCACTTTTAAATTTTCACACTACGAATTGTATGTATTTGTAGCAAACAGGTACCTTATTTCAGCTTATAAGAAAATACTTGCTTCCAGTACCTTCCAATTGATGCGGAAGGTTTAATTAATACTTGTCAACTAGAAAATCTCAAACCTTGCTTGTGAGTCTTATAAATGTCCAGAATTATTAACTGTTTAATTCAAGAAAATGTCAATCAATTAAACAGAGAATGTGGTAGGGTCCGAGAAGAGGTAAAAAATGTTAATGAATTGTTTGAAATTCTATTTTGGAAAAGCGAGAGATCCGTCTCGCGGGATTTTCTTGCGCGGCGGGCTGCGGGTTTGCGTGTGTTTCGCACGGTAACCGCGTAATTTTATATTCCTGGTCAGCGGCGGGGAATTAAATATACACGGAGTTCCTATGAAAGTTTGTTACACGAAGTATTTTCCCCACTTTCCGAGGTACGAAGTTTATGGACAAAAAGTGGGCCAGGATTAATTTCATTTTTTATTTACGCGCTGGAATTTACCGGACAAATTATGGATTTATCAACGTCCACGGCGCAGTTATTTCTCGCACGTTTAGCTTCATTTTTTAACATCGAAGTTTACGGGTGGAATGGCAACGGGCTAGCGCTTTCGTACGGATGCCCTGCAAGAATTTATTACCAGCCCTTTCGAAGTGTATCGAAGTTTATTCAAGAATATAGCGGAACTGCGACTTTTACGGTTGCCGTTCCATTTTACAGCTCAATTTTGACACGGCTTGGTTTAGACCTAAAAACGGTATTGGCAGCGGACCGTGTTGCTGGAAATTCATCAGCCGGTGGCGTTGTCGTTGCGCGTTAATTTACCTTTCACCGGCAATATTGTATCCTTTTTATTCGGTAATTCGCTTCTCTTCTCGATACAGAAGTAATTATTGTTGAATGTATTATGGTGGGAATGATTGTGTAATTATGAAAAACACGTGACACGTTACAGTAAGAGAAACGAGGATTCTACATAGTAGCGACATATAAGTGGGAATTTCGTACAGTTGATTGGTTATTGGTTACCTTGATACGTGCAGGCTTTTCGAGTCCCATTTCGACCAACTACCGAGGTTCTACTGCAATTGGAATCGAGTGCCTTAATTTTCTAGAATGCAAATATTTCAATGTGTGGTCGCAATTAACTATAAAGTCATTACTAGACGGTGCATTTAAAAATATTAGACAAATCAAAAAAATGTAAGGACATGTATGTATTAGTTGCAGCTGATAAACATTATTAAAAGATGAAAGAAATTTTTATGTAGCTCTTGTTTGTAATGGTGACACAAATAAGTCTAGTCATTGTCGACTACGTTTATGGTTAGGTTCTTCTTGAGGTCTCTCTTCATGTAGAATCGTGTTCGTTCGAATGGAAACTTGGATCACTTCAGTAGAATATGCTGCATGGCAATGAACACGCCGCATGCATTCAGGACAAGCATTGGGTTTGATAAGGAGTACAGCGTTACTAATTGACACTACAAGATCGCGTTCGTAAAGATAAGCTGGAAGTTTTATTACGAAAAGTTTCGCCAAGCGATTACAAAATCTATCGACAGAAGAGAATGCCCTGAAAAGTACACATTTTACGTGTCTCTCGGCGACAAATGCTGCACCACCAAATCATCCCGGCGCAAAGTATCATCGAGTATAACGCGAGTTTAGTTTGCTAAAACTTTTATACTTTTGGAGCACAGCGCTACGCAAGTATCGTGTCCTGGAATTTCGTCACAAGTTTCAGGCAGTTATCCCCACACGCAGGCTACGCTCAACGGAAGTGGTCATAGAACGGGGGAAAATTGTCTGCAACTTACAAGGAGTTCCCCCCACCGACGCTGTGCGAACGGTTTATAGCGTGAAATGGTGCAACTGGCGATGAATGTTTTCCAAAAGCCTTGTATCGCTTTTCAGAGATTAATGAACAAGTTCATAAAGCTTTTCGAATGCCGGTGAAATAATATTTATTGTCGGACGGCTTCAACGGAGAGAGAACGTCGGCGCATTTCCAAAGCGTTGTTTCGCCAATTTAATGGCAGTTTATGACACGCGAAAAAGACGTTGGACAAGCACCATTAAATAAATGAACTTTACAAGCGTTCCACGCGAAAAGATCACAGATTCGCTGTTTTCCTGTTGGCACGTCGAAAATTTACGATACCGGCGGCCGCGCGATCTCGTAACAATGCGAAATGTTTTTGCACATACGGGACACAATCTGCGGACCGTAACGGTACGGCGGATCTCGCGCGTGTGGTCCGCTGTTTATCCAGGTTCAGATTGTGAATTTACGTTTTATCATTACACTCGTGCTTTTCAATCTAACGTTGTATCATTCTCAAAGTTCGCGCTGTGTGATTACTCGGTGCGATATTAATATTTTTATTATTTTCCTTTCGGCTCGTTCGATATTCGGATTTTTGCAGTATATAAATCTTATTGATTTCGATCTGGAAACCTGTTACCGTAATCACGTCCAGCTCGCCTTCGGATCCGCCGCGACCGGTTCATTTTTACCCTCGCGACCAATGATTTATGATTTATGACGACCCATCAATTTATGAGATTATTAACCGGTATGATTGATCTCCATTGCGTCAATGCGGCGCGTAATTATATTCGACAGCCACACTGCCGAATTCGTTTCGACCGCTTCGTTTTTTGCTCGCGGAAACGCAAATTACGGGGACGACACTGCGGGTGGCGATTTCGAAAGCTGCTGGGTGTTCTTGGCAAAAAGCATTTTAATCAAATGTCAAAACTCGTTTCAATTATTCTGTACATTTTTATCGTGGGTTGCATTATATCAACGTGGAAGGATCGTGGAATTTTTGAAACTCTAACAGGGTTCACATGAATTGTTTTCTGTAGTAATTATTTAAGTTTGCAATTTTTGAAGTAATAATATACATAGACGAAATTCATTATAATTTAAATGGATTTTTGTCACTGTTGCGTTATCAGGTTTAATACAGTTGGACCATTTCAACAACATATTTTAAGGCAATTGAACGTTTCATTTACTACGACATTTTACTTTCTTTCGGTTCTTCATCGTTAATAAGTTGAAATATCCACTTTTAATTTTGATATTGATGCAATAATATATGTCGTAAGCATGACGTAGATTTAAGCGCGCAATAGGTTAAGCATTTATCGTTATTTGGATTTTGACGGAGTCGACTGCCAAACTGCTGAATGAAAATACTTGTAAGATTTAAAACGAAAAACGTGGGGTGCATCGATTATCTACGAGATATATTATTGCATCAATATCAAAATTACAAGTGGACTTTATGCAATGTGATTACAAAGTAGCAACGATTAAGTGATTTCGATCAACAAATTAAAATTTACCCGTGTTATCCAAATATAATAAAAAAAAGTGACGGAGCTTCTTTCGGGAGTATTTTAAGAAAATTATATAAATCTTGGAGGGGTTCATTACTGTACGAAAGTTACATTTATGCGTTTCAAGTCAGCAGGGTCAATTTAGAGTTTCAAGACTGCGTTACGACAGCGATTACCCTTTTGACAGAACCAAATTTATGCACTGCATCCATTGACAAAGTATTCTCCTATAATTCGTGGCCATTCGAAGTCAGGCGGTGCCGACATACCAGTCCACGTGTATAAGAAGATAGCGACTGCACGGAGCGTTTACGCAGCTCGTTAAGTTCGCGCTCGTAACATGCTTATGGAAGCTCGTTTGCTGCGATGTATTTCTGAAACTGCTTACGACGAAGACTATCCCGTATAACGAGCTAAGATTTATTTGGACAGTGTAATGTTTGCCCGCGAGATCGATAATAATTTCCATGAACGCCCGAACGAATCATCTCGGTTGGGACGCGAAGCTCATCGTGCTCTTAAACAGCTCGCGATGCCGACGACGCGACGCGGAGCTCCGCGGCGATGCATTGTCCTAGATTAAAACCAATTAACTCGAATAAGGCAACGTTAATAGTGTCTGCAAATTGGCGTTGTTCATGCAGGGAGGTTAGAAACATTGCTGGGTAATCGTTCCGGCTAGGGACTACTGTTCGTTTCTTCAAAAATTATCAAATACTTCAAACAAGAAAATAAAAAAGGAAACGGAACGTAGGACCTTGGAACGTCACTACATTGTAGGAATTATTTCCATTACTGATTGAAAATGTTGTATATGAAATGGTGCTAATGATTTTCTCCATTAATTAATATAAAAGCATTTTTGAAAGAATACGATCTTTCTCAAGTTTTTAGAATAGTTTATCTCATATTCAAGTAATTTGTACTATTATTTTCGGTGGAGAATACTTTAAATGATTTTTGAGTTTGTAAATAATAAGAGACCCCCATTTGAATACTATTCTGCCAAACCCATTAGGTCAATGGAAAAATGATTATAGTTTCACTGGCTGTATTCTACTGCTTCATTTCTGTATTCATCTATTTTAAAGTAAATTATTAAAAAATATCATATAAAAAATTATTAATAATATAATAAATAAAAATCTGCTAAAAGAACATACAAAAAATTGACAAATTGTGAGGCTTTCAATGAGAAAATACGATCTTGTTTCTGCAATAGAAATTGTCCAGTTTACTTTATTTTCTGAAACTTTCGGGATTATCCGTGGCACGAGTTTCAGCCTGGAAGTTCGAGGATGCAATCTCTGTGTGCAGGACACACGCGCATCCCTTTTCCGGAAGTCGGGATCCGGGAAAGGGAAACGGATCCAGGAATCTAACCTACATTATATGAATTGTGTCCGCGGCCATTGTCGCTGTTATCGGGCTACCGGGACGCGGCTATACAAAATTGTTGCATTTAAATCCGCCGGATTGGATCGCAATGGTCCACCGCTCCAATAAAACGGCGATCTAGGCCTCGAAGTAATTAAAGTTCTTGTTGTATGCCGGCCTCCGACGATTGTTAATTCTTCGATCACGTCGATCATTTATTGCTAGTTTCTCTCCGGTCTCTTTAAACCTTCTCTAATAGGATTGCAAGCGCACATTTACGACTCCGGTAATTGCTCGCGACCGGCAACGAGCGACATGTTTTTTCGTCGAGTTATAGGAAACCGTATCAGTCTTGCTGCCGGTTTCTAAATGAATTTTCCTTAGTTTTGTTACGACTTTGAAATTTTATTGTGAAATCGTTTCGATTTTATGACTGTCGGGTAATTATTTCTTGGCGTAGCGTTATGCAAGTTTCTGTGCGCAGTGGGAATTGTTAAGGCTTTTTTTCAAAAGAGAATATCTTTTTTACAAGTGGAACAAATTACTTGAATTTTTCGGAGAAGTTGGAAGGATTAACGTACCAGATGATGTATAAAAGAAATTTCAGAGAAGCTGTTAGAATATAGTAGTAGAGATTGACAAAAATAAAAATAGTTCTAGTCGTAATAAATTTAGTTTACATTTCTCGATGTCTGTCGATTATTTTTGCATCGATCAATTTCGATGAAATTGAAGTCTGTATTGAATTCTATGTTTCTCTGGGCACGATCAGTTTGGAAGTAGTCCTGGGAGCATGCTCCAGCAGAAAGAACACTGCGTATAAAAAGCCGAAGGATAAACCTATGTAATTCCTGTTTAATGAGCCATCCGGGCGGCTTATAAACTGGTAACAGTTACCCGGCGTCGCGAATTAGCAACGTGCGGCCGCGTAAACGTGAAACAAACCGGCATAGGAAAAACCGACGGAGATCAAAACTGCAGTGGAACGAAAAATAAACGTAGAGAAAAAGGGGGTGTTCGAACGAAGAGTAAAAAAAAAAAGAGAGAGAGAGACAGGCAGCCGGATTGGGGAGGAGTTTGGAGAAGAGAGGTGGAGAGGGTTGGGAACGCAGGAGGGAAACAGAGAGGACTAGACACACATCGGGTCCCTTTTCCATTCAGTCGAATCGTTATGAGTCGTGTAGGTATAAACTAGCAGTTCGATCAGACGTGATGGCGATATACGGCACGATATTGCGAGAGGATAGCCCGAAGAGGAGAGTATCGATATGGAATGTTCTCTCATCCTCCGGGTCTTGTTCCTCGGTTTCCCTATTCTCGCTCTCTCGCTCCGTCGTATACGCGTGATCTAGATGTTCTCTCTCTGGCTGCACTCGGTCCGGCGCTTTTCTTTGTCTCTCTTCGGCCACTTTGGAACTTTGAGAGTGCTCCAGAGAAGGTCAACGATCCCTCCGTGGATTTTCAGAGATCTAGCGACTGAAACCACCGGTGGGATTCGTCACGACTCAATTTGCTCGCGCGATGGTAAAAAGCGAATAGACTGATCTCCGGGCGTACGTGCTAGGTGAGCCGACGGTCTCACTTTCTCTCTCTCCTCTCGATCCATGGAAAACGGGCACATCGGGAGGAACCCGAGGGGGGCACGGGAATTCCAGCCTTGTATTCATTTGCTTTTGTCTCCAATTCGGCCGCCTCTCCTCATTCATACCCCCGCGAATGATGAATTAGTTTCGCACACCTACGCCCCTCGCCTGTTTGCCTCCGGTTCTGCACGCGCGGGATTGATCCTTTATTCGCATCCCGCCCACCGGACAATTCAGACGGAACGGTTCCGCGGTATGGCCACGTCTTTCCGGTAATATTCGTATTAACAAACATCGAGATAGACTCTTTCCTCGTTTCGCCCCGTCATACGAATGGTTATGCACCCCCGTTAAAGCCGGTCGTTCCTCTCAGGCTTGAGGAACTTGATGGTCGCTGTAAAGTGTGTTCTTTGACCGGGGCGAGGCTTGGGAGAATGTTTACTGTCGTTACGAAACAATAAAGATATGTTTTTTGCTTGGAATGGAGATAGGTCTTGAAGGATCTGTATAAATTGTGGATTATACAGTACAACATTCGCTAAAACAATGAATTTCTAAATGAAATCTTAGGTTCATTGAATTCTCAATATCAGATTGTGAATTTTATACATTAAAACCAATAGTTGCAGTATAAAATAGTAGAAAGGCCAGAAGTTCTACATAGCTTTTTTCCCTTTCAACCGCCCAGGAACATTTATATTTTGCATGCCGAACTGTAGTTTACTTATTATTCTTCAAGAAATACCAATATTTAGAAGTTGCAAATATACATTTGGCAATATTATAGGAAACAGTGCTCAAAATGGACTAAAAATATACTCACACACTGTTGCTGTAACAATTTAATTCCACACTGTAGTATAAAAATAAATTGTCTAGATAGATTCTGAGAATGTAAAAATTGCACAGTCCCAAAAAATAATACTAGAATGCTGAAGGGCTTACGATTACAGGTTGCTGGCCAACAGAATCAGTAGATACAGATCAGAAGAAACTAAAAAGCTGTATCTGCAGAGGTTACACGTTCCACCGAAGGTATGAATGATCCGAAGTTATCGTACAAGCACTAGAAAACGAAAATAGCTGAAATGTCAGGTATGCCGGCGAGTGCAGGTGACACTGGTCCGGTGGCAGACGAGGAAAAGATAACAGGAAGCTTTGGTATTTTTAGTATTTCACCTGCGCAGTGAGAAGTAGAAATAACAGGAGGATCGAGGAGCCGTAACAAGGTAATCGAGGCTGCAGAGCGCGGACACGCAGCGTCGTCGTGTCGTTCAGTGGTTCAATTTAGCCGTAACGAGCCGCGGTACGATTAATACAAGCCCTGTTACCGTAACGGTGGCACCGCGTTTGACAAAACTTTTTTATCCGCAACGCGTAACTCGCGGCGTCAAGAGGCACGAGAGAACGGCGGAAAGTGAGCCGCGGCACGAGAGAATCCGAGGGACGACGTTTCGAGTGTTCCGCGCACAAATCGCCCGGGCGTCGGGAAACTTGAACACTTTGTAGTTTTTATTCCGCGATTATATCGTGTTTCTTAACCGGTGCGCGTGCGTGCCGGCCCGGACCGGGTTCGGGTTTGGGTTTAGGCTTGAGTTCAGGCTTGGGTTCTGCGGGTTTAACACGCGAAACGACGCGGAAGCGCGCGCGTAAAAGTTAAATGCTGCCACGCGGCCCGAACGAAACCTCTCCGCTGCTACCTTTTTCCTCGTCGTTTTTACGAGCCGCGCGTCCTCCTTCGCGAACGTGCGTGTGCTCTTAAACAAGGCCGAGCTTGTGTACGGCCACTCCTGCTCCCGAGTTTCGCGAGCCGAGCAAAAGCTTCACTGGTTCCTCACCGTATATCTGCCGAGACGGCGGAAAACTTGCACGCTGAAATTTTTCACCGGAACCGTCGCGTCGCACGGTTAAAATATTAGAACCGGAACACGCGAGTTTAGTTTGAAAAGTGGATTGTCTTCGTGAGTTTATGGCTCGTTGCGTTTATTAATCCTCCGAACGTCCGCGAGTGGACAATCAGAACTTGAACATTTCCTTTAGTTTTAGTGACAGCACTAGAGCGGTGAATTTCAGTAGATTGGGACAGGCATGGTCAGACACAATCAGACTTACAATCTGATGCTTACGAAGGTAAATGAGATTTGCTATAGTGATGATCGGACGAATTCAGACTAACTATATACCGATATTTTGTACGTTACTTTAACTATATAATTCTTGTCTTATTACATATCCAACCATACTTTGAAGGTACTATAAACTTAATGTACTTAAATATTTCTATTTAATCTGCTCTAATGTAAACCATTGTGTATACTTGTATTACAATCATTAGTGGTGACGGGTTTCCGCGATTTAGGTTTTTAATAAAGTGGACAATTGATTAGTGACTTGGAAATTGAACTAAAAGCGCTGCTGCTGTTCTTTAAACTCAACCCTTTCACGACCTTAAATCCTTTACAATAACAAATTTCTACATTTCCACTGTAAGCTTAATGCAATCAGCCAGCAACGCACAAGTGAAAATTGATCGAACCGGTTACTTGGACAACGAGTATCAAGTACTAACGAACAAAAAAAGCATTTTTAGCCAATTATTACGAAAGGAAACACAGCCACTTTTAATTACTAAATTTGAAAAAGGGGCACGTAGCGGGCGAGCAAACAAATATGCAATTTGATTGAACAAACATCACAACGCAATCCTCGTGTACTGTCATCGTTCGTTTATTATTCGAGGAAACAATAGTAAACCGGCGCGCATCACGTACGTGCGTGGAAAACACATAGGCCAACGTAAGTAACCCCGATCTTCCGTTCACTCGTTAAATAAAACCGCGAGGATTGACGTCATCGACGGCTCGCAATTGCTGGTAGCATTTTCGCCGGTCTGCGGAAACGTCGAAGCGAATCTCGGCTCTCGGACAACCGAGCCTTGTTAATTGCGCGAATCTCTCGGCCTGTGTGTATCGTTACGAGATATTTTAGCCGGTCGATTCGGCGGCGGAACGTGGGGAAAAAAGTGCATCTGACGGGCCGCGGGCAATTAATTTCCGCTGCGAAGAGGCAGCGGAGGTGCCGTCGCCGCGTATTATCCGCGGATCGTCGTTCTCCAATTTTTTTCCTCCCGAAATTCGAGGCCAATTTGGCCGGAACTGCGACCGCTTTTGTCACGCGGTATTTACACTCGAGCGTTTGCTCCTCGAACCCACTGCCGCCGGGTCGACGAACCTCGATCGATCGATTCGTCGATTTCGCCGGTTTTACAGCCTCGCGTATCTCTCTCCTTGCGACAGCGCGGCTCTTCTCCCGCAGAATCGACACCGGCGCGGAATTAATAACGCGGTTAATATTGTTCGAACGGAGTTTCGTTGATATTTAAAAGCGCACGCACACCGCGAGAAACTGGAGCGGTGATCGCCGGCTCGTGTTTTTCTGTTTGCGAGACCGGATCGTGGAAATACGCGCGCGCTTTACGAGACTCGCAGAAACTTTTAATCACGGCTCGGGGAGTAGCGAAAATGTAAATACGTTCGCCTCTGGTTTTTGTTGGTGTAATTAACAAATGTACTTCGCCGCTGTAACTAATCGGGCTGGAATTATTCATGCCCTGGAAATTTGTCCTTGTTTCCAGAAATGGTAAAGTCCGTGTTCGTTTGCCGGCACAAACAACGATTCATCATATTTCGTATTTTTTCAATTGAAACGTGAAACCATCTTGTCTGTGAGAAATAAATATATTTAAAGTATACACAAGATGAGGGGACAAGAGAAGTCTTAGAAATGTCAGACGATTTATACAAAATTTCGTTTCATGACGGTAAGAGACCCAATCGTAGTATTCATTTATCACGGTTACGAGTTTGAATAATGTTTCGCTTTACACGATATTACAATCTCGTAACTTCGCCCATTCATCAAGAACACAGCACCTACACAACAAAGAAGACTACCATGTAATCCTTCATCAACGTGCATTAGTATCTAGTATAAGTAGAAACGGAAGGTCATGGTCAGACACCTCAGACGCATTTCCCATTTAGTAGCACGCATACCGAACAAATGCTTACATCGATTTTCTCAAAAGTCTCGGAGGATAGAATTTGATGAAGATGCTCGGGTCTATTGTGACCCAGCATTCTGCTGATATCATCTAGCTACTGAGACCATTAAAAATATGTAATTTAAAAATTCCGTTTTCTATTTCTCTCGAGATTTGGTGCTTAAATGTATCAATAAAGTTTTGAAAGTGAAGTGTCAAGTATTGTTTCCGAGATTGTCTAATCCCTAAGAGTTAAAGAAGGGAGCTTAGCCGCAAGCGTTACGGAAGAGCCTGGCTCGCAGCGGATAGCCGATGGCCAGATTAGCGTAGACGGATAGCGCTTATCGCGTCGTTTGACAAGTTACACGGTCGATCGATGTCAGAAGTCGGGACCATCATGAAAGTTAAACGAGTCCCAGTCGCGCGATCGCAACATCTGGCCGCTACCTATCGCAACCTATTACAACGCAGGCACTGGCCTTGTTCTAGCTTCACCTAGCCATCAAAACACAGACACAGGCGCGCGACCATGTCCGGGCCGTAATGCAGGAGGCAAAGCCAAGAGTCATTTATGCTGCAGGAGGATGTGGAAACTGAGGAGGGGGGATCCGGGGATAGGGAAACGGGGGATGGGAGGGGTGAACGACAAAGGTGGGGCAATGCTTGAATCCCCAGTCACGTGTTCGCCCACACTCATTCATTTGTCGGTGACAGTGGTGCTCAACCACGGTGGGAAAAGCTAGCCCCGACCACCGTGGATATGGGTCAATCGTATCTCGTCTCATTTGCGTATATTGGCCAAGCGGCGGGTGATCGTTGTGACGCGCGTTTGTGACGCGTTTCAGAGAGAATTTCAATAGACACACGTACACTGTCGCTTGTTAGTTAGATGATGGTCACCATGCGCGCATACATATGGCTGGAAACGCCGTTCCACAGAAATTGAGGCGCGCACCTCGAATGAGAAACCACCGGATTCCCTTCCATTCGAGCCGGTCTCCATGGAGTTCGCTAGATCCTGGGTGGTCTATGAACATTTTCTCAGGTTCAATAAAGTCTCGGGATACGCAAACTATTTGTTTAATGCGCTGGAGCGATCCTTCGCGACACATTTCTATTCCGAAAGTGCGCACGCCCAGTGTCAAGTCCATGTACAGCTTCTGGACATTGAATTAACACCATTTTTGTTGTCTTTTTACAGTATGTTCTATCTGAAAGAGGTTTTACAAATTTCAAATCGGACTCATAATGTCCTTAAAGAGTAAAAAAGAATTTTAGCCGACTGTTTCATACATCTTGTATGAAGAAGAATTTTATACATTTCAAATTAGTAGAGGAAAAAATGAATTGGGATAAATCATGGAAGTAGATCAATTGGTATGTGTATGACAGTTTAGCATTGAACACAGTGTTGCAGCTGGAAAAATATAATGTTTCTATTTAGTCGTGATTGAATGGTTAGAAAGTGCACAGTGAGTTCACAAACCTGACCAAAATTTATTGACGTTCAGCATCATTACGACATACCTTGTCGATCGATAGCTACATCATTTATGATCAACTTCCCGATTCAATCCATCCACCAGGCCAGTCTTGCGGTTACAGCATTTCCAAACCAAGCGAAAGAGCCGTTAGAGTGTCTCGATACCTTATAATTGATGGACTCAACAAGTTCCACAGTCTTTCCTTAATTAATTGCATTACTTTGACGGTAGAAACCCAACACCAGCACAGAATGTTAACGCCACGCCTACAGGTTCGCGTTCGTAGAATTTCGCGTCTGTCGAAGGATAAACGCTCGTCGATGAATCACCTTGTGCGTGGGGGGATTCGCGGAAGAGAGAATTCGAATTGAACGGTTTTGTAATCGAGTTAATTATTTCAAGTCTGCTCGTACGCACGTGCGATGATTGATACAATATCATTTCCGGAAGCTGAACGACGATCGTTGGCAGGATCGACTGCTAACGCCGATGTAATGTATCGGAACGTTTTCAAGAGTGCGCGTCGCTTAAGGGTTCCTGTGTCGCGAGATTTATCGTTAAATCACAGCTACATAAATTTACATGCTAAATCGCGCACGTGCGACGGTAAATCAAAACTTCGGGGCCGACCCTATTGCGACGAGCACAGACAAATTTCCCGGTGATATTTATGAGGATATTTTCGAATTAGCGCTTTTACGCGGATTGCCCGACTAAACTGGCCCCCTGTGCGAGAGCGCGCGCGCACTTCAAATAAATGGCCGTCCACAATTTCAGGCGTCGCTCACCGTGTTAACCCTTTTTGTTTTTCTGTTGCAGGTAAGCGAAACTATCTTTCCTACGACCACGCTAACGGGCTAATCTCGGCGCACCCGGTGAGTCATCTTCATTTGCTGCGAAATCTACTCGACGTACCACCACTATTCTTTACAGTTTACAATAGTACGCTTTAGTTTTACAATTCTACAAACACAAGCAAAGTATTTCACTGAATAAGTTACACGAGAAAACTAAAAATGTGCTTTCGAGATAAACGAATCTCTTCTGAACGTACAAGTGCCAATCAAATTGACTGGTCTCACGTTATTCATTCTGGAATTGCTGAAATTTGACAGACTCTTTCGTGAAGGTAGTGATTCGATAAATTTCTTGATTCGCACATGTACTACACTGAAAATAGCCAAACTTCTAGATAATCTCGTTAATCTCAATCTTGCCGATCTTAGAAAGCAACGCATGCCAGTCACTTTTTATTCTTGGTAGGCTTGGTATTTAAAGTTTGTTCGAAGTTGTATGTGTTTGAATATGTGACTTTAAAAAGTCTTCGAATAACATTTACAAGATTCTTGGAATAATCTTGTTCATCTTTGTCGTTTTTTTCTCTAATGGTACCTGATTCAGACATTTTACTCGTCAGATCTTCCCTTGACTGTGCACTCGGCACTCGATTCCAGGAATATTTACACAAAATTTTGGCGAAAATTGTCGTTAAGAATGCGACTTCAAATCCTAACAATAAAAAGCAATTATTTTTTCGAAGTTTCAATAGTACACACACCGTTTTAACAGAATTCGCGTGGGATACGGAATTACGCCCCAAAGAGCGTCGGCGACATCTATTGAAAAGTAAAATGTCGAACTTCGTGCTCTCGGGGGGCCACTAATGAGCTCTTCTCTGTAGAGCGAGCCCCAGGGGTGGCACTTCGACACCGGCATCTAGCATAAGACCGTATTCCCGGCGATAATTATTCACAGTCGATAGAGAAGTTCTTCTCGCTCCATCTCGAAATTAACATTCTCGCGAGCGAGGTAATGCCTTGCTAAAATCTACCATCTTCGCCGCAATTCTCATGTGGCCGTAGACTAAGCCACCGTGTAATGTTGTGGTCTGTAAGGGGTGTAGTCTTGCGAGGGGATAGGGAAATGAAAAAGAGAGAAAATCGTTTGGTGCATACACGTGGCTCGGAAAGAACGGTCTCGCGATTACGTGGTTATAAAGGGCTTGAAGAGAGAGCGAGAGAGAGAGAGAGAGAGAGAGAAAATGGGGAAGAGAGCGAGAGAGAGAGAGAGAGAGGTGGGGTTTGGGGAACCTCAAGGAACCAAATGGAAATTCTGATTTCATTCCAAGACGCGCAGTCTAAGAAGAGGCTCGCTTGCGAGAGAACCGAGAGAAAATGGAGAACGAGGAGAAGCGGGTGGTCGAAACGCAATTTAGACGGGCGCAAATATAGATGTCAAGATGTTTACTATTAGTTGGACGGGATCCAACTCCACTTCTCGCTGGATTTCCGTATGCGAGCCTTGTATTCCATAGCTATCGGGGCATGTACTACTTTTAGGTGTTGTTAACCAGTAAAAGCGATTGGAATAAAAGCTAGTAATTGCCTCTTTCGGCGGTCCCTTATGGGACGTCGGTTCCCGTTTGTCTTTATCGTGTTGTGTCCCCCTCCTGAATTACTTGTTTGCGCACCGCCCGGCTGAAGGATTGTTATTAGATTGTTGAGCGTGCTCCTCTCTCCAGTCCCGGATTCCGCCACGATAAACACGCATCCTCCGCTGTATGCCGCGATACGAGAATTAACATACGTTGCTCCTTTTTCGAACCGGATGGAACACAATTTATTCCGGCCACGCCGCTCAAATATTTTGCGGATAACGCGTCTAACGCGTGCCGGTTCAATCGGAGAGAAAACACCGTGAAATAATTCCGGCAAACTACGTTCGGCGCATCGAAATTTCGCTGAAATAGAGAGTAACGTGTTTAAAGTCGGATATTAAAATCTCGGGCTGTTATGCATTGCAATTAGACCCGTTTCTTTTCTCCGTTATACCGACTGAAAATTACTGACGATAAATGTTAATGCCAGTTTGTAGACCTATTTCTCAATATTTTACTAATTATACACGGCCACTTTTTTTATTGTTGATTTAAATTGTAATGAACCATTGAGAGACTCGTCGTGGCAAATTATTTACGATGGAATGTCAATTATGAAATTCCAATAATTACTTCAATTATTAATTCGCTGAAACTAATACTACGTTTTCAGACAATGGAATCAGAAATCAATTTATCACATACTAGTATATTGATTGTTTTCATATATTAATTAATGTACAGTGACAATGATAAGCTATTTATGTCTTGTGTTTTGTCATTTATAAAACTAAAATTTTACTATTTTGACTTTCTATTCTCTTGTGTAATTGAAGACAATAAATCTTCCAAGACTGTCTTATAATATGTATTAGGTCATTAGTAAGTGATACAAATTTCCTTTTGGCATTTCTGTAAGGTGAAGCGCAAACATAGAATCATAACCATTAGGTAGTTAAAAGTCTAGCTGACTGATGGTTGCGATTATGATTTTATATTTCGCTTTCCTAAAATACGAAAGAAAATTTGCATGACATGGACGGTAACCCAATATCGAAGAATCTATTTTCAAAATTGACTCGGCAAAGACAGGTCTTTTTTAGCTTTCGATGCGCTCACCAATGAGTGGTTGATAATTGCTTTTCTCTATGGTAGGAATCGCAGGATAACGAGCGAAATGCTGTGTAGACTCGGTCGAATCGGGCAGCGAATCGAGCGACATTCCCGAATCGATGGGAACGGTTACCATCACGTCGGTTGCTCGTCTTGAAATTCCGTCGGCGACACGTAACAAAGAGTAGGAGAGAGAGAGAGAGAGAGAGAGAGAGAGAGAGAGAGGGAGAGAGAAATCGAGAGAAGGAAATAGAGGGATAGAGATAGAGTTTCGTGTATAAGAAGATCCGGTGGTTGTAACAATGCGGCGTTTCCGGTTTTAGAGCTTTCGATACTATAAATTGGGGAACTCCATTATCGTTCGGGAACGATTTCGAGTGTGATTCGAGAGAACAACGCGGCCGGTCCTTCGGTCGAGGGTCTCCAGAGATCCTCGGGTCCTTTTAGTCGAGAGGATGAGAGGAGGAAGCCAGCTCGTTTTCTTTTTACTCGGCCCGGGCTCCCGGGCTGTTCTTTTCCTCCGGCGACTGCATCGGGTGAACTCTCCCGGCAAAATCTCGCCTCTTACACGGCAAACAAGTATACCCGACCGCGAATCACTGAGCCTTTATCGCGTGTTTCCCGCAGAGCGATTTTTGCTCCATTTAACTTTGATTATAAGTCGTCTCGCATTATACGAGCTTTAGCCCGCAGCTTAAGGGACGAAATCACGCTCGGAAATCTACGGAACTTCGTGCATTTCGTGTCTGTATGCCCAAGAAATCTACCGTGGCTAAAGACTCCGCTATCTCGTTTGCACAACGGGCATCTTTAAGGGAGGATTTTCGGAGTGCACCGTCCGCTCACTCTCCAACCACTTCCTTCCTCCCTTTCTCTCTCTCATGCTCCTTTTACACCCTGGACGCCCCCGATCTCACCCTAACCCTCGTCCGCTCCTCATTTATTTATCGCGGAAAGCTGGTCCGTCCGGACGAGTTGCTTGAAACTTGCGCTTGGTACGAAAGTCATTTGAATAAGAACCTGGTGGGCCCGATCGCAAATAATCTCTTGAAATTTCTTTGTTAGCTGCGAAAAGATTTCCGCGCGAAAATCTCACTCCGACGTTGCCCAATTACTATGTTATTATCGTGATCCTCGCCGAAGATAAAACAAAATGAAACCGTCCAAGCATCGCACAAATGTTCAGTGTGGCTTGAAAATTCGAAGAGCAAAACAATTTACTAAACGAATACGTAATCATTAAAATTGTTTTCGAGAAATACGGACAATGTATAAAAGTTCCAATCACCAACCCATAAAATTAATGATCTCCTCAAATCGATTTGCTTCAAAACGTCGACGCGCAACAGTTTTAATCGCAATTCCATTTATCTGCGGAAAATATTATCTCAGAAGTACCACATCTTGGTGCCATCTCGGCAGACATTAGAACCGTTCAAGTAGAATTACGGCGCATCCAGAGGAGTATTCACGTTAAACTCATTTCTGTGAGCGTAAAGTAATCGTAAAACGAATGGTTAAGATATTCGTCTTCAAATGGTGGAAGAATAATGTTTATCAAATACTGAAATTCTGTTTCGTCAGATCGATATTGTACACCTTAAGTAATCATTGAAAATTTCAACTAAATATCTGGAAATACACGGACATTCTAATAAAATCAATGGCATTTTCTTCGAAAAACAAATTGCATTAATTTCATATTATACTTAACAATAAAAGAGTAGTACTTAGGAGTGGATACATTTATAACTAAGTGAATAGGTCCAACACGAATTTGACTTTCTTTCTGTTTGTTACAAATGATTTAATAAAAATCTACAGTCTGGGCATTACTCTTTGAGTTACCCTACATATAAGGTTACAACCTAAATAAGTGCATCATCGAATAAAGATTTAGTTACGATTAGTCCGCGGCAAGCGATAAACCGGAAGACTTGCGTCATAACCAGCGACAGTATAAAAGAATAATCCGTGGTAATAAAAGGAGACCTGCTCCACCAAAAACAAAATAAGTAGCACAGTAAGAGAGGTCTGTGTTACCAATCCTGAGAATTCAAGAGACGTTTGGCGGTGCTCACAAGTATCGCGTGAAAACGAGGGAAGCGTTGTTCGCAGCGGCTGCTTTTGCAGGTTCCGCCGCGTTTCCGCCATATTGGAACGCGTGGGCTGCATCTGGTCTCATAACGCATTAAATACGTCTTCCTCGGCTATCGTGAATGCGGCACGTACATCAGTGTGCGCTCGCCCAAGTTTGTCAGATGCTTGACCTTTGATAATGGGGTTCCGGGGCGAGCTGCACCCGAGCTGCAGAAATATCGTCTGGGCTCCGTGGACCCGGTACGGCACTGGACCCGCGTGGAACTCCTCCGCGGCGCGGTACGGTGCTTCCGCGTGAAGTAAATTTTCCCGTGCCGGCAAGCAAACGGCGGTCGTGCGTAAGCGTTGCTCATGCAACGTAGAAACGCAGCGGCGAGCCACGTGTGTTCCGTGCACGGACACGGATGCACTCGGTGCACACTTGTGCAGCAGCCGACGTGGTCGTTGCGCGCTACCGCCGCGCTATCTGATCGCTCGTAACAGCCTCGACGGACGATGCATCCAAATGCGTGCCGGCTTTTTCTCCTTACACGCGATTCTTCGCCTTGCTCCTCATCCGAGTCCTTCGGAAACATGCAACTCCTGCAATCGTTCGGACAGACCGCCATTCAAGTATCAATTTCAGTTGCATGCCTCTCATAAGCCGCGGTTGCGTTAGGCAACTTTGTATTTGTCGATTAGTCGTCATACTACCGCATTGTTAACCGACATTTTTCATGTTCAATCATGGCCACTGCATAATGAGATATTAAACTGTAAATTGTGGGTATCGACTTAATCTATTCTTCCTTGAATTGCAATTTTCATATGAATCACTTCTACTGGTCCATAGACACTCGTGATGTGCATCTATTTTGTCGACTACTTCCTTACTTGCTATTTCCTTCTCACTTCGATAAAATGATTCTTTCATTTTGTAATGTAACGGAAAATTCTATATGCAATTAAAAAATCAACAAGTTAAGACGTTCATATCGAAAACCCGAATGATACAAACTTCCATCTCGCCATCAAACACCTAATTTAATACGGTGGATCGTAGATAAACAGTTCCAGTTTGTAAACGAGTAGAAACATCGTCGATGAACACGTCGAGATAGCGCCACGGTTGGCTAAATATTCTGTACACTACCAACGCCGAGAAAGTGGTACAAATAATCGTAAACATAAAGTGTATTTAAAGTTCCCGGAACGATAAGATAACACGCGGAGGATCAGATATTTTCTCTTCAATTATCTCAAGTAATACAATATTCTATCGTGCCGGAACTAAACATTCAAAACGATCCCACTCAACTGTCGGCGCGAGAGTGTATCAAGTTATCCGTTCGAGTTTGAATGAAATTCGCGTGTGCGCAGGTTGAGCCTGTTTGAACAATTTACGACTATGCGCGAACGATAAGCATCTGTTTATCGAATTTTTTTTCGCAGAATCAGTCGGGCAAACATATTAATCTCCGTTTGTTTGTTTCTATTCGCCGGGGTGTGTTGACTCGAGCCGCACTTTGTAATATTTTATTGGCGTTTCCATGCGGATACTGTTGCAGCTGGATTGCGGGGGTGAATTGGGGTAAGTGGGACCCTCGACGCGAGCTCTGGATTCCCTGGTATTATCTCAGTTTACAATCAACCCGATAAACTGATAGCGGAGCCGACCATGAAGCCCCGCGCCTCGTATTTATCTTTAATGAAGTCCGACTTCTTCCGAAATCGCTCATTACGCGCTAATAAATACCGACAGCTTCAACGAGCTCGATAAGGTTAATACTTTGCTAATTATGGCCGGTGCATTCTCATTCCTCGGCACGCAACGTAAAAGTGAAACGAAAAACAGATCTTTCGTTCGCATTAACAACGCGTACGGCCGTCCGTCATTCCTTTTTGTCCTCTCAATATTCATGAATCGAGCGCGTACTTGTTGCAGCCGGCAAGTTACGCTAATTTCATTTGTAACGCCCGCGCAATTAAAAACTGGAAGATCTGTCCAATTCGTGTAATTGGATTCCCAGGCGCATTCATGGTTTGCAAACTTTCCTCGACAGTTTCACTGACTGTTCCTACGAAAATGTTGATACAGCATTCTTCGTGAGTTTGCGTTGACTTACGACGCTCGAAAAAATCCATATTCAACGAACAACATTTATTTGATTTATGCAATTATTTATTGGATGCGGACTTGGGTGCGCGTACTCGGAGTACAGAACCTGTTGCAGTAGCTGAATTACGTGTCCTCTGCAGTCCTTAACAGAGTCGGCTAATGAGGGGAGGGAGAACGAATAGAGGAGAAAAAGCTACCCTCTCTCTACCAGTACCGGACACGTACACGACAGAGACAGAACGCGCCACGTGACCGTGCCGAGGCGGGTTTCGTGGGGAATAGCATCGTGGAAGGGGAAGGTAGAGTGGTGACACAGAACTTAATCTGGCGACTGTGATTAACGCTCAAAGTAGCTCCCACACCTACAGAATTGTTTCAATCCTATTATTGTTTAGGTTCTATTACAATCAGTGTATTCGATTATGTGTGTCATATATTTTACGGGCCGATTTTACAAGCCAGTTTTTAAAACTATACTGCTAAACACAAGTAGATTCTTTTGATTTCAAATATAAATGTGTTCTAGTGTCACTCATATGTGACTGAACGTGCATTAAACGTGTCAGATATTTCAAGGAAGATGCTTTTGACGATTTCGTGGCAACCTTTGCTAAATCTATTAAAATCCTGACAGATCAATTTTGTTTATACAGTTTTGAGCTTACTGTGATCAATGTTGATTGTATTTTTTTTAAATAGAAAATCTCAAAACGAAATACACCATATATAGAACAGAATATAAAAATTAAAAAACAGAATATGGTTTTTAGAGATACACAAATATTGTAATACAGACATGTGATTAGTTGGAACAGTATAGATAAAACTTGTACTTTAAGACCACAGCTCTTTTTGGATGTAATATAAACAGTTAACAACGGGAACCGGGTATTGCAAAATTGGAATTTCGTTTAAATCGCAGCGAGGAGCGTCGAATATTTGCAAGTTCCCTCGGTGGAACTCGATCCGGTGACCGGCTAAAGTGTATAAATCTTCAATTTCCACGGTTTTATTGCACGGTCGCCGAGGAGCCGGGAAGTTGGTACTCTCTAAAAGCGCATTTAGGAATTCGACCCGAGGCACGATTGTCGCGGAACTTGGAAAACTGAACGCGACGAAATACTGGAACGGAAGGAGCAACCCGGTTGTTTACAGGCCGCGGTGAAGACAGCCTCGTGGAAGACTAATGAGATTCAGCTTCCTTTCTTCATTAAGTCACCAACCGGGACTGGCAAACACGCTACCCAGCAGTGATTCTCATTCGGGTGACATTTCAAACGTTACGGAAGTAATTTAACTTCAACCACCGACGGTGTCGATGTCGTCTGCCTCGGGGAACTGATGTTTACCATCGGATTTTAATATACTCCGTCAGCTGAGAACCGCTGACAGCGAGGAGAGGGGAGGGGAGAGGAGGAAAACGGCCTCATAAAGAAGGGAATAACGCCATGCATGCGCCGCACGGGACAATCTTACGCTGTTATGTAAGCGACGATAAACACGGTTCGAACGAGGCGATGAGACTTATTTTCCTCTCCAGTGTCGCTCGTCAACGGCGAATCCATCCGAGACCATCGCCCGGAACGACTTATCGCCAAGGCAAAAAATCTGGTCCATTCAGAAGGATGTCGAATTTCTTAATCTTATTTCGGTTCCAGCTTATTAACACGTTAAGCGCCACGTCAGCCATCGGTGGCTGACACTAGACACTGATATCAGACCATTAATCCTGTAATGAATCAAAATTAAGTAAATTTTTAGTGTAAATTTTATAGCTCTATATCCTGTTACACGCTGTCAGCCAGCGGTGGTCGACGCGGCCTAAACGGAAAGTCTAGTGTCAGCCACCGATGGCTGACGTGGCGCTCAACGTGTTAATCGTAAAAGACGACAAACGTGGTATATTGATAATCGTTTTACAATATATTCGGCGACGCCGTTTCCGCAACTGAACCGGTCGACGGAATGAAAACGGCGGTTCCGTAAAACGTGAAAACCGCATAAACCCAGCGTGGATCCCATCTCGGCCGATGATTTACAGTAAATAGAGCCAGCGCAAGCCTGCGCGAGCATGAGCATCGGCCGGTGCGGGTCGCGGGAAGAAAACGTTTTCGTGGACGCGCTGCTGGAATAAAAACAAGCGGGGGCTGAACCGAAACTGAATGTTTTTTTGTTTTCGAACCGCGTCGATCGACACGGAATGAACTGTGAAAATACGCGGAAACAGAGACTCGCAAAACCAGCACCGCCTAAAAGCGTATCGAACTTTTTGCCGGTGTCGTGCGACTCGCTGGACCCGCCGCGCCACGCCGCGCCGCGCCGGTCGCCGGTGCAACAGAGATGGCTAATGCACGATCTGAAAATACGTACAATGTCCAATGGGACTGTTCGACCGTGATGATGACGTCTTTTCTTGTCAGAGTGTTTTTCTTTCTTGTTCGTGCGCCGACGAGCGTGCTTCCCTCACGCGAAACCCGTGAATTCGATAGAGACTCGCGGCCAACAAGCCGTATTCGAAGATGAGAATTTACAAGATTTGCTTATTCTTTTGGTTATCCACTCTTTCAACCGTGAACGAGTTACAGCGAACATGGTGATTTTTGTTAAACGAAAAAACACATGCTTCTCCATCGGCGAATGTCGCTAATACAGGTTGCATTCGAATTGATACACTTTATATGATCGAGTGCGTTCCATCAAGTGGAAGCATACTTTTTACCTAACTGTAGCCAGCCGAACAGGTTTGTTATCTTAATGTAGATCGTGTAAGCCACGATCGTTTTGTCGTAGAATGGAAATTTCTGTATGTTGACGTTGATTGACTGCGTATTATCGCGTCTTATCTTGTACCGGGGGCAATAACGAGGCAATTATC
The DNA here is from genome assembly GCA_028455615.1 of Lasioglossum zephyrum. Classification (NCBI taxonomy): domain Eukaryota; kingdom Metazoa; phylum Arthropoda; class Insecta; order Hymenoptera; family Halictidae; genus Lasioglossum; species Lasioglossum zephyrum. The sequence goes on from CM052332.1 coordinate 2,151,830, forward strand.
TGTATCAAGAGACTTGCGACTACCTGCCCTCACCCTTGGGCTAGCAGGTTAGTCATGGTAAGTGTAGACTGTACCTCGAGGCTATTCATGGGGGAAGACGTCGGGGAATGCCGAATGCGTATCGTCAACCGAATATCTTGCAACTTTGAAAACCCATCCGGATGCAAATGCCGTGTTTCACCTTCACAACGATCTAATAATTTCCTAGATGAAAATTTAAATTGCTTGGTCATAAACAGCAAGAGTATTTGAATAATTCCGTATAGAAACATAATTGCAATTAACCCATCACTGGATACCAATAACCGAACTGCAAATCTGTATTGAAAATAATAATTTCCTAATATTCAATAAAAATATAGTTTTCTTTTTAATCATTTCGGTAAGTCGAAAAGAGTGTAATAATATTTTATAACTCTTGTTATGTCATCACAGTTTTGTCACGACTGAATTATATCTGTGATCTACAAATACTATATTTCACCACTACGAAGATCTACTTTGCAGCTGAAAATACGCTGGTCTCAGACGGCAAGAATAATTGAATCACTCGGCACACAAATGTTTTCGTCGCGGCGGTAATCGATTTGGTTTCCCAATTTTTCATTTATAGAAAAGGTCAAGTTACACGCGGACCTTTCTGAAAACTTTACGAAGCTCTCGAGAAGTGTGTTCCATCGACTTATTTAACTGGCATTTCTAATTAGAAAATAATCCTCGACGTAAATTGGTAGATGCACTTCATCTACCATCCGGTATGCTCTCTGACAACACTCCCTCTTCATCTTTACACTCGCGGTTAGTAGAACATGCTTTTAAACTTCAGCCAACCTTTTAAGAAGATGTTCTGTCCAAGACTTATTATTTCAGTATTTTAAGCGAGAAGTTCGGTGCGATCCTATATCACCTGTTACATAGAATATATCGCTTTACAACGCGCAAAATTACCGCGAAAAAATGACCGAAAACGTGAAACGTATTTCTGTTTGCATTTTAAAATTAGGAATAAATTTAAAAAAGAATTTTCAAGTCACTGCAGATGTATACGTTCCAAGGAAACTTCAGAATTAGAAATACTGTCGTTATGATAATTTTTTATACCCTCAAAGCGGTACATACGACTATACAGGACTGAGCAAGAAATATTGAGCCGGCCATTTATTAACCTAAATATCTCAATAAATATTCTGTTTTGACATTATGTGTGCATCCCTCCGGGGATAACCGGTGAAATAGTGGAGCGTCCTCCTAGACAAATATCGAGAATTAATGATACCAAGAACACGATCGAGAATCGTTTAAATCAGTGTCGTCTACGAAGGGGGGCACCCCGTAGGTTTCCCTCTCTCGACCGGTAATGCGGCCTCGTAATGGGGGGTATAGCACGGGTAGGAAGCTAACCGAGACAGAGAGAAAGAGAGAGCGAGATAGGGAAAGAAAGAGAGAAGGGGGAATGCCCCTAAGCTCCCTTACGAATCACTTCCACTTTATATTCCATAAGTCTCGCGTGCGCGTACCCTCGACGACGTATCGGGACGATCTAGAACGCTCGACAAGAAATCAAACGAAGATTGGAAGTAAATTACACGCACCGGCGATGCATCGCCGGAATCATTCAATAAATTAACTTAATAGCCGGGCGTTATGCAATGCGCTGTCTAACCCATATACGTCAGAGCGACGCTGCGACCAGGGAAGAGGAGATGCGTGCGCGGTTCGTTTTATATCTTCTTCGGAATCGTTTTCAATCTGCCGCAATAAAACTGGTTCGCATGACATTTCGCGAGCAAGCACAACCCGTGTGCCGCAGAGGGCTTCGGCTCTCGTTATCACACGGCGACCACCTGAATTTCATTAAAGGCCGTTCTCGCGCCTGGAACTTTCGCAGCTAACGCCGATAAAGCGCAACCCGACCGATCGTTAAGTCGCCATTACCCCGGAGCCCCGGTCGTCGGTATGTTTGATACGATCGTTAAGCGTACGTGTGTGCACGACCCGCCCAATCCAATCCGATTCCATCCGATCCGTGAAGTTGCTCCGCGCCATGCTCGAAAGTGATAGCGTCCGTGGAAACCCGTCACCGAATCCCTTCGGCCACTTTTACTTTAAACGACCTTTCCTCCCCGCGGCTCCGGCCGCGAAAGTCAGGTGATCTACAACTGCGGCCGAGAACTTCTCCCGAACAAAGTTATACCCACGCCTGTGGCAGGATCCGCAGAGTTCGCAGGTTATCACAGAGTGACGATGTCGGACCTGGAAGTCGATCGGAAACAACGAAGGACGCGAAACTTGCTAAGGGTCCGATGGCTAGACCCACTTTGCGCGCCCTTCTTCAAGGGGGTGGCTTGTTCCAGTCAGATTCCGATTGGAGGCGTCGCTGGATAATAATTCCTGACACCTGGCTCCTTCTATGCCATCATTTTATTGCGCAGTTTAATTATTATTAGGAACCCGTTTTATCGATCGCGTTAATTCCGTGACACTGGACAGCCGGATTCTATGCATTTAAAATGTAGACTGCAGACTGCGCCGCGTTTAATTAAATTTTCACGTAGATGCTGATGAAGATTTAATTCTACGCCGATGGAACGCTATACGGATGGGTAGTGCTCGTGCTCTGTTGTTCACAGATTGATTGCTGAAGGGAACATACAGCTTTCAAAAATCAGTATATATTCCATGCTTCCACCAAAGATTTCCATAAAAAGAAGAGTTTCAAGTAAAACACAGAGGACTATTAAATTTTTTCAATTAATTCTGAATATACACAGAAAATAACATATATTCTGTAGATTGTATATATGTATTGAATATTCAATTGTATGTGAACACGTTAAAAATAAGTTTCATGGAATTTATTTTATGAACGTTATGACAATTTTATGTAAAAAGACTCGATCAGTGCTGTAGCAAGATCGAGGCCACACGAGCACCTTTTAAAGCAATTTATAGAATCCATTCATCGGGGGAAATAATGCCAAAAATAATTAACCACTTATTTAAGTGGTAACCACGCGAGTCGGCCCGCATATGCAACAAGATATTTTCGCATGGACAAGAAAAGTTCTTCCTAACACGTTTACCGTCTGACCTGCTAGCAGATGACGTCTTTCCGTGCTAGAGATTCAAGAAAGGTACACAAATGTCTCGTATTAACGCTGAGTGTTCCTGAAATATTTAGAGCACTTCCATCTCTGAGTGGACAGACCACTTTTTGTACCTACACAACAAGGATTCCTTATACCGCACTACCATAGCAAAGTATATAGTTGACTCGAACAACGTCTCTTTGACATACAACACTTCAGTTTTCCAAAAACGAACTTCCTATAAATTCTTCAGCAATTCTAACTAGAATCGAATATCTGTCCGTGAACATCTGTAGATGTGACCATTCTGATGACCATTCAATCGGTCGCCATTAACTGAGTATTCTACACTCGTAATAAGATTCTGGAGCTGAGAATTGTTATTCGTTTTGTAAAATGCTTGTACTTGTCAATGCACGTGTCTTCTACACATGGCTACTAAATAGTGTTTCAATTGAGCTAGAGTAACAAAAATTGGACTTCTAAGCTTCAGGAGTGGTCATCGCCGGGTAATAATGAGTTGACCAAAACGGCCCGCCAGTGTTACGGATACTTGTCTCGGTGCTGGTAGTAATCAGCTAATCCGTCGATCTTCATAAACACGCCAATTACTGTCCCACTGGCGTGCAATCCCCTTCGCGCAGGTCTCGTTTCGTCTCTATCGTCGTGCACGAAGGAACGAGTCAATTTGTTGGCTTCGAGTTATTAAGTAGAGCACAGGGAATTCGCTCGTCGTCGTTTTAAACAGGCTCGGTCGTTTCGGATGACGTTGATTAAACCACCGATCGCGACGGCCCGCGTTTTTCGTGCGCTGTCAGCTCGCTCGATAAATCGGCAACCGCGACCGGAACGCTTTAACATTATTGTTTTCAACGACAATAACGGTCTTGATCGTTCGCTCGTTGCTCGGAAAATAAATCGGCGTTTCTCCCATCACACGCCTTCTCTCATGAGCGACCCAATTAAACCAACTTTCCCATGATCGCTGATTGCGAGCGCATACGCGACGACTCGCGCTAGATTCGAAAACGGCTTCACGCTAACCGATTATTTTCCCGATAACCGGCGGTCGTAAAGCGCCGCGATAAAAACTGTTGACCGACTGTCTCGCTGTTCCGTCCTTTCGTTTCGAGAATTTACGACGCCCTGCGAGGAAAAGGCATTAGGTGTCGCTGTTTCGACGGCAATTCCCGCAAAGTAGAATATATTCTCCGTAGACGGAAATTGAAACGTCGAAATCGCATGACAGATCGTGTTTACAGAGAACATTTTTACACGACTCCCCAATCTTACGAACGCATTACAAATCGCAGTGCGTAGCGCACCAAAAAATCGGTGCGCTTTTTCCTGGCCGATCTGATTGGACCATATGAAACCGTAATCAGCTCTCGGGACGGCTGGCGGAATTCCTGAAAAATCTTTCAGAACTGTTCGACGGGCAATAACAAACCAGTCTGAGTTTTAATTGGCCGTCCCGTGGCCGCAAGAACGTCACCTGCCGGATCATCGAATGATTCATGCCGGACGATCGGCCGGCTGGTCACGAAACGGCGCAGCTTCGACGAGTCGTAACGACGATCGTTCCTCATTCGAGGACGATATCGATCCGAGTACGAGCTGTCCGTCTTTTCCAGGAACCGTGTCGTCGAAGCAGACTCGGATCTGACTCGTCACAAGTCCGAGGGGTTCGATCGTCCGTCCTCGCGTTCTTCGCATCTTCTCCTCGGTCCTCAAACCGCTTGATGTTTTTTTCGGGCCGGCGAGAATTCGAAAAACACCGTGTTGCGGTCCCTTATGGATATACGAGGCACGGTTTACGAGCGAGAACACGGAGGGCGCGACGGATTATGGGGATCTGCGGTCGGCAGGTCGCGAAATTATACCGTAAAACGCGAACAAAAGAGCGAACGGTTCATACGTCCAGCCGGAGAAATTTTATGGCGCCGCGAGGCAACGGGGAATGCAGTTTAACATCAATTAAACCATCTAAAAGCTGCCTCGCTCGGCAACCGGCGGATTAATTCTCTTATTTAACGCGATCCCTCTCTCTCTCCCCCATATACTCTCGTTTACCCCCTCGTACTCTTTTCTCTCCCATTCTTTTTCCCCGCTGATTTGGTTCTTGGTTTCAGCGTTCAACGCCGCTCTCAGCGCACAGGTGTCCCGTTACGATTTCGAAGGAGTCACGTATTCGCCATTCGATAATTCTCGTTCGCGCACGTCGAACGACGACGGTTTAGATCGAGGACGTAGAACGAGTTTGTACATAGAACCAGGGCGAGGTGGCAGAGAGGAAAAAATGATTCGATTCTTCAGCCCGCGGGGAACCTCGCGACTTATCGACGTCTCGCGAAACGTAAACCGGCGGGAAACGACCCGATAAAAATTCATCACGTGTTAAGAGGAAAAACCGTGGGGGGAGAAAAGGGGCTGAGGGGAAACAGGGGATCGCATCCACTCCACCTCGTCGCCCCAAGATCCTTTGCGCCGAGATCATTTATGACGTTTAAAAACTCGTTAAAAAGTTGGCCGATGCGAACGGGTATAGATCCTCCAGCCCACCTTCATACCGCGCCGCCTTGATCCACGCTAACCACCCTTACCCGCCTGGCACCGGGATTATAAAAGTTTGATAAGGCGATAAATAATTATCCATAGCGGGCTGCGGGTAACTTTTGAATTACGCAGTTTTCATCCCATCCGGCCGCCCACCCCTCAATTCGCCCATACCCCCTCTGGCTGTAGTCTATGCTACTAATTCGCCTCTCCACGTTTTGTCGATCTCTTTGTGATCTGCGCCATCGATCTTCTCTTTTTTCTTTGACGTTTGATTTTGCATTTCTCTCGGCCTTATCTGAGGATTGTGTTATGTGTTCGAGCAAAGTTTTTATTCTTCATACACATGACGACATGATTTTCAAAGCTGATTGTATCCGAAACTTTGTCTAAAACAATTTTATTCTATATTTGACTTACATCTTTCTGTGAAATTATCTCCAGTCTAATATAGAATATTCCAGTATAGAATAAAATATAAACTCTCAAAATACTACAAAAAACTTATCTCTAATCTCCAAACGAGGTAAACTTCTTACAATCTGAAGAAACGATTTCGGACATTGTAGGAACAATCGATCAATGTTCTTCCAAGCTCCTTTCAATAATTCTGCTGTACCACAACGAAGATTGAAAATTCTCATTTACATAATAATCCCAAACGATATGATTACGTTACATAGAATGATCTATTAAAAACACCTTAACGATAGGACGGAGACTACAAAAATTTACGAAGTACAGTGGAACATCGATTATCCGAACGAATCAATCTAACATGGATGATCGTATAACAAAACAATTATCTACTGACAGTGCTAAAACCAATCATTAATGATTTGTACATTAAATTGAACTATATACGAATCCTTTAAGACTGAATTGTGATACGTATAAACTCAGACATCAGATGTTCGGTTAATAGAGATTCAACTGCAACATCAGTATGTCCATGTTTTGTTTAATGTATTTACAGTTAGCTGGTAGTGTTTACCCGCGTTATTCCATTTCGTCCCCTGGTTTCTTCTTACAGAATATTTTCTTCTGGCGCTCATATCGGCTCGTTTCACCGTCAAACTTGCCAGCCTCTCTGCCGGTGCACTCGGTTGCAGGCCGAATAAGGTTCAGCACCCGGGTATACGAGTGCAACGAGTTCCTCTCCCCGCGTCCTATGACGACGTCGGCGATATTCGCTGTCGTATCCATGCCGCGCCTCCGCTCCTCGAGCTTTACGGCCACTATCGAGCTTCGTGACTCGGAACACGAACCCTATGGTCCTGTGGATTTTCGGGTTCTCCCAACGGAGGGGAACGACCCGAGTCCTTTCTGTAAGCTATAATTTTCCCTCTCGAACCCGTTATACACCCGCGGTTCCGCACGTTAGGAAGGAACTTATTACATATAACTTTCGGATGACCCTCTCTCTGCACTTCCGAAGGAATAGGGAGGAAACTCTCTCGCTTCCGCGCGTCAACGACCGACCGACCGATTTATTCCCGCGCATGTTTTCACGAATATCCGGCTCGTATTGGCGATCCGTGATCGCTGCCTGATCGAAAATACCAGGTGCGTTTCGGTTGCATAGAACTGCAACCTGTTTTCAATATTATTTTTATCTTTATTTTCTTTAGTGCTTTTTTTCACGCGGCTGTGGGGCTGTCTAGATTAAACAACGAATTCGATCGAACATGTTGTGTGCTGAATGCTTTCGGTGTAACGTTTGAAAGTGATTGTTTCGAAAATATCAAAATAGATCAATTTGTGGTACATTGTTTCTCGTTTATAACACGTTTTCAACTGAAAGGGGAAGGTCACACAAGATATACAGAACTTTCTGAATGAGGAAGAATTTATTGAAAACAATATTCATTGAAAGCGAAAACAATAGAATGTAAATAGAGGTACTATAATTTAGACCTACTGCTTTTGAAGATTGTACTTAAGTAGTACACACACAATACTATTAGCATGCAAAGTGCACAATGCTTAGCACACAAAGTAACAGTCCCTTAGTAACCCAGGTATCTCATGCCATACCAAGTCTATCTTATGCCATTCTGTATTTACTGGAAATACACTACTCGGTACTGTTCCACATATTTAATTATAAACACTGTTAGATGAAAACACAACAAGAAAATCGTTCCATATAATTTCCGATAAAAAGACATTGAAAAGCTCTGTGAACATCACCTGAGCAAGCTAAGGAATTGCGAAAAATTGCAGCACTATCGGGTATAAAACAAACCAAGCCAGTAAGAAAAGGAGCTGTTTCCACCCTAGTACCTCCGTCCTAAATCCAAATGCCAAATCGTGAAATCCCGGTTAGTTCTTCCGGAGCTGGGTCTGTTGGTTACGAAACGGTGCTCGACAATAGGTCCGACGCATCCTTGTCTTCGAATGCACGTGGGAAGGAGCGCATCGCCAGTGGAAAGACAAGGTGCATAGCGTCGGTACGTGAAGGGGTGGGTTGTTCGGTGCGCGGACAAGAAGGGGTAAATCGTTGCATCGGTAATGGCGGCCATTGTGGCTTGATGAGACGGCCGTGTGTGCGTGTACGTGGGCTGGCTGGCATTGTGTGGCTCCTATCCAGCATTCAGACCGCGAAGAGAGAGAGAGAGAGAGCGAGAGAGTGAAAGAGGAGGGAGGTTGAAGGGTGGTTGGGGGTTGCACCGTGTATTTCGAGGGTAGCTCGCAACGCCGGCGCTATCGGTTGGCGCAGGATAGTAGCTAGCTCTCCGGATTATGCAGAGCCGAGAACGAGCCCTGTCGGAGGACAGAGACACGGCAGGAAGCCGAAAACTGGCTGGGACAGAGGGGAAAGCTAAGTCAACAGGGACGCGTGCACGCGTGGGTGGTTGTACAGGGCGCGAGTGAGTAAGTGAGGAAGTTGCATCGTCCACGCTGCACGCTGCTGCTTCCCTGCTGCACCGTGCAACGACGAGCGTGAGAGCCAGCCGGTAGCCCGTGATGAGTTAGCGGGACCCGTCTCGCTAGCTCGCGGACCATCGCGTCGGCCGCGGGACAATTTATGTGCTAATTTATATGCGCTTAATAACGATGTCCGACGGTGCTTATCGACACGCCCTTCGGCTACCGGCCGACGACGATTAAATCGATCCGACAGTTCGCCGGTGTTGATTTCTACGCTGATGGAGATCCTGACACCTGCTTCACGCTGCTGATTTTTACGCTCAGCCGCAGCGATCCGACGTGATCGCCCAAGACGTTTTTCTCTGTTTTAATTCATCCCCACAGATTGCTTTATACATCTACACACCTGTGCCGGAAAATAATTGTCAATTATTGTAGAAATTCGATGACATAAATGGAAATTATGACAAATCAGACCATTGTAGCATATCGCCCTTTTAACATAGAAATTACAAGTCCGAATATACTTGAACTTTGAAGAAGCCACACATACACAGTAATAAAAATAAAAATAAAAATTTGGCAATGCGACAATTTGTAATGGGCATTTCGGCGCGGCAGTGAAACGCTATACGGTATTAATAACGCCGGTGACGACAGGTTATTCCTTGTTGCTCAGCGTTGTTCAGTTTCGTATCCGTGATTGGATAATGAATGTAAACGGTGCCGCGTAATGCGTGCGGTATATTAATTGAAAATAAGCACGTCGTGAACGCGCAAATTACGGGGGAATATGACGAACGAGTCTCTCTTCAAGGAAAAGTTATGGGCGTGTGAAAGCGTCGAGAAGTTCTTAGTTTCAACTTCGTCACTGTGATTCTCTTATCCGATTAAAAGGAGAATTGCTTTTCCAGCACGCCGTTGACTGCTTTAATTCGTTAATCGCCTCGAGTTAAATTCCTACTTTACGACGTAGACCATTTACTTTGAATTTTTACATAGAAATTTTTCACATTCTCGTCTATAATTAACTGAAAAGCTATTATTCCAAAGGACACATAGGCTGGAATGCCTACCGAGTTTCGTTTAAATAAAGATTTGTATCAGCAGATGACAACTACTCATTTCAAGCTTGACTTTGCGACCCCAGGCCACGGTTACAGCAACATTATTCCCGTCGAATTCCACCGCAACATGATTGCACGTGTTGCAAAACGAAGATTGATACCTTTCCATAGAGTCTACGCGTACGACGCACCCGCTCGCTCTTTAATTTCGAGTCGCCGTAATTCGAGACTGTCGGGAAAACAGTTTAAGGAGGTTACTCGTATTGCCCCAATTATGCGCGTCTTGCGTAAATTGTTTCTTTCCGCTCGGCAAGGTACAGCGGATTGTTCGTTTCATCGTAATTGCGGTGGACTCGGGTTTCGCGTTCGGTCGACCTGGCCTGGCCGACGAGGTAATCGAATTCAGCCGTTTAATGAACACATTATAAAAATGATCGGAATACACGACCGACGTGTGTAACAGGTTGCACCGTGTAAAGTAATTAAAAGTGGTTTAATTAATAGAGTTTCGAGGACGGGCGTGGACGTCCGCATGGATCCGCGTGTAGACAGTCAACTCGTTAAAGGGATCCTCTACGTTTATCGTCGATGAAAATTACTGACTCTATTTACCAGATAAGCAGATAGCAACAATCGTTTTCGATTGCACTGGAACGTTCAAAATATAAAAAGTAAAAAAGAGTAAAATATTCTTTCACTATGTTCCTGCGACATCTCTAAAATTTTCTGCGCTGTGATGAATCTATTTTAATCTCAGAAGTTGTTGGAATTAATACAGAGACGAATAACGTGTTTAATAGCTCGTATAAAGATCAATCGAACATTTCGAACTCTTTGGCAACAATGTACGAAAGTGTTTAATGACCGAACTTTCTCTTTTGAACGCATCGCGCGTTGGGAAACGGTCGGCGTATTCTTTTATTTGCAGTACGTTCGAAGTCGTTTGCCACTGTACGTTTTACAAAGAGACAGGATTAAAGTTTTCCTTCGTCGAGCGGAGAATCTGTCGAATGGACTCCGATGATTTCGATAGAAGCCGGAGTTGCTCGGATACTACTTTCAACTTCGTACCGGAATCGTAGACAAACATGTCAAACGATTCTCCCAATATATCTGGAAGTTTGAAAAACTGCGTTTCGAAGGGTGGGGCGGGAGGGGGTGAAACGACTTTCGAGCTCCGAAACACGTATCACGATGTTACTCGTCCCCCTACGGTCGCAACTTGTGCAATTCCGGGAAGTTTCGCGGGAGAGAGAGGCACGGACAAAAATCGAGGCACGGAAGCGAGCTGGACGATCGGCCAAGTGCATAATAATAAGGGAATCGATCTTCTAAGCTATTCACCCTGAACAGTCTGTTTGCGCATTATCTGCGTTTCTCGCGAAGAATTGTCTACTTGGTCACAGTTTTTCGAATCAGCAATCGTCCATTCATTCGTTCAATATTTTCCGCGCCGCAGACATACAATGCATAGAGGCTGAACATGAATTCAAAAATACTAATCTATTATGCTTCGATGCTATTTATTCCAAACGAAGCCGAGAAGATCATTGACTGATCCATCGATATTTATTATTCATCTTGACTATCCTATTGTTAAAAATTTATATTTTTTCTATGACTACATTTATTTTAATGCTTAAGTATTGACTACAAACGAATCGAATTTTATTTCATCTAAAAAGGAAGACGTAACATTTATATTTATTGGACTTTGTTAACATACAAACATTTTTACCTTTCAGCCCATTCACTGTTTATTTAAACGAGAGCTAAGACGATCGACTGCTTCAACATTTATTTTTCTTTGTCTGCATTTTACTTTTTTCGAGGCAAGGAGCACAAGGGTTGTTTAGGTAACCTAATCGACGCGTCAAAGGGTTGCGGGGGATGAAGTTCGACGGTACAATATCTAAATCGTGTTCGCTTCATAGGCGATTAGATAATACAGTCGTTGACCACGGTCTAAGTCCGGCCTGCGGCGTGTTTTACGAACTGTTTTATTCGCCACCTAATAAATTCCATACTTTCGGCGATTCCCGCGCCGCGGCGGTTTCCTCTCCGTGTTCACGAAAGAGAGATGGTTACGGTTGTAGGAAGAAAGAGAGATGCCGTGGAGAACGACGCGGGAAACGGTGGCAACATCCGGCGTCACAGAACAGTTTCGGGCTCGATTTACGACGTGCGATGTTAGGGCCACGGAGCGACGGGGGGCCAATTTGTGAGCGACGCTAACGGCGCGTTCGCTCGCCTCCTTTTTCGCAAATTAATACACACGTCCGCATATCGGCGACACGCAACCTGTTGTTGCCCGAAAAAATGTTGACACCGGACATGCAGCTTTCGTTCCATTGCGCGTAATACGAATTTTATTACTGCATACTTACAATGGTGGAATACCATGTAATTGCATCATTAATCGAACGTATTAAACAAATATTTGTAGTACCTGTAGATTTATTGCGTGCCCAGAAAATGTGTAATATAGTATTATTTTGTTTGTTTCTGTTTTCCATTTAATTAAGTAATTTTTTTCTTAATTTTTAATCATGTATGAAAATGATACTTTGTATAAAACTACACAGATATTAGTGTTTCTGTCTCTTTGAGAATATTTACTGCCTCTCATTGCATGTCTGAGCGCTTAATAGGTATGTATTATAGTTATTCATAAATTGTGCGCATTTTATTTTCCATTTCTGTTTAAAGAATTTATTTCGAATTCATTTAAGTGTACAAAATGTCTAATCAGTTCGTTCGATCGATGTTAGACGTTCATAACGCAAGCTTCACAGCATGGTTGAGTAATGTGTCTGTCCTTTGCTGCCTATTTCTACTTGCAAACATAACCTATTATCTTTGTTATGGGGTTATAGGTTATGTTATTATATTTGTTATTGTATTTTGATATTATGTTATTATTTTGTTATTATATTATTATATTATTTTATTATATATAGGGTATTTTTTAACGTATTATGCATAGCCAAATGATTTCTTACTAAATACTGTTGAGAAATTTTGAACGGGGCAATTAAAGAGATGTATTTATGTAGACACATTTTTTAACGACGAAGGACAACGTACGAAGTGACGATTTCGCGAGTACAACGACAGCTCGTAACATTGCATCAGGACCGGTGAGGGTCGTGTATCAGGCCCGAATAATGGAATAATAAGGCGAGAGCATCGGTTCGGCGGGAACAGAAGAACGAGCGGGCACGTCGGCATCAGACGAACTGGTTTTCTACCGCGATCTCGTGCCCTTTCTTAAACGAGGACTGAACAAACAAGAGTGGAGGTTCGATGACGTGCGCCCCGGATCCCCTACCGGGTGGTCCAACCTTCTCGAGGGGAACCCGACCTCTGGAACCTCCCCGAGTACCTTGCATGAAGTCTGTACATCAATTAGCGGGGCTAAATCCACGGAGAGAGTTTGATCGCTTCGTTGCACGGTAATTTGATTGGAACGCTTATAAAAGGCTAATGCCGGGTTAAATTTATGAGTCGTTGCTTTTCGCGGGGTTTAAGTGACCCGGCGAATACAAGGGATGCTTCATCTTGGTATCTGAACGCGGCCAGAAGCATACTTAATTTGTTCCGTCAGCGAAACACTCTGAAGTCTGTATTGTAAGGTCTGTTGTTACTCGGACTCATCTGGTACGAGTAAAAATTATCGAAAAAATAGAGGTCATTTCAAGTGATATTTTTTTATTTGCAAAAATGAGAAGGTGTAGTTTTAATCAATAGACAGATTAAAATAATTTCAGAACATTATGTATTATTTTCACCAATGAAATTTTCGGGTACGTGCTCACCCCAAAGAAAAGTATTTCTCTCCTAGTACTAAATTTTTCCGGACTAGAAATCTTACTGCAATGGTTCCATAACTTGTTCGCAGCTTGAGAGACATAATATTCAAGTTTGACGTCGCTAATTGATCGACGTAGCCAGTTGCCAAACGCCATTCGTTCTGAAAGCATCAAACCTTGGACGCGATCAATTTTTATTACGGTACGAGGGTATTCAGAGTTCGGAATCGCGTCGGAATGAAGTTATTAGAAGGTGTAATTAATAAATCGCGTTGCAGGGAGTTGAATGGTCCCAGGGTTACATGCAATTTCACGGGATATGCAGCCACTGCACCAGTTGGGCCGGTTTTTTACGGTCGCGTGTGCGCGAGGGACACGCGTTTCCGTGCTGGCGGCGGGGCAATCTCCTTGGCAGATGGATTGAGAAACGAGCAACAGTGTTGCGTCCGCCGCTGTATCGTTGAACGGTTGCCAGTCGCGATGCTCTTTCGGTAAATTATATGAAAATACCAACGGTGGCTCGCATTTGTCAAGCTAAATGACCCCGACGCTTGACAACGTTCCCACTTGTCAGTCAGTGGGCTTCTGTTTATTGTTTAACCGGCAACGAGATTTATTGGCTCGATGGCCAGCGAAATCTACGAAGAATAAGTGAAGAACCACTATCTTATAACAGTGAACAAGGAAACCTGAATATTCGGTGTAATTCTGAAAGCTTTGCTTCAAACATTATAACTTAGTAGGACTTCAATGTATGCCAGTCGTTGTAATTGAGGATGATTTTAACAGGAAAGTCAAACTTGGAAGTTTTAATGCCAGTTTCCATTTTTTGAGAGATCTTCAACATGTTTTCAATACATTTGAATATCGATGTTAGGTGCAAAATATTTTTTTTAACCGCGCGCTGACTTGCTGTGCATGGCACAAAAAACGTTTCTAGGCGCTCCACAGCTTCTTAGGATAGGTGAAACTATTGGTATCTCTCTTTAGAACATCATGGAAATAAAAAGTGTTCCTGCCACTTGGTGAAACAGCATCACACATCATAATACATAAATTATATTATTTTCATTTATATATCATTTTATACACAAATGTGATTTCTTAATGAAAATATATATATATATATCTTTGTTCTTCAAATTTTACCAGTGGTTCAAAGGGAGTAAGCGGTTCTGGAATTCTGGTAGCAAATTACACAATTTTCGGTTCTTGGCCTTTGTTGCGAGCATCTGGAACCGTTCTCAAGTTGCCTTCGGATATGCACGGATCAGTATTTATACGGAACACGTGCCCGGTTCGGGGTCCAGACCCGGATGTACGTGTATATACCAGCCTTTATTGAAAAATGGATCAAGAAACAATTTGATTACCTTGCATGAACATTACCTTGAATCAACATTTTTCCAAGCACAGCTTTAAAACACTCAATTTGTTAATAGGTTTTTCCTCTTGATAAGTATCTACACAAACACGGATATTGATTTATTTCTCCCCAAATAATTTCATATAGCCTACCAATTCAAACACAAGCAGAAAACAAACGAATAATTTAGCGCTAATAGGAACAACATACGAATAAATGAATTAAACCACTCAGAAATAAATGCATTCAATTATTCCGATCTTTCAGAGCAACTTTCAAACTAGTCATTTTATCGTTAATTACCAACGACCAATCACCTAATAATAGTCGTATCAGTCATTTATGTCTAGTACTAAATAAAGGAGTTTACGTTTCCTCAAATCGAAATGAACTAAAATAGTCATAAACATTAACCAAAGATGAAATCACAGTTTATTAGAAAGATGAACGTCGACAAAATGTCGGTTAGATACGTATTAAGTTTCGTCTGTTCGTGCGAAGGCATCCGAGAGTCGAAGCAAACCGAATCATAAAAATACGAGCCACGTCTTCGAAGGTCCACCTGCGCCAGGTAGGAAGTGCCAGGGAAAATTGCTGGCTACTGGCACGGTCTTCATTTTAGCATCTTTGTCATTCCGGGAGCGCGAGTGACGCAAAGAGAAAATCGGCGATCTCGTGGGCAATTTTCTTTCGGAATCCGCGACTATAATTTATGCCGAAGCGTACTCGCGCTGGCTCGATGCTGGCGGGCTGCAGACTTTGGGTACACAAAGACCCGGGCGAACTATTATGGGGCTAACAGTTACGAGCGGCCCGATGAAGTTCCGTAAAGAGATTTTCATTATGAATGCCGGAGACTGAAAGACACTGTTCTCCGAGAGGTTATGAAAATTTAACACGCCGGAACTCTGGTTTCAGCCGGATCGTAACACACCGCTCTATCCATTTCTCAGGCTGTCCCCCGTATCTACCACCCCAGCAAACTCTGCTGCACCCCGCGCACCCCCTGCTCTCTCGCATTCTCTTCATGTTTGCCATTCTCTCTATCCCTCCAATCGTTGTCGCAGTCGTCCGCGTTTCGGAGCAATAGATACCAGTCAGAAGGATATTGTGACAACGGTATTATAGTCGCGCCAAGGAAGAACCCGAGAGCACAATTGCTATTACAAACGGTTGCGACACACCGGAGTCCATTTAGCTCGTGACGCTGCGCTAGGATATTTAGCGCGTGATTTGATTTAAATGATACGCTGCTCTCGGTATTACCATCAAATTGTAGGGTAATGCTAATATTAGCAGCGGAATTATCGGTCGTATAATTGATCGAATTACGCCGGCCAAGTGCTCGCGCTACGCTGCCGAGCAATCATCTTCGAAAACTTATTGGAACTCGCCAATCTGATGTAATAGCTACGGTTATACAACTAATTTGATCTTCTCGGAAATTGCTTCGTACGAGAAATGGCATTCTCAATTTTTCATTCGTTGTTTTCTGCAACATTACCACACCTTTTTGCTTGTGTCATATCGTTACGTGATGTGCTATGTGTCGTCGAAAGATGTACTACATTCTTCCAAGCTGATTAAATTCAATAATGTTTTAATATCGTTAAGATTGTTCTTTTTGTAGCTGTCGTACGTGAAAATTGTTCTTATTGCTTCATCATAATTGACGGACTTTATGCAGAATGAAAAATTTGTGCGTTGATTATGAATGCTTAATATCTAGTTTAATTATTCGCCATGTTTAGCTCAACCGGTTGATCACAACGGAATTAAATTTATCGAATAGAATCAAGCATTTCAATCTCTAATATAGTTTTAATATTGTATGTACCAATAGTTGGTTGAACGTACAACAGTACAAATCATCTTGGGCAATACGATTTAACAATTTCTTCTGAGGTAGTCGTCTTTGAGTCAGTCATCGAACTGAAGTTAAATAAAAATGACTTCCTTTTATAATATGTTGAGTATGTAGACTGAAAATAATACAACAGTATTTTTTAATCTTTGTAGTGTTTTCATTACTTTATAGTACATCTACACATTTTTAGCTGTCTAGTTATTAGGGAGCCAATCAATCCCCTAAAACGGTGCAACTTTAAAGTTAAGAGCTTTCTCCCATTGTCTGCTTTTCAGCAAGAAGTTTTTATTATCTGATAAGAGTCTTCTAACCTATCCTAACTTCGTCGTACTAATTCTAGGTAGAATCGAGTGTCAGAAACATTGCACACACAAGATTGAAACCAAAAATTGCGCCCAAGCAAAAAACCAATCAATACGAAAAGGATGGTCGCCCTATTACCGAAACAAACTCGTTCTCTTAATGAAGCGATCCAGCCAATTGCTCGGTCCCCCGTGTCGTTAACGCGTCGAGTTCTGGTTTCCTTCAAGAGACTGTGGCCTTGCCTTTCGCCATGAGCGATTTATTTCCGTGGCGCACGTGCACCTGCGAGAAAAACAGTCGCTGGGAACACGTCACATTCCACGGCAGGATAACATTTTCCTGGCCGGTGCTCTCGTGTTCCGAAGGGATTCATAGGGGATTTGTCGTGGAACGCGCGCGCAAAACGTTTCCCGCGCCAGAGAAATTCTTTCGAACCCGGCGAGGCCTCGTTTAAGTGTGCGCGGCCGGTATTGTCACTCTACGAGCTCCCAGCCACGTCTGAATTATGCAAAACAATTTCCACGCGTCCGCGCATTTAACTGGAGGTCAATTTTTGTTCCTGCCTCTGGATCGCGAACCTGAATATCTTTCCTCGATACTTTGTCCGGCTTTCCGGGAGAGGCGTTTGTTTAATCCGTTTACGACCACGGTGCCATTTATTTTCCCCGCGAAATCCTTTGTCGAATCTCGCTGAATTAGTTATTTTTATACTGGCGAGATTTACGCTCGCCCGATATAAATGGGTCTTCGAATATTCGGAATTTTCATTCGAATTAATCCCGTGAATCTAAAGAGCTCTACTCGAGGGAAATTGTGCCTGGAATTGTAGTCTTAATGTATCGACAGTGTTGAGATTTTATGCATTCATGAAAAGCATGAATGTGTGAAATGTTGTACATAAAATTTATCTACTTATTTGTGGCTTTAAAAATATTTTTATAAGTTAAATGAATATTCCATCGTAAAAATTTCGATTTTGTTAAAAACTCATGTAACTGTACGTCTACATAATACAATCATTGTTTTAGCAAAAAATATATCAAAGTTAACCCCGTATTACCTCGAGCATAATAGTTATAATTCAATTTTTAACTCTCTGGCTTCAAGAAAATTTCTACAGCTTCGTAAATAACAAATTAATACAATATAAGGAACATTTCCGTAATTCCTTAAATAGAGAATAAGTATTGAATAAATGAGAAGCTGTTCGCATATTTATCTTCCGTAGAAATTCATCAAGACAATCTGTCAGTCGAAATAGTCGGCAGTCTTTTCCGGAATATTAACATAAGCGTAATGGGAATTTAATTGGATAACCGACGCGCCGGGAGGTTTTCCGAGATACAAGTTCTTTTCAAGAAAAGACAATGACACTCGATCCTCCTTCTCTGATGGGTTCTCTCTTCAGAGGTTCCCCTCTGGTCGCAAGGATTCTCTCTCCTCGCAAGAGGATACAATCAGAAACGAGCACCACGTGCTAACCGACAAACTGTGTACCCGGCACCCACGTCATCACCCGGCTCGTATCTTTCTCCAGCCGAGATATCCGTGCGATTCTCTCGGGCCGAAGAACTCGAAGGATGTTTGCCGAGGCGAAGCAAACGGTGTACCTAATCCATCGACCTCGAGGCCGCCTGGCTGCACCGTGCACACCGTGCACTTGCACCGCACCGCGACTCTTGTGTCTACGTACACACTGAGTTTCAGATAATACACGGTGTTCGAGTACACGCGAGAAAACTGCCTGCTTTGTGCCCGTGGGTAACCGAGAGTGTGATGAACTCTGCTCGAGAGATCGCTCTCCTCTGGCTTTCTCACAGGTCGCGCAACTCAGAAGCCGTTTCGAACTATGACTGTCGCTTCATGTTTGCCAATGATCTCGAATCATTTTTATTTCAACGTGGTTGCGACGTGTCGATCAAATTGCTTTGCCAAAGAACTCTCGTTTCATCCTAACCTTGAAAAAGTTGCACTTCGAAATGTAGGCGAGTTGGTATATGAAAATGTACTTGAAAGTGTTCTCTAACATTTTTTTTTAAGTCACTTCAACTTCCTGGTGTTTAGAGACTAGTCTATTATTCTATTCTTATCAGTTACTTTTATAAAATTGTGATATACAGACAAAGAAATTTACTGTCCAGTAAGAGAAAGTCTACAAACAGATATATGAAAAAGATCTTCAATGTTTAAATTTAGAGTTGTTGACTAACTTTGAAAAGTATTTAACATTGACTATAGCAAAAGTAATTTTTAGTAGGAGATGTTGTCTGTGAAGAACTGTATTGAATGGAATTCTGAAATTTTTAAATTGTATGATAAGGACAGGAAATTTAGACCGGTTGACGTAATTTAAATAATTTAATCACGATACAATCTAAATGGAAATGATTGCAAGTTACGTGAGTGTAAAGCTTCGTCTAGCTGATTATTTTTCGGTATGTTTCGGGCTGGCAAATATAGCAAAGTACACATTGGCTCCGCTCTCCGATGGTTTCCGTCGGTGGGACGTAAATTTCATCCGTCGAATGAGGAAATAATCACACGTCCCTCGATGATAAAATATAGACTTGTTTCGGAGCCGACGACTTCAATTGTTGCCTTCGCATGACGCGTTCCGCCGGTTTATTGGTCTCGAAGAAGTTTATTGTCTTCGGGATGTTCTTTATAGCGCCAGAATCTCGCCTGTTATTGCTTCAAGTGTAGTTTGAACAAACGTGATCTTGAGAGATTACCGACATGTATTATCGAGATGTTCCAACTTTAAAATCACCACTGTTGCACAACCGTGCTCGCACCGATCAGGAACGGGACGCCCTAAGTAAGAGAGAAGTATAAAGACGAAGAAAGGAAAATGCAATAAACGAAGCACCATGAAGAACAGTTTTTGCAGAGTCGAAAGAAGAAACTTGGAACTTGATTGAAATTGCTCGGGAACAAATAAACGGCGAATCTTAACTCGTCGATAATAATCTTGATAAAACCGTTGTTGCTCTATCTTTACGACAGCTTTAATGATCATCCATTTTTCTAATTAAGGAAAGACTTTCCATTGTCGTCGTGTTATGTGTCTCTAAAATTCTAATTAGTGAAACGGGTCGCCACACCGCTCCCTTTTGTACGCCGCGGTAGGAAGATCGCTTTGAATGATGCACCGTATTTACTAGTTTTCGTCGAGATACAGAGTGCTTGACAGGAGTGGTCTTGAACGACGGCAGGTAACTAACTAACTGGCGGTTGACTTTTTGGCGCTATTTATATTAGTCTAACCGCGCAAGGAGAGGTACCAGGTATGGCCATACCGAGGCCACGCCAGATTTTATAGCTTAATAATTAAACATTTTTAATAGCAAACGTGGTCTCGAACCAAATGATTCATATCCGAATCGAAACGTTTGGGTATTCTTACAAATTAGCTATAGTGTGTAGAGTTTGATCGAACCGTTGCGCCAATAAATCATTTCCAGTTATTATATTAATATTTACGATCAACACAAAAAAAATCCATTGAATATCTTTATAATTACTCACGGTAATAGGATCACGTTTCTCTTTGACAAAAATTGCGTCAAAGTCAGCGTACCGTTCGTCCAATTCGCAAGTTTGACTGAAGTGTCCTCGGACGCTGTTCAAGCACTGTGAAATGACTGGATCCGGCATTTTCACGAAAGGAAAATAACAGAGGGAGTAGAGGGAGTGAACACAGGCACGTTCCGAGGATAGAATCTCGCGATAATCCCGAAGCGTTAACCCAGTGACACGACTTTCTTTGTACTCGAAAACTATTGTCGGCTCTGTATTTACGTATTATGGTGGAATTTATGGTCCATATCGGTGCTCGAGTTATACCTGTTCGCCGCGCCGGCTTGATTACAGGATTCAAGGAGATCGCGAAGTTTATCTGTTTAACGAGCTTCCTGTTTCGTCTGCGCCTTCTCCACCCTCGCGACCCCTACCACCAAAGTCAGGTGTTTGTTCCTTGCAAGCGAGTAGAGCGGTTCTGCGCCTTAATTCCGTAAATAGCCCCGTGAAAAACGCTCATATTCACGGGCGAGCTGTGGAAAAAGAAAAATCAAATTAAGCTTCATCCCAGAGTTTACGGATTCCTTTTTCTTCGGACCTGTTTTGAAGTCCGAAACAGCCCGCGGGAAGGTTACGTTCATTACTTATTAATTGCAGCTAATTGTTTTCGCAGTTTGCACCCCGTTGAACGATGCTGCTTCTGTTTACTCCCTCTCGTTTCGCGTTATTAAGTGCATTTAGCTGTTTCTACCATGTTACGGATAGTGTTTTAATAATTATGGAACTTCTACAAAGAAAATTGGTCTGATCATTGGTGTACCTTCTTTCGCATTTGTTGATTACTGGTTCAGTGAGACTCTTAGGACGCTCAACAAAGTATTAATACGAACAATTTTCAACAGTTAGCAGGATAATGTTAGTAATAATAACATTTTTAAATAGTGCAATAGTTGGACTGCGACTCCGACATGATCGAGCCATTGACTTTTCTCCCTCCTCTGTCAGATGGGTTCTTTCCTGATTTGTCATATACTGTTCGTTTTATTACCCTTTTCGTAAGAATTGTTAAAATTCATGTACGTGGCACAGTTAGTGATTGCTGTCTATAAATCTGCCAATCAAATACGGTACGACTACTGAATCACCATTTTACTTGGCCCTCTGATTTTCTGATCAATGTCTCATTAGTACAATGAAACTCTCAAAACACTCAGCGAGAGTTCCATTAAGGTATACATTAATAATGTATAATGTATATTATATATTACATATTACATAATGTATATATTAATGTTCCATTTCTGTAAACAAGAAAGGTGTCGAAGTTGTAAAGAAGTAAATACACAACAAAGAATAATGTAACTACAGTGAATCTTAGGTGGTCTGACCATTGATATGTACTTCCGCATATCATTGATTTGTATCCTCGTTTCAACGAAACTCGTAGAGCTCTGAGCATTTCCATTCGAATAAGAGACGCGAGAAAATTTTATGAAATTCATGTGTTTTCGCAGGAAATCTCTGCACAATTAGTTTCGTTTGCGTTGTTCGTTCTTCGATTTGCCCGAACCGAATGCTCGTGCCAGTAATCCGACGGCACGGCAATTTCCTGCGAGCAAATCTGAGCGACGACGGTGACTTACGTTTGCGAGCGTATACCGCACAGTAAATCTCACCATCACAATCCACGAGGATTCATGGACGAGCCGACAACGCCTTTGCCGAACAATTAACCGAGATACTGTCATGGAAACTGCGCGGCGGTATCGGGGACAGGGGTTAAATGTAAACAGTTCCATGTTACTTGGAGTTCGCTCACGCAGTTTCTTCAATGCGACCGGCATTGTGACGACCATCAACGCGGAGCCATTATTACGGAATTCAAAACCTATTGTCCCTCGGCCGGTACCACGTGTGTTTACGTTAAATATCCAGGATAAGTAGTCAATGCAATCTACGTTCGAACGTTTAACGTCGTTCCCGATCCGATTCACAGTAGTCATTGAGGCATCCCAGAGTCTCCCTAATCTACTTTCGCGGTTCGTTGGTAAGGTTAAGGGGAACGTGGGAGTCTGATGGCTGCCATCAGAATGTCAACGATGACGGCCGTCATTAAACTGTGGATCTCATACAGTTACCGAGAGAATCGCTGGGAGACAAAGACACCGCGATAAAGAGTACAGTACATACAGACTGACAGGATTCATACTTTTCATCTGGACGTACATGTACTTGTGAAGGTATTAACTCATCTAAAAGGATTCAAACTAGAATCGAAACGTCAATAATTTTTTTTTTATTAAGAAAATGTTTGAAAAGATTTATTACAACGTTTGGCAATAATACATAAACAAAAATACCGTATGCATAGTGTGAAGCATTAACAATCCTGACAGAAAAGCATACAAATCAACATTTTAAAAATTAACATTTTTGAAATAAGTAGAATAAATTTGCAATATTTTTCGGCTAGTAAAAATGCTTAGCAGGTTGTTAATAATATAATGTTGCAGTAAAATCTAACATACTCGCTCCGTTTCGATACCTCGTAGGAAATGTCTTTGCATTATTTCGTGTTAGAATGCCGGATTGAATGGGCCGCTGTTTGGATTTCCTTCGCGATATACTCGATAGGTGTGCTCGATTTACAGCGGATATTCGTTTATTTATATTCGATCACGGGATATCCTGCGGAAGTCAATGGTTTCGTTCGAGTGAACGCCGGTCGGTCACGCACTATATAAATTCAGCGGTCGTTTGTTTTTCCGGGGAGCGGGGGAGGGAGGGGGACTGTTAAACTTTTTTAATCAGCGAGAACGCGAATTGATGCGAGAAGGGGCACGCGGCAAAATCATGTTCAAATATAACGTACAAACGAACCATGTGTGCACGACGATTGCATCCAGTGGAGATGTTTGCGAAGCAGGATGGTCAATTTTATGACGGCTAAAGTTGTGTCGAAGATTGTGTCTGTTTCGATAAATGACTACTTCGAATACTCCGAAACTCATCCTACGATTCAAAACCTGGATAGATGATGAAAAGAAAAGTGAGAAATACATAGCGAAGGAGTAAGGAAGAATAGCGGTATTTACATTCGATGCATTATGCACCGGAATGCAATTACAACCGGCGGCGTGCTGGTAATTACCTTTATTTATAATACGTCCCATGAGCTTTGTTCGCCAAATACCGATCGGACACGATAAATGGCAGCACCTTCGGCGATGAAACGGTTTCATTGTTGTTGCCATAATCTTCTTCTTCGCTCTCTTTCCTCCTTTGGTACGACTCGAAAGTCATCCATCGATGAGGCCTCATTTGACTCTATTGCTTTGTAAAACTTTTGACAGTCGATTACAATGTAAGCGATTTATCACGCTGGGCGTCACGATAGCTCAAAAGCAGAAATAAAACTATCCGGCGACACCTTAGGGTTACCATGTTCTTTTGAACGGTATTTCGAAAATTTTAATGGCTGCATTCTGAGATTAGTGACCGTAGCTACATACATTTGTCTCTCTTCTCTTTTTATAAAGCGTTTGTTACGTCTGTTTTCATTCGTTGCATCACATTAATTGGATGATACATTGTGCTCTACAATTTTCATACATATTTTACAGTAAAGTATTTCCGTATACAGTGTAAACAAAGTTCCAGTATATCCAACAGTTTTCAAGTAGATTAAATCGAGTGTAAAATTCTGACGTGTGCATATATATTTATGTAAAACTATTAAAGTTCATGATTATATTTTCAAGTTTTCTGATTCTTCTAAGACCTGGCGTAAATGTTTCTTTCCTATCTAAGAGATACTTAATATTCTTGGTATTTTCCACAAGATCATGCGACACAAAATCTTTATCGTCCTTAAAATAAGTAAAAGAGTGAGACCTCCGAAGAATTATAGTCCCCAGGAATCTGTGGAGGACATTACAAAGAATGCCAGCACATCCTCTAATTTCCGCGGCATCGAAATAAATCCAGCCGTCGATTCCCCAAGCGCGAACGTATCAAACAGCCGAGCGAAGGGCAGATTCTCGGACTCTTTTTAGGTTTGCTGGTTGACGGTGGGCGTGAAAACGACCTGGAGCAGCGTGAAAACTCGGCGACACCTGCTCGTCAGACGGGTCGCGTTGCGTTGCAAAAATGTCCCCGTAATTTTCTCGCAGTTCGTCAGCGCGAAACACGAGACGTAGTCCACCTCGCGCAAATTACGCTGTCAACCTCGTTATCTCGAAAGCGAACGCCCCCGCCAAGATACTCCAATAATCCTCCGAAACAATTATCGGCTGACAGGCCGTGTAATTCCGTGGGAAAGAAACAAAGTCGTTGAAGAGGCTGGAAAGAGGCGCTGCAGAGTGAGAAGGAGAGAGAGATAGAGAATGAGGAAAACACAGACTGAGAGATAGTGATGGAGGATAGAGTACGACAGGGTGGAGAGGGTGAGGCAAAAGCTCGTCGATTACCAGGACCTCATCCTGCTTACTTCCGCAGTCTAACTGGCAACCGTTGCAACGGTGTCCGTACGAGCGACGATTCTCTCCTGCTTTCTCTCCTCGTCTGTGTCTGTCTCTCCCGTCCTGGGTTCAGTAATTGCATCGTGCCCGGTTCCCGGTGTTCGCTCTTCCGTCTGTCACGGCTGCGATTCCGGCAACAAAACGCCTTTCGTCAAAGCGTAGCTGCGCCAGCCTTTTCAACGGTCATCTCCTACCGGGGCTAACTCTTCAATGAGCCCTTTTCTGTCCTCCCTTTATCGTCCGCCGCGACCTCCGTCTCTCCTCATCTCGTTCAGGAGAGGAGAGAGGAGAAACGGCGGCAGGCCTCGCTTGATGGACACAATGTCTGCCCGCTTCGGGGCAAACCATTAACAGCGCGCGGATCCTTTAACGGCCTACGCTGACTATCCGACGATGACCCGGCCTCTGCGCGACGTTGACGCGCGACGGGAATAACCATGCACGCGGACGCTGAAGAAAAGAGGACTCGGCTGAAGACGAGACATCTGATTGAATCTCGAGATCAGAGGAGTACAGACCGGGGCAACGCGCCGTATTAAACGCAACGAAGCTTTTCAGATGCGAGAGCTCACCCCCCTGCCGCAATGGGATACCGATCCACTATCTCCGCGCAGCTCTAATGAAATGGAGCCTCGTTCATGTGAGAATCATCCCCGCGTTGCCATTCCACTCGCACGGCTCGCCGCGAATTGCTTTTGTTTTCGGATCATCTACTAGCTGAGTAGCTGCAGTAATTATTTCGAAAATTTTAAGATCCACCAAGCTCCGGCGAAAAGCGATTGCAACAAAAGGAAGTAGTATGTTGGTCAGACAGATAGGTCCCTCAAGACATCCTTTTTGTACGATTTTCTATTGATGTTACCAAGGCTTCTTGGTTTCTATGTTGTAGTATTTTAAGTCAGATTCGATTTAGAAACGATAAGATTGCATAAGTAGAATTGGTCTATTGGCCAGACACGAATCTCTTCAGACTTTTGGTGTATTTAATTTTGAATTGGGTTTTAGGGATTATTATTTGTTATGCCTATAGTCCTGACTAGTCCATAGTGATAAAGCTGACTTGTTTGTATAGGAATGCAATTGCTCTTGTCATCGAGTAAGTTGTTAAAAAGCCCTCATTTATAATACAGTACAGTATTAATAAATTAACATTGAAACGAATGTATCCCTAATCGTGTTCTATACTTTTTTATCTTACCAATATTCATGTTTGATAATAATTTATTTTATGCATCAGTAGTATAATTTTCCTTAAAGCCTAACAATTGCAAAATGATGAAATGAAATATTCAGTAAATACCAAACATTTAGTGTCGTATGGAATTGATCTTGAAGTGGGAAGTAAAATTTGCAAAGTGATCTCTCCTACATCTGCAACAGTAATTTCATAGATCGTAGCGTAAATCCTTAATTACGATCACATTATACGGCCCCTATGTAAACTGTACATTAACTCTCAGGGAAACAGGGCGCAAGAAAGTCAAAGTGCGCGGGACGTTACGCTGCTCGACGAATAAACAGACGGCAGCTTTGACTGCATTCATAAAGCATTTTTCTTTCCATTTGAGAAACGTTACACATTTCTCTTTGACGCGGTAAACTTGAGTTTGCGCTGCGGAAGGGGTTTCTCTGCGACTCTTTTTGCCAAGAATACCACAATTGAGGTCCCACGAAATTCCGAGAGACAAGACGACGCGCCTTTGTTGAAAAACATTTTGGAAATCGAGATACTGCTGCACCGAGTCCTGTTCAAATTTAGATTCACTTACGTTTTTTCAATAAAAGTTCGTCTATGTTCTGTTTTCAAAAAATATGAATTTATAATTCGTTCAAAAAACGATATTATGAATAAAAGAATGCATTTAAGAAATCAATTGAGAATGAACAATGGATTTTTTGTAATTTAAAAACAATGTTCAATTCATTTAGAAAATAAAATTCTGAGAAAAACAACTGTTCGAATGTTGTTCAATATAACTACTTCTGTTGAAGAAGGAATGGTGATTACATAAAACCAGCAGACTGGTGCTGATTAGGATGCAAAGAATTCGCCAGAGCTGATTTCCATCGACAACAGCCGAGTACAGCGTGAAGTTCCTCTAAATCTCGGTGGTGTATCCTGGACGATAAATTTCGGGCGGCATAACAGCACGTTATCCCGCTCGAAGGTGTTAAGAATTATAAATTTCGGCTCTAAAAGCCGCCATAAACTTGCCGCACAAAATGAAAAATAGGAAAGTCTGGGCTGGTGAGATTCAGCCCGTCGACTATCCTTTTTCGCTGTTACGCGTATGCAGATCGAACGGGAGTCGTCTATAGATCTCTCGGAGCCAGGTGAGGCTGCCGTGCGGTGATCATGTGCAATGTGGAGAGATCGCAGGGTGCACCGCGTGGTCTCACGGTGTGTCACGCAATGCGTGGGCATTCGTTCGTTCCGTGACTACATGGGCTTTACGACGGGCTCGCAAGTACGTGTAAATTGGAGACCCTCCGCTCTTCGTTTCTTGTCCTGGGCCCAGTCGCACGGTAAAAACCAGACGATCCGGCATCGTCTCGAAGAAATTTCCGCAACGCAGACCGACGTGATCCAACGCGACGGAGATGCGATGCGCCCTCGCGTGTGTATAACGATTGGATTGTTTTTGCTGCGTACACGCACCGAGTCGCCCCGGGTACAAGTTTATCACTGCCTTAGACTCCGCCAGATTGATAATTGTGGTTGACGATCACATGATTTGCCTCTCCGGTGCATGCCTTCGCTCCCTTATTATCGTTAAGGAACCGTCGGACAACCTCGCTGAAATTGAATCCTCGCCACGGGTCATTTTTCCGGGGTCTCTTGAACGCGCTACGGGATTTCGTGATATTCGCATTCCTGCCGCGTACTCCGATCAAATATTCGCTACTGGTACTTTAAACGCGCGGTAAATGGCTGCTGGCTCGTCGTTCCTCCCTACCGGACATATTTCTCTATTCTACGATTTGTTAACTTCTGTAAATATACAAATAAAATTTAAATTTACTACACATTTAATTGATTGATATTTTTGAAATTCGATCGTTTCTTTTTAAATTGTCCAAGAACATTTTATTAATTGAAAAATTAAATCCGTAACATAAAGTAGCATTTTTCTGTTACGAAGCTGTTAATGTAGTTTTACCATACCCGCAACTCGTGCTCGTAACGGCCTCAGCCGGCGGCAAGCTCTTCAAAAGACTCCACAACCTCCTCATCCAATGAATCCATCAGAAACCGAATTCCCACATCGAAATCCGTAATCGCATTCCTGCTTACTCAAATCTTAATCAGTAATTTGTTGCCGGAGGTGTACCGAATCCTCGACATTCACCCGGCAATCAGTTATCTGGCGATGTTCGCGTCATTACCGAGGCATCAAGAGGGAGTTGCACGCGATCCGCTGACCACACGTTGGCGATGCAGGTTCGCATTGAATAACCAGGTCGCGGGCGGTGGGTATCAGGATTCACGTCGGATTCGCCGGCGTTATTGTTATCCTTAAGACCGGCGAGGTGAGATAAAAGCGGCCTGGGCCGATTCTACGCGCTGTGGGAAGGCTTCTCGGAGCCGGATAAGGTAGAAGAAGAAGAAGCGAAGCGAGCGAGTGAGCTTGGCCGGTCGGGGCCGACTATCTCGGTTGTATATCGACGCGCGAGAAACGCTCTGACCGCTTATGCGAATCGCGGTCTGCCTCTGTTACCCCCTCCACCTGGTTTCCCTTTAATACCCCTCCGGTTCCCTCTTCCTTATTTACGAGCCTGCTGGAAGTGGGGCTTCGCTGATCCGGCGCGGCGCGGAACCCGTGTAAAAATAGCTGTAAATTAGGCGTCGTGACGTTTACGTTGCGGTCAGGTGTTGCGTATGCGCCTGGCACTCTGTGCACGGGTGCGTGGTTCGCGGTCTGTGGCCAGTTGCGTGGACATGCTCCGCAAACAGACGCCTCGCCTTTGTCCAGAGAGAGGGAGAGAGAGAGAGAGAGAGAGAGAGCTAGGGGACATATCCTCGGCGACGAAGTTCCCATACCATCCCCCATGGGCTTTCGCCTCGTTCACTCCTTCCCTCTTCCCCTCTAACCACGCTTGGGACCCGCTAAAAATATAAGGGCGTGAAACGGGCGAGAGATCGCGCGACGCGACCTGCTAAATATTTGTTCCGCGGCGTGTACACTTTGAGGCTTTGATTGTTTTCGGAGGGGAGTTGCGGAGATGGCGACTTTAACGATCGGAAACGCGCCGGTTAAGCGGCTCAGAACCGAGCCTCCAGCTCTCTCTCTCTCTCTCTCTCTGTTTCTCTAGAGTTATTTCTCTCTCTCTATCTTTCCCCATCTCTCGGTTTCTCTCTCGCTCTTCTATTTGTTTGAACTAGGTACGTGTGTATCGTTCCGCTCCGCTTGGGACCGTAATTTTCCCATGTAACGAGGACTCCGCTCTCGAGGATCGATCCTCTGTCGTCTGCTCGCCGAGTTCTTCAAACTGTTTTCGTTCGGAGGATTAACATTTCGAGTATGAAGTGTCGGGATTCAGTGACTCAGCGCCGGCAGCAATCTTTGGAATAGAGGAAGCTACGGCAATATAGGACAGCCTCTCATGGATCGCGATAATCCTTATACCTGGTTTCTAATATAAACGATGTTCAAGATTAGCGAGCTGGGCTCCCTGGAAATCCGGAATAATACGCGGCGAAAAAATTCTCGAGTTAAAGACACTCCAACGCACTCCTCGCGTTTGCGAGTCACACGTGTCAGGTACACGAAGAAGAACAAATATTTAACGCGCTTGCGGTCCGTGTACTGGCCAGTGATAATTCCAAGCAAATGAGTCGAGAGAACTGCAAGTAAAATTAATTTTGCTGCTCTCTAGAAAAAAGGCATTGCATTTTTCTGTATTCGAAACTGCACCAAATCAGTGGATCCAGTTGCCATCTTATAAAATCAGTTCCTCACTTTTCATCAGCGGCAGTAGCACTTTACCAGGGTTCAAATCTTCACGAGTCCTGGGCTCCTTATACTCACAACCTGATTTCGTCGACATAATGCCAGCATATTCGAAAACGCTTGTCCATGGTTATCGTTCGCGAATGCCGGCGAGCTCGGTCAATATTAGTTTCCAAAATCAGCATACCAGGAAGGAGGACAAGAAGAAGAAGAAGAAGAGTAAGGCGGAGAAGCCACGAGTATGTCAGCGAGCGGAACCTCCGATGGTTAAGAATCGACTGGCTTAACGACATCTCGACTACCCAAAGGGCCAATAACAAACACATTTCCTTCGAAATTCACGTTGGTCGGGGGTCTGCTCTCCTCGGCTCCAGTGTCGTTCAATGGGCCGAGCTATTCAGCTGGAGCCAAACGCGCATCCCACATCCACTGGTGAATTTTGAAAATAGAGCGCCCGTTTGTCGCAAAAGAGATCCTCGACGCTGCGAGAGGGTAACGATCGGGGCTAACGAGATTGATTTCGTGGCGTAACAAAGGTTGCCGGAATTGGGAGATCCAAGGAGAGTAAGAAAGAAAGAGAGAGTTAGAGGACGATAGAGAAATAAAAGGATGTATAGAAGATCGAGAGGGCCAGTGCACGGAGGACACAGGTCGAGCGTGACGAGCCGGGTCCTCCAAAGATCGGATAATAATTCCCCGACCAGACTCAACGTCGATCCAATCTTGACGAGGCGGAAGTCCACGGGCCTGGTCTCGCTGATCCGGAACACGTTCCTATACCCATACAAAACCGGATCCCCTCTGTATGCACGTTGGTTCTGTCCTGCGGCAAATGACGAGCCGGTATATATTCGGTATAGCCGATCGTGGGGAAGATGAGAAGGCGCACGATCAGACAGAAAACGGTAGATAGAGGAGTTAGGGAAAAAGGCGGGAGGAAAGGCGGAGGGAGAGAGAGAGAAAGAGATGAAAAGTTGACGTGGATGGAGAAAGAGGAGAGAAGACAAGGGATAGGAAGAGACGGGACCGCTTGTACGTCTAGACGTAGGTCCGTATTCGCTCTACCGTGAATCGAATAAATGGCCTCGGCCCTCCTCATCCAATGTCGTTTCCTCCTCGACTTTCCGCCACGGCAATAGCTTTCCGTCGCCGCGATGCGATTAACCTTGAGGACTTCCTATACCCATACCCCCCTCCTCCTCTACGCCTCCGCTTCATCCTCCTCCTCCTTCTCCTCCTGCCAGCACGGCTTTCGTTATGGGTACGCTCAAGTTACGTGGACTACCTTCTCGATCTTGTTCCTACGTCGAGGGCTGTCAATGGGCATTGCCGCGGTTTGAGCCCCCTTGTGCATTACGACGCCTTCGATCCACTTGCCTCGACGGCACCGAATAGCTTCCCCGTAACGCCTCCACGATTTCTCGCGAGTCACGACCAACCCGATCGAACGTGCGCGATTTACCTCCGAGAACCGACTTCTTAGTCCCTGTTTACGGGACGGATCAGGACTTTGCTCGCAATCCTCGGACTTCCCACCCTTCCAGAAATCCTTCTTAACGATCTCCCCTCCGTGGCCAACGTTCAACTAGTTCCCCGTTAATTGACTCTTCCGATTTTAACGGTGCGAGTAACTGCCAAGCTTAAGCGATTTTGCAATAGAAATAAGAATTGCAATCATTTATCAAGTATGCTCTGATAGTGTGACATTATATTACAATGAGTTCCTTCGGGGTTGTTATTTAAACCTTAATACTCTCCAAACATACCCAACCTAGTTGGGCTCCCTAGACTCCCCAAAAACGTTCATGCACTTGGAATTATGAATACAAACGTCAGAATCACATGAAATTAGTATCAACCAACCAAACCTTTAAATCCAATAGTTCACAATTTCGTAACTTAGTGAAAGATAGTGAAATTAATTTTATTCCATGATTGTCTTCTTAATTATGACGTTCAGCAACTAGATAAATGCTGATAACGAACACGTTAATGTTAACAGATGAATATAGAAAACGTTGTTTTCCTTCGACTATCATAGAAACTTTTAGCGCGCGACCAGATCGAAACGTGATTGTAATATGCTATATACATATGTATATCAGGTCGTTAAGTACAGACCTGACAAATGTGTTCGAAATTTGTGTTTTACACGTCAAGTTTCATACTTAACGACCTGGTGAAATGGTCGAGGTTGCAAAAACGTTTGTGCGACACGAAACCAGTGATCAGACCCAGAGGGATCTCGTTACTAGCGATCACAATAACCGGACAAGCGGCTCTCGGAAACTCGCGAAAGCTGGCAGTCGGATATAGGGACGAACAGAGAAAGCCGCGTTGATCGCAAATCGTCGGATTGATACACGATAACCGGACACGACCGCGTGCATACGCCGCTGCACCGCGATTCGATTCCCTGCACAAATCGAATCGTCTCGTGCGCGGATTAAAACTAAATTCGCGGCCGACATTTGCGCGACACGACGTATGCTCTTGGAAGGATCTCCCCGCGCCGAGAGAAACGAAACCCGGTGACCGGCGAACAAGCCGGTATTTTAATTGCTAATTTAATTAAACGAGCTACAGGGAGGGCAACATTTTGCATAGCGACGTTAGCTACCGCCCTTAGTTTCAACGTTACGAGGGACCGCGGCAATTAAGACGTTATCGGGTCCGACATTATTAATTAATTTATCGTGGACGGGGTCGATCGCCCGTCGACGATACGCGAGGTACCTTACACTGCACAGACTCGAGAATTTCGGGATATGGTAATCGAGTGAAACCATCGATCGAGCGTGATCGAACGCCTTAACAATCGGTCGATGTTGGCGTTTACTAGTGCGAATTGGCTGTCTTCTACTGCTGCTTCTTTTAATTCCTTTCTTTCGCAACAGTTTGGTTATTTGTTATCTGTAAAGCTTGTTCATATATGCAACTTTTGTTGCAATGTCCAAAAACAGTTAAGAGGTAGATATATGTGTAACGAATTCTGAAGTGTTTCGTTATATGTTTGTTTATTCATTGGCTTCTAAAAACAAACACCGAAAGTTAATAAAATTAATAACATCTTGTACAATTAATTAATGCACAGTTAAATATAATTCATATGAAATTACCAAGAAATGTACAAGTACAGTACAAGAAAATGGTCCTTGTACATTTTGTCTTGTCGAGTACCGTAATAAGATAGTACCAACACACAGATTAAATAAATCCAAACGTTTCTTGTACATTGAGTTTTTATTATAACTGACTTACAGGCATGCAGAACTCTCCGGGACACTTTCAATAGCTTCCAGTTTCGTAATAACAAGCAGGGAAATATTTCCGAAAGTTCTCTAGCGCCATTATAAGGGAATTATACGTTTGGCGGAAGAGTTGACCCGATTTAGTCACCAAGTCATTGTTCGATGACCTGTGTAGTGTTCGTGTACACAGAAAATCGTCCGCGGAGATCGATTTCACTAGATTCAATAACGCTGCAGGTTTATCGGTCGCTTCGCTGCGGTACGACGGGTAAAATTGACCAGTAATTTGAATATCTTTAGCGCGGCCTGTGTGTGCACAGATGGGAAACTGCCGGATTAACGCGATTCTGTTACCACTCGTAAGTACGAAAGACCGCAGTTTAATTATCGAACTGCGGCGATTTCTATTGTCCATTGGACCCTGTAACCCGCTCCATTCTAGGACGGTTTTGTATACATATTCATAACCCGCCTTGCGCCGGACGATCAAATTACGGCCTGGTCGACGCTACCCGGCGCAAAAAACTTCAAAAGGAACGCTCTATGATCTCTCTCTCTCTCTCTCTCTCCCTCTCTCTTTTGCTTTTTTCACACGCTTCTCCGCTATCGCTACTTTTTAATTTGGTTATTCTCTATGGGCATTCTCGCGTGAATTTAATAGTTGCGTGCAATGTGTGTCTCGAAATTACTGATTGAGACGACAGAGAAGGAGTTGTTTAATTCTGCGACACTTTAAATACTTTATGAGTGAACTGAAAGCTGAGGAGAATTTTGTAAAACACAAGCAACCCCGAACATTAGATTCATACAGTTAATTCATTTGCAGATATTCGTGCAAAGAGAACGTTTCGTGAATTGATCTCGAGATACACGAAATGAACAGGAATTTATTTATTGATCATCTGCTCACTTTTGTCATAAAGCCCATCTAATCACAACAGTTATCTCCAACCACAAACACTTCATGCTCCATACTGACGGGGAGTGCAGCTATTGACAGTCATAACAGTACATAACACAAGTGTGCAGCACCACATTGATAGTCACAGCAACCGTTCACCCCACTAGAATTACTGTACACCGATAACATTTGCGTCTAGTCGTGGGGTGGACATCTATTGATAGTCAAAGCCGTACACTCATAAGCACAGATAGCGCTCCGCATCGCAATCAATCCAAACTGTTAACATTGGTATTGTGAAGTAATTTGCAGCAACCGTGGGATAATCTACGTGATCTAAAATTTACAAATTCCAACTCTAAAAACTTCACTTCTTTCTTCCACGGTGCGGAGGTATTTTCTCTTGTTCCGCCCCCTATTTTTAACAAAATGTTGCTGCACGTAATTCTTAACGTCGCCGACTCCGCATTCTTTCTCCGGAGGTGTTCCCGTATTTTCTAGAAACGTGTGCAAGGTACCACGCGATTCTTAATTGCCATGGACGGAGCCAATT
Organism: Lasioglossum zephyrum; assembly: GCA_028455615.1. Taxonomy (NCBI): domain Eukaryota; kingdom Metazoa; phylum Arthropoda; class Insecta; order Hymenoptera; family Halictidae; genus Lasioglossum; species Lasioglossum zephyrum. Next base: position 2,186,460 of record CM052332.1, read on the forward strand.
GTGCTGTCGCGTTTCACGCGTTCGTCAGAAACGGGTGTCGGGGTACAAAGGGGGCAAGGTAACGTGTCCACATGGGCTGGCGTTTAGGGCCCGTGGATGCGGACGAGGGAATTCGAGAGTAATTCGAACCCCGGCCGCGGGTATTGTGTACACAGGCGAATTAACGCGATTCCGTCACTTGCCACGAGTGCAAAAGCTCGCGTCAGTTTAATTATTGGACGAAGGGCGCCGCTATTGTTCCGCCGGCGGAGTCCGCGGCCGGTTTCGCGCGTTTAAATCCCGTTTGCGCCGCTCGTCCCCAATCATTTCAATGCTTGGCACCGCGTTCAATGGCATTTCGCCGCGCGGAAACTCTCGACCGGCTGCTGCCATCGCATTTTGCCCTGGTGTCCCGTCGTGTCCTGCCCGCCGCGCCGATTTGTCCGGCGATTTTTGATTCCTCTAATTAATCCGTTGTCCGACGATAATTGCGTTTTTGTTCCGTTCCCATTCTTTGTCCTCCCAGCGCCCAGGTTTAGATTGCGTGCCCCGCCGCAAAATTCGATACGCCCCCGTCTCTGTTCTCCTTGCACACCGCGGAACAATAGGCCGGCGCGCGCGATCGGCCGATCGTTTCCCGCGTTATCGCCGACCGCAAACACTAGGCCGGCCCTAACTATTGGTCAGCCTCAATTCCGCGACAATAAACCGGCGCACCGACGAACTGATAATAACGCCGAGCGTTGCACCACCAATTTTTGCCAACCGGACCCGGAGCGCGACCCTGTTTTTCCAGCGATACACGGCTACACGGCGAGAAAAACCGTGAACGATGCAGTTGTTTACATAAGAATGTTTATTACGAAAGTACATGATGGTGTTGATACTTTAGAGATGGGAATTCTGGCGTATAGTTAATTAGCTTTCGGGATTGGTCGTTCGGACATCGTTCGAGGCGTTAATTGAATTTTGTTGGGGTCTGTGAGTTTCATTAACCCTTGGGCACCGTGCAGGAAATTGACACGTTTATATTTTGAGAATTTAATTGGAGCACCGATGGTATTTGATCCTGGGAAAAATCGAACATGTAAATTTCCATTACAGTGAATGATATATTACATGAAGAATAATTGTTACATTGATTTTATGAAATTTGTCTGACTTTTCATTCGGATCTTAAACACCTGATTATTATTTCGTGTTATTTAATATTTTCAGTATTGTATGAGTACTAGAATTATTTAAATTATTTTTTACTATTCTATTAATTTCTATTGTGTGTGTGTGCATTCCTGAGTTTATTTATACTTCTGCAGATAACACAGTGCCTATGCAATTGCAATTTCAGTCACAATCGCATAATACTGTTCAACTTCCCAAGATATGTTAAGATCGTTAGTTTAAGGCAGCAGGTATCGCAGAAGCAGCACGACAGTGCGACCACTCCCATTCAGAAAAAGCAGAACAGACGCAGTGATTTCTTTCGTGTGCAGGAAATCCTTTCTAGCAATTATTGTTGCATAATAAACAGCGCGTTACGTATTTGCATGACTAATGACACGGCGACCGCCGTTCGTATCGCAAAACCGTTTGCTGGCAGTTGCGCAGTCTAAATGAATGTTGTAAACGCAGCGTGCGTGCAAACCTCTCATTCATAGGATTCAGGCAATTTGTGCTTCATCAAGTGCTCTGCGTCCGGCGCTATCGTCATTTCTCTGTTTTATTAGCTTATGTTTCATTATAATTGAGTGTACGAGACAGGCCACATTAACCTCCATTATTCTTACCAGTGTCTTCAACTCCCATTTCGACATAACGGTGTTGCTATATTTAACATAATTTAACGCCCTGCTGCGTTTGGAAATAGTGCAGAAGAATGTTTCGGAATTCACTTACAGGCATTCTACATACATTTCATTCGCAAATGTTTCACGATAGAAGATTTACTTGATCTCGGTGTTACGTACCGAAAACTTATTCGTTTAAATTTTCACCAGTGAAAACACAAACTCAAAAGCGAAAATATTTTTCTTTATAAAGAAACATGATAGTACACGAAATGAAGAAATTACAATAAGTGTTAATTTTACTAATTTAAACGTTTGGGGAATCATCTTATATTACCAGATTTATTTGTTCAACTGATTGTTGAATACCAGAATAACCTTCTCAAAAAAGGAAAAAGTCGAAACATGAGAATATGAACGAAAAAGAATGGGTCGAATTGAAACGTAGAGCGAAACAGACCGAAAACAACGAGAGGATATTGGAGCAACCATTTCCGAGGAACGTGCCAGACTGGACTTTCAAAAAATATATTTCGCACGCACAAAAATATATTTCGCACACAAATATAAAACCTCGTTTATTTTCAATATCGGTTCGAAGAGGCGAGAAATGTCCGCAAACCGAATGCCGACTCTGCATTTAGATTCGATATTGCGCGCGGATCTTGTCCTGACCATCGAAACGTGACTTGGCATCGTGGCTTTCAAGAATATCTTGCGCGGAGCCTTCTCTTGGAAGGAAGTACACTATAATTTCGAGTCTTTCGAAATTCATCAGCCATCGAGTCGCAGGCTCGGCAGAAGGATTACGACCCTGTTGGCAAGAAGCATCGGCAGCAGGAACGAGGTAGCAGCTTTCCCCTTTCTGAAATCTCGAAATACTTTCACGAAACCGGTTGATTCCCGAAAAAATCGCCGCCTATGCCACGGAACGGTGGGTCCAGCCTCTGCCTTTCCATGCGGGTATTATTTACAGTTGGTCGCGGCCAGAGAAGACGAAGACAAAGATGAAGATGAAGACGAAAACGAGGAGGAGATCGGGGTCGGAGAAGTTGCGCAAAGACTGAGACCGTGTGGCCAGTCCGCGGGACCACTCGCGGAGCGGAACATTTTTTCTGGACGGTAATTGGTGTTCGGGGCTCATTGTGTAACTGGTATCGTTGTGTACACGCCACAGTATCGGCACGCTCGATCTCCAGACGCTTGCGAGCCTTTGGCCGAACTGTTCACTCCCTATGACGGTCTCGTCCAGCATCAAGATAAGGCGGCTCTCGGCTGCCTCGTCCTTTCTTCTCGGTCCGCGTGGCCCCCTCTTTGTCTCCGGTCCCGGGGCCCCTTTGCCATCGCATCGCGGGCCCCTCGTGGAGGCCGGGGTCCGAGCCACGCCGTCATAACTGTCGATCTAGAAATCCTGAGTCTCCTTGTCGATCGTAAACCGAATTTACGGGCTCGGATAAGACGCGCGAATGTTGTCGGGGAAATTTGTGTCGGTGATTTCCATGGAATCCATAATATTATGGTGTTGTAATCATTCGTACTGTATTTTCTTACAAGTCCTAACTGAGACTGATATACTTCTATATTTCTTTACAATAATAACAGGATTGGATTTATTTAGATATCATGGGATTGTTATGGTAACATGCACTCGAATAAAGTACACCAAACACTTTCATACGAGAATTTGAAATTCGTCATTTTAACGGGCTTCTACGGTAGTTCGTTAAATGTTTGAACCTGCGGTGCATTGAGCGCAACGAATGCCTCTTTCGTGTGAAACTGACTTAATGTAAAAAATGTCTCTCACTCGAAAATGATATTAGTAATTTGATAGACGATATTTGGTGACACTTGTCTCAGTTCTACACGGATTGGGCACTCGAGCACCACCACTGATAATGGAACGGATTAGTCGGCTAATTTGAATAATGAAAGGTATTTCCTGATACGGAACGTAAGCCGCGGCCTCTCGCGGCTTCGAATTATACTCCCCGATCGGGAAGTGGCATTGAAGTCTCCGGCGTTCCCGACCGTAATTTATGTAAAATTCGTTCCCGCTAGAAGGCGTCGGATAAGTGGACTACGCGAACAGACCGACGCGACCCGGCGGACGGACCAACGGACAGACGCAATCCGTTGGAACACGCCGACGTTCCGTAGGATTATGAGCGACACGCGGAAAGTTTCGTTGGAATGTCGGTCTCGCGCGAAATTACGCCGCCCAAGCGCACCGACGAATGATTTTCGTGCTGAACCCGGAGTAGTTTCATTCCGATTTGCACATTTATGTGGGACGATAAAGTTCAGTTCTGCGCTCGGCTTTTGCTGCACGCTCCCTAATTGAGCTTCAAACATGTTAAACGCCCTGGATCTTCCGCGATCGATAATTAATGCGCCGGCATCCACGGAATCGTTCACTACTCTGATTGATTCGATGCGAGCAATTTACTGCCAATTACGTTTTTGCTATGTTCTGCATTACTAGGTACTTTTAGTCACATAATTGATGCTAGTTCGAAATGATAAAAATACAATGGTATTTTATATCGTTGATTTTCAACAAGATTTTATCGATGAACAATACAGGAGAAATTAGATCAATGTTTTATCCTGTTCATTTTTATGAGACTTAACTCATTAACGATCAATTACCGAGCGTGTGCATAATGTTACTATTTCCCTTGTACATTAAAACTTGAATAATCCGAAAAATAATACAATCAAATGTTTTGGTTTTATAGTTATTGAAAGTAAAGAATTGTGTAAATTTATTTAGCAAATCGACTGGTTTACCGATGCACACGCGTGAAAGTCAATCGAAGTCTCAATACAAGCATTTGTATGATTTATAGAAAAAAATCGAATCACCTCGCTTTAACTGTTTGGCACAAAAATAATATGAACAAAAAGGTAAATCGTTAAATCTATAGACTCATTGTGGATGAGGGGATTAAGTATGAGTAAATAAAATAAAAATAAGCTGGTCTGGTTGTCCATAAATAACGAGACGATATGTAGAATATACTGCTTTATAAAAACCAGCGAAAAAGGGGACACGAGCACTGGATGAAGGTTTATACTTCTCACAGTTACATTTGGTAAAAACGAATATGTGCTCGTTCCTCAGAGTGGAGCTTTATTTATTTGATCTTTTTGAATACTGTAAAATGTTCGACTTTTTCGTCGTTCGTGTTGCAAAATGTTATTTCTTCATGCATGTAATATATATATAATACTGCGAATAAAACATAATTCGTTGCGAATTCATATGCAACCTTTTTTTAAATCACTATAAAATCACAATCTAAAATTGTCTCAAAAAACATGATTGGTGCTGACAAAACGGACAAATTACTTGTTCCCTGTTCAGGGAATTAAATTAATTTAAAAAAGCAACACAAACTACAAAAATAAATGATATATATGAATATTAAATAACAAGTTTATGAGCGTTAAAAAGAGTGTCAAAATGAGTGTAAAAATGAGTGACAACGAAAAGGGAGAAGTGCATTCCTAGGTCTGAGGTCCGTCAGAAATTTAATTACATTTTTTCAGTTGCGCAGCCACGATTAATTCCCGGGCGGGCGCGGGTAATCGTTTATTTTTCACCCGTTCAATCACTCTTCGCCATCTGCCAGATACAGCCAGGAAGTTCCTCAGCTGGTAGGAGCCCTTCACGGGGTGAAGGTCGAACTTTTTCTCCCCTGGGTTCCGTCGTCCGTGTGACGAAAACCCCCTTCGTTCCCCTGGTTCTCTCGCAGGGGCCGGTTCGTACGTAATCTGTCGTTGATGAGCAGCGGATCGGTTTCTTGCCCCCGGGGGTCTGTCCCCCTTCTCCCTGAGTGATTATCACAAAAACTGGTCGATCCTCTCGGCCGTAACCGAGGACGCGGCCTCTGCGCTTGTTAAGAGATGCTTTCTATCTCTCTCCGTCCGTCTTCGCCTCTCTGTGGCCCCCCATCTGACCTCCCTCAACGATCGTCGGATGAACAACCCCGGTGCGTCGCCTCTTATGCTAATATTCCGTGTTTCTTTACCGTCTCTGGAGACAATATCGTGTGGCAAGGTCGTTCCGCGACTTCCGCGAACGTGTGGCTTCTCTTTCTTGCCACTGCCCGAACAAAACCGGTACGTGCAACGTCCCGCTCGGATAGTTCTACGTTTTCGGCAGACCCCGAACTTTCATCGTATATTTACCAAGTTGTGCTCGCTCTCTCACCGATTGGCCGCTTCGAATGCAAACTTCCGTGCATCGAAATGAATTAAATATATTTGGGGAACGTACGAAACAACCGGGTACAAGCGTGTTATGCGGCATTACACGGGGAACACGCTGAGAAACCTTTCGAGGAATTCGCAGTACTAAGAAAGAAGCCACTGAGATGCCAGCCGGCTGTTGCGAATGCGAAGATTCGTTTGGCGTCGAATGGATGACGAAACGTGGTTAATAATCAATATTAATTGTCTTGCTTGTTCTAAATATAAACTTGCCTTATTGACAAATACTACAAACTTTCTGTAACATTTAGGGTTCTGTAACTCAACAGCAAAAAGCGTTATATGTACTGTTCAGAGATTGTAAATTAGTATATACATTCTATTCGAATTTAATAGTAGAAGCTACTTGAAGGAAATTTGCAGTTTCGTCACAGTACACTGTATCTCGTGTGGAATAGAGAACCATTACTGTGAGGAAAGATTAACGTTCTCGGACCGGTCGTAACGCTTTATTAATCCGTAAATAGTACAAGTCCAATAGAGTAATATTTATGTGTCCTGATTTCTTTCGATCTGGAACATAAACACCATCGATCTCTCTATCTCTGCTCTCACAAAATGGAACCGGTAACTCGAATCTTGGAGCGAATTTCAGGAAAACCTTACAACTATAGAATTGACAAACGAGGCTGTTGCCAAGTAGCATTACCATTCGCAAATCAGCCCGAAAACTCGTGGAATTGGCCGACTCGTCTGCTCGATCGGATCAAAGGTTCGCGATCAATAATCCAGCGACGCGACGCGACGGGACGCGAAGACTTCCATATTTCCCGGAGAACAGAGGAAATCGTATTGATTGCTTAAAGTCACGAGAGCACTCTCTTCCAAGCCGGTCTTTTTCCAAGCCGAAATCGTTGAAAAGGGAGCGTCCCACTTCTCGAACGTGCAAACGGAGAAGACGAAATAAAAAGCCGTTTGCCCGGTCCCAATTGAATTGAAATTCTTTGACGAAGCTCGCGCCCCGGCGCCGATTTTCCTCGGAGCGTAAATGGAACTAGTTGATTAACGTTTTTTCTTGTGTTTGCTCACCTTTATACGGAGCCCGACGAAGGAAGCCCGGTTTTCTTAGCGTACGCTAGCTAGCCGGCGAAAGTTATATTGGAGGCTCGGCTGGAATCGGCTCGATCGAACCGGAAACGATTGGATACGTGCGAACGAATAACTCGCTCCGCCCTGCGGGCTCAATCGGGAAAGAACCGTAAACCGTGTGTAATTCGAACTGCTGATGCATTCGTTAACCGAAACGCGAGCAGCTGGCACACAAATCTTTCGGAATTAGCTGTTCACACTTTCACTGCCTCTGCAATTGTATTTGCACTACACGCGAGCGTGCGTTATACCACCCTCGCTTTTGTATTTGAGTATTTGGTTCGTTGTTGAACGGTTTATTAATGAAGGGAACATTGTACCCCCAAAATTAGGAGTAGGTATTTATTCACACTTTGGTAAGGCATCTTCAGCAACATTGTCTAATACATAGCTTCTTTGGATTATTATATAAAATAATATTATTAAGTTATTAATATGCTTTAGGTTGCTGAAGCATGATTCAAATATTTTTTTACATGAACGAATTTAACATTGAAAAACACAGGAGTCATAAATAGTGCTACACAAAATGTGTTGCATATGCGGATTTCAAATTACTGCGGCTTCGCCTTTCTCACTTATAGCAGATTCATCTTCTTCTTATTGTATTACGTTATCGTATTACTTCCTATTGTATTACGATTGGATTGGCAATGTGGGCTGTTTAGGTAAAATTCTTATTAGTAATGAACAGACTGTGGATATCTATACAAATTCGAAAGAGAATTTCGATCATATTTGTTCTATTATGCAACCATCTGCTACCAGAAAGGTTATCTAAGTTCTACTGTGCAAATTCCATTGGATTAATGTCCCTGCATTTACAAACAGCAACGAAGCACAAAGCAGCAAATTAGCCATTCGTTTCAGGTCCCGCCGCTTGTGAATAAGAACTGCCACCCACGCGTTACGCCATAAATTCACGATAATGATGTCTGACTACTAGATCGATAACGGTGTTTGTGTTCATAAACTTTTGCGACGATTGTAATTCACGTTAAACAATTATTTAGCGAAGATGGCCAGTTTCACCAGCGCCCTGATTAACCGTGGTTCGTTCGAGAAAACCATGAATCTATGACACGCATCGTCAATGTCAGCGACAGTGCGCCGTTGAACGAACGACGAGAGTCGATGGCGAGGGGGTCACGCTCGTAAGATGGTAGGTAACGGTGTAGTTAAACTGTCTATTACCAGTCGTCCAGAGCAACGCTCGGCTGCTTATAGTTCTCGGAAGGTCTCCGAGAGTATTCCGATGCACGCTCTCATGCCGGTGCGAAACTGGATCAGGTGAAAGACTATGCTGGTTCGCCAGAAATTCTCTTAACCTTCCTTAATCCCTTCTACTGTAACATCGACTCAGACTCGTGGTGAATATTTTGGACGCAATCTACTAAATACATATGTTATTAATTTCCTTTAAATCGAAACGAAATTCTATGTGCCATACAATAAATATGAACTTTTTTGTTCTTATAAGAAATTATAAACGAAAAGAAAGTTCTAATCACTGTAACCAGAAAATATATTGTGCAAGGGGTTAAAATAAAATTTAACTGTCTCTAGCATAATCTAGTAATTCCATAAAACAGTGTAAATCTTATAGTTCTATATCATGTTACACGCTGTCAGCCAGCGGTGGTCGACGCGGCCTAAACGGAAAGTCTAGTGTCAGCCACCGATGGCTGACGTGGCGCTCAACGTGTTAAGTAACGGATTAGGTGACTTTCCGAATCGCAGTTAAAGCGTAGATTTAGTAACTAATGGAAAATTTAGTAACTAATCGCCACCTCGGTGATTACGGAGTGGAGAGTCGAGAGAAGGGGACGACAGGCGAGCTAATAGCGTGTAGTTAACAAATGGCTAACGAAGGGAGAGGAAGAGAGAGAGAGAGAGAGAGAGAATGAGAGAGGGAGTGAAGAAGACGTCCGGGGCGGTTTCTTCCTGGAGGCCGGCATAGGTTCTGCGAATCATTAAGCGGCGTGTACGGGTGTCCATCGGGACCCAGCTGATTGCGAACGGTGGACACTTTTCAAACAGTTGGCACCACCGTGTAATTATCATAAATCAACTCTTACCAGTCCGCCGCTTAAGCCACACTTCGCTGTTCGTTGGGCTATCAAAGGTTTCTTGGCAAAGGCCTTGAGGCACCGTCCTTTCGCGGATCTCCGACGTTGGTGTACAAGCCGGGTGTCGATTCGACGGTGACCGGTATCCACGCTGCCAGGCAATAAATTTCCCGAATTAATTCGCCTTTTGTGCGGCTTTCACTCGTCGGCGGCCCGCTCTCATAAAGCAGCACGATTAATGGCGTCTGTCATATTCGCGCTCGCCGACGCGACGGCTGTTCCGCGTTCAACGAGTGCTCGCGTTTCTAATCGGTTGATGCCGTCCACCTGCTGAAATCCTCTTGATTTTTGGCCGTACCACTTTCACATTTTTATTATTTGTTGCGTCGTTCGTTAACTGACTTCTGGACCATAGAGTTTTCATCAAAATATGAATTTTCTGTATTAGGTGCGCGTAACACGAACAGATTAAAAATATCTTTCATTCATTACTATTAGCTTGTCCTTCATTTATACATGATCAATATTTTTTAATAAAATGCGCAATATCCATATTATTTTCAAGTTTCGAGATCAACATGGCATAAATATATTTTTTTAATTGCTTTCAATTCACAGTGATTTATTGATTACGTACTTGAGTTGGAAATTCGAAAATAGTTGTATAAAATATGTCTCGAACATCAATACCACTCTTGCATTGTTTTGCGAAAGTTAAAAATACGTGTATTTTGTACAGGTCATGCAAGAACATATTACAGAATTTTTAACCTCGTACTTGACTGTTTTGAGAGCTAGTTCCATAATGTGGAGATTTTTATATAAAAGGTGTAAGATGGTATATTCAAAAGGGACATTTATTAATTAACGCGAGCGGGATATCGAGGCGCAAATACATGCAATAAAGGTCACCATTGAGGACTATTAAAAGGAGCAACGTCGCGATTCCGCGATCAAATATTAACCAACATGTAAAAACGTACCCCACGCTCTCGAATTATTTATGCATCGTCGGTCAAGCGAATCCTCAAATTTGATGCACGATGAGAATTGAATTCGTCGCAATTTAGGATAATTAAACCCAATAACGAATCCAGCGATAGTTGATCGAATTACCTTCTAAACGATTTGCATACGTACGAGCTGGTGAAACGAATTCGCCCAATCAGAACCGAAATGATTTCATTTTAAACGCGTCGGAAATTACGCAAACAGAGTCGCGTTAATCATGCGCGATTGTCGCGTCTCGTCCGATGTATTCCATTTCCCGGTTTTTCCTCATTCCCATTTGTTTTGTTTCATTTTCAATCGGTTCCTCGATTCTCGTCGACGAGCGACGATGGCGCCCGAAATTCTCCGAGATCGATCGATGACAGATTGAACGGGACGACGATGGGGCTCGTCAGGAACGTCGAGTAATTGCTTGGAAACGTTGCGTCGACGGACAAGTGATTGGTGCGTGTGTCTCAAGGAAGTTGCGTATCCGGCCGATCTGTCACTGCTAGTCCACGCACAGGACCCTCTTCACTCCCTGGAGTCCAATTTCGGTGATCGTAGAACCGAGGGGCCGCATAAATGATTCTCACAGACAATCTACAGTCATTAAATCCGGTCACCCCATTTTCCGTCGCAACCACTCTGCCTGAATGAAAAGCGCTACCCTCTTGGCCATTTAAACTGATCTTTATAAAAGAAATTTATATTCACACTACTTCATATTCTGCCGGATTCATCAGTGACTTCAACTTCTTGCTGCCACGAATATTTCCATTAGACAGACACAGTTAGTTAGATTTCATTCGACTTATACATTCTGCTTGGATAGGGATGTTTATTCAATCTGGCCACGTTTGTACTAACAATAAAACTGGCATAGCTAAGAACTAATAAATCAAAATAGAAATTTTTATTATAATCTGCGTAATTTCAACAAATTCAGTGGTAGGTCTACAGTCATAAATGAAAATAACACAGTGTAAGACTAATGGATTAATTATTTATTCCTTGCTGGACTTTTATTAATATATATGTTTGAATAAAGAAGTTATAATAAATCCAATGGTAAATCTACTGCCAAAAATAAAGAGTGACCCAATGGTATAAAGAATTAATTCAAGCCGAAAGCAGCACCAAAACAATGCAGCGCCGTAAGTAGAAGTGCCCATCAGTAGACAGACACGACGCTCAGCTTGAAAAGCTAGTCTATATATACATATAAAAACGAAGTACATACTGACTCGCTCACTCATCAACGCCCAGGCTAAACTCTTGGTCCTAGAAAGCTGAAATTTTGCACAGTTTTCCTTTATGAACTATACAAGGGACAAGAAAGGATATTTCGAAATTCAACCCCTAAGAGGGTGAAAAGGGGTTGCAACGTTTGTATGAGGAATATTTTAGTTGTGGTCCAATTTGCTTGAAACTTGGTCTTAATAATCGTTGATACAATCTGAATGGGGTGAATGGGGGGTTAAAAGGTTTTATTCAGAAAGAATATCAGTTTTCGAGGGCATTAAACAGTTTCCTGTGCGAGCGAAGCCGCAGGGAAAAGCTAGTAGCAAATAATTCCTCGGCAGTAAGCGTTGCAGAACCGTCCACTGAAACGCAGAACGAATCCATCTCCATTCTGCTGTCACCCAAACTCAACAATCGTCACGCTCGATACCGACAACAATCTCCGGAATAACTGTCGATGCGTTAACCCCTCTAAGTTCACGTGTCCCCGAGCTCACCTTTCATCTGTCGGTGGAGAGAAAAAAGGGGTACGTCAGCGGTAAATTATTTAAGAAGAACAAGATCGTTTGTCATCGCTGTCATCGCGGATGCATCGTGCTACCGCGATCTACGGGGGTTCGCGTGTGTCTCGTGACGTGTCGCAGCCGGTGCACGCAGGTGCAACCATTCACGCACGATGACGACAATTTATTGTGGGCGGTAGCCGTTTGAAGTCCTGAAATTAGGGGGCTGGAATCCGTGTGTGTGCTCTGAATGGCTCAATTATTGAGCCCGTGGAAATGTTTTGACAGTTTGCTGATCGATTATGGAAATTGCCCCTTTTATCGCTTATTGAGTACATCGCGCCATTACAGCAGGCATTCCTTAAATGAATACGGCGCCACTCTTTCAAAAACGTAACAGCATTTCACAGCGGCATTAATTCTTAAATAAATTTATCCTGTGTAAACGAAAATAAAAAGTATTCTGAAACGATGAATGAAGATTAATTTTGAAATTCTCTTGTTTCAGGTAAGCGATAACAGGACGCAGTATTTAATAATGAAACTCCAACTCTCGTCTGCGTACGTAAGTCCACAATGATTAACATTTAACAACAAATTATTCGTATTAATAATAATTACCGAATACTTTCCACTGCAAAGATGTGTAACGATGCCAACATGAATATTGACGGGTAACAATTTAAAACATACCGTACTATATTTTTCTTTAATCCTGAACCAATTGGTCCACGATAAATACAACGGATAACGAAACGCATATATGAGCCCGCGGAATTATAATGAATGTTGTAGTTCACACCGGTTCGGCGTTATTGTTTATCGATCCGTTCGCTCGCGTTTGTCCGTTGGAAAGTATTGTTAACAATACACTCCGATCTTCCAGTTTTGTAATTAGTTTCGATAGGATCGTCAGCAAAACTGGTCTACGGTTGCAATCGGCTGATCGGGTGGCGGCGCGAACAAAGTGGAATCGAAATTCGCCGGCCCCGGCCGCGTTAACTAATTAACCAACAAATTAGTAACATTTCCATGGTGTGTTCGGAAGTTCGGCGAGGTTCGACGGTCATGCGTTCGCTATATCTTGCATCGTGATCTGTACGCGCACGGCGCCGACACTTCCGCTTTCAATTCTCTCGATCATGCCGCGTGCATGTTTCATTCTTACTCCGCTGGCAACTTTATGATATCTGTTTCACCAATTAGACATGTTTGCCAGATTATTACAGCGGGTACGCAAGTGACAAGTGTTTGGCAACAATGGCGGGCACACTGGTTCTGACACAGCCGATATTTAACGATCCAACAATGAGCTGCACTAATGAGGATTAATGCGTTCAAGTTTCCGGGTTTTATACACCGTACACAATTTACTAGCTTCCCGAACGTGGTTATTAGTTGATATGTTCGATTTTGTTCAATTTTGTTAACTCGCAGAGTTAACAAAACACAACGAAGAAGATCGAAGAGAGATTAATTCTATATTTAACCGAACGCAAACGCGATAACATATCTGCAGCAGGAAATACAATTTTTTTACCTTGTTTTCACATTGGTACGTCAAATTTGCATAAACGCTTCCAATCTGGCTACCGCAATCTCTGTTTTTACATGCAGCATCGCGAAACCATTCATTCCACGCAAGATCGATTGAGCTGTTAGTACAGTGGCAGGACAGACAGCGGTAAATAATCTTGACGTAACAAATGCAACAATATACTTCGCATATGAATACTGCGAAACGATTAAACAAAAGAATTATTTACAATCGAACTCCTTCCCATTCTTGGGACCACATTGACGCAGAATATTGTTTCAAATTAACACCAAATATTACCACCAACGCGTCTACTATTTATCCTAGAAACTGTTTTGATTTCACACAAAATTGTTAATCTTACGGAAATGATAAATAATAAATAGTATCCTTGATCATTGAAGTTCTTTCGGTCGTAAAATTTCATTGAATACATGAAGGGGTTAAAAAAGAGAGGGATTATTGAAGGGCAGTAACGATTGCCGAATGGCGAGTTACCGCGCCTAAAATCAGAATTCGCGCAGCAGCACAATAGTGGAAACGATCCGCGGTGTGAACCGGACCTAACGGGGTCAGGGGCTGAGCCGCGCGAAATCCAATCGATCCGATTAAATATAATCACCGAGCGATTGCCAATTACATTAATGAAGTGCGTAACGCAATTCCGTCGTGGCGCGAAACGATATTTTATGTTCACGATGGTCGCGGTAATTGCCGGATATCGTTCGTATTGACATTCGTTTATTATCGTGGCGGGCGTTTTCAACGAGCCTGGATGGAGGTGTGAGGGTGGGAAGTCCGTCGGAAATTCGTACGTCGGTAACGAAGCGCGTCAAAAAGAGCCGGGCTTCGTCGTCGTAATTACCGATCGGCCCTTGTAATTTCGAATTAATCACGCATCTCTCTCTCCCTCTTTCTCTTAAGGGAACCCCGTCTTCCGTCGCGGACCGGCAGCCGCGAAGTGCACCGTACGAACTTAATAATATTGGTGGCGATCGCAATTACAGACCCGGCTCGTTATTCATCCTCGTATGAACTCGAAAAATACCGATGCCACGACCAACGTCCGACGAACGTGACACACACGCTTCTCCAATTTCGCCGATGGTTACAAAATTCGGTAAATCTCTTAATGGAGAAGAAAGAGAGCCCGACCCGGACGAGATACCGATACTCCAAATTGATGACAATAATTTTAAATTAGTCTCGGTATCTTTAACCGGCCACTCTTGTCAGCAGAACCCTGTGTACAGGGTGCTTTAGAAGTACAAAAGTCCGTTTACTATTTTGCAATTTAAGAGGGAGATTGTGTGTCACTTGAAACAATCGAAATATTTTCTTTGAAATATTATAGGTTAGCACTGACTTTCGATTTGAATTTAAATTTGCATCGAGAATAAACTTCTGTATTTTTTAGGTAGTCTGTGAACGTTCGATAGGAGTAGACGATTCGAAATATTCATTAACCTTCGTCAGCCACGGGGTCAGGCTAACGAATCTAAACGAATACTGATACCCAGGATCTCGTAATCGCGCATTGATCCTTAAGCAATTTAAACTCGCCGCTTCTTATCAGCCCTCCGTCCTGGGTCCTCGTCTTATCCATTATCATCGCGAGGAAGTCGGTCGGGCGCGAGTCAACCGTATCGGGCTACAAATTTAATAACACCGGAGCCACGATTATGAGATTCAATTAGCAGTCGACGGATCGACGGTCGGCTCGACGAAGTTAACGAACGAGCTCGCGGTTCGCAACACGGTCGGCCTCGAGGGGGACCCAGGAATCATGGTGGTTCGAGTTCGAACGAATCCCCGACGTAATCTACAATCCGACTAAAAATTAGG
Source organism: Lasioglossum zephyrum (assembly GCA_028455615.1). Lineage (NCBI taxonomy): Eukaryota > Metazoa > Arthropoda > Insecta > Hymenoptera > Halictidae > Lasioglossum > Lasioglossum zephyrum. The sequence goes on from CM052332.1 coordinate 2,201,782, forward strand.
TTCGTTAACCGACCAAGAAGAAAAGCCACGAGCCCAGTCACGGTCGGAAGCTGTTGGAGTGGAGAGCCTTTAATTAAATCGCATCGCCTTAGTGGAAGAGCACCGACCAAAAAGGAAGGGTGGGGGTGGTTAGGGGTTCTTTCCAGGGCACGAAAATCTTTCGGAGGGCGGAGGAGAGGAAGGTACATCGGCCATGAAGAAGGCGTTCTTTCGCCCTGGATTCTGAATACGGAGAGCTTCCGACTTCTCCCTTCCACCAGCGGCGTCGTCTTTTGTCCCGACCAGCGAGAGTAGCCTGGCCGTTAACAACCCGCGGCCGTAATAACGCCCCACCGTCGCTTTCCCGCCTTATTTCACGCTCGTTATTAATTTATTTTAATTACACGGGCCACCGACTCACCGGTAATCATCAATTATTGCGTACCACCCGCTGCCGCGTGTTCGCGCCAGCGCCAACTATTATCTGCTTTTCGAAAAGAGATCACTGAAGTCGTGATGGATGTTCATCCCACTTCTATAACTTCAGGTTATAAATTGCTTTCGAAGAATTTCTACCGAGTGATGTCTGGTCGTAGAGAAACCAGGTCGTCTCGTATGAAATAACGGGCTACATATTATCTGCAATTTGATCATCCAAATGATTCTTGATTGTGTGCTAAAAACTTCTCAAGCTGGATTAAATCATTTTATCGACGTCCAAAGATGATATTTTGGATACAAAAGATATTGGACAACTTTGAAAACATTCGACGAGGGTAACATTTAAAATGCAGTGAATGACCTTGATTGACCTTCGAAGATGAACTTATTATAGATCAGTGAATTCATTTTACATACTACACACTAACCTAAACACCATGTATCATAGAGTCAATCAATAAAAAATTGACCAAGGAGTCACCTGAGGGGAGTCCTACCTGAAACGTGTATTGCATGTCACTTAACCATCATAAGGATGTTGTATGGTGACGGTGTTAGAGGTTCTGTTCGATGCTGCGGAGGTCTCGAGTTCGAATCCTCCACAACTCAACTTAACCATCATGCTAGCTGAAACACGCATACTTTCAGCTGCCTGTTGGCATCCCAAGCACTCGGTATCTCATCCAGCAGGATCCAAGTTCAGTTCGTGGCACATAAGCGAACAGGATCGTGCATGGTTGGCCAACGTTCGGCGGGGTCAGCGTAACTAAACGCGTTCAGGGCAAAGAGATCCGTCGCTTCGATACGATTTCCAATTCCCGACCATCATTTTCATCGGATCCGTCTCTCTCCCTGTTCCTCTCGGTGACGTCGCGGAGAGCTGGTTGTTCGTTGATCCGAGAGTGCACGAAGGACGCGACGCGACGGGATCTTGTTCGCGTGGAAAAGAACGGCCGCTCGAGTCGGTAGGGGATTCCATGGCAACCACTTCGCGGCGGTTAGGGTAGCGTTGCCCGGATCGATAGCATCCTGTTGGGAGTGGATCGGATCGTTGTCCTTGACCTACCGTCGCCAGACCGCTGCCTCTGTCTGCCCACACCCCCGCGGCTCTCGGGCCGGCTCTCTTCTATTTGTAAGCCGTGTGACGTCGATCGTTCCGGTGACGCGACGCGCCGATGACGTTTTCGACCTGTGGAGGGTCATCGAACATTCGACCGGGTGTCATCGTGCTTCCTGCTCCCGGCCTCGCGTTATTAACGCCAGGACGAGCATTAATTGCGTTCACGAGGCGCGTATTGTTCCCTCGCTGCGGTGTAATTAACGTTTGTCCCAGCGCGGCCGCGTCGCCGTTATTGAATGTTGCTTGTAACTAGCTTCTCCGCTTTTGGCCGCTAGATCCCGACCCAGCTGTGGCTAATTTGGTCCGAGGATTTCCGAAAGCCAACCCGAAATCGTCCTCTGTTTCCTCGATAACGCTCGGAATATGTTTAATTGCTTTCGAGCATTTGCCAGCTTTATTTTGGAAAATAATGTCTCCCAGTGGTGAAATATTAACGGAGGTCCGTTCTTCAGGAACTAAATAGGATCACAAGTTCTCTTTATTGCAGTAAAGTAGAGCAATTCGTATTATCATCCAAGAAATGTGTTTATCTACATCTAGGTCCTCGGGACATTGTAACTTTCAAGTGTGGCGATATAAATCAATTGATTAAGGACTTCTAAAGGCCCTGAAGATAATCCTCCATATGCGATAGTTAGTTAGTAGAGATTAAACCTCTCTTGAAATGAAGATGCGAGTGGGGATGCAACTCACTGATTGACCCTAACAGAGGAGTCTCGGTGACCTCGTTTCATTTCAAGAGCACGAATTATTAGCTAAATGCGAGAGCAACGTGCGGCGGCGGTTGAAAGTTTTTACGATGCGGTTTAGCGTGAGTTCGCACAGGCTCTACACGATTACCGCGGCCGTCTCTTACACTCGAGGACTTTAAATGAACTAGAACTGCTTATCCCGCGCCGGAGTCTGTAGAAACGAGTCTCTGATAACGGCCACGTCGTAGAATTACACCAGGCGCGATGGATTGATTTACCCACGTCATTCGAGAGCTGGCTGCCTCATAAACATGCGGTAACGACGTCGGTGCGTTTTTCTCCGGGGTCTCGCAGCCATTAATCCTGCGGGAGGTTCGCCCGGGATTTACATTCGACAAGCTCCGGAATCGGCCTATAAATTTCGCGAGGCGCGACCAGTCGCATTAACATATTTCTGACGAGTTCGTTTCCCGTAGCAGCGCTCGCCATCAATCCAACCAGGTTTCTTCGAGTTTTTGAATATGCATGAGGGACCGGAGGGGGCTGACACGATGCGTGCACGCGCGAGGCCCTGTGAAATCTCCGCCAGCCATCCAGAGGGGATAAGCGCGACGATGAACCCTCGAGTCGACTCGAGGCGAGTCAAGATCTCGAGGAGCGCAGCGGAATGTTTCCAGAGGGTGGAAAAACTGTTCGAACTCCTTTCACGTATATCTAAACAGGATTTTAAAGTCGTCGAAACTATGCGCGGCTGAAGATCCCTCTGAAATGTAAATTCGCTCCTTGCCAGATCTAGGAATAGGGGTGGCGCTATGCTCGGCGTTCGCTACTGTTTATAAACGTACGTGAGAAACAGGGAATTTCGCAGTTATCGTTGTCACAAACCATTGGAATATTTTCGAATATTATTTGGGGAATAAACAAACCTTGAGAATATTTTCCTCGAAGCTAAGCGTTACAACGGAAATAGGAATTTGGGACTAGTGACAAGCAGACTTAGAATATGGGTAGAAGAGAGTTAGGGAGAAAGTGGAGGGTCTAGGGCACACTTGGAGGTGGTTTAAGGAAGGGTTAGGGGGGTCTATGGAGCCGCAGACTTAAGGAGATGAGAGTGCCTAAGGAGGGGATGCAGGAAGTCGGGGAGACCTATAGAAAGATGGAGGGGATTCAGGAAAGAATGGAGAGGCTTTAAGGTTAACAGAGATTCAAAGGAAGGCAACTTCAGCGTCCTCTGCCGATGATTATGATGGTCACAGTACAGAAACGTAGTTTAATTGGGTACTTACTCTTTTCCTAATCCACGTCGAAAGATCGCCTTTCGGTTTCAGTATTCCAACCTCGTAAAGATTGCACAGCGGCTGGTCCGCTTGGTGGGTTAATAAATCGCGTGGTCCTTGGCGCGAACGAGGAAGAAAGGCGCAGGGATTCCAGTGCAGGGTGTACAGAAGGTGGAGGACAACGTGGAGGAGGGTTGGTGCAACGATGCTCGTCGCGATAGTTCCCCGCATTAATAACGCGGCTGGAGCACGATTTTGCGCTCTTTATTGCCGGCGGGCAGCGTTTAGGGCGGGCTAGGCGCGCACATATCGGTACGGCCATCCATCGTCCAAGATCTGGTGGTTGTGCACGACACATCCGCTTACGGGATATATCGCGTAACGGCGCGGCGGCGTGGCGTAGGCTACGGCGCTAAGGTGGCTCGTTTAACGTGCCACTAATTTATCGCTCAGCCAAGCGCGGGCTCGCATAAGGACCTTGCCCAGAACACGTTAATGAAACTTGCTTGGGCTCAACGATCTCCTGCGAACCATGCTGAGCCTGCGCCGCTCTTAATCGCGCGCCCGATTTTTAAGGAACCCGAGCTCGACGAGGTGCGAAGGTCGCGCAGGTGAAGGGCGCTCTCCTTCGCTACACTTTGTCCTGCCCGCTCGGAACCCTGAAACACAGACCTTGGGAAATCTTATAAGGTGATCAGGGATGATTATACGATCCTTTCCGAGGGCTTTGCTGAGCCTCTAGATGCAGGAACTTTTCAATATTCAATATTTTCATCCTAAACGAATGCTAAATAAGTCTATTTATTTGACATATTTATATGTCATGTAAGTCTATTTATTTAACTTCTGTATTCTCCAACCGGAACCTGAATCGGTCTTCCAGAAATAAGCATTATTTTCAATTATCAGTAAACGATATTGGTGTAGGAAATTTTTCTTTATCGCGCTGATACAAGTGTCAATATATTCTTTTATTTAATTATAATCACAAACTAAATAAAAAGAAAAATAATAGGCAACACATAGGCCTACGTTTTTGGTGGTTGTGTATTTTTTTTTATACCTAACTACACGAAGGTTCAAGTATTTACATTGATTGCGCCAGCATATAGTTTCTAACAGTGGTACCTAATAGTAAATATGTATAATATTAACCTTAGCTACAGAACAACCTGAAGATATTCCTAACTACTTAACGAGATGATAAACATATCCCAGTGATGTACGAACTAATGTCAAAACACTTTTTCTCGTTTGTCTTCTTGTCTCATTCGGTTACGTTCAGGTCATAAAGGGTGAACTTACTATCAACTGAAAACCGCTTCACTATTCGTGCGAGCATCTTGCCTTGGCCCCGAAACGTGAAAGCATTACTGAAACTTAGTACAGCTGACGATCGTGTACTCGCAGCGTTTACGCGCTTGAATTTGTAGCATTACAGGCGTCGGTGTTTTGCGGCTCGGTTGCCGAATACCGACGTTCTACGGGCCATCATCCACGCGGAATTACATTCGAAAGTACGCCACGCTTAGGATTAATAAACGCGCAAATAATTGCTGTAGGATAATAGCAGCGGGATGTAGAATCCGAGTTGGTATTATAATAATTATAGCCAACTGCTGGAATGTGTGCTCGCTGTTCCGCTGCGCGTTCGATTCCTTCTCTAATCGCCACTTAACTATTGAATTAATGCGGCTTTGCGTTACTGATACGGGAACAAATATTACATGTTAATTCTGTTTATCTACTTTAGACAGATCGTTTAACAACTTCAACATTTATTCTAGTCTCCAGTTTATGACGATCAGACTGCGGATATTTTTATACACAATAAAAATTGTTTGCATCAATTTCAAAAAGCAGATGCTGAATTGAAATTTCATTTTTTGTTCAATGCTTTTACTAAGCTACAATTAATATTTTTTACTCTTAGATTCTTTTAATCTGTCTGCTCCTTTAAATTACACCTACTCATTTACACACTTCGTCGTCTTCACTTTCGTTTCTCAAGCAGATAAGCTGCTTTATCGTTTATATCATTCCCAAAGGAAATAAAATGTATCTCTAAAATGGGTGTTATGTCGACAGCTGAATAAACATTTGTATTTCGATAATAGTGTAAGACACTTTCGGTGTTAATCAATTACATGAGCTGCCGGATACGCCGCAAGACGGTTCCATCTCGTCAACAGATTCTATTGTTATTCAACAAATATTTGCCGCGAAGGTTCGACGTGTGTTGTCATCGTCAACGGTACAGAATGCTCGGAATCATTATAAACTCATATTTGTTGTAAACAAGAGGAGAACTGTGTCAACAGCGTGGTCACGTTAAACCGCGTCGAGGAACAGCAGCCCGAGTCAGGAAGATTCGTATCGGGCTACGTCAGGAGAATATAATTACTGGAAACGATCGTGCAGCGTCGTCGCCATCGTCGTTGTCGACGTCTGTGAGAAAAACGACAGTGGGGCAAAGAAACTTGGAGTGTATAGAACTTTACATGCTGCCCCGGAAACACGGTCGACCGGCGGTAGTCCGCCGACAAAAAACTTTACACTCGTCATACCACGAGATTACGTGTTCCCCCTCGTTTGCCATTTTGTTGGTTAAATCGCGGAAAGATCGCGGCGAGCATCGCGGTTTCCTGTCGACCGATTTCTGCGTTAGGGTAACCGATAAGATTCACGACACCGATTACCCGATTACGCTACGAATGAAAAACCGTTGTTCGGTATCTAATTATCTGTGAAATTTATCCCCTTCTGGTCTGTTGAAAGTTAACTGCCATTTGCTGGGTGAATCCAAACTAAATTAATTTGTATATATATTGGACATTGTTTCAACAACAAATTACTTTATTGCAATTAAAAACAAATTATGATTCGTCGTGATAAGACTGTGGATTTAGTGCATTCGTGGCAAAGAGAGATAGAAAATAGTGAAGACGTTAAATGACACTAAAAGAACTTGAGAATTTCTATTTGATACCTTTCGCTGGTAGTAATTCAGGTAAAACATTTTAAAATATAATTAAATTAAGTAGTTTCTTCATTTAACTAAAGATCGTCGTCTTAGTAGGTTAAAAATAGATGTTCACTGTGTCCAATTAATGAAACTGATGATGACTGCAATTTTATTAATCGGGGTAAGGAAGACTGAGCAATGTGCACATATTTCCTAGAAAATGATTCCTGGGCATTAGAAGAGGTGGTCCATTGGAAATTTATTCTCGCACAACCGGCTGAAAGGGTGGGAACAGTCGAGGAGGACCGGGAAGCAAGGAAATATACGCGGAGACGTTTTTCGACCGGGCGATTCGCTTCCAGTTGCTCGATTTCTCTTTTCTATTCCCGGCCGTTCTTTTTTTCCCGCCCTTATCCGAGCAAACCATCCGCGAAGCAGCCGCTCATGGTTTTTCACCGGTTACTTTGTGCGGCAGCCGGTCCTGCCGTGCACTCGGAATCGATACGCCCGCGTCCCTGCACTGAACAGGAGTGACATTACGGCTCCATCTTTAGTTTTGCTTCTATAATACCCGTATGCCATCCCGCAACGACGATAACGAAGGAAGTTCACCGTGACATCCAACCGATCTATCCTTCCCGTCGCACGGTATCTTAGGAATCTCGGATTCCTTGATCTCGCTGCTTGTTTTCTGGGTGCCGATCTCGGGAACACCCGGGGCGGGGACTGCAAACGTGCGCCCGAACAATCTCCGTCTCTCGAATTTGCTCTAGAACTTCCATCGAATTTAGCTTGTCGAAGTTTGAAGGTTCCTGTCGCTGTTTGCTACAGTGACTTCTTCTCCGCCAGACTTAAATCTGTCTTCCATCTCCGATGTCAATTTGGAGGATCGATCGAGAATTGGGTCTACGAATTTTCGAGGATTCTTACGTGCAGACTATCGTAGATTATCGTGTTATTTGTTTCTAAAGGTACAGAATGAAATCCTCTATTATCTCGTAGCAATATTTATTATTTTTTAAAAGAAAAAGACAAATCAAATCTATATTTCATAGCTCCTCGGTTAATTGCTAACATATGTGAAATACCGTTCGGTCGTCCCAGCTTCTTGCCAAGAAACCGGGTCGAGAAGAGCTTATTTTCGTTCTGAAAATTTTAAACGGAGTTACCTCGCGGAAACTGTCCTTTATGCTCTAATTACGACGCTGATAAGAGAAAAATCGTAACCGTGCGCCCGTAGCGAGACTTTTAAAACCCCTTGCGAAAGAGTTTGCTTTCAACACTTGGAACATATTTCAAGATCAATGTGATACAGGGTAATCTTGGCTTACATAAATACATATTGATACTGCACAGTACGTAAACATTATTGTTAAACCCGAAAAAACTAAATAAAAATTGTATTACTCGCAATATCCCGTTCACAAAGAGTACGCAATGGCATTATTCTTCTACGTAGACTCTATTGTGTGAAACACAAGCATTGTAACCCGGCAAGTGCATAGATACCTCCAAAAAAAGTCTTTTGTCTCAGAGCGCACTAGTGCGCCTCTCCTCTTCGTCAAACCTGAAAGTTTCGCGAAAAAACTTACAGCACCGTTTAAGAACTTCCCCATTCGCTGGTGTACTTATTTGCTATATCGCTACACTAAAACTTCTTATTCGCCGATGAATTTCAAAGGATTCGAGAAAGAAAGAAACGTCATTCATTATTATCGACTCACGTTTGGGTGTAGAATTATTTTCGAATTGATTGTTCGCAAGTGTCACACTATCATACCGCATTATCATATCATGCCACCAATTTCCAGGCATTTTTTAAGCCGCGAATACCATCGTAATCATGTGATAGGGCAGTTGAGCATTCGGAATATTTCTAGATAATTCCAAGCGAAATAATCCGCGATAACGCGAAGCAACAGCCGGCAACGATAATCTGCGCTCGACCGGGTGGCGGTGAGCAAACAAAAGCGGTTCCGAGTGGTGTCTTATCGATCGCGGAAATAATCGCGTCGACAAAGTTGCCGGGTCCTCTCTCGTGGCGAGCTCAAAAACGCGAGAGGCGAACAATCCCCTCGTTGAGCAGGCGACAAAGCCGCCATTAGCTCTTTGCTTGTCCTTTTGCCTCGCGCAGCCGGTGGCCCCGGGGGTGGCTAACGGGTGGCCAAGGGGGGCCAACAGAGGAGCACCACGGACCGCTTTGGAGCTAATAAGCTCAACAATTCCCTGGACGGCCGGCCGAGGTATCTAACTAGCCTGGCAACCGGCGCGCAGCGCGAAGAACAATGGCCTGCTGTGGTTACTGACACGCGAGCCGCATAAACCGGTCCGGGCTAGTTCGGACGACAGCGCATTGACAGAGATATAATTAATGCGACATATATCCGCCGGCTGAATAGAGCCGTACGATGGAGGCTGACGCGTATATTCCAGCGTGAAAGCGTCCCTACAGCCTCTCCGAGACCGTTCGCCGCATTCGGGCTCAATAAACGGACCATCGGGAGAGCTTTTCAACCTTTGACAATTCCTTCCCCGGCAACCGTGAAGGATTATTGCTCTTCTCTCGCCGAGGAAAAATTCGTCGCACCACCCGACGTCGACGAACCACCAGCAAAACCGGATTCGATTGAATCGGCCGCGATATATCATCGATCCCAGATCAGCCGCGTTCAACCGAATCGAAGAAGAATTTCGGCCGGATAGGATTTTAGGCGACTGAACTCGCTCGCTCTCCTTCTGTTCTGCTCTGCTCTCGACGCCACCCACCGACGAGATGAACTGCCACGATCGACCATGATCGCGATCTTTTTAATGAATTTATTGGCTGAACTCGAATGGCCTCATCGCGACCTCCCCCAGATTCATGAATACAGAACGCAGCTCGTTGTTTGACGGATTTTTTATTTATTTCCGGCAGGATTACGGGCTCCAGCTTCTACGAGATTAAATTGAACAGGTTCTATTATTTTTCAGTGTAGCGAGCGATCAATCCCGCGAGGAAATCACTGCTGCAAGAGACGAAATTGAATTATACATAGCCGAAGTCTGTGGAAATTCATAATTTTTGGAGACGAATTCGGATATATTATATTATTTATTTTCAGCTGCATCGGCTTGAGAGAGGAAGCTAGCATTATTATTGTAAAAAGTGAAATTGCATTAGAAATAATATAATGAAAATTAATTATTTTTACAAAAAGTTAAATTTTAGCTATTCCAGCCTCGAAAGAATTAAAACGAAGTAAAATTTTAGTTTCAATCGGTATAAAGAGGATCATGCTTTATTATACTGAAGTAAATTTTTCGGATTATAATTTACACTGTGCAAATTGAAGGCGCTTGTATATTTGAAAGTAAAATGGAATTTAAGCAGTTGTCGCCTCGTACGACGTCCACGTAGGTTCAATTATTGATAAAATATAATAACGTAAATAGAAAATGTTGTCTATTAAATATCTGCCTCCTAATATATTATACAACGATAACCTTTTACGTACAGACAACCGAGTTTGACCAGTTACGTGACAAATATTTTTGTGTAATATAACGCTATCTACTCCTGCTTGTTCCTGTAGATACCAATACTAACTATACAATGACAGTGTTGACGCAAATTGTAACCTGTTCATTTCAGTATCACTTAAGTGGCAATTTCTAGAAAATAGCTGTGTTAAATGATAACAGCATACAGTTCTTTATGTTTTTAAATATTGTATGTGCGATGTAAATGCATATATCCATTACTATCAGCATCGAAGTAGATTATTCATAAAATTCTCTCGCCGTTATATGAAAAACAAGTGTAAAAAGTTCGTTAAAAATAAAATAGAAAATGTTAATTTGGTGCAAATTTTTTCCGGTCGTGCAAATATTTAACCAAACCTACCTCGTGTGCGAAGATTAAAACATTACCATCGTATACTTTAACGATTAAATTTTTAATTCGATCAATAAAGTATTGGAATATTCTCGATTTTTTCAAGTTATTGTATTGTTAATGGGTTAACATGAATGTAAGAAGTCCCGCATACCAGTTTCGAGTTTTCTGAAGAGAAGGAGAGGGCATAAAATTGGAACAATTGAATATTTAATATTTGAATTGAAAATGTGGAAAATGTGTTGCCGATGATTAGGATTCGGTCGGGAATCGGCGAATTTCCAGTAACCAGTATCCGGCCGGGAGCAGAGGTTGCCTAAGAGGAACGTTTCATAGAAATTCGCGATCACTGCGTTCCCGGATATCGCGTTTCACAGAATCAGAATATTGTTGCGGTTTACTTGCAACCCGAACCGTCCGTGGATTGGATTCACTTCGTCGATGGGATCGCCGTGGAATTTCCAGCAGGTAGCAAGATTTTGTGGGGCAAGAAAACGAACTTCGCCGGCGGAGAGAGATATGCAAACGCGAACGGCTAATTCCGGGAAAGCAGCAACCTTGCAATTTCCCACGAGCGTTGATCGCGTACGAGGATGTGCGTCTGCCAAGTTCCATGTTCCTTTTTTCCTGGCTCGTTACAGTTTGTCTGTGACCGTGTGGAACGATAAGACACTTTATTTACTCTTTATTCAACCAGCAACATTTTCCGTGCACCGACTATCTTGACTGTTTTTCTACAATTCCTTGCACTCTTTTACAGTCTAAAACAGTCCAGTTAATTTTTACGGAATTTTTAGAAAGATCCCAGTGTGATACTTTGTGGTCTGAGAAAATGGTTCCCTTATCTCGCGTTCGTTTTCACGAAGACCTTGCTAGACCATAAAGTTATTCTACGGTTTCGAGATAAGAGGCATTACGCTGCATTGTTCCATGACCGGAGAGTTGGCTGCTTAACCGCGAGCCGATCGATTGCTCGTGTGTTCGCGCCGTTCGAGGAAGAAATTCCGACACACTTTTACTTTCGGACGTGGAACAGCCAGTCGAAAAAATTCGCAAAAAGCTAGCTATCATTTGTTTACATAACAGCCGTCGTAGAAACAGCTAGCCCTTGAACACAAAATTGCACCACACCAAATTTGAATTGCTGCTGGGTTCCTTCAATAGAAATTATTTAACCCTATTGTTTTTAATCTTTTTATCACTGTCATGTAGTCGTGATCTTTTAATTTAGTCAAGTCCATATTTGCTTAAAAACAGATTTATATTTTGGCGAACTTCTATAAAAATTAAAAATCGAAGCCATTATGTTACTACATATTATGTTATTTAAAGCAGTGGCACATGATTTGAATCAATTCTCTGGGAGAATAGCTGTAATAATGATTATTACGAATACACCGTGGATATTTATACACCATATAAATTTACAGGATCCCGTTTTTAATACAGCAATCGTTTCCTCCGCGAAACAGCAGAGAGCCCTATTAAACTTTGTATATTACTGTGCCTTTATCTTTTACGAGCTACAAATGCATAAAGATCTGCAGTCTAGTTATGAGCAATGATTAAGGTGCACAGTTGAACGGTCAGATAGTGATCAGCTCCGTGTCCGCGCAGATTGAATTCCCTAAATCGAGTTTACGTGCGCCGGCCGCTTTAATTATTTGAATTTTAATCTTATCTCTGGAGGCTAATGAGGCTTTCCGACGAACTTGTTGCGTTTCCCCTTTTTCCTTTGATTCCTTGTTCCTGATAAGCAACTCGGGAAAAGTTCCGTGAATAGGAGAGCCCCGGCACCGTTCACGTATCCCCGAGTTTGATTTTCCATCGTTAAAGTGTGCGTACGCCCTCGAGAAAGTTTGCGGGCATTATGCAAACAGCATCTATATTTACCGTCTACTTGCCGGTGATTGTTGTTTCCCTTAACTCTGGGACCGGTTCCCGTAGCATGTCTGGCACGAAAATTCACCGAAACCATTTTTACGGCTGCAAATTCTCCATTCTCTTTTTACCGACACACGGGACTCCCGTTATTCGTTGATCATTCGATTATCTAGAAAGTAACGTGATCGACCCCGAGTCTGTAATTTTCCTCCTCCAACCGTTCCCGAAGATCTACAACTTCCTCTACAAGAGAAAACGAAGCAATACTTCAAAGGGAGAAAGTTCATCCCGATTATTTGTCAAGTATTCCTCGGAAGAACGTCTCTCTACTTCCCGCAGTTTCTACTTATTACCGCATCGCTTCTCCACACAAAATTGCGCCGCCATTACCGCTAGCATGCAACACGATAAGTCAACCGTACACAATTTTCCCTAGGCCATGTAAAAACTTCTCCGATTCGAGAAGTTATTCCCCGACTTGTATAGAACCGCGAGTTTCACCCGGGATTTTCGAAAAAGGGATTTAAGAACTTTTCGAACTCGACGTTGGATTCGCTGTTCCGTTACGAGAACTTTCCTCGGGAAGCGAGATAGTACAACACGGTTTGTCCCAGATGTCAGTTTCGTTCGACGTTCTACCTTGTGAGGTTTAATAACGGGCAATCAGATTGACGAGTATAATTTCCCGGCCGGTTTTTACGGAAACAATACACGCCCCTTGCTCTTTCGTGGGAGCTTGGACTATAGAGCAACTGCTAAGTCAATTTACTAAATGTAAGAAGACTCGTTTCAAGCGGGTATATACTGATCGTCCATCGGGAGATGGCAGTAAGAAACTTTTAGGAACCACGTGATATCCCCACTCCGTGCTACATGTCTTCCACCGTGGCGACGTTGAGCTCCTATTTATGTCGACTGTTCCCACTAAGCGTAAGAGTGGGATCTCGCAGATCCCCACAGGGGGTGTCGACTCCTATAGGAAATAGTGGCTACGAATTTAGTTGAAATGAGGTACCCATAGCTATGGTGGCAGCACAGTAGAGACCAAAGAGTAGGGATACTAGCATTATGTGATCACCACACACTAGCTATTGAAGGTTATGAACTTATTTTCAGAGAAATTAATTTGTATTAGCACATATTCAATATATATTATATTTTTTTTTATTCTTAAAACTAAATTATACATTTAATTATAGATTGTACATTCAAACATTCATAATGTAACATCTTCATAACAATTCTTATACATCATACTTTATACATACTATAAGATTTTCTTCTTTGTATAGTTGCATAATTTTTTATCTGTTGCTCCTCCAAGGTTTTTTAAATAAAAATAAAAATTTTCTGCAATAATTATTGCCATAAGTACATAAAATCCGTAGTCTAGCGACAAAGAACAAAATGCATTTAAGAGAAACATTCTCTGAAAAATAGCGGGAGAAGTCAATAAACCTTGACTAAATGAACTTCGTATAATCTGACCAGAAAGTGTGCTAGGACGAGCGTGGTGGGAAGAGAAGAAGAGAACCGACGGACACGAGGGACGGACGGAACAGGACAAGAGGACGGCCGTCACACGGCTCGTTATTTTTCATCCGATATCCAACAAAGGCCCGTTCAATTGAACGTTACACACTGGCGTAGAACACCGGGCGACGTATGCAAATGCCCCGGTGACAAATGATCTTGTTATACCCCGCGGCTCTTCTTGGCTGCGCCAGTGTCCAGGCCTCGGGTATTGTGCGGCACGTGGTGCGCCTACTCTTTGAGTCCCCGTGGTATGGACTGGAATCTTCTGAAGGTCCTCCGATATATTCCTGTTCATCCCGTTCCCGTCCCGTTCGTTCGAGCGTGAACCCACTCCGTGAGCAAACAGAGAAACGAGTAACGGGAACCCGGGGTACACCCGGGCTCTTTGTACCATGGCACCGAGACCGATTCGTACGTATCTGTCTTCGGCCGGACGCGTATTTTTCATTTCCGAGGCTCCCTCTCGGACAGAACGCTTCAAACGCCGCTTTCTGATCGCTCCGATTCCGAGAAACCCTCCTAGAACCGCTCTCTCTACAACCCTGCTGAATTCGATATCAGACGATACTGCTGCGAGATGAAGCACTCGATGCATTCGATTATTCTGTCGCGCGAACGACACGAAACGCGAGACCCACAGAGAAATCGCTCGTAAATCTCGAGCAGAGAGGCTATGAAACTGTCGATCAAGTTTTCGGTAACGCTACGTGATCGATTCTCATCGGATTCATGCCGAGGTGCTCGTCGAAGAGATACTTTGTGATTAAGTACAGTCGTTGTCGCGAATATTCTCGGGGTGTACCAAGATGCCGATAGCTTCTGATGGATCTGAATTGTCACATCAAAATATCGTTCCGTGGGATACGACACTGTGTTATTGAATCTGTTGCTTAGAATTGGGGAATTTCACGTGCGCTAGATCGAGTGTCAGTTTGCAAGTAGACACTCCTCATCGGATTCAAACTATTGCGTTGTAGCAATGTATAAAACAGATGAGTACAATTTATGCACGTATCTTGATGAGAAGTATCCTTTGACTTTAAAAAAATTAAATTAAGCAATTCTTTAAAGCAATAAACAACGATGCTTTAGTCCTATGTATCCCATTGGCTCGATCTACTGTTCCTATTTTCAGGTGCATTGGAATATACAATTGTTAAAAGTATACGGTAAAATTGAACAGTCTAAAGTCGTTTGGATAAACTTAAAACGCGTAGCGAAGATAGACGACAGTTTAGAGAACGGTAAATAATGGGTTGAGAAAATTGAAAAAAGTAAACCAAGTAAACCAAAAAAAGTAAACCAAGAATTATATTATATAAACATTTATTAACTATACTTGTAACACAACATTTTATTTCATTGAAATAAATTAAGGACCATGGAGGGAAGTGACTTGGCTGCGATCGAGAGGGATCGATACTTTTTTTGCGAGAACGCCGGTAACTAAGCAGCTGGTTCAAACACGCTTTGATCCACGAGTGATGCGATTTAATTAAAGCTTGTTTATCATCCGTAGTACGAAACAAATTGCGAAAGAGAGTGGGCGGCGACAGCGCTGCCGCTAGGCAGCAGCGCAACGCGCGTTAATGCGATTTGCAAAATAAACTGCATCCGAGTACGTGCACTTCGGTCGCAATGCATTTAGCACGTCAAACTGGAACAAGAACGAATACCGTGCAAGCGAAAAACGCGTAACTAGCGAAGGTTACGTGGAATGGAAAAATGAAAACAATGGCTGGAACGAAGAATTGAAAAGTATAACGAGTCGTCCGTGGAATAGAACGATTACGGAGCAGCGAAAAATTACGAGTAGGTAGCTTTCCGTTTGCGATTTTAGGATCTCGACGTCCTTCTCCTCTTTTCCCGAGATTCAACTGTTTATTTTTTTTTAAATAAAAAAGTCATACACTCTTTACTATCTTATTCAATTAACCTTTACTTACATTATGTTGTTGCTGTGACCACGTCCAAGCCCAAGCAATGAGCGCAACGCTATAGGTAAAGCGCAGTGACTGACTTTAAATTCCGTGTCCCCATCGGAGAAACACAGGTTCCCGGAGAACAATAAATCGAAACGGCAAAAATCCGAGAGATGTAGGTGGTTCCGCAGAGCACACTCGACATTAGGCTCCTTTTTATCGTTCCGGTTCACGGCGGCGTTCGTCGCCGGTGTCTCCCTCGTTTTTCCGGCATCGTCGCCGTGCGTTCGGTTGTTGGAGAGGGCCCCAGGTTTGCTCGTTGATCACTCGAATCCTGTTACACGCCAGGACGGTTTTTAGGTCACAGCAATTATCGTAATCCCCTTGACAATGATGGGACGCTGTTCCGTTGTACTCACCGAGCATTGCCAACGATGCTAACAATGCCAGAAACGGTGGCAATAACAACAACGAAGAAACAGAAACCAGCGCGGCCGTGGTTATCATTTGCGTGAATACGTCGCGTTCACTTTTACTTTTCCCAACAGTGGAATCGCTCTTGGAGTCTGCAAAGGAGTCTACTAGAAGACAACATCGTAAGACACATTAACACATGGTTGGGTCTAAAAGCTTTGTGCACTCGGAACAAATTTTAACTCGAAATCCAAATATTCCTATCGACCTAGAATATTTCCATTCTATATAATTTGTTTAATTTCATACATATCAAACGATACTGAAATGTTTAGTAATTTATAAAATATATATAATTTGAATGATATACTTGTTAGTATGAAGTGTAAGATAGTAGCCAATACATAAAAAATAGTGATGATTATTTTGGACAGTAGTTAATTCGTACACCTCATAAATCTCTTCATGTTGTTGCCTAAAAGCATAGTACTCAGCGTGCTACTCACAAATTCCCCGACTTCCTTCTGCGAAACTGGTTCAATACAGTAGAACCTCACTCGTTGCAACCTCGCTTATTGCACGAAATCCTCGTTCGTTGCAATACTAGCGACTCCCACCACGGCAAGTTTGAAATTCTGGAACTCGCAGTAGAGATTGCGGTGGCTATGTAGAAACAGAGGTTAGATCACTATGATAGGTTATCTCTTTAGTACTTCAGGCGAGCTTCTACTGCACCTGTCAAAGGAGACGTGCTGTATTAAATAAAACATCTGAACATATAAGAACCGATGTGTTTGGTTATAAATTTCTTCGTATTTCTGGAAATATTTATATGAAGACCAATTACATAATATGAATACCAATTACGATAATTATCAGCATATAGGAATAGTTTTTTAATGCATTTATGTCAACAAATTTCTAAATACAGACCACTGTGCGACACGCGACGTGGCAGTCATGTTAACAACGGAAATGAGCAACGCGATCGTTCAACGCTCGACGATACTGAATAATCATACACCGTGTTCCCCACATACCTTATCGCCATTCCCCATAACTCCAGCCACAGTAACGCGAATTCGGGAGAACGTTACAGAATTACAGACCTGTAGGCGTCGTGTGAAAGCACAAACACAAAGAAGC
Organism: Lasioglossum zephyrum; assembly: GCA_028455615.1. NCBI lineage: Eukaryota > Metazoa > Arthropoda > Insecta > Hymenoptera > Halictidae > Lasioglossum > Lasioglossum zephyrum. The sequence continues at coordinate 2,219,035 of CM052332.1, forward strand.
AAGCAGCGGATTTGCGCCATTTATCTTGCCATCGAAAACAATTAACTTTCGCGGGGCCGCTCGTCCAGGAGACGAATCGTAGGCTATAATCCAGAACGAGCGGCCGGTTACGAGATGGGCCAGCTGACACGATAAAAAACATTCCTGTCTCATTGAGCCCGGTTTCGGACCACCCCGTTCCCCCGGTTTCCTTTTTCCCGCGCGCACACACACCGGCCCCTTTTCTTTCGTTCGAGCACATTCTGTGCCGAATGGCAGCCATTCTTCGGCAAAAGCATCGATCCGGCCAAGGCATCGTCTCGAATTCGAGAAAAACGAGCCTGGAGTCTTGTGTTCTAATCAACGGAAAACGGGTCCACCCTATTCGCCGGGAAGGGGTGAGGGGTTGTGCGGGTAGGATATAAACTACTGGACAAAATGGGACACCCACAGAAAGTAATGCTTCGCATTGTGTTTATGTTAAAGTGCAATGAATGAGAAGATGAACCATCTATTTCCACCCAGAATCTTCGCTAATCAACCCTTGCGTTGGCGACCAAGTACAGTAGAACCTCGTCCGTCATTACCTAGTTTATTGCATGGCATCCTTGTTCGTTGCACACTAGCCACTCCCACCACGAATTGTTGGCAGTTCTGGAAATTGTGGTGAAAAATAAATCTCGCGATATTAAATAATAATTTCGTTCGTTTTTCAATTATTTAACTCTGTTCCACCAATCCGATCATCTTGAAACATTCATATATACTAGATAGGTAACAGAACATTGTTCTTCAATTTTTTGGCAGGTGTTACTCGAAGGGCTGATGCGACTCCCACTCCAAAAAATAATTTTTTTTGTACACTTAATAATTTGTAGTTATCAAACTGCATCGCTCGTGGATTGATAAAACGCCTTGTATAATAATCCTGAACTATACATAGGCTCCCTCTAACAAACAAAATTCTTATAATTGGTGGTTTAAACCAGAGTCGCGTATCGTTGGCAAGATTTGTATGACGGAGCATCGAGTGTCTGTTATTGTCGGTTCGCAGGGAATCGCGGCGGGTGAAGCAGCACATAAAGCACTTGAATTTAACTAGCCTAAGCGTTTAGGTCGTTAGCGCAAGTAGCCGCGTTATTATCAGAGTTACGGGAATAACATAATATTATCCTTCGCCCGCGAAACGAATGAAATCAAATCCACCGGCTCCCTCGTCGAGCGCTGAGGTTAAATAACGAGCGGCGGCGGGTGGTTTCAGGCGTCGAGGGCTGTGGAGGGTGAACGTGGTCGGATGGGGTGGCTAGAAAGAGAGAGAGAAAACCGGAGAGAGAGGGTCAGAAGTGGAGTGGAGACATCCCGACGAGTAAATGCGAGTGACGTTAATGGGGGCTAAATAATTTCCTTTGCCGCCTCGCATCCCCGTCGACTTCGAATGCTTGCGAATCTTATTATTAAGAGATCCCGGTTTCCATAGCCGGCAAATCGTCGCGATTTATTCCGCGATAGGAAACGCGTTTTCGTCCGCCCCTTATCAAGCAATCCTGATCAGAGGTCACCGACTGTTTGCTGAAGGTAAATATTAAAAAAAGTTACGAAACAACATAGACACGCGTCGCCAGCCCGTAGCTGCTCCCAAGGGGATGATGTTCCTTCGTGACGGAGGGGAACGCTGACAATGAGATGATATGTCTCGATAAGGATGTCGGTGCTTCCGTTCTCGGATCTGGATTGCGGGGATGCCGCTGACGTTTTGAAAATGAGGCGCGCAGAACACCGGAGGAAGTTCCATCGCTGAATAGGTACTTTGATTGTTAGGATTATTATACTTGGGCCGCCGCCGCCGCGATGCTGTGCATGACTGAGCGTGATTGAAAATGGGTCCTCCATGCTCTCCTGGAAACTTGCGAACTGTCTGTCGAATGTTTCTTCCAATTTCTGGGAAAGCATTGATTTTTAATGAGTCAATATCGAACTGCCTGGAGTGATTTGAAATATTAGATTGTCCCACAAGTTGTGTACATTTTAAATTGTGCTGAAAATGAAGGGAAAGTTGCAAAAATTGGAAAAAGTCGTATTATAAGATGACCTGATGATAAAAAAGATTAATTATGGTTTCGATCCACACAAGTCAAGTTATGCGTCTTGTTTTAATGGAACTGCTGATGCGATTATGAAACAAGAAAGGGAATACATTATAGAGATATGTGCGTGTGTCGCTTGAACATTTTCTTTAATTCGTTTTATCGCACGAGCGCGCCGCGCCGTCGCTTCTTAAGGGAAATTTAAACTCTAATTGAATTCCATAGGGATTTATGGGTCGTTTGTGGAAGCACCTGTTGTAAAATGCGCAAACGATAAATTCCGGGCCGTTCTGTTATTTAAACGCGGACTTTCTATTCGTTTTTATTTCCATTCAGACTCGGCTTACCGGCCGGCTGTATTAATATAATGGTCGATGCGTTAATCCCCTTCTTCTTTGCTACATTAAACTGCGCTCTATTTGCAGAGAATCACGGATAAGTAGATGCTTAATATCGGTTTAATGCGATTTTATTGTTCCGTTTAATATCCCGCGGTCTTATTTATGCGGTCGATTTGCCGCGTTTTTACTGGTCGCACCGTCGACGTGGAAATACCGCCGAATAATCGCGCGGATGACGACATTTACAAATAATTTTACTCGGTTTTCTAATTCTTCGTACAAATTTTCTTAACAATTTAACTCGTCGTGCTCGCCAGTAGCGTCTTTAACTGTTCATCATTTGATATCTTCTAATGATACTCGTTTACGATGACATTCATGAGTCTATATTATTAACGACGCAATATTATGACCTTTGAGTGTTATTTTCTTTTTGCTATTTATTCTTGGATAATTATAAGATTGCTGTAATACAACCCAATTACGTTACAATAATTTATTGCTCGATGTACGAATAGCGAAAACGAGGTTTAGTATAGCTATTGCAGTTGTAAAGTTAATTTCTGTGTTCACATTTTTACAACGTACCCTACTGCAATGATAATTGAACGAGGATCGCCAGCTTGCACATTAGCGAAAGGAAATCCGTATTATGAACGGGACAACTCGCGTATAGTCCTCACCCAAGAATGTCCAAGAGAAAACCAGCCGATTAGTATATTCGAGCCGCGAACCGAGAAACCGAGTAGCAAGGGTAGAAAGGAAGAATTCCAAAGAAGTGGTGACGACTTCCATGTACGCCATAAAAGCTAGAAGCAATTCCCCTGGCAACAGTGTCGCGGCAAGTCCTAGCCGGGACCTGGGGTCGTCAAATACAAATTGCGAGACCGCCTCGGTCAAACACAGAGCGATAACTGTTTCGGCGTGTAGACGACGACGATGTTGGTCCAAAGGCGTGGGTGGGCGTGTGGGCGTACGGTGGAATTTCGAGGTTCGTTTTCCACGTTGGTCACGGGGAACTGGAAAGCCCGTATTCCCGACGCGTTCCTCTTCTTCTTCGCCTTTTTCCTCGCCCCCTTTCGCCGGAGAGAGCCAATATTTCCTCGCAACGCGCACGTTTACGCTCCGCACCGGACCATCCGCTTCCCGAGTACATCGACGATCGGAGCACTCTTTTATAAATATTTATCCTCATTTGAATCCATCGGGACCTACGCTGCCCTTCCTCTCGCTTCTCCTTCTTCGTCGACATCCGTCTTCCCTGCTCTTGTCCTTCCTTTTTCACCTCTTCTTATTCTGCCGCTTCTTCTTCTTCTTCTTGTTCGTTCTGCTCACGGGGTCTTGGCGTTCGCGGCACAACTCACCGGCGTGTATTTGTTCTTGCAAATCTTTTATACGTTTCGTACGCGGATTTGCATCCATAACGGCCGTGGGCGCCTTTCGTTTCCCTGTTCCTTCCACCTCAACCGGCACCGTCTCTCCACATTTTTCCGTTCTTCCGAGCCGACACTCTCGTCCTCCGACTACCTCACTCTCTCTCTACCATCCAACGCCGTGTAAACGTCGCCCGATTTCCTGCGAGCTATATTCGTCCTGTTTGAATGCGACCTGTCGACGCGGGGAAACGTCAGGTACTACGCGGAACGCTTCAGCTATTTCTTCTTACCGGATACTAGGCCGAGAGACGCGAGAATGAAACGTTCACCGCGAGTTTTAACGCCATTCATCGCTTCCAACTCCAGTTTATTTTAGTCATTCCTACTCGAGCCAGATTTATGCAGCAATTATATCAATTTATTAGTCCGAATAATGCGAAATTGCCGAGTCAAGCTCATCATTATTTTATAGAATCTATGTCGTTACTGCTGAATTCTTATTCCTCATTTATAAACATAATGTAGTTGGCATAGTAGACAATTGTGTATGATATTATTAGGTTGGTTAAAAACATTCGACTAGTTGGTTATTCTTTAGAGGATATTCTCTAAATTGATATTTCCACAATATACGTTACAAAAATCTTCGTTAGCTAAAGGAGTTCTTATTAATAATCCTATAAATATTTGATAATACGTAAGTTTTCTTCCCATTCTACTCATAATCGTTATGAATATATAAATGACTTCAATCTACTCACAATCATGTATTCAGACTGAAATGGTTAAAACTTACAATTTCATAGTGCAGAATTTTCATCAGACGAGTTTGCCCATTATCAAACTCACCGAAAAGTCAAAGACTACAGTTGTAATAAGTTGAAGAAAGTTTTCGCGAATTCGCTTCTAGTCGCGAGTACTTCGAAAATTGTTTTCTTTGTAAATTCATTCGAAGACAAAGGTGAGCTAAGGCGGTGCTCCCGGGGTTGTAATAGTTAAATTAAAAAGTACACAGAGCACGGCTTCGTCACGTGCTCCGGGGACCAACCTGTTTCTCGCCTAATCCACTAGAAGCACAGATTTTCAAGTTGTGCGGCCTAGAATACGAAGCGTTGATTGTAACGAATGCGAGACACACCGCATTGCAGCGGTGTATAGTAGAACGCAGGAATAGCTGTCATGGGAATCGTTACTTGCAGTCAACCGAGTCGAACTGGTTATTTGTTTGAAAATCCTGTTCCGGTTATTGCCCACCTGGAAACAGCTAATAATCTCGGAAATTACGAATTCGCCTCGACGAGCACGGTTTCGTTATAGTTTAACCAACAAGCGATGCGTCACGAGAGACAATCCTTAAGAAGGAACATTTTTGTACTAGAAATTTTGCTTTTTCAAGATTAAGCTACAGTGTTGATCTATTTGTCAGTACTTTAATAATATTTTTTTACAAAATTTTCTAGTTCAACTCTTCAAAAATGTCTGTACAAGAACATAAACTAGTCAAGCTACTGAAGCATTCGTGACTCAATATTCGGGATTATAGTTTCAATTTCTAAAAGTGCTTTTCTAAAAGAATTGTCTTCATAGCTTGTTCAAATGTTCAAGACGGAAACAGTGTATTTTAAGTGTATCTTAAGGAAGAGTCCTATTACCATTGTACCTTCAGTCAATGGAGACCGGTTGTATAGATTTATTTATAAAATGTAAAATTAAATAGTTGGATATCAGTAGCCAGAAAATTGATACAATTGGATGAAAGTAAGACAACACAACTATCTATTTCCCTTTTGCTTGCCTAAAATCGGCTCCTCCGAGTTTACTCAAAGAGCGTTTCACCTTGGAACGTGATGGATCAAACACATTCACTGCTCAATATTGTGCACACTGTTAAAGAGGTTTCCACTTCAAAAATATATAGAGCTTCGAATTAGTCAGTTACCTGACTGGACGTTTTAAAAAGTGCAAAAGAGTTCTGGGGTTTCTCATCGAAGAAAAGGAAGTGGCGTTCCTCGGATCAATCAAGCGAAAAATTTTGCGGTTATCTCGCCGATCCGAGAAAGCCGAAGAAAAAGCGTGACCACCGTCGCAATTGATTCTCGGCTAGCGATCTCCTGGATGCTCTGGAACGCAGACGAAGAAGGTTCCCCCGGTGTCCCGAATGGCCGGGGAACGCCGCGTTATTATTACCCTTCCGAGAATATTAATTAGAGGGCGACGACAACGACGAGCAAAGCCGTGGCCGCGGCCCCGAGCTTCTCGGAATGTTTCCCGCCGCTTAACTCGCTTTTCTCCGCATTAAGATCTCGTCGAGATCTGGAAAGGCTTTTTTCAAGGGTGGCCGCCGCGCGGAACTTCTTATCTGCTCCCTTTTCCGGCGGTTCACTTTTGTTCGCGACAGTTTTCGTGACTTAATATCCGTGGCGCAGCTGCTCGGCGACGACTAGGAGGAGACCCCAGGAGTTTTTCGTATTTCCGCAGGAATCGAGACACACAGGCTCGCTCGTTCCCGCGGTAATTGTACTGGGTGTATCTTGTTTGCGAATTACTTTCGTCGAGTTTCTGCGCGCGCGATTCATAATTTTATTCGGGTCCCGGGGGCGGTTCATTTCTCTCTCGAGGTATGAACAGCGATTCGTTACTTTCTACGACTCCACCCGGCTGATTCATGCGAGTCCGCAGTCTGGTCATTTATTATTTCGCATGCGAGCCTGCTGATTCGTTTAAAATTTCATTCCACCTTAAGGATGCTTCCCTGGTTCAGTTGGCTTCTTTTCTTGGTACTTCTTATTTTCCACCCTGCTGCGATCCATCGTTGAAACCAGGGTTGAAGGAGCTCTACATCTTTTGGAAGTATACAAAGAAAATGTTGCATTATGATGATTGTGTTGAGGAAACGGACCTGAAGAGTACAGCAGGGTTGATTAAATGACTTGAACAATTAGAGCGATCACTATAGAATGAAACTACCTTAGCAAAGGTGTCGACGGCATGTACATAAATCCTCAATCGAAAGAGCTCCAACATTTTCCTCTAATTTACAAATACATTTTACCTAGTTTTACAATTTCATTAAAGGTTACTTGAAGGCAATCAACGTAGAATTTCTGATCCACCAGTTCGTTCATCCCAAGAAACGGCAAAGGGTTTGACTTCCGACCAGACTCCATAAAGTCTCCCAGCGACCCGATACGTTCTAGACGCGTATTTCTAATTTACCTGAACGTTCTCCCGTGGGAATATGTAGCTAGCTCGGAGAGAGCGAGCTTTGCTCTATCCAGAAATGCATGAAAGCGAGAGTTGAGCACCGTTGAGCCGGGGCGGAATCACGGAATGGTTGGCCTGGCACTGATGCACTTTCCTCTCTCGAATCTCGCTTTCGGTCCAGACGCCCTTGAATCTGATTATACGCCGGGTTCCCCTCGCCTCCTTCGCTACCGCCTCCGCCACGGCTCCCTTCACTACGGCCTTCTCGTCACCCTTTTCACGTCAGGTGTCTAGCCCGTGCGTACGGGTCTGGCCCGCAACCGGGTTCGACATTCACGGAGCTGACTGCGAGCGGTTCAAATCTATCGAGGCTCACGCCACTTTCACGGCCGCCTATTAAAACATTTCTGTCGCGTTTCAATTGTGAAACGTCAACTACCCGGCTCACCGAATAAAAAACCCGGTTTGCAATGAATAATCATTTGTACGCGTTTTATTCACCGCACGGCGGTTTTCCCTTTACGCACCGCGGAACGATCAAAGTCCTTGCTTTGACTCTCTCGAAAACCGTTTATACAAATCATTCCTGGATGGTCAAATATTTCGTTAGAATGGCGTGCGAATTGCTCATTTAACCAATTAGATAATTGTACGCAATAGAAATCGGAGGACATTGATGGAATGATGTACATTCGTTTTTATAAAGTTTCTTCGATTTTGGTCATGGTACCAATAAGGGAATACATTCGAGTCAATTTTAATGGAGACTATTTGCGAGGCAATTCTTGAGGGGTTGGAAACAGCACCGGGGGTGAAATTTTTTGTAAAAATGATGAACGTTCTAACGTAACGCCATTCCACAACATTACAATTTAACTGTACACTGCATCGCGTCAGACGATGAAAAATCCGCACCCGAATTCGCAACGGCGTGGCGGAGATCTTTCAGAAATCCAGCCGGTCGGCGCGATTTCAATGAAAAACTTTCACAGTGTTAGGCGCGCAGAAGGAAATCTGGGTAAAAACGCGGACCAACGAAAACTACCCTAAAAGCGTACCGTCGGCTCAGGGGTTTGGGAATGGCTGGGAGGGACGTTAGGGGGGTCGGGCGTAGTGTCTGGAGGCCGAGAACAGCACTTCAGCTCTTACAAGCCGCCAGTATTACCGCACAGACGTTTTACCGGCGTATTTTAGCGAGCTCGGTTACGTAACCGTACGCTTGCGTTTTCCTGCTCGCGGACCCGTTTGGCTCCGATTTGCATGCGCGACCTCGAAAAATCCGCGCGCGACAGCCTCCGAGACTACTTAGCAGCTTCCGGTTCCGGTTCCGGCCGCGGAGCACCTCGTTAGATCGAGAGTCGGTGTCGTTGGCACGCAACCTGGAACTTCTGCGGGCTCGGTGATCCTGTTTTTCTGCTCTCTGTCTCGCCTCCATACCTCCCCCCTCCTGGTTCGCCATTTTCGTTGCAACGAAATCTGTGGCGTGTATGCAAGCTGGAGAAAAAAAAAACGAACGGAGAGAGTGAGCGCGGAAAAAGCGAAAACGATAGGGAGAGAGATAGAGAGAGAGAAAAGGGAAGAGGGAAGAACTAGCTTGGCTTCTGTTGCCAAAAACCGAAATGAAACGCGCCCGGGGGGGGGGGGGGAAGCCTCGTCGGCAACGCCTGCCAGAGTCGTCGTTGCCATCGTTCTACTCCTGGCCGACGCCCGACGCCGTCGTCGGCGTCGTCGTTCCGATGCCGATGATTGCGCCGGTGTTCAGCTAGACGCCGGCTGTACCAGAGGGTTTCTCGTTTACCACGGCACAGAGAGCTCTGGCCACGAAGACAAAACGAAAATCGGTGAATAAAGCCAGTACAACCACGCCGTGGATCGACGCGACCTTCTGTGAAGACTACACAATAAACCGCGGATAGAGTGGGCAAGGAACCTAACAGCAGCGATTGCGGACCGGCTGAACAGTAGCTGACTTCAGGAATGCTGCGTGCATTGAAATTCAGTGGGAAGGGAAACGGTATTGCGAATTCGACATTCGTTGGTGAGATTTCTAGGTAATAGGTCTGATTGGTTATCACTGAGATTATAGTCGTTTAGGGAAAACAGTGGTGGAGATGTGTTAGCAGGTACGTCTCCCATTTAGCTAATGGTACTCTACGTGTCTCATGAGAAGTCCTGTGGAAAAGGAAAGTGTCCTAAAGGAAAGGAATGTTTCCCATACACATACTATAACTATGCCGGGTCTATTAGTATATACTACTCAAGAAGTTTCTCCCACTCTACCTTATTCTTTCATCGGTGGCGAGTATTCCCACTTCCACCGCAACCGATTATGCGACGTGTTTCGTCTTTGTCAGGTTCGTTTCACAATGTCGCGTGACTAATCCGGTAGGGATAGAGAGGGGATAGCTGTATTCTTCTCAATTTCTCCGCTTCGGTTACGGTAACAGTGCTTAGTGTGCAACGTCAATGCGTAAACATTAGAACTATGGGAGCGTCAAGATCGAGGATAAGTGGATGGATTGAGGGCCTTCTGTTTCCCTGTGTTGTCCTTTACAGAAGTCCAAGAATTATTCAATTGTAGACACAGTCTAGAACACAACGACAAACACGGAATCGTGTGGGTTAATGTAGGATATCTGTTACAGTAGCCCCATTTATTAGACAGAGCTATCATATCCTGATCATTGACCGAAGAATTAGTTTAAACGAACTGCATCGCATGACAGGGATTATGCAGTAACCATCTTTCCACTTCTGAACACACGTACAAGTTCATAATTTTCTTGTTGAATTTCTCTTTCAAGTAATGTACATTTCGTAAAAATTTGGACAACTTTTAAAAAAGACTAGATAGCAAGTTATTACTGCAAACAGTCCGTAGACTTCGCTTTGAAGCTACCTCGACGTTCATGACTTTTGCTATGGTATAATCAGGTGTAGTTTGCTCGTACTAGCCAGATGCTAGTTGATAAATCAATGTCACGAAGTTCGTTAGAAATAGGTGTCATGTTGGACATTGAATGATCGAGTTGGGCACCTTTTGGTAGCACGAACATAAACTTTAGTGAGTGTACCCAGAATGTTTTGTATGCTACTAGCAATTCGTACGATTGTCTTGCTTGCTGCGAAATACGCAGTGTCTGGTCTAGATTCTGACTACTTAATATACTTCGAATATGATGCTTCTGGAAACGATGCGTATGACTCTTATCTTCTCACTATAGACTCTGAAGTTATGATGTTTGTGTAACACTAGATGTTCGTAAAATCCGAGTGCTGTGTCGGAGTCATTTTTATCAGGAACATCCAAATTATCATTCAAAGTGTCTACACGAGATATTATCAAAAGTAAATGTATGAAAATTATTAATTAGAGCTGCGAACGGTCCTAAGCATTGCCAATTATGTAGCTATAAAAATCGTCCATTGTCCGAGGGTTAAGTGATCAACAAAATGCTCTCTAACTGTCCTAATCCTAAGCTAGGCACTTTGGCACCTTGGCACCCTAGGGAATGGTATTATTATTCGCTTTTTAGAATTAGAAAATAGATGATCATTAAGAGATTATTCCAGCGTCCGTAACATCATACATATAACGACGAACATTCCGAAGCATATTGACAATCCATAGCCGTCCCCTATGGGATAGACAGCTCGTAAACGTTGAAACTTGACCTGCATAATATCTCAACAGTTTGAAATCCGTGCTTTTTGAACGGAGTCAGTAGCATCGCGTGTGAAAGAGCACAGAGGCCACGAATCCCGATTCGGACGTTTAATCTCCATCAGCCAGCGAGACGTCAGAGCGATCAGGTAGCGGCGAGTAATCGCTCAATTTCGTTATCTCCCCCGGTGGATCGGGATATAATCGCTTATCAGGCGTCGACAAGTTTTCAGAGCGGAGCTCTTCGGGCTCTAGCTCCGCAGTGTATTTTCACGTTGCGTGTCCCCTGTTCAGCGACCAAGCCGAGAAGGGAGGATAGAGTAAGTGAGCGAGGGAGAGAGAGAGGGAGAGAGAGAGAGAAAGAAAGAAAGAGAGAATTCATTATTCGTCCGCTTCTTTCGCTCTCCGATCCCCGCAGCAGATGGGTTAACGGACTCGGCGTAATTAAATCGGTGGCCCATTAGCGGAGCCCATCAGACCCACGTCGTCACGGATTCTGTCTAACTAATGCAAAGCAATGCCGATGCTAACCGGTACAGACAGAATCGCAGACAAGCGACCATGGAGCCGGCTGGCTGGGCGGCCAGCAAGTCGAGCGGAATATATGTCCGCGTGGCAGCCTGCCATTGTCGCTACCAACCGGTCAGCGATTCGATACAACAGTTTATAGAATTTGTTTACATATCACCGTCGTGTAACACCCGACCAATAGACTGCACAAGTGTCGGTCGCATACAAACAGCACCAGTGCAACAAAGGTGACACAACTCAGTTATGTGTATCAGCAACACAATACGGATTATGATAAATTATGTTGACGAGAAAGGAAAAGGCAGTCGAATAGGAAAAGATTTCTAGATTTTCTTATTTTATTTTTGTGAAGAAAATAGATCACAAAAAATTTTCATAAACTGTTATGTTACTAAATAGAGTAACATGATGAATTTAAATTTAAATTATGTTTGATTAAATTCTAGGTATACATATTAATGTATGTTAATAGATAATATAGGAAATAGGAAATAGATACTTGGTCCCCTCAGGGTTTCAAGTCCATACACCACTGTCCTTCTCTTTCCAATTTCACCTATCGCCTAATTGCAACCAATTCCAGCGGGACCTACTGTTTTTAAGGTGGGTTCCGAACCACATTTGTCAACAACACGTGAAAAGTACCTAGGAGTCACTTCCCGGGTTTTTACCAGGCGGTCACCCATCCAAGTCCGTTCCACGCTCCACATTGGCTAATAGATAATATAATGTATGTTAATAAGTGATCGTTTAAATTAACTAATGATTAATCGTAACTAATAAGCAATAACCAACGATAACTTAGAGCTGTGACTAACTAGTGCCATGTAATTATGACTAATGAATCAAAACATTTAACCAATGATTATTTTACTACGAGTAACATTCAATCAGAATATTAGTCATTTTTAAATTATCAGTTGATTGTATGTTACTTATCCATTGTTTTCGCTGTTGATAAAAGGTTTAAGGCAAATATTACACGGTACAATAAATGCCTACTGGAACTCTCACTCAGTTCCATGCAGATAAAGATGACTATACTTGTATAATCTAAAATCCGATTAATATCTGACAGACCTTCATATATTATGAGCCCACGTTGGTCTCTCTAAAGGGGTTCCCACGTCGTCCGGTAGGGTTCACCGTGTTTTTGTTTAGTCAAAGAGCTACCAAAGTGACCCGCAGCAACTAGCATCCCCGTCGGATTAGGAAAACATTTGTTTAATTCTATTTAAACCGTTGTGCAACTTTGACCCGAGTAGTTCAATGAAATGCCACCGAACAGATTATTTAGCGTTATTTCTGCTCATTTGCCGTTCAATTAATTACGAAGTTCTAGCCGGTTTACACGTCTCTGTGCGAAACTGCAACCCCTCTACTACATTGTGGTTGTGCCCCAATAAAACTTTATGTCGTGTGAAATCGCATTACGTATGAAGACCAGTATAAATTACGGGGTTGTGCAAAAATTTAGCTTTCGCAGCTGTAGCAGTAATTGCAATTTGCAGAAGTTGGAATTGAACAATTGTATTCATTTATTCTGAATATTATTAAAACATTTTCTTCTTTCACTGGGTTAGAGATAAGGGTTCAAGAGATCAATTTCTACGTCACGTGAGCTGACATTTTATTGGACTGAAGGGAAGCAGAGAAATTTAATTGTGATAAAAGTTCTCTTTTTAGAAATTGGTGCATTATTTATTTGTCTGTGCTAAGATGTATATGTAAATAAAAAATACTAGAGAGTTGATATAATATGTAAAAGTAGCACAACAGAACCTGAGTTGTCACACTTCAGTCATTTTTACTTTCCGTGATAAGAAGTAGGTACGTCTTTTAATTGGAAAAAGAAAATTCCTATGTAGCTTCATTTTCTTGCAATCCTTGCAGAGAATTCTTGTTGTACTTAAAGATCTACAGCCTACTCATAACAGAAAACGGTGAAACGAATATTTTCCAGAATGCATAAGCAGAAAATGGGTGAATTTTCAACTTGAAGAACATACGGGGGTATCCTGTGGCAATTCTAATGAAGGAACAGCGTTCGCTCACAAAGTATTTCATTGTTCGAGCAAATTCGGGGCGACCAGCGATGCTTAGGTAAAGGGAGTAGTTAATTCGCGGAGGGGTTACAAACGAGCGGGTCATCGGGGGGTTTAACATCTGAGCCCACGGTTCATTGACGTAGTCGAAGATAAAGGACTCGACCAACGATCCGACGAGACGCCATGCCACAGCAATGAGTGCGGCGAGGGGCCGAAGATTCGGCGGTCACGTAATCGACAAACGGAGGGGCTCGGACGTTTGTTTGTCCCGCAAGAGTGGCATTGTTACAGAGACGCGAGCTGGACACGCGAGCCTCTACTTAATGGGGTTTCTGTGTTTGACACGTGGCTACAATCTTTGTCTTTTCTGCTCGTTTCCGGCTCTTCGATTGTTCACCGAATTGAACGGCCGCGCTCTGCTGGTCGCTCGCTTGCTTGCTTGCGTGGCCGAGCCTGAATTTATCAGCGCGATGGAAATCCTGCACGATTGCTACGACGCTAGAATTTACTCGGGCCCCCCTCGGAGTATACTGCATTACGATGCTCGCGTGCGTCCCCCTTGAATTAATCAAGATTTTTCGAACCGCCTAGCGCCTCCGGAGATTTCCGCGTGACGAATGATTCCGAATTTTTGCCTAATCGCCGGTCGGCGCGCGACAAATTGCGAGGGAATATTAATGGGGCCTTGGTGCAACGAAATTGTTTCACTCTCGACAGCTGAGGTCTCGCAGAAGTTTTTAAATTAACAATAATTATACTCCTATCATTGAGATTCACTATTTTTGGCGGTTATCGAATCATCGATACCCTTTGCATTCAACTGTTTACTCTAAACCACCGCTAAAAATCCTAAAATTATTACTAGACTGCAGATATTTATACAAAATAAATAATTGTCTGCATCTGCATATTCTTTCCAATACAATTTCGATTTCAAATTGTACGTACCGATTTTAGTAGTGAATGCATAAAATCCGCAGTCTAATTATTATTAATTATTATTTCCTTATATAAAAAATATTATACCAATTTATATTTATAATTTATGGAACACCTGTCCCAAGGGGTAGAAAATGCGAATTCACTTGTCTATATTCTACTAAAATTCCATTACGAGAAACACATGTTCACATAAAATTTCGCTCCTGCTAAAATTATTCGCTTAACAAGTTCAATTTCCGCATTTCCACATGACCTACAAAACGAATTACAGTGACCCTCGCCTTCTTTTATCCGTAAGTCGAAGAAGACAACAAAGGGTCGAGCCGTAAGTGGCGTGGCGATTAAGTTCCGCAATTCGTCGGGGTTCAACTGCATTAAGCGCGAAAATTTTCCTGCCGCGTGCTTCATTTCCGAAAAAAGAATGGGCACACAGGCAAAAGTGATTGTAATTACTCCACGATAATTCCTCTCGCGTTCTGCAAGAAGAAAACTAAACAATAAAACGGTGAAACGTGAAATAATCTCAGATCAGAACGTACAGAATATTTCACGATCTCTATACAAATAAAAATTGTAACACAATGGACAATCTACATTAAAATAATTTCCCATCAAAACAGAACACGTAGCATTATTGCTACAATTTACGAGATCAAGGGGGATGATTTTACAACGGAGGATCTAAGCAACGGTTCACGATTACTGTGGAATCGATTTTCCTGCTGGTTCCCTTCTCCGTCGGGCAGAAACGCCAGGCCGGTCGTTAACGCGAAAAGCAAACACGAAATCGCGTCTGTCGCGAGCTCACCTAATGCAGTTTAAGCGTCCAGGGTGCATAAAGCGAATTCATAAAGCGACACGAGCCCTGCAATAATCGAGATCGTAGTCTCGGCCGAGTGGAGCGGGGGCGGCATGGATGATGCAGTAGGTGGCAGGGCAGGGCACAGTCGGGGGTGAGAGAGCGGGGGGAAGGGGAGGTAGAGAGACAGAGAAAAAGAAAGAGCGAGAAAGAGAGAGAGGTACGGCAGAAATGGAACGAAAGAGAGAATGAAAGAGGGAAAAGAGGGACAGGGAGAGAGAGAGGAAAATCTGGGAGCTTCGTTGGCATCCGGTCTACTCGGCGCAGCAGACTCATTAAGGGGTTATTTCAAAGTTTAACTGAATCGAGTCGAGAGGGAGAGATGATAAAAACTCAGACTTCCCTCTGCCCTCCCCTCCGGACCGCCTATAGCCCACCCCCAGTATCCTTGTTTCTCTCTGTTCCTCGTGCACCCTGACCCCTCTATCCTGTCTCTGTCGTCCCACGGCCATCCTCCGGCTCGGATAGACTTCTTTACCGCCCCACGGCCGACACTCTGTACCGTCGGCAATATTAATTAACGTCATCCTGCAGCCGCAGTCTAGATATTTGCAGTTTGTTAGCTGAAAAGTCGCTAAGTCGCGACGCGCCCCTTTCTCCCACTCCTCTTCCTGCCCCCTGCCCCCTCGATCTTCTGTCCCGCCTGTTCCTTTCGGAATGGATCTCTTCTTACTTCTTTTCCATTTCCATCGTCGTCGTCGCAGCGTTTAACGTGCGTAGCTCCCTCTCCGCCGTTTCTGCACTTCTTTTTGTCGGTTCCACCGGCACCAAAGTTCCACCAGGGACGACGCGGAAGGGGGTGAAAACGCCTGGAGGTTTCGAGAGCAGGGGAGGCGCGAGGTCGTATAATAAATTAATCTTCGTCGAGGAACGGAGCTTGATAATCCGCTTAATCGCCAATATCGAGGGAAAGTGGAGAGATGCAAGGGAAGAGTGGAGAGGTAGGGGTACAGAAAGTGCTGATTTAGAAAGAGGAAGACGTGTCTCAGGAGCTCCGGAAACCCGTGCACGGCGTCGAATCGAAATTCAAGCAACGGAAAAGAATGACGTTGTATTTACAGCGCGTCCACGCCCAGTCCTCTCGGCCCCGTTTCTATTCAATTACAAAGTGATCAACGTCCAGCCCCTCGTCAACACATTTAACGACTCCAGATGGAAAGCTTTGTACGGCTTCTCGCAATTTCCCTTCGCGCCTCGCGACCAACACGGCCCTGTGTTCACGCCCGGAGCGTGTACAACGCTCTCCCACAACCTGTTATCCCGGTTTCTTTGAGTCCTTTTCATTTTTCTTCCTTTCTTTTATTTTTCTTCTTCCTTGGCCGCCTCCACTCCCGTGTTATCCGAATCGATTGGGGAAACACGATTGCCGGCCCGGACCCGCTCGCACCTTTCGTGTGTTCCGCGATAAGCTGTCGACGGTGCGCGAACCGCTCGAGATACATGCAATTCATTTGCTTTTTAATCGCGTTCAGACCGCTTTTGCGGACTGTCCGCGCGAGCACGGCATGCTGAAATGCCCGATGCTAAGCTGGTTTTGGTTGGATGAACGGAAGTTGCCGGTGAAGTGCGCCTTCCGAAGCTAAGTGAGACCGGGTCTTCCTTTTTCCATTTTTAACGCCAGAACTGCCAAGTACGTCGAAATAACAGATTTCAGATTCGTGACGATACAGAGGTATTTTCTTGAGAAATTATTTAGTACACCTTCTCAATCAAGGACATGTTATCGTCAAAATCTTATTTGTGCATGAGAGTCTAGCTAACCGAATTCTCGTTATTTTTATCACAAATTTTACCAAGCATTAAATTGTAATCATACATTTAACATTATTTACTATATATTTGCCATTACCATTATATTTTTTCTCACTGTTTGCAATAACTTCGAGATGTTAGTTTTTCTAGACTCACCCTGTACATTACCTTCTGCAAACATGAAAGAAGGAAGTTCCTATTATCTGTACGATAATCTAAGATATGATTGTTTTCTTGGCATACTTTATTTGCGTGTGTCTTATCTTACAAGCATGATCATCTGCATTGGGAAGAACATTGAATTTTATTCCATGCAACTTGTATGATCTACGGTTGCAGAATGATACAGATTGATATACAGAACGATAACTGCTGAAAGACCTCGCAAAATTAAAGTAATTTAGTTAATAATACTGAAACGAGGAAGATAAGAATCGTAGTTAGACTGCGGATCGTTGAGAAAAGTAAACGTATGCACCCATTTCAGAAAACAGAAATTGCAAAGATATGTATTTCTCATTAATTGTTATAAGATACGATACGAATAATATTCTTAGAATCGTATGATAGTCTCACTGTTCACCCACTAATTTTTGTCAAAAATGCATAAAGATTAGCACTTCGCCCGTTCTGCATCCCCCAACACCTAGTACAATTTGATTCATACATTAATTCAAAGAGTAATGTCACCTGTATGTAGGTAAGTCTGAAATCATCGCTTTGAACGCAAATTATATCGAACATCCCTTCACTTTCGAACAATTATACAGGTTTAAACTACGTTCAGCTGTCCCACTGCTTGCAGAGTGAGTACAGCGAACTCTTTAATTAAACTAGTTTTACTATGAAACTCCGGCATCCGAAAATTCCGGGCGGGTTAGCAATTCGCATCTGCAGGAGATTAGGCCGGGAATCATTCGGGAGATCGTGGCGGGCTAAAGTAGCCCGATCAGGCTGATTTATGCAGCTAATAAATAGCTGGAATCCTCGAGGAGGCCGACTAAGGTGCCTCGATACGAGGCGGCTGGCTCGTGTTCCCGGCTATCCGGTGGCGTGTAAACAAATTG
Source organism: Lasioglossum zephyrum (assembly GCA_028455615.1). NCBI lineage: Eukaryota > Metazoa > Arthropoda > Insecta > Hymenoptera > Halictidae > Lasioglossum > Lasioglossum zephyrum. Next base: position 2,236,882 of record CM052332.1, read on the forward strand.
GCAGTAATGACGTTGCAATTTGTCAGATCAGCCGAGGCACAGGTACAGGACGCGCGGCAGCGGCGGGCTTTGGCTGATGGTGGTGGTGGCAGCGTATGTTTGCATATGTGACGCACGAGGGGTGAGATTGGTGTCTGATGTGTGGCGGCCGTGTGCAGGTATACACACCTGTCTGATTTGCATACGTACGCGCCTACCGCAGGTGTTCCCCGGCTTGCGTTCACCAGACCGAGGATAAGATTGCGTCATTTCACGGTGCTCCGAGGAACGATTCGATCCGAGGGATCGAGCTATGAGATCCGTGAGGATCGTACTACGAGATCCAAGACCACGCCGGAATTCCCCGCAGCTGGAGGCGGTTTCGACGGAAGTTGAACGATTTCTTCGGAACGCCACGGAGGGATTTAAATGGAAATTTCGTTGACGGCAGCGTTCGGCTTCTGAATTTAATAGGATAGATGAAAGCGAACGACATCCCAGCGAATTGTCCTCGCCCATTTATCATCCCCCCAACAACGATTTTCGTTTGCCCCGGACTACGCGCCCGGTATGGCAGGTCGCATCCGCCATTGCCTGCTTATTCCGCTGATTTACCATTCACCTGAAATCCTGTCCCATCCTTTCTGTGGTTCGTTAACCCCTGATCTAGGTATAAATAGATCATACAAAGTCTGACAACAATATGTAGTTCTCTATAGTAGAAATCTTTCGTTAAAGTCGCAAAGTCAGGTTAAAGTCGCATCACTGACCTCTATGAATGTATTTTAATGTCAGCTACACAGCACTAATATTTTTGTATTTATATGGCTAACAGTGAATTCCATATTTCGACGTTTGCCAACCAGAGGTCACTTCAATGTCATGTTATTGACACCTCCCAGTGTATTCTGATGTATTCATTACAAAATGAATTGTTTAAACATATACTCTAATTAATTTTTGTGATTTTAAAAATTTGAATGGCTACCCATTGTATACAAAACATAGGTGACCTTGAAAACCTTGAACAAAGAACACTCTTGACTCAAAACAATTCTTTAAAGATTATTTAATATAATTAAGTTTTGCATCATCACTTCTGAAAATGTTTGTTGGCAACCACCTATTGTTGACGCGTTATATCGATATGTTAAATAGAGGAATTTTTGCATTTCTGAGATCTGAATAAAATTGATTCCGCGTCATGTAATACCGTGGGACTTCAGCAAAGTTTAGGGCTGAAAAGATAGGATTTTCGCGAGGAGAATTTGTTAATGGGATCACAGTCGGTTGGTCCGCGAGCGATAAACTATTTTTCAAGTAGTTGGACGGGGCGAGTCCATTAGGAGAGTGCATCTCGTTTCAAGAAACAGGACCTGGCCGACTCGAAACGTGCAACCGGAATGGTTAATCTTACGGGTTTCCCAGCCGCTTCACTCTCTTAACGAGACTTTTATGGTGGAATATGTAACTGCGTCCGGTCAAAAGTCGTTTCAACTTTCGAGACTGTTTGCGGTTACGCGTAGACGTTGCGGAGACACCCGTTATTTAACTATTCACCATTCCTCGTTGCATTCACGCGCTAAATTACCTTGTGCAACGTTGTCTCTGGCTAAATTCATGCTAGTCGAGCGTATTGTACTAGGGAAAAAATCTTAACGAACCTACCTGTGTATCTGAACGAAGATCGCTCCCAGTGATCTACTTCATTGAGTTTCAATTAGCATTTCAATCCTATCGATAACACGAGCAATTAACCATTCAACATGTCTCTTTCTCTTCTGTTTCAGGTAAGGAACGATCACTAATTTAGCATAACAGCCGCGGGAATTGCGACGCGATCTTGTAAACCGTGAGTATGTATGAATTCGCCGAGGAGAAAAAGCCGTGAGCCTTGATCATTCTATCTCTAGGAAATCGTTTTGTAGCGTTCGGCTCTCGCGACGATATGTCACACACACACACACACAACCTTGGAGTACGGTTTCATTCATTACGAATCTTTTTTCTCGGGAACAACGATAGTCGCATTCCCATGAAGTGATGCGTTTGATCTAATTCAAGTAAACTGTCGTCAGCAACTCATTCTTCGATAGAAGAATTTACATTAGTGTAAATTGTTTTTTAATGGGACACAGTTTTCAATTGTCTATAGCAACACAGTAAATTCCCATGTGGATAAAGGTTTAGTAGTATTGCAGATTTTCTGTATTTATGGCAAAGTAGATGAATAATATTTCTACATAGCGGTGAGAATTTTAGAGCAGTTGACGAATATTATTGTGTTGCTTTCAATTTATTAAAATTATTAAGAGAGCAGATACATTTTCATGAACCTCTGCTTCTCAGAATTGATGAACACAATTTCTATTTAGCTTAACGTTCCGCAGTTTAATGATCACCGAAGTCTTTCTATCGATTCGAACGTTATGGTTCTCGGTTATCGCGGTGGGATAAAAACGAGCTCGGAAAACCGGCAGCAGTGTAATCTAATCGGCATTGTCCAGTATCCTCGTTCCACGGACGGGATCGAGGTAGATCAAAGTATCGGCGAATGGTCGGCCCGCGGATTGACAACGGTCTGCTTTGACATCAGTCGAAGGACAGTGGTCAGACAGGAAGGTTTGCGGCTTGGTTAGCAGCGGGTAGAGGGATGAGGCAGGCAGAAGGAAACGACCGTTCGCTTTAATTACGCGGAGCCATTGTTGCGGCCGGTTGTTTATTATTAATCGTTCGAAAGCCTGTCTCTGCCGAGGACAGATATGACGGCCAATAAAGTTCGTTGCCGGACCGCGGCACGCTGCCGGGGAATTTCGTTATCGTGGAATTCCGGTCTCTGCGAGCCGTCCAAATCGAAATCCAGAGCCGATCGAGTCCCTCCAGAACTGATCGGAATGCCAAGTGTCACCCTCGTTGTTACTTTGACGTCGCCCGGACCTCCAGCCCGGAAACAAAAACGATACGAATGTCCCATGGAAGAAAGCGGTCGATAAAATTGTGAATAAAGGATTGATTGAGCTCCTTTGATCATCAGACGTGTGCCGCGTTCCGTATCGCCTCGATCATTGTTCCGGCACGCTCCGAAACGTGTCGAAAATCCACCGGTTCCATTAGAGACGCATTATTTATTAATCGAAAACTCTGCTCGCTGTATTATCCTTATTTTTATTCAAACTTATCTTGTCAGTAAGCACTTGGCAATATTCCATCGTTTTCTGGGCAACAGAAATTTTTGATATATGTTTTGAGACATTTTGATCTTTATTCTTTCTCTTTCTTTCTTCTTTATTCAGAATAAAAATTTACTGCACAAATTGCAAAATCTTGGAGCTAAAGACACCTTCAATACTTTCTTGAGTAATTTGAATACGTTGAAAATAGTGTATATTTATTTTTAAATCATCTTAATTTTCCTCTTGTTTCAAAATAAATAAAGTCCGAAATCTAGTTATTATACAGAACAAAGTTCATTCATGAAACGAAAAAATACTCTCACAGTTTACAATATTGATTCAATTCAGGCGATAGGTTTTATTCGTCTTGTTTTATTTATGAATCAGTAGCAACTGAATCAATTACAACGGACTATCAGATTGTACATTATTGGAACAATTTATTTAATTTTGATGGCAACAGCAGGCTTTTAAATATATACATATATTTTTTATTATTGTAGAATAGACTTACAAGGGAATTTATTGGTCGAATCGAATGTCGATTTTGATCGAATTTGATTTTCATAAATGTTGTAGAGATTGGAAAATTATAGAGGTGGAGTAGAAAATTTATCTTTTATTAATGCGATAATGTTCGAGTCTTCGACAGTTGGCCACGAAGCGAAGACTGTCGTCTGTATGAAGAAACTCGAGTCAATTGAACCGTAAGCGATTACTGTATTCAACTAGCACAGATCAGCGGGTCATTGGGGTCGAACGTTCCAGAAGTTGGCTTCCTATGCCAAATTCAAATGAACCATACTTAATTTCGAGCTCCGAGGTTTTTGCCAAATCGAACAGCGTACCTTCTGTCTTCGCCCCATACCAGTAATGCTATTCAAATCAGACTCTTCGTAACTTTAAGTTCATTGATCCAAACAACTCCGAATAAACGACAAACTTCCACCCTGATCTCTGTGAAGGATAATCAGTAGCTTTCAAAATACCTTCAAACAATCAGACACATTCCATTTCATTAAACGAATTTGATTTTACAATGTCGTTGTTGAGTTAACAATGTCTCGCTCTCCTTAAATATTATTTAAACATATGTAAATGTTCGTTATACAAAAATCACACTTACAACTTTCCGTTATCGAATCAAAAAATGTTATTGGACAGGTTAGTCGAGCCATTTCGAATTTATAGAGATCCAGGCCGAAGATCTCGAAGTTCTGCGGCCAATTATCTTAACGGAATAATTTGGTGGGGGTTTGGCTCGTCCGGGGATGGATACGATTTTCGTTTTTCCGGTCGGAGAAAACTTCCGTCCTTTTTCTGCGGCATCCGCGGGTAAAGGTCGGCCGTTTCTGACAGCGGCGCTCGTCGCTGGTGAAATAATGCTCGAGCCGTGGCGCGGGTGGAGCGAGTACGATATTCCGGCTGGTTTTTCTCTTCCCGGGGAACCTTTTCATGGAAGCCATTCGATAAAGTGATTAGGTAAGTTCCGACGAAACCAAGGAAAAAGGTGGCAAACAAGTCCGCGGAGGAGGGTTCGTGAACGGTTGCGTTGGGTAGGAGAAGAAGAAGGAGGTTGGAGGCTGTGTCGGTACCGAGGGTGGTTCTGGGGAGGGGAGGTGGGCCGGGGGATGTAATGAAATGGCGGTTAGCCAACAGTTATTGCAAGTCACTTCGGTGCCATAGAATGGAGTTATCTCCATTGGTCCCCGTGCCGCTGCTTCGTATTCACGGGAAGAGTTTCACGGTTTCACGAAACAATGCACCGGCACCGGTTACGACAACGTGCAACGCGCTTAATTGATCGTAAAATTGAGCGATTTATTAAGTCTTACCGCATGCTAAGTATCCGCTGGGAACGATGGATGTTGGGAACAATTGTTGCGAGTCGAGGCTCGATCCCTGTCTAGCACGGCGAGAGGAGCGAAGCGTCGCACTGCGGCATCGCTATGTTCCGCTCAGTTAACGGAACGCTTTTCTCGACGCGTCACCTGCTGAAACGAGACTCACCCTTTCTACCGTTACTCTTTTTGTTTCTCTCGCTTCCGTAAGGGCGCGTTTATGTTGCAGCTGCGATAAACGATCGTACCGACGACGAGAGCGCCGCGGAGAAATACGTCTTGCGGTTTTGTAATTGGAGTGTTTACATCAAAGCGAGATGAGCAACGCTTGCAAGACCAGTTTTTATTGTATCTTTCGTCGCAGCTTCAACTTAAATGTATCCTGAACCCTCGCCCGTCTCTCGGGGCGATTCGACACAGTTTTCGAGGACACATATCCCTTTTGCTTTTAATTATTTTTTTGTTGATATTTCTATCAAAATATCCGTGATATTTTTCTCGTTAAGACGAGCCTAAACACGACACAATTTGGATCTTATTTATTTGTTTAATTCACGATTTAGTGGATGCTCTGTTATTCGAACTCATAACATCTGAATTCACAATTATCGCGAATACACATTTCTCGTGTGAATAGTCAAATCTAAAGCATGTTACATACAAATGAATAAAAATTTAATCTAACATATAATTGTTCGGATAGTCGAAGTTCTACCATATTGGGAATTAAACCAGTAAACATGATCCAAATGGCGTCATGTTTGGAGTCATTTAAATCAGAAAAGTGATACGAATATATTCGTAAGAAATTAATTAAAAAATCACTAGGTATAAAGAAGAATTATTGAATTAGAGCAAGGAATAGTGTCTGTACACAATATCAGTTCGGTCCCGAATTTTTCATATTTATGTCGAACTGTAACATATATAGCATAGTATAAAACGAAGGAGTATACAAACTGAAGAACATGAGATCGGAAGAATGTGGCTGCTCCTGTCAAGCTTCGTAATCGATCGATCGATCGTAGGCGGCGACAAACGTGAACGTTGCCACGCGATGAAGCCAGCTGATAACGGATAGTGTATCTTCACAGATGTACAGCATACGAAATATTGCCATTGATGTCACGCGCTCTGGTGCCGCGTACTACATGCGTATTTAGTTCTGTGTATTGAACGCGCGTTCTGCCAGTTACTTTTCGCGGAGAACTATCACGCGGCCACCAATACGCTTGGACACTTGGCACGGAACGTGATCGTTCACCCTGTACACGCTAGAGGATTTTACTTTGCCCGAGCAACTAGGCAACTCCGACTCGATTCGGACACGAACGGAATTATTTATTGCTCGAGTCGGATATAATTAGGAGCTTCCAGAGTTGGTCGCGACTAGGTGTGTCAGGGTCTGAAGAAGAGTCTCTGGTCGAAGTCACTTGATAAGATGTTCTACTTATTTGCCCTTCCTTTCAAATCCTACTCTAGATAGAAACTGTTCCGTGCTACACGAGGATTGGATGTTTGCGATTCAAAGTTTTCTCTTTCTGTATTTGATCGTAAATATGTTCGTTTATGTTCGTTATCTTCTTTTATTTATTATCAAAATACGGAATTGAACTCAGTGACATACATTTCGAAGCACCACCTGCATTTACGGCTGAATAAGTGAGTTCTAATTAAATCATTTTCTGCTCTTGTTCACTACTTAACCGCGACACGACACCAACGCTACGCTCAGCGGAACCTCCCGCCGAATAGACTCTCCCCAATTGGTCCATGTTTTTCGTTGATAACTCCTTAACAAAACCGACGCGGACATATCTGCAAATAAAAATGTCGCGTCAAATGACCGCGGGAACTGCCCCATTCAAGGAATTCGAATATTTTTTGGGATACCTTTTTATTGAGATTAGAAATAAAAAAATCACTAGTGAACCACTGAATGGATTCTTGGATAGTTTAACAATTTGCTGAATTCTCGTAATTATCGTAAATTATCTTTATTGTAAAATAAAGAAAAGTCAACCTCGAAAAAAGAAATTATGTTAGCCCATTCTGGCAACGATAGATCTTCCTATTGTTTTACCATTGTGACGACTGGTAGCTATCAAAACAGCCTAGAACTAGGCAGACGTCCCATTTCCCGTCGCTCGTCGCGATTAGGAGCGTTCTCAGCGAAGAATGCAAGGTTTGTCGGTCTGTCTAAAGGAAGTTTATCTCTCCTCCTGTCGTTTCATGCTAGCGCAAGCGCGTGTATGTTGGTCGGTCGGCCGAAGCCGTAGGAAAGTCGAGGCAGACGCTATTCCGCGCAACCTTGCGGCGAAGGTTGCGCAACGGCGAGCAAAGCGCACACGTGGTGCCGGTCTGTGACGCAGCTCGACGCACATAAATGCATCTATGCATGCACGCACGCACGCATCGAAACACAGACATAGATGCACAACCAAGCGTGGTGTAACTAGGCACGCTCGGCCCTGCCAATTGACTCAAATGCACACTTACCCTACATCCTCGGCAATTACATAATGGGGCTCCGGTGAACCGTGGATCTAGCCGCTCGACTTTTCACGATTTTTCGACGCGCAGACGGGCTTAGCCAACCTTAATCAGATGCGAACGAGTGGCTTGATATCGCTCGGCTAATTAGAATCGGGTTTTGATAAAACCCAAGATTACTGAAAACCTGCTTCGTTGCAACCAGGCCTTCAAAGAAAAAGACCCGCGCTCATGGTAGCCTGTAAGTTGAAAAGAAATATTACAATGTTCTATAAATGTGTCTTTTAAACACTGTCAAATTTTATTTTATAGATTCATTTAAATTCTTTTGTACCAATTCTTTGTTACATATTTTTCAACTAATTCCTTAGAGAACACTGTTGACCCTTTTATAGTGGCTGTATTACAAACAAGTAATTTCGTTAAACTCCTGGCAAATTCGAATGTAGATGAAATGTCTTAGATTAAAATGGACCTAAGTGCAGAGGCTGAATTAAGTTTGTTCTTCTTGCAGTTCTTCTCTCAAAGCTGTATCTGCTGTCTTTATATCTATCGATTTTGATGTATATCAGTATCCAGGTCATCGTTTCTAAGTTGTATGAAAAATATTCGTGTAAGGTCCAGTTAAAAACTTGCGAATCCTATGAAACGTTTTTTAACCTCATTCTAGATACTACTGTAAGAAAACTGGAGTTTGGTTAGGTATTTCCAACGCGAGATTTTGAATCAAGTCTTACTAAAATAAAAATTCAACCAAATAGTATGAGATTTTACACGGCGCTGAATATTAACTAGAAATTGCAAAGCAATCCAAATTCCCGTACACGATAGCAGAATAATCATTAAAATCCCATCCCTGTCGACCAAAGAAGCGCACGCATAGCCTGATTGATACATAAATAATGGCGCATGGATAGCAATCAGGCGCACAAACAAACGGCTGTAATAATTTAAACAATATTTGTGTTCAGATAGCTGCTCGCTGAGAACGAGGGCGAGCTGCGGGTAATTTGAACATCGGTCACTTCAGGGATTGATTTACCGGAATCCCGGCTGATTAGTTAACTATAACTAGATTGAATTCGGCGGTGGTCTCGGAGCTTATGCGAAGTTATTCGGAGTATGCGTTCCCGAATGTATTCGACGATTACGCCCATGGATTGTCGGCGTCACGGTGCTCCCAGTCGCGAAACTTTCGCGCGTGTAAACTTTTGATGAGACGTTTGAAGGAAATAGAACTGCGTGTGCTACTTACACACGCGATACGACAAAACTTCGAATCCACTCCGGGATAACGCGAATGATTGCCGCCCCCGCCGAGTGTTTCCAAAATACACGAATAGTTTTCCGTCACTAGTTATTTCGCGACAACTAATTCCGCGAAACGCCGCTTTCGAGCGACAGATCGCTAATTTGCCGTTCAACTTTTCGTTGTCGCTCGCACGTCACCGTTCCTTTCCACTCCAATTCCATATCGCGGAAATTCGAATCAACATACAACTAGATCGTTTAGCATTCGCCGTTTGTTGTTGGTTAATTCGCGATAATTAAGGAATGCGCGATCAAAGAACTCCACAGATTTGATATTCTTCGTTGGATGATGGAGAAAGGTATCTTTTTTATTAATTTGCTGACTTGAAGAGAAAGATGCGCTGAAAGTTTTCATGAGGAGGAACACCAATTATCGCTTTAAGTATAGTTGGAGCATAAGGTGAAGGGTTAAACACCTGGAAGCTGAAAGGTCTGTGTTATTTGGTTGACTAGTATGAAGTCTTCAAAATTCTTGAAGAAGATTTTTATCGTCTTGAAAAGTGTCTGTTGCGTGTTAAGAAAAGGATGGTTGATCAATAGACTTTGTTTTTTATTCATTTATGAGAAAAAATTGAAAGTAGTTACACGAAACAATAAAAACATAAAAACAATTTTAAACTGCTGACACATTATTATTAGCTTATTAAAATCATCTAGTAATTTTTATACTGTGCAATACAAAATTTCAACGATTATAAGAGTAAATTGATCATTTTATTGAATGAAACAGTATTTGTGACTGTATTGATTGTAAACTACGGAACCCACGGAGACATTTATATTTTCTTCACAATAGGTCCAGTGAGTTAAAAATGATTTAACAGTGTTTTAAAAATTTTTAAATGCTTTCACTGTTTTACAATTTCTCCATCATAAATGCATAAAATCTAGTAATTACTCCGAGGCCCCCACGTTTCATGCTAGTCCAGCAAAAATTCGATTTATTGCGTACGCCGTAGTCAACATTAATTATCAAGAGAGGATGAAAAATGTGTTCCGCGGTGAAGCGTGTCAGCCACCCACGCGCAATTAGATCGAGCTGGTGTTCTTAGCGCGTTCTCCTTGCGTTATCCAAAACGCGACTTATTCAGCGTGAACGTATCGACGTCGCTTAGGGAGTTAGGAAGCACGGTGTTCGGCATCAATGGGTTTCACGCATCGTAGCCCGCGCGAACGGAACAAAGTGTTTCACGCACGACAGCCAATGTCTCGGCCAGGATTTACGATCATGTAGCACGGACACTAAACGTCAATGATGATATTTACGCTCTCCACGGGGACGGCGCGCGGCGGCTTCGGCGGCAGTGGTGGCGGCTTCTCGACTTTTATTATTCTGCCCCGGTGACTGCCGGGTATACTTCTAATTATAAGAAAGGAAACCCGGAGCCGTGGAACGGGTGTTGCGGCTTGTTCGGGGCCAGTGCAGTGGATACGTGCCAGCCCAACGCTGTATTTCTCATTAGAGAGGATAATGAACGTAATCAGCACTCGTAATTACCGCATTGTCTGATCGTCTATTAATTATTAGCGGTTTCTTCGTTTCGTCTGGGTGCCGTTTAATGAGGCGACATCCTGTGTGTGCCGGTGCAAGCTGTTCGAGCTCCGCCAGCTCGATCGTTACGGTCTCTCTGTCCCCGCGACCATACGGAAGCTCCCGGAGGGAAATTAAACGTGATTGTCACGTTTTTCCGATGCCAGTTAATAATCGGCAGCGAAGCCCGCCCTTCGTGGAAAGCTCCGAGTCTGGACCCCCCGCCAGCGATATTAACGCCCTCCGCCCCCTCATCCTCACACGGACATTGAATAAAACGTTTCGAGGGTCCCGGACGCGGTTACTTTGACTGCGCAATACCAATTTTTCACCTTAACGGCGCGACGGTTCAACGCATTCTCTTTTACCACCCTTTGCGTTCCAGGGGCTAGTGGTTTTTCGATCCGGAACACGATTTCGTTTCTGTACTCACGAATATTGCGCTATCCACGGGTCTCTCTACAGAATTTCGAATTCTTCCGTTGCATCTGGTGACTGGACTGTGGATTTCTATCCGTTTATGGTGCACGAATATTTCTCGAAAATAATAGGAGCATAGGCAAGTTTATTGATAAAATATTCTTATTTCATTTTTACTGCGAGAAATTTTGTACCTGAACGACGAGTACCTTCTGGCTCTACAGAATCAGTAAAAATGGCGAGGCTCAGGTTTTCTATTCGGTAATAAAGTATTATAGGATTTAAATAATGTTCATTTGATTAAGACATTTTTAAAATAAATTTACACAACTAATAGGATAGCTCTTCGAAATTAGCCGGAATTAGAACAAAATTAAAATGAGGAGTTAAATAATTCAGGATGACAAAAACAAGATTTGATAATGTTCCTGATTAATGCAGAACCATTTAGTTGCGATATTAAAAGCGACCTTTTACGAACCCCGAAAAATGCAGTCCCGTATTAATGAATATTGTAGCCGAATAAAGTGTTCCAGAACAAGACGACATTACCGGGAGTAATTACATCGTTCATTCAATGTAAATTTTTCATTTTAACACATCTGTAGTTCAATGCTAACCACCCCTGCCGTCCTCGCATCCGTTATATTTTTATGTAACGACCGGACGCTTAATTCTCCGCTAGCGGTTTAGCAATTTAGACGCGCTAGCTAGAAAACGACTTCCGTAACCTTCTCTCCATTATTCGGTCTCTATTTTTATGGTAATTGACCTTTTCCGCGAGCTCCGGTTGAATGGGTCTGCATCGATGATTATACTTTCGTCGCGCTGACCTTCGTTTCACCAATTATTATCGAATTTCCTCTGTTACCATAATTTCTATTGTATTAACCGTGCGACAATGTAAACTCTGATTAATTTGTACAAAACATTAAAAAATTTCTTCCCATTTCGAAAATTTACAGTAATTTTCTTTAGGAAAACAAATGATGTTGACATGAATTTCTTTATTTTCTGCATACATTCCACGCGTAAACAATTTAATCAAAAAGGATTCAAGTAGTTGTTCTATTATTCGATCACGATTGTGTTCCTGATTAATTCGGATTATCGAGGTTCAACTGCAATGAAACATTAGCGTTGTTTTTAGCTCATTTTATCTTGAAGTATGAAATTATATTAAACGCAGTAAATTCGATAATGAGTGTACGATTATTCGCATAAATTGATCTCATTAAAATCATCCTCGGCAACGAAGCTATCCTGCGTGTGTTGATTCATCGTCTATCGTCGACTCGTGGCTTGCAGCCACGTGGCGGAAGAAACGCGAGTTATGATTGAAAAAAGTTCGAAACGATACGTGCATTCGGCCCGTAAAGACGTCAGCGTTCGGTCGCAAATTACATTGTCCTCAGGGGAGAAGATGCGTCTCGATTTAAATACTGTTCGAGGCGAGGCAGCAGCGGGCTGGCCTGTTCGTTTCATTGACATCGCAGAACAGCCTAGTAACTCATCTCAGTGAACATTTAGCACAAATTAAGCAAAGTGAATTATCCGCCACAGCAAGTCAGCCGGAAACATTCTAAGCTTTATGGCTCTTTGACGTTCGCCCAGACGCGATATTTCAGTTGTATTATTTACTTGCTGCTAATACTCTCGATCGCTATACCACTTCCGAGAAACTCCGACGACTATTTACTAGGACCGACTCGAACCATTCATTAAGGCTAAATCAAATGATTTTCGAAGCATTTATTACTACACGTGGATACACAATATCGTTTGAAAATGAACTTGCTCAAATGAAAGCTTAGTTGACTGGGAACATAATTATCTAAAGCATCATCATTTTCTTGGGTACTAGAAACAATAATTTTTATAAGAAAAAAATAGGAAAATCTTTCCAAGCTGGTTAAACTACACATTCTTGCATAAACCATGCCCTAAAAAATGTACAGACAGAAATGCTTGTTTTAAGCTCAGTGGAACGTTCTCGAGGTTTCAGCATAAACATATATATGTAATTGGTCACAGAGAGAACATGGGAATTAACCATGAAATAGTTTTTCCACCTAGATCGCGGATTTGCGACGATGTGCATCGGTCGCGAATAAGCTACTTTGCTCGCAAGGCCTGACAGTTTGATCGTCAGCGTTTCCGTCATTTCTATCTATTAATTTTATAGGGAAAATGTGACAGGAGCGAGCAGCGAGGATTTCGATAACGATCAGACATTACGGTCCGTCGCTGGCATGCGTATTATTGCATAGAACAGTGAACACGTCGGCAGCGGTACGTTCGCCGGAGATGCTGAAAAAGAGAATTAATTTACATGTCATTGGGCCGCTTTATCGCGGTTACGGCTTGGGAAACGATCACACTTTACCTATACGAAATATTCATATTGCTCGCATGACGATTGCAACAACGTACGAACGCCGTGCGCTGAAACGGTCACGTTTCAACCGCGTTTAAATGTTGCACTTTCTCTGCTCCGTTCGCCACTAAATCGGTATCTTGATGGCCAGGTAGATTCAACGTTATTAGGAATCGTGCTTTTTTCTTCGAATCGATCGCTTTCTCTTCTTTGTGGGAATGTTTCCTCTGTAGAGATACCAGATAGACGAATAATCCAATTGCAACCTAAGTGCAGATAACGAGCGGAATATTGAACTGGCTGTTCAATACGAGAAGTTTATTTTACTTCTTCTACTGAACAACTTGTAAAAATGTAAATACTACAACGTGGAATAAATAGAAATTCAAAGTGATTTCCGAACCTTTTTATTTATTTCAATAACGCTTACATTGTCCAACTGTTTATTAGCTCGTCACAAAAAAATAAATAAATACTTATAGACTAATAAAGCTATTACTTTAACATGTTATGCAGCAATACATTTTGAACAACTTTTTCCTTTTCCAATCAAGGGGGGTCGCTTTTAGTTTTCGAGATATTCGCAAAAAAAAACTATTGCTAATACTGTATAATAAAGAAAAAAGATAGCAGTAATATGGTCATGGTATGTTTTACTGTGATGTAGAAGTAGTAGGAAAATGATGATCGAACAGCAGGCCGATTCGCTATCAAAGACGACAAGACTGGCTGCCTCGGATGATAGAAGACAGTGAAACTACGTCACGCAGAACCATTCGTCACGTAACGTACACTCTGTGTGTACGTCCCTGGAGCAAGCTATTCTCTCGTTATTTGTTCAAAGCCAATAGCTGGTATCGCTACTGCGCGGAGTTGAATTTCCATGTCCCCTCTAAAAGGTCACTCGCGTAACATTCCGATTGCAAGCTGTAAAGTTCCAGCGACCAGTGTCCCATAACTGTTTTCGCTCGTTAACAGGCGTACTCCCTTTTGCTCTTTAAACGATTGTCACGCACGGGAGAGGGAGGCGATTGAAAAATAGTAGTATTTGCACTTTGCCGAGAGTCGCCGGTTTTGGTAGTGCTGTATTGCCCCCTAGTTAACTGTGCCGCGTTCTGTTATTTGATTCTCTTCATTATTCTTTGAATATTTTACCCAACCCTGCTGCTAAACAAACCTGAAACAGTTGCACCCGGCAAATTTAATTTAATGCAGATCCTTCCCATCCCTCCAACGAGATTACGATTTCGATCATGAAATTATTACGTCGATCTCTTCGTCGCAATGCTAAAATTTGAAAAAATGTTAATAAATTAATTAATTAATATTCGATTTAAAACGCAAATGTTGTAAAGCTTTCTGATCAAGAAAAATTATCATAGGTTTATTATAGATCACTTTGAGGTACAAAGTACTACAAAGTCGATCATTCAGATCCTTTCTTCAATATTAATACAGATACCTAATTTTACTATTAAATCAGTTTGTTGCGGTGATTAATTATCGTATTATTCGCTGATGGTAAAAAAATTACAAAATGTAGATGAGTACCTTGCAAATGAAGAACGTGAATTAGGAATCTTGTAGTCCATTGGCAGAACACGCAGATCACGATGGTGTTTACTTTGTTCGTTTAGAAAAAAGATGCATTTATTTATCGTTACTGTTAAACATCGGAGTTTCTATCGATCGAATGGTGGAGAAGAAATAATTGTTTTATTATTGTATTGAATGATTTGCAGCGTAACGTAGATCCTTTACTGGAACGCGGAATTTATGTTCGAACTTTTAACCGTGCCCGGTGTCTAGAAATACGGCTCAAAGGTGGCACATTTCTTTGTTGATCGGTTAGAGTGCTCTGACATTACTCGTTTCCTTCTTGAACCGTCGATTCGTAGATTCCGGGAGACGGTCTTTCAAAACGTACTTGGTACGTCAATCGCATTCTTCGGAAAATAGGATTTGCGCACGTTGAAAATTCAAACTCGCGAAACTCGATCCTACCCGCGGAAGTGGAGCAGCACCATTTTCGCAGCAAATCGCGCGAAACCGAATCTTCCTCCGCCTCTACGCTAAGACTGAAAAATCTCGCGCTTCTTCCCTACGGTTCGGGCACATTCTAATATTTCAGAAATGCATCGAGACCGGGAGAACTCGACGTCCCTTTACCCAACCCCTTGGTGTAACTCGGTTCTTACCATTTTCTACGACCTTAGAAAATATATTCCGCGCGGAATTCTTCTACTGGGTTACTTTGTTCTACATGGGGCTTCAGACGATGGGAGATATTCTGTTCGTTAACTTTGCAACTTTTCCTTCCGTTTCCAGAGAAAGGAAAATTTTTTAGCTCGTTCTTGGCTGTTCCATCTTTATGCTTACATGATTTCGATATACTTGTCTACGTTCAAATTCCTGTTTTATATTACTTTATACTTATTATATTATAAACACTACGAGAATGCATCTATCAAAATTTCTAGCCACATTTTATAATCTCCATATGTATAATCTCAATAATCGTAAATTCCAGATATTCGAAACCGCCATTTTGACGAATCCCGTAAACCAGTTTTTCTGTTTAAAAAGACTGTACATTTAGTGCCACATAAGACTCAGACACAGAATACAGGACTGTGCAATTTACTGCCACATAAGATAGAGATACACAGTAAAAGACTGTGCATTTACTGCCACATAAGATACATACACATATGTATACAATAGGGAACTGTACATGCAGCGCTAGATAGTATAGATACATATTCGCAACCGTTGCAACAATTTCTTGACATTCTCGGCCACTGTAATTGAATAGGTAATGAGGTCCTACAGTCAGTCGAACTAAGCAGCGATAAAAATTCAGCGGTTAATACCAGCGGCTATGAAAGTGCTCCTAGATGCGGTAATAAGTTTCTCCTATCTTAAAAGCATCGTGCAACTGTAGATATGCCCTTGACTATGCAAATGAAGCTCTTAATGTCTCATATCGATATTCGAGGGAGTCCAAAAAAGGAAAACTTTCCAAGTGTTTTAACGATTTGGCTGAGCTACAGAACATTTTCCTGTTCCAATTTTGATCATCGTCTATAGTCCACGCGAGCTTTATTATTTTAACCATTGGTCGTCACTATTAAGGCTAGGGAAGACTAGATTAGCATACGACATTATCATTCATGCATTTGCAAGTTGAAAAATTAAAATAATTATGTTTTTAGATGTCTACTTAGCTCCTATATGTATCTTGGAACTGTTGCTTATTCTGCATAGAGACTTACAGTCTAATACCATACAGAATCAGAAGGTCCAATCTTACAATCATCTTTGGACAGATTTAAAAAATCCAATTTATCAAAGATAACTCATTCCTCTGACTCATAAATCCTTTAATCACTTTCACCGAATCCTCTAGCCTCCGAAGCACCATTATGATCTCAAGGATCATGCTGCTGTTTCCAATTACTCGAAAACAAAGGTGGCCGAGTGACGAATATGATTATCTCTTCATACCGTTCCCCCTGGAGTCTTTGCAGTCAGTCCCTGTACACCGGCGTCTGAAATCCAAGTTCCACGCGCGCCCGTTCCGTTGGCATCTTTAGCTGGCGGGTAGCGTAATTACCAGCGCTAACTCCCGTTACTGTAGCTCGGCTGGCGCGTCGTGGTTCCCATTGTCTTCAGGATCTGCCTCTGGTTCCGCTTGTATAGCAGGCAACACGGTGGTGCACACCTATTCGGCGCATCGGTGGCGTACATGTTCCTTTCCCGCGGCCGGATTTCTGCACGGTTTCGGTTCCCCGAGATCCTCCTCCCTCCGTTATTTCGCCGTTTCTGCCCCCCATACCGCTTCCACTCTCTCTCTCTCTCTCTCGTCTCGGCCTCGTCTGAAGCCCGTTGTGTTCCTATACGTGTCCGTGAGCGTGATTCCCCGAGTCGGTGTGCACGTGTATGGGCATTCACCGCAAGAGTTACGACGTGCTCCCCGCAACAGGTCCGCCGCGGTTTCCCCCTTGGCTACCACGCCAAGGGGAGAAGAACAGGAAGAGGGCGGATGGACCCGGACCCGAGGAACAACCAGACGGGAAAGGAACCCGAGTGATAAAGAGGAGACGCCGTCTGTCGTTGCCTCATGGTTGTCCCTCGGAACCCATCGATCTCCTTTCGATGAATCCTCCGCCGCCGGAAAATAAGAGTAGCTCCCCAAGCTCGAGAACGACCCTGTGATGGCTCTCAATTGTTACACGATCATCGGGATGCCTCTCGAGATACGTTACCCTGCACGATCCTCCTCCGTGTAACAAGTTGCTCTCGAGAGCGACTTTCTGTTGGAAAGAGTTTCGGACGATACGATGCAAACGCTCATTTGTAAGCAACGCGTTTCCGCGCGGTTTTATGTAACGCCGACTCAGACGCTAACTGATCCGGTTGTGTAACCTGTTGTTATCTTCGTTCCGATGAAAAGAAGTTGTGCACAATAGGCGGGGAGATTGATGTTAGGTTCTCATCCTTTAGCTGGCTCGTCTAACATTTGCATCTGAAATATCAACGTTAGATCGAGGAATTATTCCTTCGAAGGACGTTTGAATGTCAACATATTGTACATGGACTCAATTTGTAGATTCGTTCGATGTAATGTTACACTAATCCGCGTGCTGCAGTGTATTGTAGATCTTTATCTACATGTAAAATGAGTATCCTCTGAAGGTCATTTGAAAGTCAACATTGTGTTTTCGTTAGATGTGACGTTACATTGATCACAATACATTAGCCTCTTCGAAAAATAGACGATGGCCTCGAAATGTCGAAAATATTTCATAATATAATAATTGTCTTCCATAAACAAAGATTCTTTTCCTTGCACATTTCCGAATATCATTAAAAATAACAGATATTACACAAAATGTTAGGTGTCTTACTTTGTGTAATACAATTATATTGTTATCACGAAGTGCTCATATCGTTAACCATGGACTTTTTATTGGATTTGAATGAAAATACATAAAGTGAAGTGAGAAGATTGCAGTCGAATTTTTTAAAAATGAATATATTGACGCGGAAAATAATTAAAAACTGTTGTACCAATTCCCGGTAGTTATCGTTATAGTGTCTAAAGCGTAGAACAATGACAACACAAAACGGGCTTGCGACGGCAAACAATATGATGTTAACTTTTGTTTTCCGTGAATTAGGAAGTTCGGGATGCATTTAACTCGCGGTCGTATTTTGTTTAATGCTAACAGGCGATGGAGAATTTAAAACTCCCACGGACCGGTTAAAATTAATCCCCAACAGCGTGACGTATGAACAATCAAACTTTTGAACAGGCTTGAAAACTGCGCGCAACGAGCAGTGTAAATTAATTAATCGGAACAAACATTCGTGCACACATTTTACTGTTTAACAATAAACACTCCTCACTTCCCGTCCCCGCCGGCGTTTCGTGTATTAGATCTCTCGCGGAAAATAATCTGGCAGTCTCATCTGATTTCGTAGACTCGAAATATAACACTTGGAAAAGTATAAAAAAATAAATTTCTATTATCCCGATAATCAATTTCGGACTTTATATATCCTCAGCGGATTCTTTCCTTTAAAATATGCGATTGCCTTGTTTAATATTTTTTCCAGTAAACTCTATAGTAGTATTACACACGCTAAGCTATACATTGCGGAATTTCTTCGAGGCAAAATTGGATTGAAGCAAACCTAGATGCACCAAAGTATTTAACATGCCCGTTTTGCTTACGATGTTTCAATTTTTTTTTATAAAAACAATCTACCAGCTTGCAAAATGTTGAGAGGCAATTGCAAAAAGGGTGTCGACTATACAACTGACTAATCGTCTACTGATTAATCGACTGAGCGGTTTGCATTAGAAATCGGACAAGCACATTTGCAATCTTTTAACCTACCAAAAATCGGATAAATCCAAATAAATTCAATCTTGTCGTATCCACAGAGTAACACGCGGCAATCGCGCTCAGTGGCCGATATCGATCAAAGTTTAATGAAAGTTCCAGTGTTAATCAAACACGGCCTGGGTCGGTTCGGTGGCTAATTTATCGCATTCCGAATATTCCGTTCACCTCGATCGTTCGTTATCGTCGGTTCCATCGTACGTCACGGATCAAGCCGTACGGCAAGGTTCCGAGCAAACAAACGGGCCCCGTGTTCGCGCATAAAATAGTGTTTTTATGGTTACCGACGACGAACAGCGTTTCGCTGGTCTCGATTAAACAATGGAACCGTTCTCCCCGTGCAACCCACGCCCTCCCCCCTTGCCCCCTTGTCCTCCCGCGAGCCTGGCTGCGCTCGACTGCTGCCGGTGGCAGTGTATAAATCAGGAAGACGACTGTACCCACCAACGACGATGTATAGAATGGGCCGGGAACGCGGATGGTGGTACGGGGGAACGGGGAATCGGGGATCCGAAGCAACCGGGAGGAGGGAGCAAGAGGAGGGGTCCCGAGGAGAGTTCAGCAGGAGGGATTAGGGGGCACACGATCGGTTCCGTTGCATCCGGCGCAACCGAACAGCCTCGATGCATCGTGAGACGCTTCGTGACTAGAATCACGGCTCTGCGACCTTCCAGCCGCGTTTCGCTCATCCTTTTTTCGTTTCGCGACAATTTCCAATCCCATCATAGGATCCTCCACCCACCCTATCATAAACCAGCTCTCTAGGACCGGCTCCCAGCGTCTGCGAACTCCCCACCCATTCACGAAACCACTAGAATCAGTGTTCAGTTAAAAATAATCCAAGTGTCCCGGTGAAGAACAGTGTTATGCTGAACGTAAATAGTGAGGGAAGTGTTATAGTCAGAACCTGAATGATGTCACAAAGCTACAATGTGATCGTCATTATTGGGGGTCTTATCACGATCATATATCTGTGTTTGTCAGGAAGAACGCCCCATGTCTTGTACTTTCACTTTTGAGATATTGCCGTTTAAAGTTTTGATCATTAATGCTTTGCCATAGGACATCGGTTAAATTGCATTATTGTTTCGAGCCTTTCGAATTTGTTTTTAAGACTTTTTTTTCTGGTAAATATGTAATTTTTATACTATATTACTCGATGAATGCATGGACTCAAATTTTTAGAAATTGTGACATGCGCCGTTTTTACATGCAACCACAGATACAATATTTACTGTCATGGTTCTGTGACCTTCCAGCGTGTCATCCTTTTTTCTTCTCGCGATAATTTAAATCCCCACGACCCGCCAACACATCCATAAGTCAGACCTCTCCAGACTCTTAACGTCTACGACGTTTCTGTTGACTCACGAAACCATTGGGACTAGGATTATTCGATTTACCGGTGGACGTGATTTAACGGGCACCGATCGCTCGCCTCGTGGAAACGTGTCGCTATAGTGGTCTAACGGCATATA
The DNA here is from genome assembly GCA_028455615.1 of Lasioglossum zephyrum. NCBI lineage: Eukaryota > Metazoa > Arthropoda > Insecta > Hymenoptera > Halictidae > Lasioglossum > Lasioglossum zephyrum. The sequence continues at coordinate 2,257,397 of CM052332.1, forward strand.
AAAATATCTTAAGAGTGGACTTGACGTTGTTTGATATTGTTCTGTTATCGGATTGACCCTACACCTAGCCCTCCAGCGGTGGAAACGAAGATCGTGGAGAAAAATGATCGTTTTCGAGGGTGCCTGCTGTAACGAAGGACCTTGCATCCCCTATCTTGTCTCCGCTTCTTCTTGTGGATACTCGAAACTTCAAACTGAGGTCTGAGCATCTCTGCAATTTGAATGTTTCAAGTATTTCAGAACAAAGGGTTTCGATACACAAGTATCGAAGAAAGAATGGTTACAAATCATGTCTAATTATCCTATATACGATAGTAATATTACTTACAAAACTGTAACTTACATATTTAGCGTTAGCGGATATTACTATTATACGAACTTGTAGCCCTAAAGAATTTTTACTGTACTATTCCTGTGTTCACATTACTGTATTGACTTATATTATTCATGTAAAGCGAAATAAACCCACAAGGGTTTAAAAAACTTATAAATTTAAAAAAAGCTCCCAAGCTTGAGAAACGCAGGATACAGGAGGAAGATAAAGTGAAGAACAATGTTTCTAGTGCTGTGATAACGTGATCAAATGCTCAAAAACAATGGAATATTTAACGATTGAGATAGGAGGTTACAGAGTTTTTGGTAACGATGGTATCTCTTATGGCGAAAGAAAGTAATTCCGACAGGATTCTGCTCGTCTGTCGACCGGTCCTGCCATTTCCGGCGGCTGCGGCAGTTCCACTTCCGGCCCGACGAAGCCCGTTCCGGTGGCCGGTCGCGAAAAAAAGGGAACGTCGTAAATGAAAATCACAGGCGCAACCGCAACCACCTCGGGACCGGCAACAAATCACAGAAAAGATGACCGATGCTATCGGCGTCGAATCACCGTTCCATTACGTGCGATTGTCGCAACCGGCAATAAATGTTGTTGCCCGGTGCGTTACGATCCTGATAAAATTTAAACGGGACGATAAACAGATAGACCCCGCTCTCTATCTGTGATTTCGCAGCAGCTGAGGATCGATCAGAATAACTATTCCCGCGTTCCGAATTTGTTCTGCTCGATTAATGCGCGCGGACGAACGGCCCCGCGTTGTTAGTCCGTATCGCACTCGCGAACCTGATAATTATGTGATTTATTTCCTGCGTAATGTCTCACTTCATCCGAAATTGTACAGTGCTTCAATCCTTCTTCACATTACATTTTTTTTCAGTGCATTATTCCTGTTGTCGCAGACAGGCGCGATAACAATCCTGTAAATTATGAACTGTTTAGTAAAATCGTCCTCTTTTACTAAAAATTCAGCACAAGAAATTAATTCTAAATTGCGAAAGTATGTGCATAATAAATAAAAATTGTCTGCACTAATTTCACGAAACAGCAGATATTACTTGGGAATCTCTTTCTTTTTGTATCTCTCGACACTACAGTGTAATAAGTACGTATTTCATACAAGATCTAGAACAAGAATCATCGTTTAACATTTCGAGTTGAACCAACTCGTCCAATACGAAAAATTATAAATAAAAAGGAACCAGTTATTTGTCTCGAGTTGAATATTCGTGTGTCAGACGTATAACAACATGTTTTAAGATCGCTTGTCATTGGTCCTTATCATCCCACGCCTACGGATCGAATAGAAGAGCGACCGAGCCCACTCGATCGAAATCATCGCGTGATCTCGTTGCGAAAACAGTGAATCGCCGCATGCAGTCATTGCATCCGATCCGAGGGAATCATCGCCGGTGCAGTTGCATCTCCGAACGCAGTCGTGTACTCCGAAGGGACGCGTTTCTCCGTTCTCGGGCAAGCGATTTATAAACGTCCCTCCGGTAAATCTTCGTTCGACAATAAAGCACATTCTCCGCGTGTGCCATTTCGCGTTGCAGAATCGTAAAGGCGCGTCTTACTTGCAGGCTCCTGGACACTAGTGATTCGTTGCACTCGACACTCCACCTCGTAAAAAAGAGAAAGAAGAGAGATTCACCAAGTTCAGTAGAGGGCTTAGCTTCTTTATACTTGTCCGGCGTGCGAGAAGATATAAAGAACTTTTGAGGAGTTTTACAGACGGACGAACCAGTCGGAAAATTTCCCTAAGCAGTAAAACGCCCGTTCCGCTTGATTCGACGCTTTTCCGGCAAACGTTCCCTTTGCCAGTATTTATTTAACATTCCCGTGAAACACGAACGGAGCCGGATATGTGGTCTGAACCGCGATGCGTTTGCCTACTCCGCGCAGCTTTTAATATTTCTGGCGTCGCGGCGCATCCGGACGAGAAATATTTTTCTGCCAGGAAATCGGAGAGAGAAGAAACAATCTGTGCACTGCCGCCGCCGACGACGCTTTGATCACGTTTCGCGGATAATTGTTTGGAGAGATTAAAGACTTCGATAATGGCGCCCTTTTTATTCTAAAATTTTCGATGAAGCGTCAGTGCAATTACGAATTTCGTCGATGAGTTTAATCTTATTGCAGAAATAAGATACAGGATTATTAGTCTTTTATGTTCACCTACTTTCTATGTCCTTAATGATTTTCGAAAAATCTGTCATACTCAGAGTACATAGTTTAGCGCGATCATCTTATTCTTCTTACAGTGGATTGATTAAGAATTTTATTTCTTTAATGGTTCCAGATGTTCGTCAATAAATCAAAGATTTTTAAGTGTGGATCGCTAGAAGCATTGGTGATGTAGCGGCAGTAGATTTTCTGGAGAAATTCAGTTTGAAGTTTCGAGGAAATTATCTTCGGATTCGCTTTTCGAGGCATCTGCGATCGAGCTGCGAGAGCACGCGCGCGAAGGATGTTATTTAGCGAATGGAGACGTGCATTTCACGGCACCTAGGACTAATCAAATCTTAATAGAGGCGCTAATGAGAGGGCTTTCGGCCGGCGGCAGGCTATGAAGAGGCGCTGGGATCTGAGCGGGATCTGAGGAGGACGAAGGTCGAGAGCTGGTCATCTCGCTCGAATTATCCTCTGCGGTTTCGTGTCGGTGCATTCCGACGGTTATTCGTCTCACGTTCCTCCGTGCCCAACCGAAGCAACAATTATTATTACCCGCGGCCGCGACTTTTGCAATTTTATCTCAGACAACCCTCAACTTCGCCGCGATCCTCTTCCCTTTGATGAACACGACGAAGAAGCTCTCTCTTCTCCCCCGTCCGTGGAATGTTCATAATTATGAGCACGTGACTCGTTTAATTTCCTGCCTGAACTCACCGCTGCGCCTAGACCGACCAATTTCCTTCTTCGAACGGCGGGAGGGGGGTGCTGCCGACGCCGATCGACGCCCGTTCGACTTCGCCAACGCCCGTGAACGATACTCTTTCTCTCGTCCCCGTATTCCTATACCGCTTCGTTTTTCTAGGACGAAGCTGTCGATCCGAAAAAACGAACGCCTCCACTCCGACGATACAAGTCCCTACCGATACTGGATAAACGACGGAGAGTGCGAGCTAATTAATTTTTGCGAGACACTCAACTTTCCACGATTTAACAAATAAATGGAGCATACGGTTTATTCGGACACATTCCTTTGACACAGAGTTGTGCTAATTCAATTACTAAGTATTTTAATCAGATGTGTAATTGAGATACAATATAATTGAAATACAATGTTTAATTGAAATACAATATAATTGAAGGTGTGCCGTAGGCACGTCACGAGCAGTTAGTAAATTTATAAATAATAAATTCCTTCTGTTTGAAACCTTCACATGGTTTTTTCAACCTCTTCTTGTCTATTACTTCATTTTTCATAATTCAATTACAATGCATTTTATAATTGTACTCCATTGCAGTTACGAATTACATTGTAATTTAATTGAATGAAGATCTGAATTATAAATTACAATATAACTGAATTACAATGTAATTCAATTACTTTGTAATTATAATTCTGGAGTAATTCAATTGTAATTCTGCACGACTCTGCTTAGACTTGTTCTGTGTTCAAATGAAAAGAAATGCTTATTGTGTAATTGTAAACAATTTAAGGTGACCTTGAAAATTCCAGAACGAAGTTGACATAACATTGGCTGTCAATTAAAATGCCAACGGAGCACAATGCTGGAGAGCTGAAAATCTCGTAGAACGTTGTTGACCACCAGCAACGAAAATCCATTTGGGTAGTGACATTCTCGTTCTCGCGTTTGGGAAATCGTGCGAATCCGCTTTGCAGGGTGTCGGTTCACCGGTGTTTGTTTGCGAACTTAGAAAATTCGAAATTGATTTTTTATCGGATCAGCTTTGCTCCGCGTCGAGTATTTTCAAACATGAAACGAAGATAAACGACCGGCGCGGAAGTGCGAAATGACAAACAATAGAATAGCAAAGCGACGTGGTTTTTTCGAAACTGTGTTGATGAAAGCTGTCTTGTCACGTTTGTATTATAGTATTGCGGAGTGCAAATCTGCTAGGTCGAGGTCCGTTTCAGATTCGAGACGAATAGGAAATTAGAAAGGTACTGAGAGACTCAATAAAGAGACTCAACAATTTGACTAATTACATATAATAATATTTTGAAATTCTTGAAATTGTGTATACTGTTTTACATTTCATCTACCCATGATTGTCATAAGCGTTTCAAATCCGTAATTTAATTATGATACTTTTCTATAACAGAAGAGATTGTAATCATAGCAGGCAGGGATGGTTCAAAGTAAAAATTGGCACATTAATTCTGTGCCAAAGTACTAGTTAAATGCCAGTTAAAATATCATTCAGATCTTTCATGACTGAAAACACGAAGAACACTGAAAATCATGAGTGGTTCTGATTTTTAGGCCAGGTACAGTAAATTTGAAGCACAGAACGCGCAGGAAGAGTATACAAGGCAAGAGACGTTTTCCGAATTTAAAAAGAAATCTGCTAGGCTGTGGATGCTCTCGTTGGCGGAGAACAGGTTGTAAATTTTTCTTTTCGCCCAGATGATACTGTAATAATCCGTGCTCGTAAGAGAACGTTACAGCCGATCGAGTTACGACCTCATATATGTATCGGATACTGTTGGGATACGGCACGTCCAGAACCAGAATCAAGAACCAGTCCTGAATCCTCCTCCGCGGGAGGTAGGCATCGAGTGACCTCTGACCTGGGAACCGGGGCATCGGCTGCTTTCTCACGTAACGGTTACGACACAGCTCCGACTACTACGGCAAGAAAAGACGATGTCGATGTTAAGATACATTACCGATGCCCTTAGCGTCAGAGAAGTAAATGTCGAACGGCTCTCAGCCCCAAAAAATCCTCCCCATTAAATCGAAAAAAGAGGGCGATGCTCACGGAACCGACACGTACCAGAGCCTCTCATTAGCCATGCTTCCTACGCTGCTTCTTAATATTTCACTGTGTGCACCCTCTAAAAAGAATCACTAATCAACCCTGCTCACTGATTAAATGCTGCTGTGTGCTTTCATGTTTAGACTCTACTAAACTTCATCTGTGTTTGATGCTTTTTGTGTGATTCTATGACACTAATCGTAAGAATCGTTGGTAATTTCTATGATGCGTGCACTGTGGATTTTATGCATTCATGAAGAAAATTGGATTAAACAAATTTTTATAATTACTGTGTTTTGCAATTCGCGAAGACAACCTACATTTGGCACAAAGATCCGCAGTCTAGTGCTACAGATTACAGATGAATATACGTATAAATTGAATAAATATAACATGAACATTTTATCGAATATAAAGCTTGTTTTCAATGCAATTTCAAGTGTGTTCCGTATTCGTGATGCATTATAAATGTATGACATCCGCAGTCTGGTCATGATGAGTGTAGTTAATTGTTGTTTGAGACAGATTAGACACAACTAATTAAAATTGAACGATTGCAAAGGAAATGGCCGTTCATACATTAGTAGAGAATGAAATGTATTTTTCACTGAACACCTTTGTGTGCAGAACAGTGAAAGAGTACTCACACCGTTTGTTTAAAACAATCGCACAGTCAGCGACAATATAAAATGGACAGACGACTGTATCGAAGGTTGTAAATTACTAATTCTTTCATACTTATTTGTTAACCCTAGAGAAGAATATTGTGCATGTATTGTGTATACTATTCTTCCCATCCTGCTCCAATAAAAATAATAAACAATTTTGCAGTGCTATGCGCATAACAGTTACTGCACCATGTTGTTACTGCCATCATCATGATTCATCATATAATATTCATTGTTTTCTATGACACCGTTCTATTCTTCGACAACTTTTCTTAATTAAATCTGAATCAATAATTAATGACAAGAGATAATCTTCAACATGGTTAAAAACCGACTTTCTCATCGACCCAAGCACAGGAGCATTGCGTCTGGAGTAATTAATTAAAATGTTGCCAGATAATTAGTACATCTGAGGTAACTGAAATAAATTGAGATGGCTTGTTACTATAACTTGACAAGATTGTGTAAGAATTAGGTATAGAAGCTGATGAATACAATAGGCGTACCAATTGAGTCAGGATTTAAACCAAACTACTGAAGATTAACGATCGGAAAAATTCTAGCGTAAGGATCGGGAATTTGATAGTGGAGGTAATAGAAGAAAGTGGAAGAAAATTTTGGTAGGAGGTAGTAAATGGCAAGGACGCTGATTTAAAACTGTTTATCTTGCATGGCGACGGAAAGCGCTTGAAAAATATCTGCAGAATCCCATTCAGCTGTTCGGCTAATCTATGGTTTCTACTCTATCTAATTTATGGTCTCGAAAAGCCGTTTTCGTTCAGGGTGCTTGAATACCCTTATTTCGTCTGCCAATTTCACCTTCAATTTTATTAAAGGTAGAGACTTATGGGCTATTACGGATAAAATAATAATATCTATTAAGAATTCTATAAAAGTTCAATTATAAATATTAATTTAAGAATACCAGGAAAAGCTATGTCGACCTCTGGCTGTATAATAACGAATCAGACTGGTGGTGACGATCTCGAATTTGTTAATCTAACGACCTCAACAACGAATTGCAATTGCCACAGTTCTACTTAACATAAAAGTCGGACAACGGTCGAGTAAACATAAATAAATAAAAATTCTAATCTTGCACACCCAGCACAATAAAAATTCCTAACACATGCCAAGACTTCCATCGACATCTCCATCCCCAATTACCACCAGCACAGGCCCCCCTCGCGTCTTCCCGCCGCCAACGAGGGTAGCATTGGGCTCCCGGTACCCCGGTAATCACGATCGAAAATTCCCTTGGTCCGCCCCTAAATCTCCGCGTTTCCGCTCGGAGCGAAAGCCCGTCGACAAACAAAATTTCGCCACACATATCTTTCCTTTCGGCACGATTCACGCGGCTCGACGCGGCGCGGTGGTGGGACGCGGGCCGACACGTCTGCCTTATTTTTCCCGACAGCGTTGAATAAATCAAGAACCCACCGGTACCATTGGCGTCGGCTTCGGCGACGGCGCCGGCGTCAGCGTTGGGCGACTCGCGTCGGTGCGAACAATTTCAGCCGGTTCGGTTGGCAAAGAAAGATCGCGAGACAGAGTCAAAGTCGCGCACATAGAAACGTCGCTGGGTGCCGAGGGGCTAAGGAGAGGGGGTACAACGGGCAAGTTGGACGTGCACGACCACGTCGCATGATCGCTGAATTATCGCCCGTGGATGTACCATAAATATGTATGCGCGAGCAGGATTCCGGATTGTGGAATGCACCGGGAGCGTGCAGCGTTGCTACCGTGCGGCCTGCAGCCCCCCTTTCGTCCCTATCCCTCGCCCCACCCGTTATCCTCTTTTCGTGGCCCCCCGCGTTTCGCCCCACCTTTTCATGTCCTACTACGTTCCGTCCCACCTTTTCGTGTGCCGGACCGCTTCCTACGGTTCGCAACGCGTTTTATTCCGCTCCGGGACGTCTAGCTGTCGCTCTACCATGGCCACGAACACGTGTCTACGTCTAGTGAGTCACTCGCATTTGCCGGCTGCTTCCTAGCTTCTGCGCGAAAACATCGTGGATACTGAAACTGATATGGGGGCGGTGGGTGTCCGAGATGAGCCGTCGCGGAGGTCAGGGGGCGGGGCACACTTTCATGTTTTCATCCGCGTTTTACCGGTCTGAATTACGCGCCCGTACACCGGCTGCGAATACAACCTCCGGTGCATACCCAGCGTGACCATCTTCTGAATCTTCGAATTAAACGCTGATTGTTATCATGTGGCGCTGAGTCGGATTTAGTAGAAACACGAAGCGTTAGTGTATGCACACCGTGAATAGGTTACTCGAAACTAAGGAATTAATGACCTCGGTACTAGAAACTTTAACTTTGGACACTAATCTCGGATCCTTCTCATCATCGAATAACTAGACTGCGGATTCGTTTGCGAAATTTTATGATTCTAAATACTATGGCTTTATACATTGATACACTGTGTTTCTAGCTTGTATCACCAATTTCAAACCACCCAGTACATCTTCCACTCTAGTTTCCGCACGCTTACACTTCGGCTTGGACTCGTGTCGCGGGCATTTCCTTTGCCCGCCTCTTTTTCCATATTTCTCTCTGTTCTTCTGACGAGCTTCTTTCTCCCCAAGTGTGTCCCCCGTGCTCTCACACGATGTATTCCTATCCCGGTTCGTTCCTTTTCCTTTTGCCTGGCTCTGTCTCCTTTATTCTCTCCGCCGCGCTCGCGGTGATTAATCTCGCCGGGGGCATTCCCGAAGGATACTTAGCCCTGATCTACGAGCTGGGCATCTATGTCGGCAGCGACTCCTTCCTTTCTCTTCGCAGACATCCCTACAGTCGAACTATAGTTTTTCCTACTATCATAGGAAAGGTCGAGGAAAAAGATAGAGGCGGTCGGCCGCGAAGACACGGATTTTTCGAACGGGTCTCGATTAGGTTTCGTCGCCGTGAAACACGATCCCGCGAAACGCGATCCCCTCAGTCGCGTTTAATTCCGATTCGGCCTTTATCGCGATCACCGCGACGCGTTGTCATTTGTAAAATCCCGCGTTGTAAATTTCAACAACGTCTCCTGCGCAATGTTTCCCCCTTCCACCCGCCCCCACTTGCTCTGTCGTTTTCTTTCTGTTCATTTCCTCCCTCCAGTGCCTCAGTACAGATGCAGTCCTCGATGTATACAATTACTTTCATTCAGTTTTATCGATTCATGCCGCGTCAGCCATCGACTTTGTATAGCCGGCAGCCATTTCAAATATTAGGATTACCGGAGAAAGAAGCCGACTGGCTGAATAGCTCAATTGACGGAGCAGCCTTCCGGCAAACGGAAAATTTCGGTTCGAGGGCTTGTTACCCGAAAGGAAATTTTGTAGATAGAAAGTAGATTGCGCCCGCGATAGCCACCATTTTGCTCGACCCTTCTCCCTTAAGCTTTCTTCTTTCCAACCCTGGTTCCAAAGTTTCGAATTCCTCCTTCTGCGATCCCTTGTAAAATCTTGGGAAATCCGCGTCTTACCGTTCTGCTGGCTCTTTAATGTATTGTTAGTTAATTAATCCCGGGGATATCTGTTCGCCTCGCTTAGGTAGATAAGATCCAATAAATTCGAGATTTCTCGAATTGCAACGTTGAAATTACTGCAGCTTTCATTAATTATATTGAGAACAGGGTACGTAGCATTCAGGAAAGTGAAACTAGTATCTATTTAGGACGTTAATAAAAAATTTTAAACAGAAAAAATTGCTATAATAGATTCCCAAAAGTCTGTCCCACACGCGTGTTTCTAAAGAAATATACTAGCGTGTTGGATCACTGCTAACCACTTCTATGTACTTGTCTGCAAAACCGATCCGCGTCGAGCAGACATACCTTCGATTATCTAGGAAACCAAACCCAATATGAGAAAATTTTATTCTCCCTTTTCAATTTGTTTCACCATACAGAAGCGCACACGATTCTCTAGAATACTAAGCCTCGTACGAGAAATTGTTATTCATCGTTCCCTTTTTATTTTCTCGTAAAATTGGCTTATCCGAAGGATGGGCGTAGCAGAGCGATATTATCTGTAATAATCTTTCAATTTCGATCGTTGCTAGGGGCTACCGAATCTCCTGGGCAAATCAACAAAAGCTCAATAAACTGTTTGAGCAGATAAGCCCGGCGCGGCGCAAAGGTTAGAATCAGCTCCGCTTACCAACACTTTCGACCTCTTAAATCCGTAACGCTCGCCGTCCGGATGATATATGCGATACCACCTCCGAGAACGGCACATAAATTTCCGGTGTCATATTCTTTAATAAAACGCGGCTGCGCCTCTGGTTTGCAATAATAAAACCGTACTCTCCGCTTGTCTCTATATCCCGGGGCACACGGCGTGTTATCGCGCGCTGCATTGTGATCATCCGCGACGTTGACGTTATCGTCATTCCGCTGACAATTTATCTGAATAAACTTGTTAAGGCGTGAAATTGAACATCGATAGAACAGTAAGATACCGGCCAGGACCCTCCGCGCATTAATATTCACGAATATTAGGCCCTAACAACGGATAATCGATACAAAAACCAGCCCACCGTGACTAATTTTTACCCTCCATTGTCCGGGTAATTGTTCAATTTCCTCGGTTACTAAATTTCGGCCGTAACGTGATCATAGACGGAACATCCCAGAGTATATTTAACGTTGAAATCGCTTTTGTCGTGTCTCGAGAGTAGACCAATACAAGTTGTACTCTCAAGAGTAGACCCGATTGTTCTCGAGTTTGTATCTGCCGGTGAACGTCTGCGCCAAAGTAATACTCCCAAAGCAGCACTATTTGTCACGAACACCTAATTCTACAGTGGCCGTTCGGATCCGGTCGCCTAACGTAATGAAGATAAACGACAATTCTACTTTTAGAATCGACGGTTGCTTAAACGTTCGCGTAATTTCACTGAATTAGACTCCGGTGGCATTAACCACAAGAAAACCGAGAATGAACGATCACAAAATATTAAAGACATTCTCAATACATAGTGGGATCAATCATTAATCTTCAATTTCACATCTTAAAGATTATCGAATTTGATACTTCATTGCATACTATCATTTTTATTTTCAGAAAGGTATCGCTTTATAGGTTATCGAGAATTTCAAGAGCATTTCGAGTTACGACTCCAAGTCTACCGATCGTAAATAAGAGGAAGCTTTTTTCCATTTATTTGGGAGATCGTTACTTTATTCGTAGACGATCGCCGGTTCGGTGGCCACTCTGTTCTATAAATACACGGATACAGCATCGCCGAGCTGTCACGCAGTTAGATAGGTGGAAACGCTTTCGGACACCCAGGCTCTTTGAACTATCCCCCCATCAGTTTAGCCCAGGAGGAACGGGCCACTCCTCTCGCAACATTTATTGCATCCACTCGGTCCTCTCATTAGACGCGGTGCCGTCTTGTTCCGCGGTCTCTTAGATCTAGCCGCGTTTCGCTGCTTCTCTCACGCCACAAATCACCCGACTTTATTGCAAACGCATCTATAATACCGATCGGCCCAGTTTCGATCCTCGTGCTCGCCAATAATGAAGTTCGAGGGTACCTTACCTAGAACAAGGTCCCGCGATCTTGGAAAAATCCTTGACAAGATTATCTATTCTAAAAGATTTAATGTAAATGTGTTTTAGTTGTAAACATTTAGTTGCGAGTCACTGGAAAGCTGAACTCATTGGAAATCTGTCGGGAGCAGTTTCGTATGCAAGAGATCGTTATGGTAAATAAATTGAGTTGGAAAATAAATCATGATTTTTAGGAAAGGAATAATGTATACATAAGCTGTAGCCTATAATATACGGAGTTCTCAAAATTCCCTCTCAATTTTTGCAAAGGAAAATGTTGCTTCAAATGATCTCAAACCTAATGCAACAAGTTTTACGTGCGTATTAAAGTTTGTATCGCTACATCCTGGTTGAAAAAGCGAATAGAGACGATAATTAGACGAGTACGAATGATTCGGTGGAAAAAGGCTGACATTGAACGAAGGCACGTTCGCCGAGGCCGTTCAATGATCTTCGTAATCAAGTAACTGGATTTCCGGCGAGGCTTCTCTCTGGTAACACGCACGGCGATAGTAATGACGCCGAGTATCAACGATGAAAGGGTACGGACACGTACAAAGCTGCGCGGCCATCGACGTGACAAAGCGTGATTTGCGTACGCGCAACGAGAGGACAGCGATAAATGGGTTTCTGGTACGACAAGTATTACAACGTTTACACGAATCACGGCTGGGGATCGAGAATGCACATGTGACTGAGTATGTTGGTGTGTGCGCGCGCTTGTGTGTGTGTGTGAGTCAGGTTTGGAAAGAGAAGGGAGACAGCTACGAACCGCGCCGGTCTCAATTGATAGTCGGCAGAGGATAGGCCGATCGCTTACCGTCACTACATGTAAATCATGGAATCCTCCCAGCGAATTCGGCTACGTAGCCACGAACGTATATCTCGATGATTTGTCCATCGGCTGTTTATCATCGGCAATCCAGCTGTACGTCAGGGACGGTTAACGTGACAGTGAAACTTGACAAAATCCCGCGACCGTGCCAGCGATATCATTCGAAAGAGAGAGAGAGAGAGAGAGAGAGAGAGAGAGAGAGAGAGAGAAAGAGGTAAACCCTTGTTCATGAATCCGGGCCGTTCGCGGGCACGACGATTTTTTATAGGATTTCGCTGGAATATCCCCCGCTCTCGAAGCCCATTCCAAATCCCGACAGGTCACAGTTTTTTACTCTTTTATTTCGTCGAAGCGGTTACACCAGGAATTCTGCGGTCCACGCTTCGCTCCGCACCGGACAGTGATTCTTCCCGCGAGCCCGTCCACGATTATGCCGATATTTCCATCGGTCCTCAAAGAGGGACTGTATCGAAGATAACTTAGTTGATCCATTCAATTCGCATTTTTGATTTGCAATCCAATTATGGTAGAACCTCCTTTAAATCAAATGAATCTGTAAATACCAAATAAAATTGTGTATACCTTTTAGTAAAAATAAATGTGCACAAACTTTTCTCCATTAATCCTTAGACTCCTGCGAGTTCTAGGCCTATGCCGGAGTAATTTCTGACTGTTTCGATATAAAACGATGGCTCAGGACCGGTTCCGTCGTATTTCAGATGAGTGTGCCTATGCAGAAGACACGAATGACTAGGGTTAAGTGTACGATTACACGTAATCTTAATGCGAATGGCCACAAATTCGAGAGAGCACTTAAGCTTTCCCTGGTAGTAATTAATACAGACGCACCGAAGCATAATTGTGAAATCGGAGAAGGATAATCTTTGGGTTGGAAAGAACGCAGTATCAATTTATTAACGGGATCTGCCGGAGAAGGTGGATTTTTTCATTCAGGCCGCGATGCCATCTCGTAATTAAATTTCGGTTTTCGCGCCGCGTCTGTAACCTGGATGTGAAACGAACCTCGAAATTCCCCGCGAATCCCGACGCGGCGCGGCGGTAGCTATGCCGTGTGTCGCTGTTGCAGCCGGCACGGTATTAAAATCACGTTAACGTTTACACGGTTTTTGAGCATCCGGCGGCCGGGTTCACGAGGTTTCTCTCCTCCTCCACCCCCACTCCCCTTCTCTCTCTCCGGCCGCGAACGGACGTCCCTTTGAAGTCACGAATGATTAACGTGTAGAAATTATTGACGATGATTGATTGCAATTCACAATTTCTGCCGGCCGTATTTTTACGGCGTGACGTCCCCGGACTCGGACCCAACGATCGACCCACCGCAAATCATTAGCTGCTGTTACGCGTGCAATTTGCACGAACGCACTCTACGCGAGCGTATCGCGACAGAAAGCTATTTGCCGTGCCTCTAATGGCGGCCTGCGGCAAATTAATTGTCACGCGGCTGTCGAACGTTCCGTTGCGCTCTCGCTCCCTCCTCTCTTGGAAAATCGAGTTGATACTGTGCGGGATTGTGGGGAAAGTTCGCCGAAGAATAGCTGTGCTTGCACCTGACTGCAGTTTTGGTTCGCGTTTTTCGGTCGCAAATTCGATCATTTCACCAATTCGACCTCGCCTCGTTACAATGTAATTAGTCATGACGCCGAGTTCTCACGATTCGAGAAAATGAAAGGTCGATTACGCAGCACAAATCAGTAGATGTAGACGTAGTATGTAGACCACTAATGTAAAATATTAAATTGATTTCGTTGACGTATGACATTCCCAGAGAAATGTAAGTAGAAACTGACAAAATAGATCAAACTATAAATGAAGACTCGAAAGACAAAAATCATTTTACGTTGATGTATGTTACACCAGAAAAACAAGTGGAAAGCGACAAGCAGATACAGTAGAATTGATCAGACGTATATCCACACACTCGATCGACAAAATAGATTTGCTCGATCACACTACGATTTATTTATGTTCATTTGTGAACGACTCGTACTAGATATGGCGTCCAAAAATGGGTAGAACTTGTATATAATTAGTCATAATTGAATTTTATATAGGCATGCAAGGATTTAAGGGCCCAATCAGTTTAACATTGATAAGCTGATAAGCTGTACTAGAGTCTAGGTATCCTCCTATTGAAAGCTCCAGGCACCTCAAAGAGAGAAGGCTATGATTCAATGCAGCCATATGTATAGAGAAATGACTGACCAGCTGACGTCATATAAAGAAGTAGGAATCGATGGATAAAGTAATAATAACATACCTCATAATGTTAAATTTGAATTTCCTGTGTTCTTTGTATCGTTTGTTGGTAAAATGACGCCGCTTATGGTGGCTAAAGGAATAATGAAGTAATTAGCGAAGTAGTTTTAGCTCGAATGGTGTATTTCGCTTACGTAAGACATGAAATCAATTAGCCGGTAATTGGGGTAAAAATACGGGAGACAAATTAGTCGGTACAACTGTGTCGGTTCAATCTAATTACTCTCTAAACTAACTGCATACTGTTTAACTTCTAATACCGATCGAACTGACTCGGTTACCTGATTGCTTCTAAAACTGATTATCTCTCCGGCGAAAGCTTGATTGCTTTCGGCTTGTCTGACCAACTGGCTAGTGACAATTGATTTCTGAATGCCACTATAATCAGGACCGTATGGATCGAGTCTTTGGACAGTTCGAGCTTCAGCACACACAAACTGCCAGCACCATGTACTATATGTATTTCACATTACATTCCTGTTACAATTTTAATCATGTATCCTTTGTTGGTTTCAAGATTACTATTTGACTCTGGATTCTAGTATTCAGTAGGTGAAGTTTGAAACAGCAAAAAGAATACAACAATTTATTTTGAACTCTATAAACTATTAGACGAAGAAACAAGGTGTCTGACTGGCATATTGAGGACCTAATTACAATAAAATTATTTAATTAATAGATAATAGATACAATTATCACTCAGAAATACGTTTCTTTTTCCTCATTTATACTTTGTTTACGCATTTCCAATAGCTTTTCACAAATACACAAACGATCCAAACAAATTTATTGAAGTTTGGCAGGACTGTCTGTCGGCTCAGCTAGTTGAAGATAAAATTTGTTGCAAGTTTAACAAACAGGTGAAGCAGTGTGTACCCGGTCCAATCAGAAACCGGCCGCTTTCTGGCCACGGAAATAACGCGTTATCGCGCACGGCAGAAGTTAATTATCATTCTCCATGATATTGAATGCATATTTAGTATTGGTTCTGGTACAATTTAATATCACCGCAACGCAGCGGTCGCGTCAGTTTGTTTACAATTATTATCGTGGAAATTCATCGGGGGCTTCGATCACGATACGTTTCGCGGGTGTTGGCCGCGCACGTTTTTGGATCGCAGATACGATCCTCGACGGTTGAGCGGCTCGCGTAAATTAAAATCACCTGATGTTGCTGCAGCCACTCGTTGTTCCCGCGAACATGGAACACCTGCGGACTATAGGTAAATACGAAATCGAAAAATCTATCGTAACTCGTGTACACATGCCGGCTGGCGGAGAAACACGTTGTACCTGCATGTTCACTTAAGGATCGTTAAAGAGAATGCCGAATGCGCCTATTATACGCGCAAAGCAAGAAGGCACGAGAAACTCGTAGGTACCACGTGGTCTCCCACTACGCGCTATACAAAAGGCATGGAGCCTTGCGTCAAGAGTGGGGATTCGCCGTTCCCCCTGCACCCCACTGACGAAATTCTGTGCCTTCTTTTTTTGCGCGTATAATAGTCGCTGCGCTCTGTGCAATTCAAACGAAAGTCCGAAAATAAATGGATGCTTATGTTATTTTGTTGTTTTTCATTCCTTAATAAGCCCTCTTTAATTACCCACCAGTTTTAATTCCGCAAATGACATTTTACATTTTTAAAACATTTGTATTTTCTGTAAAATTCGTATCAATGCCTCCGATCGGAAACTTTACGCCATGGGTACTAATACCCGAAGCACTACACGTGTACTAAACTACACTAAAGTACATGTATGTAAGCTTTGTGTACAGATCGGTGAGCCATATATGCTAGAGACAGGGCAGGACTAGATAGTTTAGAAAAGTAAACAGATAGATATACAGAGTGACAGTGAAACTAAGAGATAATATAGGGAAGCACAAACATTTAATTATTGATTCTCTATATTTTTAGGTTAGTACAACACGTGGGAAGCATGTAACAATTATTTATTATGTAATTAATAATAAACCTCTATATTTTTAGACGAATCAACCTTGTGTTTTTGCTTAAGAAAAGAACCATATTATATGTATGTAAATACACGCCAATCTCTAGTCTAATTTACGGTTTTGCGAAACTGGATGGTGAGTCTGGGTTAGGTGTGAAATTACACGAGTGTAGAACAGCATCCAGAAAAATTTGTTTTTGTAGATTCATCAGAGACTACATAGAATCGAGTAATTGCACAGTTTTCTGCGAAGTTTCCTCCGTGATTCGCAGTGTGCTGGAGCTGTTGGGTGTTGCTCTGGAATTGTTGGGAGCCGTTTGGCCGGGTCGTTGCACAATCGCAGCCGGGAGCGAATCGTTTTGAAATGACTCGTTTACTCGGGGAGAAAAGAAACAGCGTGGGGCGAACAAACGGGATACAATCTAATTACCCGTAATGCGCCGGAACTCGGAAACGAAGGCTTGTCGCTCGTCCCATCCCTTCCGGTCGCCGATGTTATTCGTCTGTTCGTTCGGAATGCAGTTACTCCTTCCCCGACGCCGATCGGGGCGTTGAATTTTTCTTCGCGATCTCGATTGCAGGGTTGCAAGCGTTCTTATCATCTTCTTGCAGATCCGAAGGTGTGCCCATAAAAATCTTGCAAGAAATATACTGACTCGACTGACTCGTTTATAATTAAACGATCAACTAGAGTTGGCGTTCTAACGACCTTCACGATCGATTTAACCGAGTGTCGAACAGATGATAAGTTCAACGCGTTCGAGAAAGGAAATTGACCGAAAGTGTCAGATTAATCGTCCGGGTCCCGTTCGATCGCAATTAAATGCCCGGCTAGTGTTGTGTTCAAATTATCGATCCGCTCAGTGTGGAGTGCGTACATGTACGATGGAATTATGAATTTTACATGTACGCCCTAATTGGCAGGTTCATTTAAGAGTCAGCACCTAGAAAAAGAACCATAATTCTAATTACCAGGTATATAACGAGACGACTATTTTAGAGGTCGTTCGGTGTACCATCCTCCACGGGTCACTTCAATCTAAGAGCTCATCAGTTACGGTTATATAACATCACTCGCCTCTTGCACCCTTTATTTTTTTGCTACTTAACGGCGCTAATAGCAGGGATCTGTAGGTGGTGTACCTCGCAGCCGATAATTGTACTGTTGAAAATTTATACACCAACCTGTGCTGATTTTTGTAGCAGATTGAAGAAAAATTTATAAGGAAACACCTTTTAATACTTTGCTCATTTTTTAAAAACTACATTACAGTACGTAGAAATAAATACAATAGGTCAGACTCTGACCACACATTTAAGAGGCAAAATTGATTTATTCAGTGACTGAAATTTACAAAAGATACAATAGGATAAATCAGATACACTTGGAAGACAAAATTGATTAGTAACGGCATTATTTGTATAAAATAAATAGGAAGGAAAATACAAGTAGAAACGGCATTATTGGTCAGACACGTTCCAGGTCCGCAGGTATGTCAGACAAGATTGACTGCTTCGATGTTTCATATTTTCTCAGAACAAATAAATAGGAGAATTATTTTACAAAATAAATTGAATGCCTGAGAAAATTTGAGGATGAGAAACGTCGTCATGGGATTATCGCGATTATTGTCGATTTAACTGACTGTTACACGAACATCGCCCAGTGCGCCGTACCGCGGCTTATACTTCCGGATGCGCGGGAGCTTATGTGTATCAAGCGAGCAACATTTACTTAGTTTTTACGTCAGCCCATGAATTTACTTGTCGCTGCAGCTTGATAAGTTTCTCGGGCATTCTGTCGGGTCTCCGCGGGACGGGCGATCGAAGTCGCCGCGTGTTTGGCCACGCACTGACCAGGGTAACGAAGACTGGCTGAATTTATGGCGCATAAACTCGCCCGTTTCGTGTGCTTTTACGAGAGGCGTGCGGCTTCGTGACAGGCTCTGCACCGGCCTAGCAAAGCTTCGACTATCATGCAAAAACCTCGGACCGAGACTTCGCCCCGGCAACTATGCTCCCCGCCCTATTTAATAAACGGTGATTTACATGCGTTTCGCTGCGTCGACAAATTTGGTCCTCGAGGCTCGCCCTGGCTCGTCTCTGATCTTTCGTTCGCGACGAAATTATCCACTAAACTTATCCGCGGACGAACTTTTCAAAGACCACCACCTTTTTCTCTCTCGGTGCGTCTCGTGTCGCGGCCGTCTGTCTCGAAATTATTTCTCGCTCTTAATAATCCACGTCAACGCTCACCCATAGGGACACCAACATTTCATTGTTCCGCGCAATTTACATCGTTGTATATCATGCGGGCTTTCCGGTTGGTCGCAAGGTGACAACTTTAATACTGTCTATTTCAACATTTCTATAATTAACCTTCGGACTCGAGTTCTAGGCATATGCCGGCGTCATCGACTCACATCGATATTTCGCTAATATTGTTTTGGTCTGATATAAGACGATTGCACCAGACAGGTTACCTACGGAACGTGGATTGACCAACCGGGAGTACAACAATACGAAAAACCTGTTCGTTTCTCTACAATTTCGCTGTAGGGGAGGTACACTTTCAGCGGAACAATGTAGTGGAGAAGTCGAAAGTTCCGAACTTTTAAACTTCTCTTCGGGAGTGCTACTGTTTTATTGTTATACAGCAAATAATCCGGAGATATAACCGCCCAGCAGGAACATAAAAGCACACAAGAGGGGGTCCGATATTAAATTTCAGTCTCTCGGCTTAGGAGACCAAAAACGACCATAAATTTTTAATCGATCCTGAACGATGCCGGCGCGACGTGTTTCCTTAAAATTCTCGCAAAAAGGCCGACATCGTCGTGAAAGAACCTGAAAGAGAACTTCCGGTTTACTCCGAGTCAGGCATCGAGTGCATCCGAGCGGAGTCTACGAACGAAATTTTAAACGAGCTCGAATAAATCGCCTTAAGCTGACGCCTGAAACTTCCTCTAACTTCCGGTAGATCGGTTTAAGCGGATTTCGAAGTGGATGTTTTAATAGACAGCGATCCACGCGCTCGCGTTTCAGCCCGCGAACAAATTCTCTATCCGGCACTCCGGAATCGCTTGTGCTCCAGAATTTATAGCCGAAACGAATGTCGTAAATATCCCAGCGACGTTTTCTATGGACGTTTACTGTTTCGTTCGTCGTTGCCTTTGACGCCACGCCCGAGGCTCTGCGAGCTGATTCCCGAAGGAAAAACCTTATCACGAACAAAGGTCCCTATTCTATCAGCAGACTCTGCAAAACTTGTAACGCCATTAACACAATTTTTAGTACATTTCGTGCCCGATTCCCATTTTGCAAGTCTTTTACGAGTGCAGAGATATGGGCAACCCGAAATTGTCACGAATATTCAATTAAAATGCACATTATGCTCGGGCGGAACGTTTATGGCGTTTCGAATGGTTCTTTTTCCGGGAAATTCGTGCTTTAACTGCGTCGAATATTTATAATTATTCTTGTTCTGAACATCAGCGTTTGCTACAATTTCGATAATTTAATTTTTTACATCGAGCTGCATTGGAAAAATTCAGTAAATTCTTTAAAATGCAAGGAAGCAGTTTGCACTTTTCTAAAGCGCAAATAGAAACGATTTAACGTATCAACCTCAAATATTGAACTTGTATGCGCTCGTTCAAAAGTTACTCTCTTCCGAAGACAGTTTGGAAAGTTACCAAACATCGCAATAATGTCAGACAATATGACGCCAATTTTGAAACTTTGTAGAGCTCGATTTTCCGCTATTGTGATTCATATGCGAGCGTACTTCGAAGTATCTTGTATTTGATTGTCAAAACCAGTTTCTGACTGTTTTACAAGTATCCAGTTTTCAGACATGTAAGCTGTTCTTGTATCCATTCTTTAATGTTTCTTTGTGCTTAATATACAGAAACTTCCCACAACCAATGTACAAATACTTTTGGCAAGAGCATAATTATTAACACTTTCACTATTACAAAATTAAATTAGACTATCCCACATTAATACACTGCTTCTTTTTATGTATTTATATAATGTAAAATACAGAGTACTATTTTGATTTTAATTATAAGAATTCATTCACTAAGCAGAAGAGACTTTTATCCTCCTCTAAGTTTGATAAAGAGACACAAAAAAATAAGATTTTGCCTAAAGAACACTTTTGCATTTGCAACATCACGTTCCTATCACGTGCTGATCAGGAGGCTGGACATTTACTAAAAATGTTGTTGGTTGAAGAAGGCTCGCGCGTCTGCCGGATGAGTATCGACCGCGGCAGGGTTAAACGCGGGACCCGTGACCCGGGGTGATCGTTGAAGCTTCAAGGTCGATCCCGGTTTCGCGAGCCTTTAATCACTTTGGAAATTAGCGGTGCAGTTTTGACGTGAAAACCGTATCGCGCGTTTGCCGGTTCCCGGCGTAAAGCGAACGCGCGTATTTAGCCGGCGTTTGATGCGATTAAGCCATCCGTGGGACCGCATTCGACCGCACGAAGCGGCGATCATTTGATTACGCGTCCCCCGGTTTTCCCTAATGCCGCTGCTGCCGCGCGGGATCGCGCGACATGGCGCGGAATCGCGTTGAAGCCGTGCGGGGCGGGTGCAGAGCGGAATGGCCCGTAGCTCGCGCAAGGAGGAGTCCATCGTTTCGGTCTCTCCGCACCGAATCGTTTCGAGATAAGCAGCGGCTGTTCATTAACGCCGTTTTCACGCAATTAACGCTTCGCTGGGACGCCTGGTGCCGACCGACCGACGAATAGGGGCTCCTTCAACCCCTACTAACTCTGCACCCCCATTCCGTGAGCCAGAAGTCGATTTAGACGGGGGTGGATGCCACATTTACCAGCAAAATCTGTTTTATTATCGACCTCGATGAAACACGTTAATGATACATCTTTAGATGTGTTATTCAATTTTTATTTCTTAGTCCAGATCTATTGATATGTTAATCAATTTTATTTCTTGGTCCACTGTTCTTGTTGGAAGTATGACAATCATAAATTGTAGGCTGGTAGAACTGTATAATGTTATACAAACAACAAATGTGCAATTACAAAGTTACATCATTTTATGAAAAAATAAACTAATTAGCAAGAAAGAAAATTGTTCTTGATGATATGCATCTTTGTAAGTGCACACAGTGTTCTGAATCTAAATATGCTATCTGAAAAGAATAGGGGAGAATATAGAATATAATATTTTTAACTGAAACCTTGTTTCTTAATTAAACAAACTATATATCCAGAATAATCATTAAAAAAGTTATTTTTCTTCATGCTCTGAGTAGCTCCAAATTCAAGACTGTATCGCAGTCAATCAGTTCGTTCAACAATAAAGCACGAATATCTGAATTTCACGTTCAAGCATTAATTATCGTTATAACATTGACGAAGGTCGTACGTATTTCACAAAAGCTGTCTTCGTATCCTGAGGCATTAATTATTATTCATACGGGGCTTTGTTTATCATTAATCGAAGATGTGTTGGTACATATAGTAAGTAGAAACAGTGAGGCATATGGTAGACAGACACGTAATCCGATGCACATTGAATCGATCCTTACCAATTTCGAAACTCTTTTTCTTCATAGACTGAATCTCTATGCAGCTTAAAAATGTCCTGTTTATCATTCGGAAGTTAAAGGAGCTACACACAAAGTTTTTACTTTCGTAAACAATCCTAATAAAACGAAAAACAATTGAAAACCTTATCTACTACTAACTTTTCTCATAGATTCATTATCCAATGAATTTATTATCCAATTTGCTACTATACACCTTGTACAACATCCTGGTCGCAACATTCTCACAGACATTACCCAGCAGCCCAAGCGACACCAAATTGTAAAGAACGGTTAAACAAATTCGTTGCTAGTTATTCGAAGAACCGAGCTGTCAAACTAACAAGATTGAACATACAGTAGAAAGCAATCTATCAACCGAATGCAGTAATAAACAGGTTCCTGCGTCGGGAATTCATTAGAGCCAATATACGTTGCCCAAGATCATCGATTTCCCATGAAGGATCGGCCATGCGGTATGAGAAAACGCCGAAAGGTAAATCCACGGTGAATCTCTTGTACGCAGACGTGTTCGAGGAGTTGGTTACGCATTCACACGTACCAACACGTGGGCACGGTTGCACGACCTCGGAACGACTTACGTTCCACGGTGTTATTCTAAGCGACATGCTGCCCCGGGAAAAGGTGCATTAGTCATTTTCCACGCTGACAGCTGCTTTAAAGCGGTTTCCTCAGAAGCCGTTATTCAGCTCGCTACTGTTCCCTTTCTACGGTGCACTGCCTTTTTGCGCCCCGTGACTTGCGGTTCTTCGCGTTGTTGCGGAAGGATCACGAGATTATTTTAAGCGCGACTATTGTCGATCCCGCAACCCTTCACCTTCAATCCCTCCGGAAAAATCGATGAGGCGGTTAAAACGGTTCGTTCCAACTTTTCAGCGCATTCAATAATGCAGTCAAGACTCGATCCTTTCAGCTTTTCTTGTTGAACGTTTCTTACATTGCATCGCGTTCAAAATTTCTTGCGATGCATTTTTAATAGTTTTCTTTGGATGCTGGAAATCGAGGCATTTGTTTAGAATGAATCGTTCAAACAATTTTATTTATTGCTCGTATCAAAATGCGTCTTCCTGTACTTTTGCGAAGAACGTAGTACACAAACGTGAACTTGCTGATGTAAATGACACATATTAGCCGTTTAGACTCTCTTTGTGTCTTGTTTTAATGATAATTATAATGTGATCCACAATTTGTTGTTTTCATAATATTTCCATCTAGTGCATTGAAATAAGTCAACACAGCTGACGAGGTTAGCAATTAGGGGCAGCCTATGACACGGACAAAATGTCGAGGTTATACTGCAGCACATGTTAAGAGTTTTTCGGGTATTTTCAACGTGTTATAAACCGTAGTCTCGACAAATAATTTTTTGAAAGAAGGTAACGGTTCACAGACATCGATGGACCCTCGACCTGAAGTCATTGCTTTGCCATCCACCACATACGGAAAAGAGGACTTTCTCAGTCCCACCCTTCACGCAAATAAAGGGGCGAGGGAAACGGAATCAAGCCCAAGGCGAATTGAAGTCGGTTTGCGAGACGTCAGAATATCGTTGAGGTTCCTCTAAATAACTTCACTTTCGAGCACAAGACCCATGGGGTCTCCTCAAGCCACCGGACTTGCTTAAAATCGATCAAATATTATACAGCAAGTCACTTGTAATAAACTCTCTGCTCCATCAATCAGTAACACAATTTTTCTCACAGCGATATCGATAGTCCTTCGAAGTTTTATTGAGTAGAAAATATCGTAATCCAGGAACCCAGCAGAGAAGGCAAAGGTAAATCATTCCACGTACATTTGAAATTGTTTCTTGTCCGAACAAAATATTCAACATCTAATAAACTATGGTCGTATGTTAGAGAGGATGATCGTGAAGAAAGACTCGAGTTTCTTTCATTATCCTCGGTTCGCATTAATATCCCGATGAATTGATCGAGCGCTCAGGGCATGATAAACCTGGAGAACGTCACCCCTCGTCAAAGTCTAGAGAGTCGAGGTTATGCAGGTAAAGGGTGTTTACAGTTTTCTTAGTGGAAGGGTCGCGGTTATGAGCGCGCGCCGCTTTTAAACCCATCGGAAAGCAGGGTTGTCGAACGGCGGTAAAGACGAGCGGGCAAAGGAAGGGGCGGGTCGTTTGAACGCCGGTAGGTTAATATAAATCTAAGATTAAAAGTGGTTGAAAACATCCCGGGGAACTGACGTGTAATATCTTGAAAGCATCGAAGAGTTCGAGCTAGAAAACGGGGGCTCTGAATTGCGCTCCACGGTAAAAGGGAAAATCCCGCCCGCCCGCCAAGCAGATAGCGCGGTGTTCCCTCTTTCTGACAGTGATTATACATAAATTAAACATCATAATGCCCAGCGGTGTACTAAAAATCTTCATTCTGACATGGCAAGTTCGCGTTCAGCCTCGCTGTTGACTGATATTGTGTTTTAATTACAAGCTTGTGTGCACCGCTCGGGAATAAAGCACCTCGGAGCGAAGCGTGCGCGCGCACATAGCCAGACCTTTCTTGTTATAGAATTTCAGAACACTCGCTGACGCGTCCGTGGCATTTCGTTAATTAATTTTTCAATTAAACGGATCAATTCCGCGCAATTTCCTGCCCTCGTCAATTACTTTCTTCCGACGCGTCGCGCATCGCCTAGTTATTCGCTCGCGTACGTTAAAGCACGAAGACTTATCACGTTCTATACCTCGGTCTACAGCTACTGTTACTGTAGAAAGTAGTTGTCTAACACTATCATTGGTAGTGATAATTATGTACTCTTTTAATAACGATGCCAGTACGCTCTTCGGTGTTTTGTAATGTTCCTAGTAAATATTCGACATCTCTCTCAGCAGCTGGTTCGAAGGCAGCAATCGAGGGTCGATGGTTCCGCGATCGGCGTCCGGTAATTCCGCATTAATCAACACGGTGCGGAGCCGTTCGTGTTCGATACGGCCGCCGATTTCTTGCGGCGGCGTCTAACCGAATCCTCGGGGCCGATCAATCTTGCCGCGGCAACGCGGCTCGCAAAAACGCGGCCGTAAAAGCGAACCAGTCTCTCTCTTTACGGGCACGTTGAATCCGATCCGCGATCTCGCCGCGAATGCGTTAAACGCGCAGTTTTTCGCCCGGCTATAAATTACGTTCCACTAAGCGATACGAGATACCCGAAAACGAATGAATGGGGCAGAAGGTGGTTGGAGACCGAAGAGCAAAGAGAGAGGGCGAGAGTGAGTGAAAGGGACAGAGGGGGTGTGGAGGGGTTGCAGAACGTATCTCTTCGCGGGAGCAAAAACAATTTTTCCCGCTCTCGAGTTGCGATTTCCAAGTCCGTGCTAGCCGGCCAGCCAGCCATTGCCCTAGCATAACACCCGGGGAACGGTGGTGGTGGACCCCAGGAACCCTTAAATCATTCGGTGCTCGACGTGCGCGAAAATATCCGGAGAATTCGGAAGTAAGCGGCTGTAGACCCGGCAGCTCCTTTTTGCACGGCGACGTGTCCCCCGTCGGCTGTCGCTAGGAGGATAAAGAGAGAGAGAGAGGGAGCGGGAAGAGTTGAAAAGAGGAAGATGAGGATGGGATGGGGAGAGGAGGTCGTAGGTGGGGTGCAACGGGTTGAAGGAACGAGGGTGTGCATCGTCGTTGGATGGAGATCGGGTGCACGCCTACGAGGAACGTGTCCCAAATAATCCCGAATTCGAACGGACAAGTGGGCGGATCTGGCCCAGGTCCAGTGGTACTTTCGGCAGGGTGTAGAGAGCGTGCCGTACGATGAAAAGCATTCAGCCCCCGTTTTCGAAGGCAGGAATCGTTCTCCAAATCCCTCCTTCGCCGGGTCCTCCTCGCCTTTTTCATCGTATCGTGGCGGAACGCGCGCCGTAGAACGGGGAACGAAAGAGCTGAAGAACGCCACGGGAACCGAACACGGAATCGGTGTGGGAGAAGTGGATGACGAGAGAGAGGCATTCAGCCACCATTTTCAGCCAGAGGGAATCGCGTCCTTCGGAAGCCTTTCGTGTCCCTCTCGTGCGCTTTTTTCTCCGGCCTGTCTTTCCCCGTTGAAAGACGGAGCACCGAAGGATGAAAAGTATATTCTTATTGCGTTCGGCTCTCTCTCCTTCTTTTTCTCGCTCTTGAGAACGAAGATCGTCACACTTCTGTTGCCGGTCGACGTCTCGGCGTCGCGGCGTGATTCGGTTTGCTAGTTCTTCTCGCTTTCATACACGGATATATGAAGTATCTCAGTCCATGAGGAAAAGGTACAATATTTCACAGAGCGGGATTTTCAAGGCCTCACTGATCGCGTTAGTGGAGATTACAGGATTAGCGGTACAGGCACACTCGATAGATTCATTGGTTTTCTTTGTCGAACAATTTGGGGTACTAGTAACATGAAGCAGGGTTATCAGTTAGTTGAGCATTGATACCTACTGTGTACTATTGCAAAAAACACTAGCAGGACAGCCCACGGGGTTCTCTTCGCTTTCCCTATCACCACCATTCACGCTCCCGTAGCATAAATGTTTACACGCACTGATTAGTATGCGTGCGATTGCTTGAACCAATAGCCAGAACTGTGTGAAACGTGTCCCTTCCACTCCGACCAATAGGAGCCGCATCCCTTGCACTTGTCCTTCTTCCTAGGAACGCACAGTGCAATCTCCTTTGCGCCTTCTTCTGGAATGAATAATAGCTTGGGTATGCGACTCGTGAATCGCAATTCGGTACGTGAAAGAGACCATCCTCGTGGCATCTCGCGATTCCACCTCGCGTTGTAAATATTCCGCGTGTCGTTTATGGCCCGTGTCCACGGGTTCGTCGCGTTTTATCCCCCACTAGTCCCGTATTTCGTCACCTTTCGAGCGTCACGCTAATAAGCTTGGAGCAGGGACGGATAATAACGCATCCGAAGTGGTGGCCGCGGCTCGTGTCGTCGACGAAATTAGACGCTGGCACGGCTATTCTCAGAGCAGCGACGTTCACGGTGTACTCGTCCCATAAACATCTTGCTTGTCGTTTATGAACGTCGCACCGCGCTGTGGTGGCATGGTACCGCGTTTGGACGCGGTGCCGCGGACACCGACGACGGTATTTTACCACGGTGTCGCGGAATCGAACCGGTTCGTTTGTCACCAGGCGATGCCGACGCGGATGATGAATTATGCATGTACATATGTTAGCGGCCCGCTAGACCGGGGAAATTTTATCGGTCGATAAACCGATCGACTTCGGTTTCAGACGTCGCGACCCTTCGCCAAAGTCGTTCATTGCTGCCGTCGGAACAAATGCATATGGAGCGATCGCGGTCGAAAGCTTCTTCGCCGCGGCCACCTAGACGGGCCGTTCTGCTTGTTTATCCTAGCGGAAATACTGGCGAGGCTGTCAAAGTGGAATATTAGAAGAATTCCGGACGATTTTTTTAGGAGACTGTGTTCCTTTTTCTTCAGATCTTGAACTTTTATCAGGAACACGCTTCGTATGAAGATCACCAAAGTGTTTGTACATTTATTTGATCCTATTCGATTTTATGGGAAATTGTTCAGAAATGAATACGACACGTTGCCCTGTCAAGAGAGATTTCAAACTTTATTATTGTAAACTATTTACATTATTTACATTATCCACATTTACCTGTCAAAACAGAAACGACATTTAAGTTCTCTCGTACACTTTTACATTTACAATATTGTTAATGAAAACACTATTAATTTATTCTTTAGCTTCTTGACTATTTTATATCGATCTCTGATATCGATCTTACAAGGTATGACGTCATGACGTCTTGTTCATATTAAAGAAATAGATTTTCTTTATACATTTAATAGCTTGCACAACGTGTACATTGTAACAACTAAGAGCTCTAATACGCAGCACTAGTACTTGGAATAGTTCGACAACACCGATAAGTAGAAATGGTTAATCGTAACCAGAGTCGCCAGATGCGGGAGAGAAGTTATCCTCTTTTTGCCAGTACCGGGCACATGACCGGACCGTGGCGGAAGTGTTGCAGAAGAGGAAGCTAGAGTGGGGGCACAAGTTATAATCCGGTGTCTAGTTGTAACACGTTAGTCCTTATATTCTTTCTCTCTTTAACAATGCTAACAATTCGAAGTAATACATCGATTCTAACATTCGAATCGAATTTTTTTGGAATATTCTAAAAAATTTCTAATATTATAAAAATTTTCTCACGAGAACGCAGGTAAACGAAGAATTGCGATGTTAATGTTATTGATATGAAGGTACTCGTTAAATTCAGCAATTCTTAGGGACTAAACTCGCCAGCGAAATTAAAACCATACTTTATGGTATGTTCTGCGTGAAGGTATAAAGTACGGTAGGTGTGAAAGGGCCACTATGTAAAAACCACAGAACGCCGCTACGAAGGAGATTAGTGTCGCAATAAATATTCGTGTAGTAACTATCCTAGGACAAAGGAAAGTTACTTAATATTCTCAGCTCTT
Source organism: Lasioglossum zephyrum (assembly GCA_028455615.1). NCBI lineage: Eukaryota > Metazoa > Arthropoda > Insecta > Hymenoptera > Halictidae > Lasioglossum > Lasioglossum zephyrum. The sequence goes on from CM052332.1 coordinate 2,286,000, forward strand.
GTTGAATGTCTGGCCTCTTTTAATAAACGCCTCATGAATTTCGTCGCTATTGTTGCTTCGACACTCCGTGCTTCTACACTTCGTATACTAATGAAGTGTGGCACGATACTTTCGTGTGTTATATCATTTTTAATAGCAATCTTTCTTCTTCTTAGTCCAAGATAAAGCATATGGATTTCAAGATAAAAAATCTACATGGTTTAGTTCTTATTTGTCCTGTTCATTGACTTCTAGATGATTTATCTATGTCAAGAAGAAGTTCCAAATTATTCCTTTTAATCAGGCCTCGGAATTAATGGCTCGCGACTAGTGCTCGGAGCTTCTCAGGCGCATACCATAGGAGCTATTCGTGGCGCACGAGGGCGACACTGGTCTCATCGACATGGTGAGATGAGAAGAATAGCCACGCGACAGCACAGGGGCAAGAGTAGAGTGGCACTAGGTCTGACTATCCACACCTCTAATGCTCCCGCAGTCACAATGTTTATGTTCGACATCACACGCTACATAGTATGTGTGAGCACTCCAGCCAATATTTCGGCTAGAGACGAAAATTCGTGTGAGGTGAGACGTTCCTATTCCACTCTAATCCAATCGCTTGCTCTTTCACCACATTCCTGCCAGAAACTTTCTTCTCATCTCACCACGATACATGTGTAATATTGTTTTCGATGAAAAATACGGAATATTAGTTACTACAGTGAATGTGTTCCTTTTTCCAACCCATGTACATGACTATTCGATAGTAAAATTACATTACCATCTTCGAGGATTTTGTATACCGAAAAAATTAAGCTTTGTTTTAGAAGAATATATATAGTAATAAAGGTGACAGGAATTTTCAAAAATCTGAGAAATTGGATTTTGTATTAGGAGAATATGATTGAGAAAAAGGTGGCACGAAAATTCAGTAGTACAACTCAATAACGAGCCAGGCGATAGAAATTTGTTGAAAAATTCAGTAGTATAACTCAACGATAAGCTAGACGGCCAAAATTTTTCGAAAACCTCGAAAAATTTGTTTTGTATTAGGAGAATATGATAGCGGAAGAGGTGGTACGAAAATTGAGTAGTACAACTCCACAACAAGCCAGGAAGCGGCAAATTTTTCGAAAATTCAGTAGTGCAACTCAACGATAAGCCAGGAGGCCGAAATTTTTTTTAAAACCTCGAAAATTGAGTTTTGTATTACGAGAATATGATAGCGAAAGGGGTGACACGACAATTCAGTAGTAGAAGTCAACAACAAGTCCGAAGTTGTGGAAAAATTGGTAATTCGATAAATTATATTATTTCAGAAAATATAAAAATTTTAATTTCCTGAACCCTTCCTTGAAACACGTTGCGTGTCCAATGAAACAATCTTGTCCGACATGATAAAGTCTCCGAGCCATTTCGAAGCTGGCTAACACCGTGAAAGATCTCGAAGAATGCAACACGGTGGTGGCAGCTGCGTCTTAATAGAAACAGACGAGGCCGTTGAACAGCTTCCGTAAATGGGCTTCGGTTCGAGATGTTCCCCGTCCTCGCGGAGCGGAACGCCAACTATCTTATACTTAATTAAGAGAAATGCCCGGAAGTAGGTAAAAGTGCAAACTCTTCGAGCCAATTGGGACGGCGGTGCTCGAAGTTGCGACGCCGCGCCGGTGTTTTTCCAGCCCAAGGAATTATCAATTTAGGCATTAGGACCACTTTCCAGTCGTTCCTGCGAACCGGAGCCCGGAGTTTGCGTTGGCGCTCGGACTCGGGAGGTTCAATTATTCATCCCGAGCTATGCCCGTTTCTTCTTTCGTTTACTCTTTTTGCCAGACGCGCGCGGAGGAAACCGCGGATACCTTCTTCTCCTCCGTTCTTCTCTCTTCTTCCATTCGTCCTCTTTTCCCGGACGAACTTACCCAGAAAGAGAAATACTCCCTCGAGGTTCTTTCCCCCTGTCCACCCACGCCGGAGAGGGCTCACGCCGGCATTCTTCGCCGGCTTCTCGAGAGATAAACAAATCGTCCGTTCTGTTCCCTTAACGAAAAATCCTTTCCATCGGCGATGCCACTCGATCGAACCGGCACGCCGGCAGCCAGCGGCGCGGTGATAAATTCATTTGTGCCTCCTCGAACCGTCCGAGCACCGTGGAAACATAATGCCGCGGCAAATTGAATTCCTCGGCGCCGGCCACGCGAGATTTTTCCGTGATGATAACTCGCAAACCATCCTGCCGACGCAATTTCGTTTAATCTCCTCCTGACGATCCCCGCGCAACCAAAAATTCCCCCGTCTTTTCAGGCCTCCGAATGTCGACCACGTGGACGTCATTCCTCCGTCTACAATGACAATCTCGTTAATCTCAGCAAGCATTTAAAAACCCTTAGAAGAAAGGGACCTGTTCAAAAGCCACTGTAAATCACGAATCGGTAAATCAATGTCGAAAGTAATATTCATTTTTGTTGAATCTTAACGCTCCACCTTATTACTTACCTGTATTGTATCAAAATGGGACTTGAACATTTTCTTTCGTGGTAAAAATTTACTGTTAGTGCTTAATTATTTTTTACGAAAACCTCAGCTGTGTAAAGCCACACATTAAAACAAAATTAAAAATTAATTAATTAAAAACTTTTCTTTAATGAATATTATTTCGTCATTTCCATAATGTCAATACTTTTAAAAGGAACGATCAGAACTAATTTACTCCGACTCCTCCAGTAGTCCTACTACAATTACTACTCTATTTATGGATAACATTAATGTCTATGTATAATATCGCCACTCTACTGAGAAGAAAAATTACTCTGATGAGCCTAATGATCGTAATCCGTGTTTATAACATACAAGTCTATGTGCAAATGCTCCTGTCGAATTGTCTAGTTATTCCGGTTTTTGCGCCGTTCCGCAGAACCACATCTCCTTTTTATTCGTGCTAGACGAGTCGAGTTTTTCGCGTAGAGCTCGACAGAAGGATGCTATGGGAAACGCAGACCTCTTCTTCGTCACCTGCTCACCCACCGCATAAGCTCGCTTCGCCGAATGACGAAGCGGATATGAACTCGAGCGCGGTGGCGTGGTACACGTAGAAAAGCCGCGTCGGAAATCGCTGTAAGTTTATCGCCGACTGACTCAGCACCGTTGCAACGTATACGCGTGCACGTTGCATTTAACTAGAATTAACCAAAACCGAGAAGATCGAGATATATTGCTGCGTCAGCCACCGGAGGCGAACAGTTTCGCAAATGGCGGATGAGCTTCTATACTTTCCGCTGTTGAATAATACAGGGAACGTAAGAACGGACGGGGATACCGACGACGAATCGCAAATGAATCCCCAATTAGACACGACAAGGACGTGGGTAATTCTTGTCGATTGGACGATAGTTGCCCTGTATTCTTCCCTGGTCTGAAGAAACTGATCGACCAGTGAATACTTATTTTTTATAAAGTTTATAACGTACTTTGAAGAAGATTGAATTAGGTGGATGGATTGACGGACAAATGGTATGCATTTTTAACTTCTTGTTCCTGTGTTAATCTTTTATCATCTGAGATCTGCGTTAGTATTTTGTTCAGTTTATGAAATTTAATATAATGCGATTGAATTCAATTAAATCTTGGGTGGCGAATGAGTTTCAAAAATTTCATAACTAAAAGCTATTGTTGATTATTGATTAAACGGTCCTTATGTTCGTTCTGAGTCAGTAAAAATGAATTCTCTAAAATTCTGCCTGAAATTTTCAGCTATCCCGTACGATACTAAAAATTAAGTCCAACGTTCAATCTATTTTGCTTTGAACCTCCCTGTAATAAAAACCAGAAAGGAAAGTAATTTAGCACGACACACCAAAGCAACCCTAGCTGATCCTCTAAAACCGCTGATGACAACCCATCTTCCTGTTCTCCCTCTTACCATTTCCTTCGAGAAAGTCAGCATATCGAGTGAAACCGCGTAACCACAACGACATGATGTCCTCACCGAGTCATCGTTCGACCATGCAGCGTTTTTGACGTCTTTCGAAGACCAGGCGCGAAAGGTTGGGCCAATAGGAACATTCCTTTGCCTAGCGCCCGCATTGCAGGCCAGGGGACGACGATTTACGAATCGCGTCGTTGATGCGGGATCACCGTCCTCCCTACCCGGCATCTGGCCGCTATGTTGCACCCCTCTATCGATCTGCACCGAGGGAGGATTTAGGGACGCTTCGTTAAACCGTGCTGCAAGGCAGAGAGGAGAAAAAAGGTAACTTCGGCCACCGATTGGGCCAACGGTCCCTGGAACCCTCTTGGAGGAGAACGGGGGGTGGCAGATTCAGTTCCCTTCGTTCTCCCTTTGGTCTCCCTTCGGTCCCCTTTCAGTTCCCTTCGGTCTCCTTCGCTCAAGGATGAATCCCCTAGCTGGATCTTCCTCGATGGCTTTTGGATGGCCGCCCAATCGCCGCCACATATTCCTATCGGCATCCTAGCTTCGCTGTCGCTACTCATTCCATTATCCTCTCCCCCGCTAACCTGCCCTAGCCTCCCACACCCGGTATCCCAGCCGCGGGATTTACACACGCAGCCGCAGATCCCGAAAAACGCAAACACCTTCAACGTTATTACCTTTATTAAATCGGACGCCCTATCTCTCTCTCTCGCTCCATGACACTGTCTCTCTCTCTCTCTCTCTCTCTTCACCGCGAAGTCTTCCCCGCTCTAAAGTTTTTTGGGCAAAATGGAGGCGTGGTTGGAGTCGATCCAGCGGGCCACGGTTCAGACGCAGAAACAAGCCCTTCACCGACGCCGGATTTCATGGCACAGGATCCTGCGCCGGGTCTCACGCGATCCGGAAAATACACATTACCACTTATGCAGGACGTACGCAACCACGCCACCGGTCACAAGACTGAACTGGGTTAATATGGATTTTAGGGAGAAAGGAATCCCTCCGGGATTTACCGTTGCGCCACTGTTTGTAGTATAAATAGAGGGAACTGTTAAAGAATTGCTTTAATATCACGCGCCGAAGTTTTTGGGTACCTGGCCTGCCATTTTCGGAACTAGGTTAATATGGATTTTCGAGCAGAATTTTTTCGGCATTGTTTTGCTAGCCCGTGCTGCAAGTTAAACAATTTTTAGAGGAGTTTTGTAAAGGAATTTGCTCATTCGAAGAGCGCATTTAATTTAGTTCTGCTCCATTTCGTTATAACATTTACACAGTGAAATACTAGCTAGGAAAAGCCGCAGGAAAATACGTAAAAATATATTATAATTATTTTAGAATTTATAATTCAGGAATACCGCAAATCCATCGTCATCCGTCCCATCATCAGTCGAGTCTACGTTCTTAAATCTATATGCGAAACACAAGCAACACAATTTTCCAAAAGCAACAAATTTAAACGAATCTTTAGAGCGGCGATTAATCGAGCACTAAATGCGTCACCGGTGGGATTTCGCCAGCTCCATGTTTTCAGCGATGCTCGAGTAGCTTAATACTTTTAATCCCAAATTAATCTCGACCCTCGTCGCTATTCTTGACTGTCAATAAATTATGAATTCGTGTCAAGCTCTTTGCAAGCGCAGCACCGGCAGGAAAGAACAAAAAGCATGGCTGTGTCAGCGCGCACCTGGGCTTGCCAATAAATCTCATTAAGCGTCTCCCCTTAATTAGAAAATAACGGCTTAATTAAGACGAACGATCGCGGCCGAGGCGACCGATACCGGGCGTAGTGAAGGATGATTCTGTTCGGCGATTTAATTTAAATGGGCTCTGGTACTCTTGTCGCCTCGCGATTAGGCGAGTCTCCGTTGTCGCCGCGTTTAGACGAATCCCGGTTGTCGTCGGGATAGGAATTTTAATTCGTTTCCATCCTCGGGCACGTGGATATTAATTTCTTCGTCGTTATCCCCAGCGAAACGCGATCTCGTAATGTAATCAGTTTGCAACGTGTTTCTCGCCTCCTCCACCGGTTCGTGCTGGCGTTTGCTGCCAGACTCGACCGCAAACCAGTCACTCACCCCCGACCTCGATGTATTAATTATGTATCAAGCCTTTTCCCGGTCCCTGGAATCATGTGTGACCCGCATAATCTGTGGCGAGCCGAAACCCTCATGCAGCGGAACTCGGACGCGACAAACCCGCGATTTTTCTGCGCACGTAAATGCCAACCGGACCCGGGAAAAATCGCGATTTCTCCTTTTTTTTAGAGGAGCACTTTACATTTGCATTGAATTAGCATACGACCGGCGGACACGAAATGGAGCGTCGTAAAACGACTTTTCTTGAAAATTGAACGAAACACGATCCTCGCGTTTCTGAAACCAGATCCGCGCAAAATGTACACCTATGTTCATTGAATATGAAATACAAGTGTATGTATTTTTGATATTTACTGGTGAGCGGTGCTCTTCAGAAGTGGGAAGATTGAAATTATTTAGAATTGGTGTATGATTTTTGTTGAAATTTTTCTTTCAGAAAAGCAATTTCTGTGAAAAAATATTCTATACAAAATTAATAATGACACAAGGAACATCTTTCACCTGTTTCCGATTAACAAACAGGGCTTGAACTCGCGAAAGGATTTCGGCGAGCAACAATTAAGAAACTCTTGCTTGCGGAAGCCTCCTCTCCTTGGAAGGTCTGCTTTGTGACAGCAGATTCAAGGGGATGAAACGACTCTGTCTTTTCTCACATCATTTTGCAACTGTCAAAACAGAATAAGAGAGAAACAGGGCAAAAGAGTGGCTACAAAGAGGGAAAAGAAATCAAGCGAGATCTCCGAAAGACAGAGCACAATGAAGAGATCAAACGAGGGTAAATGAGAACGTGAGCTAAAGGGAGAGAGAACTAAAGCTGAAAGAACGCCACACGAGCGGAGAGGAAAGCGAAGATAATAGGGAACGGAGACAGAACCGGGAAAGTAGGCGCGTTTTCACAGAGGTATATACAGTTACGGACCTTAAACTAGCAGTTAATTAGAACCGGTCGGTTCCGCGGAATTGGATTTTACGTTCGGTTATTTTATATTCCTTGTCTGCACCGGCCGTGACGTGTGCTGTTCCGCATCGTTCCTCTCTACTCCGCTCCGCTTTCCAACGCTTCGGTCGAGCGTGCGGGGCCGCGCTGAAACGCATGTGAATTCGCCAGATGATTACCATTGATACCGGATAATAAGCTTAGTTAAAACTGCCGGCTGCGTTAGCCCGACGGTGATAAAAGCTCGAGCGCGCCGACACGTCGAAATACCGGATTGTGTCGAGCTCTCTCTCTCTCCCTCTCTGCCACCTTTATCCCCCTTTATCGACTTTTCATCCGTATCCCGTGTTGCTTCCTTCGTTTCGCGCCCCGACGATTTCCCTTCGTGCATTTTTATTCCCCACGTCCGCGTGCCCGGAAACAGCTCGACATCTCCAGCAAAGCGCCCACTGTTCACTGTGGACGTGGACCTGCACATTCTGGGACCCCGTATATCCTGGACGCAGTACGCGAACGCGTCCAACGAATTAGCCCCTCGTATTTTCGAGGCTCGTTACCGACACTCCGCCCAGGCTTACCTTTCCCCTTATTTCCCGTTTCGAGCCCCGCCACCCCCATGCAATCCCGTTCCGTGTCACGCTTCGGACCCCCGGGCTACCAGGATACGCCCCTGCTGTATAGGCTATTTCTGAAATTTTTACTTCGCCGGATTCTTTGTACGAACCTCCCCAGTTTCATTGTAATCTGAGATTTTAAAAAGAATTCCTCGTACAATGCTCTACCATTGATTCATATAAATTAGCCCTTATTGTTTATATTATTGTTGAAGTTTTTACTTGGTTAGATTCTTCATTGAAAACTACACGGTTGAAGATAAAAATTATTGAATCGATACTTGTGGTCCTGAAGGTATCAGCAATTGTAGTATCAATTATATAATTATTATATAATTGTAGAAATATTTTTTACGGAACCATTGCTCATAAAATTTTTACTAAAATCTGTTCTATTTGTACTTGAGACTGAGGTGGTTCTCTTGTTGGTATAATATGGAGACTGGCAGAGTAATGATAATATTTCAACCCCAAATTTTGGGAATCGTTGTTTCTCTAGAGCCAAATGTAAAATAATTAGAATATTTCACCATTATCGTACGCTTATTACACTCCGTTAATCCAACATGTTTGTTGAGATAGAAAAATATGTAGGGTGTCATTAAGTAGTAAAAACATATTCTAAGATGTTTGAATAAAATAGTGATTCTTTTCCATCAGAAGTTCCGAGAATGGTGTTTCCTCATTGTGAGAGACATAATCGCAGCGTTCCGCGAGGCCTCGCTCCCTTTTTAATTCCGGCCATTAGGTCCGGGGGCTACTATTCAGCTTGATTCATACGTCGGATGGTTACGCGTCGTTACGCGTCCCATCGTGATTTCCTGTTTCGTTTTCCACCGGCGGGCTTCGCCGTCGCTCCGTGTCACAACGGAACATAACTGCTGTTTACATACGGCAAAATACCACCGACCTGCTCGCGTAATACCCCGCGCGCGTCTTTGTACGAGAGGCCGGGATTCAACGGCGCGGCGTTTGAATTAGTTCGTTTCACGAACCCGTAGAATTATGTATCATGTGCCGAGTTTCTGTTTATTCTATATTAATTACCTCGGGAGACGAGTATACAATGGTTGCGACGAAGAGTTTAAGCTTCCCGGTGGCGAACGGGCTTCCTTGTTTCGACGGGCTACACTTTTGTTCAAATACTACTGACAAACGCGTAGAAAAACATCCACCCTTTGTATTTCTTTTTTTAACCAATCGGTTGTATGTATGCCAAAAATATTGGTACAAGTAGACGTCCTCTTTGATTAATCCTTTGGGCAACTTGTAAAATGATTTTAGAATGTGTGTTATAGTGTATCATAATATTCCAAGTGTATCTGCAATATGTACGTTAGTTCGTGCCCCAGTTTCAGCCATGGGTGAAAGCTAGGGGAGGGTAGCCGAATTGAGACGAGCGCACAAGATGGATCTAGTTTACTATTCATTATCAATCTCTACCATTAATGACACTGTAAATATTTTTCTTCTGCAAGATACATAGTTAAAGCAAACGCAAAGTACAATTTTTAATGAATGAATATCATTGATAATCAAACTATAAGTATTTCTGTTCTTCCAACATATATGATAGTGTTGGAACACAAGGTAGTCAGAATAAACAAATACAGTAGGTCGTTTTAAATCAATTACCATTAATAATATTTCAAGTATGTATTCTTCTTCCTCATGATGATGATGGATCAATCTCACATATTAATCAAACAATGACTCAAATATTGATAAATAGAAATTTCCACGTTTTATATCCAAATTAAAATACACCACGTCACGGGAGAGTGTCTGAACAAAATCATAATCGAAATCAACAAGTAGCGTATATGATGTAACAATTTCTATTCTAAATTGTCGCTGACGAAACAGGATGTTCGCAGCCTAATAAGATGAAAATCTGAGCAACAGTTCGAAGGTCCATTCTTTTAGGCGTATCGGGGTAGCAGAGGCACCGTAAAAATGGAGACAATAGCGTTCATTGGCCAATCGTGTTTGAACGCGGCTTGTCGCGGTGTCGCCGTGCTCGGCGCGGGTTCATTAAGGGTCGGCAAACATAGTTAACAGCGGAGATCCAGCATTCGCGTCCCAGTTTGCTTTTCATTGCTACCCTCGTCCCGAGAAATGTCACCGGGCTTTCTGTGGGCTCACCGTTCGCGCGGTGCTCGATTAATTTCGTCGAGGGTAGCGGAGAGGGGAAAGGGGGTGCGAATGCGAATGCGCGAAAAACAGCCGTGGAACCGTCCGCAGGCGCACGATCGCGGTATCGCGGAACCCCGGGCCATTCGTTTCCGTACGAATTTATGGTTCCGTACGGTGGCGGGCGACAATGGTGTCGAGCCGGCTAACGAACGTACCGTGGCTTAATTTAAAACCACCGGCGTGCAGGTCTCTTCCGTTCGATTACGGGCCGGACAAGTCTTTCCTGGAGAACTGGCTACGCTCCGCTGTCTATCTTTCTTTCCCCGGTTCGTTTTGCTCTTGCACGTCGCTTCTCCTCTGACCACCCCCTGCAAAACCCACCCCCTCGGCCCCTTGCAGCTCACCCCCGTTATCTGACGTTTATTTACTGGACTCGTGTTCTCGAGGTGACCGCGCGACCGTGTACATAAATCCAGCTGGCCCTTGCTCCCTCGCCACCCCCGAACTACCCCTAAGTCCTCACCCCCCGAGCGCTGTTTCTGTTCTCCTTTTAGCGCCACCCACTTCCGCTTGCCGTCTTTCGCGAAGCAAAAAAGCTGCCGTCGTTAATTCTCTTAATTCGCTGCTCTCTTTCACCTTTCCTTGATGTTGTACAATTTTCACCTTGTTATGACGTTTCTCTTCGGTTTCGCAATATTGCGCGCTGCGCTAAGTTGTGTTGGATTTATTGGCAATGTGTCTTCCATAGAAATCTATATTAAACCTAGAGAACTGAGCTATCTTTAAACTATGTTATTAAAATATACGATCCACAACGTTACTCTATCATCCGATATCACAAGCTTCAGAACCTTCTTGATCATTTTTATGAAATGGTTAGTTACCTACATAGTTCACGTCGTCAATTAAAAGTTATTATTATCATCGATTTGTATTATAATACATTACTGTATTCTACCTCTTAACGAAACATAGTGGCACACATTTACAAAGTTCACTTTTGTGTTCCCGTTTCAGATACATTAATCCTCCGCGACTTTTTGTATCTTATTCACCACTTGAAGCTTCTACCGGTAGACTGTTCTACAAGATTGTTTTTACATTGTTTGTCTGCGAATCAATAATTCCGGAGCAACTTCTGCGTAATAAATCGTTTTTGCGTCGCTGTCGATTTTTCTCTGTTGGTCGTTGAAACGAGCTTGTGTTTCCAGTGTCGGCGCTCATCGTCAAGCGGTCGGGCGGGAAAGTTGAAATCCATCGTGTCTTATGAGGTTGAGATTGATGCGTTTCGTGACTCTTCGTGGATATTGAAAGGGGTGAAGAGAGAGAGAGAGAGACTAGGTCGAGTCGGTGAAAAATCGATCGGCGGATTACGTGCGCGGAGGGAACGTATGGTTCTTGAAACTTTAAGCACGTCCCGCGAAAAAATATTGCGAATGTGACTTTTGGCCTCCTTCCTTCCCCGCGACGCGTCACGCACACTGCCACCGTGGAATTCACCGTTTTATGATTCCCGTTCCTTCTCCCTTGTCTTATTAATGCCGTGTCAGGCTTCGAAACTGAAATTGCCAAGTTTTCCTCGAAGCGAACGCTACCCACGGAGTGCAACGAGCCATCCTGGTAATCGCTGTATCATTTTTCGTATTAATTATCTTCCGCGAGTGTATACGTATATATCTCCATGCCATCAGCTTCAAAGATTACAGCGATCTTTGCAGCGGTTGCAATTAATGTCACCGGGTACACCGGCTCCCGTGGAAGCTTTCAACGAAAACACGAAGAAAATGCATTTTGCATCTGACGCTACACCGTAGACGCAATATTTACCTGTTGGTAATCATGTCCTTTTTAATCATACCACTTGACTGACGGCGAACGAGCTCTTTTCACAGTGGCCATTACGATTTGAAAGACTTTTCCATTGTCCCATTTTGTCGTTCTATGAAATATCTGTTTAAAAAGAGATTAACTTCAAACGATTTTATTTTGTCTGCCGTCCCCGCAGACATGGCATAATATCCTGGCCGGAGCTTGATCTTTCCTGAAATGGCAGAGACGATATTCACGCTCCACTTGTCAGCCAGATTCTTAGCTACCTGTTGGTGCAGTTCAGACCACGATATAGTACGCAACCTATTATTCTTGGTTTCATTCTATTCGGTACAAACGATGAGGTACACTTTACTTATGAGATTAAATATAATTGTGCAAATATTTAGAGGCATTAATAGCTTGACTGGGAGGGTAACTACTCTTTTATGTGAGGATGATGGGTTAGGATTTTTACAAAACTGTCAAACGTGTTAACAACCTCACACCTTCTTCGAATATAGCCAACCGAGTTCAGACCTGTCACTGTGGATGTACATCTCGGATGATTCATGCACAATGAACATTGAAATAGTAGTGACAAAATCTGACTAGAATTTCACCTGTCATTTGACATTTCCGATGTTCACATTTGGACGATTCATCCGTGAATTATGTCTAAAGCGAAGAAGTGCAAATCCGTGTGAAACAGAGTCCAAGATCCGCTGCCACGAGTTTTCTCTGGATTCTTGACGCATTTCCGAGGAGATTTTACTGGTGCCGCGATTCGCAAAAAGAAACAGGAAGCAGAGATCGCCGCGGCATGCAGGTCCGTTGTGGAGGCGCATGCTCGCGTCCATGTGCGTGCAATTATGACGCGCGGCCGCACGTGCACCCTCGACGGTTGTACACGTATAGTCGAGTGGACGTCAGAGCGGCTGGTTTCCCCCGCCGCAGTGCATTAGCATTCGACGGACACGCATTGCCGCACGTATTTGCAGATATAACGCAAATAAACCCGGCGAGCATGCCGCGTGCATGTTCCCGTGCGCGTAATATTCGTCAGCCCGACGAGGGTATTGTCCCGAACGCTCACCTTCCAGCTAGTTGCTGCCGCACCTTTCCTCCTCCCCCTAACCCCCCATTGCGCCCCATTTTACCTTGTTCCGTATTTCATTCGCGATTGTTTCCTCCGCTCCGTTCCATTTTCTTTCACATTTCGACCCGCCCATTCCACTTATCGCAGTTTATCTTGGACCTTTCCGCTCTTGAATCCACGGATCGGCCGCCCTAGTTCTATTCTGTTTACGATTTCAATTTCCGTTTACCACCCAGCTATCCACTGCTATTTACCATTTTTCGAGTATCTTGAGTTACGCGATGCTGTAAGTCATTCGCTTCGCTGTCAAATTATGCAGCCAGATGCAGTTTTGTTTACGCGTCCGGAGAGGCGTCTTTCGCGAACGCTGGACCATTGATTTATTATTAATTCGGGAAAAGGTTTTGCTACTCCAAACTCCATGGAGAATGGTTAACGTAACTTCGTTCTCCATTTTGGAAAATGGAGACGAGAACGAATTTCTGAAGCTGCGGCTCGAGAAGTACTTTGCAGTTTTATCATGCGAAAATGTAATAACGATGGAAGCAGTATACTATTGCTTAGGTTACTTTTCTCAGCTCATGCTTCTTCTTTTATTAGCTATACTTTCAGCGAACTGTGCATTTATGGTGGAAATGAGTATACTTTAAGACAGTCGACTGATTAAAAGAATTTAAGAACATCAATGTATCAGCATCGGTTAATTAGAATTATGAAAGACGTTTTGTTTAGTGATCAGAAATATTCGGCTACTTCGGAATGGCATACAGAAACACTTGGCGAGTTGATTAGTGTCAAGTAGCAGCATCAACGTGTTACTTCCATTCATCTATCAACAAATGTATTGGCCACAGAAACATTCACTTTCTTCAACCAAGTAACATTCCAAATTCTTATGCTTTTCAGAATAAAAAAGACATACTTCCAGATCCAAGCCTCTATTGATCCTCCTGTATCTTCAGAAATATCAAAACCCACTAAACTTTCCTCCAAAAGTTCGTACCAAAGACAGTCGACGGACTCTACATGCGCTCGCACCAGCGTTTTCACTTTGCGAAAACGAAAGCAGTTTGCCCGCGACGACGACGCGACGTCGAGTTCCCTTCACCAAACATTCTCTCGAAAGATGGAACACTCTTATTCGTCGTTTCCGGCACTCGCGTCCCCTACCACAGATTCGTTCGTCCAATCCTCCCCGTATCTCTCGGTTCATTTACAACGTTGCATCCCTTTTTCCTCTCTTTTGTTTCACACTTCTCTGGCCTCATCTTCCCGTTCCTCGCCCCGGCAGCGACCGTGTCCCAGGCGTTCCTCTTTTGGCACGCTGGCAAACGGTGCATAGTTCCGTTGCACACGCGGCCGGGCGCGCGCAAACACAATGACTGCGAGTGCATCGGTGCAACATCGGGGAGAACTTACCAAACAGCATCTCTGTTGGCTCCTTTTTCGCCGTGGCCAGTGCTCGTAGCACCGTTGCTAATTGCGAATATACCCATTATCGTTATTTACAAACACGTTCTCGCGCCGCCCAGCTATCTTCTCGCCTCGCCGCGAGCGGTACTCGTTCCAGATTTTGCATGGAATATCGTCGAATCGTTCGATCTCGCCTCGTTCTCCTTCCACCCCTCGCTACCTCTGCTGCATGTTTTTCTCATTTTTTCGCCTCCCATTCCGCTTGCCACCGGCGGGGGTGTGGGAATAGCTGAAGAATCGCGGCTGAATTGGCGGCCGAATATAGAAGCCGGAAGTTCTCTGCAATCTCGACTGCATTGTACGATATAGTGGCCGTGTGAATCGTTTGTAAGAATTCTCGCGAGAAACGGTCGGTTCGAGTGCGGGGGAGAGTTTCGGGGGATGATGTTGGTGGTGTGGGGGTGGAAAGAGGAGAGAGAGAGACGGCGGAGAAGGATGACACGCGGGGAGGGAAAACACGAGAGAGAGGCGCGAAAGAATTTTAATGCCTCGTTTCTTCCGTTATGAAAATTCTGACGGAGAACGGGAAAAATGCGCTCGTTAAATCGCCCCTTTGTGTCTTTGGAATCTTCCCGAGCGACGGCGGTAACGGAGCCCTTTTCTCCTTGCGCCGCGACCGCTTTCCAGATAAGGAGGAGTTTCGCGAAATTACAGTTAGCGATGATTCTTAAAATTCAGACAAAAGCCCGCCACGTTTATTATCGCGCCCGCCGAGCCCGCGTGTTCATCGCGAGCAGAGATTGAAAACTTGCTGGCGATTACTTCTGATTGTGATCGAATGGAAGTAGATTATATTTGGTCGTCTCGGGATCGTTTGTCTGACGATGCAATGGTAATACGACCGTTTTTTAATTTGAAATGTGCCATTCTAGAGATTTGTTGAACAATAAAGTAGAAGGAGAGAGACATTTTTGTTTAGGACATGGGTACATTAATTGACAAACTAGAATGCAGATGTTATGAATTATATTAAAGATGTAGTATAGTAAGATGTTGTTTTTCTATTATGATCGTAATATTAGTGACTTTCTTCATGACACGCAACTAGTATTGTACTGTTACATATTAGACTCCTACGAATGATTGAAAAAAAATTAATTTATTTCTGATGTCTTCCACAAAGTTGTTAAATAGAAAATTGATTTTATCTAATATTACAGCTGTTAATATTTTACAATTTTCTTCGTGCTTGTCTCTTTTAGTAACATTCGAATAGGTAATTATTCCTATTCTTTAAAATAACTCATGAAAATATTCCTCTCATATTTGAATATTTTTTAACATCGAATGAATTAAGAAACACATATGTACATATGTTGTCCTTAAGAAATTGTCCACAACGTAATATCTTGATGATATTAAGTAGCACAGTTATAAACCTACAGAGTTCTTAAAAAATTAGTTCAAATTCACATTGTGCACCTTAATAAAAAAACGAAACAATTTTAAAGACCTCTTAATGCGGTCACTCTGTAATTTGATGTCCGTAAATCTGCGAATTACGCAGGGCAAAGTACAGTTCCGGAAATCCGAGAACACTAAAGCCGCAGCAATAAGAATCCGGAAAAGGTAACATTTCCGCGTCTTATTCGTCTTCTCCCTTCGCCACAAAAGAGGGTAACCTTCCGACCTCCCTTAACGTCAAGTCCTTTTTGATTAAAGAACGCTATAGTCGATGGGAGACCGTAGGTAACCGATATTGAAGAGAGAGCCGAGGCGTCGATTGAAAGGGAGCCCGGTCGCATCGACCGCCCTTTTTAAATGTCTCCGGGTGGCCCGGACGGCCTTGAATGAAATATTAAAGTGTTTTATGGAGCGGCCGTATTACCGCGAATAGTGGCGTAACGCCGAATATAAATCTTCCCTCTGGTGGACGTCTCCGTGGTTAGGGGAAGACCATTGGAAAACCGATGATTAGACCAGAAAATACTGTTTGCCGGTGGGGATAATGTCAGGGGAAGCAAACAAGCGGGGTTCGTCGGATTGGCGACTCAAAAATGAATATTTTCCTCGGTCATACTACCATCCATGTGGTAAAAATAAAGAAATTGAGTTATTAACCCTCATTCTTCCCTCAATTTTACAACTTCGCCATTTGTAGTTGGAACTATATTAATTTTCCGAATCTTTACTTCCTAAATGAAAACTTATTAATGTAAATGTAAATGTTATTTTTGAAATGAAGATGTTACTCGACTACAACAATGTATTTTTTATAATCTTTATGAATCCTCCATCGGATGGAAGTTGCCCTGGTTGGAATAATGGGGGTTCATCGAGGTACCGAGGCTGATTGGACCCGAAAAATTCTGTTCTGGTCGGCATAATGCGGGAGGAAGTAAACAACGGGGGTTCCCGGAGTTGGCGACGACTCGAAAATGAATATTTTTTTGCACCGCGTGGGATCGGTCAGCCTTTCATCCTTGTTTCCGTCTGTTCCCTGTTGGCCGGCGAATGAACAGCTCTTTTTCCCTGTTTTTTCTTGTCTTCGTTTCACCGGCCGTCCTCCCGCGACCGCCAACACGGCCATTTATACCCCCGGGGGCAGACAGCGAGGCGGTGAGGCGGAATAAATCGCGGCTCCTTTACAAGTGCTGCCAACAGAATAGAAACATCGCCTTCGCCTATCAATTATTTGCCGTGCAATTTACGAGGGCTAGAGCGGCGGACGTCAGAACGGGGCTGAAAACGGCGTTGGCGACTAGAGGGGTGTGGTGAAAGCGGGGGATTGGATTCGGGAGGGATGGGGGTTGCACAGTGGCTCGCCTCCGTGCACGTTGCAAATAAACTCACCACCGCGGCAGGGAGATGGCATCTTTACTACGACCTTCTGTAACTTCCTGCAACCCCAAGCCCAAACCCTGCGACCCCTTTGCCCCCAACCCCTACCTCGATGGCACCGAGGCTTCTTGCTCAATTCGACGTACACAGTCCAAATATTTCCATCCCCATATTTTAAAGATGAGCAAGCCGATTTATGGCCCGAACGAGCGGCCCGCGCATCCGACGCCGCCGCTCCACGGGATACAAATTGTTCTGTTTTTCCACGGTAAGATATCCGTGCAACGGCAATGCCGTCATCGTCGGAGTCTTCGTGGTCTTCGCCTTCGCGACCCGGAATCCGAGATACCGTCCCCTAAAGGGATGAGCTTTCACGAAGATCGAGCCGCTTTTAAGCGGTTCCTCGCTTTGTCCGCCGATGTAGCATTCTATTAGATTTATTCCTCGTGGCTAGTTGTTTATTCAAACGCTATTCGACGATTTTATCTGACGACAACGGTGCGTTTGAGGAACTTGCTGAAATTAATGGTCGGAGTCTTTGTGCCACTGTATGCACTCTGTGCGATTGTTCAATTGTTCAATACCTTGTTCAATCTGTGGATTGAAGTTTATTGTGATTGTTCCAAGACGTTGATGTCACTTCATTTGTTCTTATATTCTCTTCTTGTTTTATCTTGCAAGATGTGCATATTTATTATACATGTATTTGTTCGGACAAAATGATTTTATGGAGACCTTAACGCTAGACTTACACTTTAAACTTTATACAACAGATCTTGTACTTAAATCTTCAATTATGAGACCATTCAATTGTAAACATCATATTGTAAACATGGGTGTACATGCTCATGTTTACATGTTTTATACTTTTAACCCTTGCAAAGAACCGAGACGTGAACGTAAACTTGAATGTAAACATTTTTACAGACATAAGAAGTATTGTAGAACGAAGTATTTAGAAATTAAAAAAATATAAGATAATAAAAATAAGACACCAGACGTCGCGACTCGTCGAACGTTTCCGTGGGGATGTGATGTCTTCGTCATACATTGCGTACATTACTGATTTTAGACGAAGTTTATTGTATTTTAAATTACATCAAAATTAGTATGAACTTAGTCTTCCAATTGATTGTTTGCAATTAATTAGCTTCGTGATAAAAATTTACTCGTTGTTGACGTTGGCAGGCGCACGATCATGCCGGAATCCGTTCGTCGAATGATCGACGAGCGAAAACTGCATTTCGCAAGCCATATTCAGCTGTACATATATCTACCTCTCGCCGAGCCGGCGTGGCCCCCGGTGAAATTCGTTAATCGCACGGTTAAATTTTCACCGTGGCTACGGCCGGTTTTGACGCGATAACGCGTTAATTATCGCTCTGTAATATTTCGCCGCAGCGTCGGCCTGTATTAATTTCAAAAAGGGCTCCTCCATGAAAAGCGCCATTCAGCCTAATTACGGTCTACGGGAGACAATACCTGTCGTTCTTTCCCTCCCTTTTCATCCCCCGAGCCTCTTTCTTCCGCCTATTTCCCCGTCCCCTTCTTTTCCCGCTTTTCTTTCTCTTTACTTTCGCCCGGGATCCCGTTTCTCCGAGGACGCCGGCTGCCAGTTTCATTTTTTCTCTCTCTCTCCCTTCTCTTTTTTCGTTGTTTTTGTCAGCTCGTCGCCCACCCTGGACGAAAACGGCACCCGGCAGAGTCGAAATGTTTTTCCAGAGCGTAAAAACAGAAAGTAAGGATCTCTTAATTCGACATTCACCGTCGCGATTAAATCCCGCTGCCGCTTTTTATCATTCCCATTAAAAATATCGCTCCGCTGGCTCGGCCCACTGTTACCTACACTTTTTCCCTCGAAATTTGCACGCTCGTGAAAACCCCCTCCGATCCTATTATGCTTTGGCTAAAATGTTAATGGTACATTGAATCATTTAGTTGGCCCGGGGCATCGATCGAGACTGACCACGCTGCGACATTTTTAATGAGCGTGCTGCGTAAGTACGGTATTATTCGATACTAGTCACTTCATTCTACTCTCCTGAAATCCAGGAACAGCTAACACTGGAACTACAAATTTTTCAATACATAGTATAGTAAAGATAAAAAATTATTCAAGTTTTCTAATTATTTAAATATGAATTATTCTGGTTTATAATTGAAATTACATCCATTTCGGATTAGTCTAATTTTTAAATCAATCATTCTTACATTATAATTAATGTTTACAATTGGATAAATACCCTGATTTTAACATAACGGGGATCCAAATTTCAATGAGCAATAGATAATAATAATTCGTTCGGATAGCTAGTCGTCGTACTATCACGCGTTGATCCGAGGTCGATTGTAATTCACCGTGCATCGTTCGTCGAGCGAGCGCCGTCGAATTCGATTGAAAATATTTGACGACTCGTTCTAAAACGATTAATGAGACATTTAACTGGGCAAAACAGATTACGCGACGATCGCCGTTCGATATAATCAAATCACCTGATTCGGGCTTGCCAACCAGCGGCCCTCGTAACGCTCATACAAACCCACGCATTTGCTACAAGTTTCCCGGCGACTACATTTATAATCGCGAAATTGACTACTCTCCCTCTACTACCATCGTTCGAATAGATTTACATCTGCCGGCGATCACGTGCGCACACCGATCAATCCGTGACATTAATTTGCCTATTAACCGGTTCTGGTAATTCGCGGAAATCATTTACAATTCACTCGTCGGCCGCGTTGCTCGACGCTTTTTCATTAGGTGATCAAGCGAATGTACAGGCAAATGCGCGGATCGGCGTTCCTTTTCTGTGTTAATGATGGGATGACCGTGACTGGGATGTGAAATTAGAAATGATAAGCATTATACCGATCTACCGGGCTGGAAAATTATCCTTTCGGATGCCAAATCGCGTTCACTCCGAAATGCGTGAATTTGTTTCCATAGGGTCTGTGACAAATCGGTGCTGTGCTGGATCTTCTGTGTATCGCATTTTACCTATTATTGCAATGTGACAGCTTGTTATCAACACCTGTTACGAATGAATTTATCATTCTATTATTTCCGAATATTGCAGATTTTCTAGCGCGTTGCTCTAGTTGAATAGATGCTCTGTTACAGTGTAACTCGCTAATCCGAATATCCTTGAATTTTTTTGACAGTTTGGAAGTCTTTAGACTTTAGACCTTCGAACAACCGACCCATTTTTACAAGTATACAATTGGCGATGCCTCGAATCATTCACTTTATTTTTTAACAAATTTCTTGTACATTACAGGTACATTGGTCTTTCTATTGTTCCTAATATGAGGACTATTCATGTAGTACAATTGAAGAAATTGAGTAATTAGATGAAATAATACCATCAGAACATTTCTCTCATTTTTATAAACACAATTAATTGTGGATGTTGCCCAATTAAAACATTCCATTCTTATCTACTCTCCAATTGCATACAACCTGAACTATAAAATCCGTAACATTCAACTACGTCATTTCATTTCGTTTTGTTGCAAATGTACACATATAAAAACATAAGAACAGGCTGGACAACACATGTCTCCACACTTCCAACACGGAAATTGATGAAGTACCTAAATGGAGATTAATGCGCTCATCAAAACCATCTGCTCACCAAGTATTAAACAGAAAATGAGCATCGCCGTCAACTGAACTAGAAGGCTGTTCGAAAAGCTGTGCTGCAAAACGGCTACACCGGTGCAGTTTTCGCAGTCCAGCTCGTATACGCCAACTAGAGCGACTCGGTCTGAATCGGCCGTTCCCGGAGTATTCCGTTGGGCTGTTGAATTTCAATGTTCTTTGTTCCAACACGCGATAGAAGAAGTTCTCGCGAGCCGCGTCGGAATCGCAGATTCATCGAAATTCATTCATTCGGTTACGAGTTACTGTGCGACGCGTTAACGCTTAGCGTCGTGGCGGTAACAACGACAATAACGACAACCACGACGTCGTCGACGTCGCGCGACGTTCACATCGGGTTAGCGTCCATGGAAATTTCGGAGCCGCGTCTCCAACTTCCTGAACTCTGGATTCAGGAATCGGCAGCGGCTCCCGGTCGAAAACGAAAGATAATCCCACGCATCCATATGCATCGGCCGCATTAGCATTCCAATTAATCTTGCCCCGGCCTCTCGGCGAGCTCTCGTGATGCGAGAGAGAGAGAGAGAGACAGAGAGGAGACCAGCGAAACGGAAAGAGACGGCGGGATGCACTTTGCCGCGGGACTTCTGGATTATCCTAGTTTTTCGACGTGGGGTTTGAAACAACTACGCCGTGGCAAAAACGGCCGGGGAATAGCCTACCGCGTGTACTGCTCGCGAGGACGAAACGCTCTGCTCGCCGGTAGCGAGAACGGGCCGCCATAAATCCAGGAGCGAACACATGCTTTGCATAATATAAACTTCTCTTCTCCTGGCCTCGGCCCCGGGTTCTTCGAATTTCTCTTTTCCCCGGCTAAGTATCATCCTGTTTCCAGTGCGGCGTGTCTTTTCCTCGCGACCGTTGCGGCGCGTCTCGCGTTTCCCTGTTTCTACGGAGCTCTGCGAAGCTTTGCGGCCTCTATCCGGTTCCACTTCCTTCTTCAGGGCTCTCTTGAAACCGTTCCGCCCTCCCGGTTCTCCACACTGCAGTGTCCTTTTGAACGGGTTCTACCGGTTTTCACGGAGAATCGAGCTCTCTCTCGCCCGCGCCGCATCCTCCGCGCGTAAAAAAACCAGCACACCGATGAAGAAAACGGTCCGGGTAGGCGCCGTCGGGTGGCCTCGGGGAGGTGAAAGAAAGGGAAAAGAAACCAGGACTCGCGAGGGTTCGCGGGGGCAGACACAAAGGAAGAGGATAGAAAAAGACGCGCCTCGGTCGTAGAGGCACAGGCTATCACGGATATAGATAGAATCTGTCGATGAGAACCGAGGACCTCGGCCTCCATCTGAGATTTTCTCGATGATAATCATCCCACTCGAGATCCTCGAGACGAAGAAAAAGGGTGGACACGCTTAGGGCCAGGGGCCCGCGGGGTGAAGAGAATTTATTCCTTCCGCAGACTGGGAAATCGCCGACCTTGGTAATCCAGCGGGCTTTTTAGAGAGAGAGAGAAAGAGAAGTATTCTACGTTTCCTATGAAGCAATCTGGTTGATGATTTCCACTCGGAAGGGAACCGGAGCCGGGGTTTCGAAGAGGGGGGACGCTCAAGAGGACACTTCGACCGTTTACAAAACGATCGTAGCGCCGAGCCTGGCTGCCTGTCGCGCCGTGCGGCCCGAATTGCATTAACATGTCGACGCTGAATTCCACGGCTATAACAAACGGGAAACATCGTCCGGATGGCGTCGATTCATCTCGATTGCTGGCATTTCGTGTTCCGTCCATTATCGCCGCTCTGTTTCCGGAAGTTGCCGCGCTTTTATTTAACGGCCCACCCCGACGTGTCGACTCGCCGTTGCGTCGCACGACACCTCGGAAAAGATCACGGTTCTACTAGTTCGTCGACTTTGTTACGCATCCGGTTCCCGGCGAATCGATTTCCGCGAATGAAAACAGCAAGAGTCTTGGGGGGAACGAATTTTACCACCGTGACCGTGGTTGCTGTGCGAAAGTTTGCAGATCGGTAGTGAGAAACGTGGCGGCCGCTGGAAATTTAGACGTTTATTGGTTATTTGGGTATCGGCCATAATCGCCGTGAATTATAGCGCGCGTTAATAGAGCAATATAGAGGCTGCCGTTTGTAATAGCGTTCAGGTGAGAGATTGTGCCGGACTGGATCATTAACTATGAGTTATCGACGGGAGAAGTTGCCCTCGTTCGTTCGTGGGATTGCGTGTCGAAAAACGGGACATTCGATACAGTTAATTGTTAGCCGGTGCATTATTATTTGCACCTCCGTTTTCACGAATTTCCACCTCGCATATTTTAATCGTCGTTCACGCCAATAATTAAAACTGCGTTTTTTACTTCTGCCTGACATATGAAAAATTGTAATTTTTATTACAGGCTTGGACGGATCACGAGATATCGTTTAATATATCCAGCTATAAATACGAGAAAATATTTCGAAGTGGCGAAATTATGGTTGTAAATGGTTTCGCGTGGAGCGTATGATGAATTATAGTGTTTTCGTGGAGAACACGGTGGTAACGTCCGTCAGCGTGGCCAGATGAAGCTATCTTCTTGAACTGTATCTCCGGGGTCCGCATTTATTCAGCCCGCGTCGTTGCCAGTATAATGAGTACACTTGTAACGCGAGTTTCTTTCCCCGCTCGAATCTCAACGCTTATAATACGATCGATACGTATCGGGGTTGTCGTTCCATTCTTCACGCATCTATGGACAACACACGATAGGAATGTCAGCGCGTTGCATAATTCAATTTCCAGCTGCTGTACGCGGCTCGAGTTTCACGGGGCCGTGCATCGCCGGTTACTCAACTTGGATTATGTGTCACTCGATTTAAAACTCCGCTTAAATCCAATTTCATGACGATCCTGCCGGTCAGCTGGCTAGCCAGATAAGGCGTACGTCACTTATTAATCTCTGACTTCGCGGTAATCCCCGGCTAACTGGATCGATGCAGAGAAGAGACGGCTTTCCATAAGTCTGTGACAGGGAGCCGGACCCTACGAATACATTTTCATAGATTTCTATTTTTTTAAAGCCGGTCATTATTCAGCGAATTAAAGCACCATTTAAATAGCAAGTTAAAGAAACTTTCTTCAAAGGTTCTTTAAATGATTCTTTAATAGAATCTTGTAGTGTCATTCACAAATTCTCCACAGAATATCATCATATTTATGAAACTTGCTTTTCGTTGTATCATTGTATGTAAATATTAGGAATAATTACAATTATAATTACTACAATAACTGGAAATGATTTTATCGGCGCAACGATTCGATCATACTCTACACACTATAGCTAATTTATAAGAATACCCAAACGTTTCGATTCGGATTTGAATCATTTGGTTCGAGACCACGTTTGCTATTAAAAATGTTTTAATAGTAGAGGAAAAGAAAGGTGGTGTTTCGTCCTAGATTACTATGTTTATTATATTTTTATTATTCCTATAATTACTATGTTCGTGATAGATTCCACACAAAATATGGAATAAATTAATTTAAAGAAGCATTCACCGTACCAATATTTTCGTTAGTGACTGTATCTCCTGTTCAGCATTTTTGACCGGGCAAAATGTGTTCACAAAGTAATATTCGAAACGACCGGGTGTACCCAGAAAAGCAAGAGGCGGCCGGGGAAATTAATTAACGTTATGATCCGGGTTTGGTCACGGAATTAAGAAACACCGAAGCGCGCGTATCCGATGCGATGAAGCAAGCAAGCTAGAAGAAGAAACAAGTCTGGTCGAAGAATGGAAGCGCACGCGAAGCCTGCGATTTGCGTGCCGCTCACGTTTTTCTGCAACGCGTTCCTCGCGTCGCGATTCCGCCGTAATGAGAGAGCACGCACGTGCGAAAAGCCCTTCGCCATTCTCGAACGCGGCCCTTGCGACACGTACGCGACTCCCTTTCCCTCGGCTGTCCTTGTATCTCCGACGCCCTTTATGCAAATCGTAATGACCGCGAGCGGCACCGAAAGTCACGAGCTATACTTAACCACGGGGGCGCTTACTTTCGTACGTGGATAATCTCGGACTATCGGTTTCCCTTCTCCGGCCACTCAAATTTACCGTACGAGGTAAAAATGGCCCCAGTCCGAATCTTCATCTTCCCACGACGGGTCCAAAGAGAGAAAGCCGGCACAATTGAAAAATATAACCTCTCATCCTGATGGACGATCAGTACTTAGTCTTTGTAAATAATTTTTGATCACGTTGTGAGGAAGTCTACTGTATTATTTCACAGATTGTTTAAAAAAACAACCGTTTTTCAAGACATTCATTATGAATACGAAGAGTTAAATGTTTTGGTACTAGCTCAGTCGATTCTAAATCAAAAATCGCAGAAAATACTGGACATTATGATTGGTGACGATAACGACTCCGAGTAAATCGATCTCTGCACGTAAATATAGCACCGCCGCGCCGCTAGTTTCCAAATTAGGAGGAGGAGCATACCGTTAAGCTGGAGTTTGTATGGAAATCTTCTTTGATCGCCGACACAATTTTCCCTGTGTCAGTGTGGGATTGTCTGGGAGCGTTTCGATGCGGGGGAGGATTGTGAGCGAAAGACGGGAGACGGTGGAAGTGGTATAGGCGACGAGATGACGCGGCTCTTTCAGTCGTGGACCTGTTGATCTTCACGAAAAATTCGAGGGGCTAGAGAGATAGAGAGGGAGAGAGAGAGAGAGAGCGCGCGAGAGCGTTGTTCCTCGGCCGGCCGGGCTACACGAAACAGAATTATCAGGGACACCACGATTAATGAAGCTAAGGATGCTGCACGACTGAAATTACCTCGGCCATTTTTCCGACTGAGCCCCACTGATACCGCGATATCTCATTTGTCAACGAGCCGGATGAGAACGGATTGTAAATTGTTATTGATACCGGGCTGCTTTTAGGTGAAGCAGGCTGGTACATTGATTTTTGATCAGAGTTAAATAACAAATAAAATGAAATTTACAAGTATTGAGAGAGTATAACTCTCTTTAATCTTGAGGAATTTTATTAATGTATTAATATAATAAACACAATGGTCTAAATGAAAATTGAAGATCTCATGTGATCGGCAACGTGTTGAACGATTTTTACCAACAGGTGCGTCCGCTAGTTAAAACATAGTTCGCGATCAAGAGTTCGCGGAGAGGTATACTCTAATCCGTCTCGGAATCACGAGTCTTTGCAATTACCCTGGTGAAATGTCGATTCGCCGAGTAACAAGTGAGGTAACGAGCGAAATTAATCGAAACGGGTTGGAGCGCCGATTAAACACCGAACTGTCTACTTCCGTCGTCCATCCTTTATCGAATGAAGATCGTCGAGTGCTAGCCCGGACTATAGCGTCGATAAAAAGGTGTAAAAGGATACGTTTGATTCGAGGTTGGATCTTTTATGAAACACCGATCAGGTGGTAACCTCTGACGAGATATCGACTAGCAAACCCCTATCGGTAGGCATAGATGGACTTAGGCGCCTTATATCCTCGGCAACTATATACGTCTCCTTTTCCCGACGTATCAGGATATATTGTACGTACGGGATGAAAAAAAGGGACAAGTAGAAAGATGAAGGAGCACGAATGAGGTGGGTTGGATGGGCTGATCGAAAGGGAGACGATAGAAATGGCCACCCTTTTCCTTCATCCCTTTCTGTCACCGTTCGAATCCCGGCGATCGCCTTCTTTCACCCTCTTCCACCTCTCTTCTCTTCTAGCTCGTCTTCTGCTTCATTTCCCCGTCTTCCTACCGTACATATTCCGAACGTGCCCTCTCGCCCCGCCGTAATTTTCCACTCGAAGATATCTACTCCAGATGGTGGAGCGTGTCGAGCGTTTAGTCTTGCTTTTATTTCGGATTGAAACGAAATTGAGACTTCGATCCGCTTCACGCGTCCTACGAGACCGTCTTCAGGGTCGATTGTGCCATTTTCTGGTTTCTGCCAACACGAAAACGTTTGTAAAACCGGCACGCGCCCTCGCGACGAAGCTCTGCTCTTGACGGCTTTCGCGTTCCTGTGGTCACATTTTTCGGAAGTGCGGAATTTTTTCTGATTTTCGGTCTTGACATCTGGTGGACCTAACAACTTGGAAAGTTCCACGTAGAGGTCCGCGAATGATGCGTTTCGTGCCGGAGGCTAGGAAAATCTGGCGTGTGCTTGTGTATTTTGATTTGTCACAGTGGAGCATGTTTTAACCGGTTTATACAAGAGTCTTGTAAGGTCTATTAAATATTAGAGATTCTTATTTTACGTGTATTTCAAGTATACATACTTTAGTACGTGTCAGTTTAAGTACACGGGTACACGTGTAATATTTCACGTACACTTAAAGACACGTCTGCTATTTCACTTTGAAAATGATGTTTAAATTTATTGTTGCCAACAACCGCAGAATTTGTGAAACCACAGTCTCGATACATAAATTAATATCAATGTATGAAAAATTATACAAATTAAAAGCACTAAAGCACGTGTATTTAAATCGACGTGTGTTATTAATACATGTTATGGCGCGAGCGGTTGGACGCGACCCGTGCATTTCTGCGTTTCGTTTACTCATCTTTTAACGTATCGGACTGCCGAACGAAGTCTGACCGATTGACTCTGCGGAGGCGATGATCTCTCTAGCTCGAGTCCTCAACAAAATCTGCCGGCCTGTCTCGGGCCATCGAGGGCCTTGCCTCGTATTTTCCCCACTCCGCAGAGTCACTCCGTCCACGTGCAAGCATTGCAAAGTTATTCATTGCAAAGAAGCCGCTTTTCCGATTGTCCCACCCGTTCAATCGTTTCGGCTGCGCGTAAGAGAAAATTGATCCTGCCTGTCGCGGCCGATGAAACGTCTCGGTCGCGCTACAATGTATGATGCACGTGCGACCACTCGGCAGCCGACTCCAATAAAGTTTACCCTACGCGCTTAATCTTCGACATACACGTTGAAAACCTCTACTAAATATGTATGTAACTACTTCTATTTGAACCGGAATCAGATTCTATCTTGTCGTTGTGAATGTACAGTCGTTAGAAAATACACAGCCTTCCAGGAGATATCAAACTTGTTGATAAAATAAAATAAATTGTAACAAATGGGTTTAACGAATTCAACGATCCGTATCTGACTGTTCCCTCGACGATGAATCCAAAATTATGTATGCATTAAACGAAGGTTTTTAAGTAGCCGCGAAATGAAAAATAGTCTGTGTAAGTTCGTTTATAGTGTATTTCTAGTCTCAAATTAAAAATGGTATCCACTTTGCTGGAACGCGAAACTCTCAACGGGTTAATAAAAATTATGGAATTTCACGGGCAGAGAGTCGCCGAGCCGGAAAATGACCAGGAATATTAAAGCTTCAATTTCGGAGTCGGAGGAGCAAAAAAACGTCATCCTTCCTGCGAAGTAAAATGGCGTAACATTGAAATGAGGGAAGAATACGCGTACAAATCGCGCGCGCGCCGCGCCGACGGTATTCGTTCGCCAGAAGCGGGGCTGGTGCCGAGCTGCAACAGCTGTGACGATTACAAAATAAATTACTTGAAATTCGCGCTGGCACGTACGACCTGTCGCGCATTTAAAATCTCTCCTGCCAACCCTTCAACCCGTTCCCTAGCCGGTAACGCGACGACGGTTGGTTCGTTTTTCAATGTTTAAACAGCCGCGAACTATAAAAGCCGTTACATAAGTTTCGGTCAAGTTGATTGCTCGACGTCGATCTTTCCCGGTCCCGGCCCAGTAATTAAAACTCGCTCGGTTTTGCTCTTGGTGCGCCATCCACTGTAGCCGATCGATATAAAGTGAAAATCAATCGACGCCCGTTTTTAAACGTGCTGCTCCCTCGGTCATTCCTGTCGATGGTTCGCCCGCGGCCGATTCGCAAACGCGCACGATAATTCGACGTCCAATCGAGAACCGTACCGACTCTCGATATTCCTCCTCCTTTCCTATTTCTCCATCTACTCCACCTCTTCTTTTTTTCTTTCGTTTCCGTAATTTTTTCCCCTCTATTACGCGCCTCGACATTTTTAATTTCCGTGAACTTCTGCCCGACCGGCTTCAAGCGGTTTTTAAATCGTTAGAAATTCCCGTTTAACGATTTCCATATAATTTACCGCACGTTACGCCCCACGGTGCAGCATTGATTTTTCAATTAACCGCCGAGTTTCGCGAAACTGCCACGGCGAGCTCGAAATTGGCCAGTCTATAATGTTCTCCGGGACAAATAAATCTCTAGCTGCGAGATTATTTCTTGCGAAGACGATGGTCTTTTCAGAGGTTGCTTGCTTTGATACAGTTCGATAAGGCTGGTTATAGTCGTTACTATTAGTTGCGACTACTAATAGACTGTCGACCGGTGTGCAAAACCAAAAGTTTGCAAGTCAATTGAAAATGCTCTTGAAGCTATTTTCAGAATTCGAACGTTCCATCTGAACTAGAATATTTTTAATGATACTTAACAATTTATTCACTAATGCAGGAAGTATCTTAAATTAGAGGACAGTCGTTTCTAGAGGCGCTTTAGAGCTTACAATAGCACTCTTAAATTTTGGAATGTCTTCACAGTTTTCTATCTCACCTATTCATCTTTGTAACAAATCTACAAAGTTCGCGGTCTAGTTGCAATAAAGATTACAATGGTATAATTCACGAACGCGATAAAGCACAAATCTGGCAAAACCGTTCAGCACATTAGAAACAAAAAGCATGCATATCCCCGGTGGACCAAATGTTTGCAAGTTCGGATCCGTCGGAAAAGTTGCAACAAGCGGATTCAATTGTTAGTTCAATCTAGCCGGAACATTGGCCGAGCGTTTGTTGCAAAAAAAAAAGATACGAACCCATGACGACCGCGTATCAATCAGTGGTGGAAATAGTGAAAAGACCATTCTTCGTAAAATGTAACAGCTAATCCTATTTGCTGTGTAGTCTCGTGGCCTCGGCTCTCTCTCCCTCTCTCTCTATTTTCCTCTAATACAGCTTTTTTCTCTCCCTTTTTTTATCACAATGCCCTGTAACCTTTTGAGCACGGTCTATTCCATCCCTGGGTCGAATCCAACGGCCATCTATCGAAGAGCTCGGCTCGTCGAGCAAAGAGGCCGCAGTCTCATGAAAGTCCCTACTTTTCGGAGCTCTTGGTTAGAGAGAAGAACGAGAGCGAGAGAAGGAGAGCAAGGAGCGACGAGAAGAGAGAGAGAGAGGTGAAGAGAGCGGTGAGGAGAGGAACGGAGAGGAGAGAGGAGGGAAAAGGAGGGACTGGAGGGTAATGAGAATTGAAACGTAACGGCGGAAGATAGCTCCTAATCCTCGGCTCATCGGGGCCATGGATTGCTTTTCCATTTATCCGACAGGACTACGAAATTAGGATGATCCCCGCCGCTCTATTTGCTCTCCTTAGCCGCCTCTGCTTCTGCTGCCATCGTCGCTTGCGACGACGACGACGTCGACGAAGCATCGCCCCGATATTGACGGGGCATGCGTATGAAAGCGAGTGTTCGTGATTAAGGAGACTGTCACTTTGGATCGTGATTGTTGATTAAACCTGTCGACGGGCATTATGCGCAACGTCGCCATTAATACACGCCGGACACGTGTTTAGAGGAGTTCACTGAACCGATCGGGCGTCTGGCTGAAACATTCACGCCGCCACGGGAATTTTAATTCAATTAACCAGTCCGGGGCTATTTCGGGGATCAGATCGGGTTGCTTTCTTTCGAAGATGGACGAACGCCCTGCGATTAATTCGCTATACAAACCGATCGGACGATACAACCTCACTGACGCGACTTCTAATCCTCCCGAATTTCAGAAGGCACTCGTATAGACGTATGTTCGAACAGATAAATTTCATTTCATTGTACATTAAGTATCTTGTAAGAACAAGCTTAATAGGCAGTGTCATCCATTGAATTAGACACGTGTTTCTTCACTAATTCGTCGTGAGATTATTGGAATTTCTGTATTTGTCTTTAACCATTTTACAGAAGAGTAAAGATAATTTATATTTATTGGGTATCTTTGCTCGTGTGCTTAAATGCTATTTATAAGAGAACATAGTTTTATTTCGTTCTAAAACAAGGGGCAACGTATCGTATATAAGAAATCCGACATTTTGCAGTGTCTAGGCAGAGAGAATGGCTGACCTTTCAACTTGAGTAACGCATAGTAGTTGAATTAAAATTTTACCGCAGCAGAAGACTTGTATATTACACCGTAGAGTGAATTGTTTTAATAATGTTTGTGGACCTGAAATTTTAAATTGATAATCTCATTTAAAAATATAAAATTGACTCGAAATGTATAAAAAAAAGGATCATCTTCTTTCTCCAAAATGCATCACCTTACATGATACTTGGATTAATTATACTTTTAACATGACAGGCTATTAGAAACGTTGACTTGTCAAATTTCCCGTTATACTCTTTCGCTTTCACATGATTATAAATGTTGAAGCCGGAATGCGAAAATTCTCGTTGGATTTTGCACCGGGTGCGTCCCCAAAATGGAAGCGGACCCCTTTCGCGATAGCAGGTTCGTCGCGAAGGTAACGCGATATCCAGGCATCTATGCGTAACCGAATTTAATTACGGCAGATGCGGCCGTCGGCTAAATGATAGGTCTAGTTAATGCTGGCCACCATGACAAATAGCAGGAATTCGGAGGAGCACGGGCGAGTTCTATCCGAAGACGCATTACTTCGCGCTAATTCATCCCCCCAGTGGACGACACGTTCATTTTCCCGCGATACAAACGTTTTCGCCCGCTCTTCTAACGACACTGCCAGCCGATTAAATTGATATTATAACCCGCCAGTCGGCGAATAGCAATTTATCACGTTTTAACGAGCTCCACGGTATTTACGGCACCATAATATTTCCGTGGATTCGGCCCCGGGGGCCGTCGCGCTACGTTGTTTCGCTTTATTTCCAAACTATGTAAAACGAACGCGCCGCGCCACGATTCGTTCGCCTTATTTCATATTGATTGTCTCCTTGACTGGCGCAGAAACCTCCTCCCCCTTCCCCATCCCCTCACTCGTTTTCCCGTTCTCGTTAACATCCGTCCGTTTAGTTTACAAGAGAATCGGCCGGTATTTTAATAGGGGAACCGAGCAATCGATTAATCCCACAGGCATGGCATGGCGCGGCGCGGCGAGGAGGCGGCAGCGACGCCGGCTGCAACATAGTTATACGTGTCCTGTATATGTATGTGTTTGCTAAACGGAAAATGATATAGATTTAAGAGAGATTATTTCCGTGCACTGTCGTTTCACCGAAGTGCGTGCCACTTTATGAACCTGTCCCGTATAGAAAGTTTTACCGCCTGTTCTTCGGGAAAATGTGTGTCCAACTTTATGCGCTATACCGTAGCTTAGGGCAGTAAATAGTTTAATACAGTTCACCTAAAGCTCGTAGTTTATTCGAAGCCGGTGAACTGCGGAATAAAGAAACTTCTATTTAACTTTAATTCATATTTCCGTGACTGTGTTGAATCAGGAAGATGTGTATAGCTACTCTTCCAGTTCTATTCTGTGAAATTATTAAAGACAAGGAACAAACAGTGGGTTGAAGCGTGGGATTATAAGTGAACAAACATTTGTTAAATTCTAACGAAGCATTGTCACAAGAATATTTCGTGCACCTGTTTCTAAGGAATTGTACAAGGGTTAAAGAGATAATAGCCTTACTGATGAGTCCTCTAGCGGGTCTAGGATGAAACACCACCTTTTTTTCTCCTCTACTATTAAAACATTTTTAATAGCAAACGTGGTCTCGAACCAAATGATTCAAATCGCTTCAGTGTGTAGTATATGATCGAACCGGAGCGCCGATAAAATCAAACCCTATCGAATATGTTAATTCTTTACGATCGATATAGAGAAAAATTATTAAAGAGATAATCATGAGCCCACAACTGTTTTTCGCGCGAAGGAGCTCACAAATCGCCTTTTAACTGACAGATCCGATAAAAACGATTAAGTTAAGTTCTAGTCTCTTAGTTCTCTTCTGTTAATTATTAAGGATGAACAAGTTCTAATTATACCCTCGATGAAGATCGTATGAGAAGGAAGTAGAATAAATGAACGAAGCATTAACCCACAATCTTTCGGGCACCTGTTTCTAAGGGATCGTATGGGGATTAAAGAAGTGGCCACGCCGATCCCGTGGACCAGTTTCCGCGTTGTCATGGCGATATACGAGACTCGATTTCAGCAGCTGGAAATCCATTCCGTCAATTACACCCACCGGAATATCGTAGTCAACCGTAATACCGTGACCGTGGCTGATCCACGGTTAAATCACCCCTTCTAATTTAAAGTTCTACTTTACTTGAATACAGGCCCGTAATAGGATTTAGTTCCGGCCGAGCGACTTTTCCTCGAGTAAGATTTCGATGCTTATTATTACCAGGCTGGCGTGTAATCATGATAGGTCGTCTAC
Source organism: Lasioglossum zephyrum (assembly GCA_028455615.1). Taxonomy (NCBI): domain Eukaryota; kingdom Metazoa; phylum Arthropoda; class Insecta; order Hymenoptera; family Halictidae; genus Lasioglossum; species Lasioglossum zephyrum. The sequence goes on from CM052332.1 coordinate 2,318,905, forward strand.
GATCGATTCCCCGGCAAAATAACCCTTCTCTCTCTGCAGAAAGAGAGAGAGAGAGAGCGGGGTGATCTCGGGGTTTGACACCCCCGAGGAGAGAGAAAGCGTGGATTGACCGCAAGCATGCGAGACCATAAAACTCGAGGCTGCTTACCGCTTAAGAATTTAACGCGCTGGAATTTCAGAGCGATAATTACACACCGTGCCAAGTTACACTCTCGTATCGGGGCGCGATGCGTCAGAAGACAAATTAAACGGCCGTCTGTTTCGCTCCTTTCTATCGCGACAAGGCATTTCTTAATGAATTCTTGATGTTCGTGCGCGCGGAGAAGTATCCTTACCAAGTTTTCCGTTTCGGGGCCGCCGGAACAATCTCTCTTTTGCCGGCTCGACACGAATTCCTCGGCAGAGAAGAGCCGTTCTTTTCCGCCATCGATAACGAGCTTCACGAAACCTCCATTTATTCCCTATTCTACCGTCTCCGGAATGCCTCGCGATCTTACAATTTTTCGCGACAGTCGGGATGGGCTTAGACGCCCTTTGTTCTCACAAAAATAGTTACTCGATAAGGGGGTTTCGGCTTGATTCAATCGGAGGAATTGATACCGTTCGATAAGACGCTTCTCACGAAATAGCATTAGTAAACTTGATCGATGAGGAGACAGTACATAGTAAACTTATTATCTTCTGTCTATTCTGTGTTCTTACACGTATTCTTAGAAAGACGCTACGCAAGCCACAGAAAATTCCTGAAACAACACTTTTGTCGATATCACTGTAAGTACAATACAAAAGAAAGAATTATTGATTGAATAAAAAAATTCCAATTTACAAAACAACACCACCTCATGGTCCAAATGAGAAATGTCCTAAAAACGGAATGTGAACTCACTGAAACCTATTTCGCGATTTTAAACGAAGTCTAACAAATATGCATGTTACGTTTTCCTTTTGAAATAAAATTTGATTCGTTGGTGATCAATGTGTAAGCATTAAAATTAATGTAACCATACAAAAAATATAAATTTTCTTTTCTCACTACAGGCGGTTTAATCACTGTAACCGTAAAGCAAATGATACGGCAAGGGGTTAAGATGGGCAACGACAAGGCAAGTCTTTAGAATAAATACCTAGTTTAGCCGAATATGCATTTCGCCGGTAACGTGCTAACACTGCAATATCACGGCTATTGCTATTGTGTAAATAGTCAGGTAAAACAGCTTGATTTGTATTGTTGGATAAGATAATAGTCACTCATTTACATGTCTTAACATCCCTTCTGTTTTCATGTTTGACCCTGGGCTCCTCTTACCGCCCTCGTCTATTCTAAACCTCGGCACCATAACCGTATATCCTCTTCTCTTGTCGTTTCAGCGTAATTCTCGATGCTAGTACGTGGAAGCTCGTTGAAGCGCTTCTAATCAGCGGCAGGACCCGTCAAGTTCCTCCGCATCGAGTTACAGTTAGGGTGGGAGGGGCAGTTGTTTGATTCTACGTACCCGCGGAGCGTTTCCACCCCCTATTCTCTCCACTTCCGGCGTTCACCGTAACATCCCTCATCTCAGACATCTTCCCAGGCTTCTCGAGACCGCTCGCAAGAACTGAGAACTTTGATCCTTGATTCTGGTTTTACCTGCCGAAGACTAGAAATTCCTCTGATCCGATTCTCTCTTCAACCCCCTCTGTGTCCATCTCACACCCCCTTTCGTTCTCACTTGTTTTCCTTCTAAACTATACAGTTATAGTTTCCAGGATTGCAAGGGTGCGGGATTCGATTTCCCATTTCTTGATAATACAAACACGGGATTTTTTAGTAGTCCAGAATACTAGATAAAAGATCGATCTCCGAAAATAGCTACTTTCGAACCGCAGCAATAAGTAGAAAATTATTTTCATGAACAATTTCAACACCCAGAGTATAAAATATTTCTGAATTTTCCACAAAATAACGCTGTCTATGGATCAAACATACTAAAAAGTTAATGGGCATCAGTAAATCGATGAACACTAATTGAATTCTTTCTTTTTTACTCTCAAGACTTTTACGTCTCCAGTCTCCGATGTGTGCAAGCACAGGTGCGGCAAACATTTCTGCAGGACATTTTTCATTTTGAGATTTTACGATCCGAAGGAAGCAAGGCCCGAGCTATACTGTCAAGCTCACCTGCGCTTTCAGCACAAAGTTCATGATCTGATTTCCAAGGAGCGTGGATGGACGTAATTGGGTCGTCTCGACATTTCAGCGAATTCGATTTTTAATGTTCCTTCATCCCGCTCCACTCCTAAATGTCACCAATACATTATTTCTCATGACGCGTTCCATTATCGGGAATAACTGTTGAGAATATTAACTTCGAGACAGGATTAAATTTAGAGGTTCATTTACGATACGTCGCTTCGGATTTTTATGTCGAACTAAAATTTGCGGTGCAAAGTTCCACGTTTTTAAACAAGAACATGCCGCTTTTAGAGAGCATCTTCTTTTCAGAACATCGCTTTTCGATATTTATAGGAGCGTTTGGGCACAGAAGCTGGGTCTAAATACCTTTTAGGTGACGCACTATGCGTGTACCAGACCTCGATTTCGCGTCTACAGATTTAGACTCAACTGGATCTTTGTATCGACAGCTGGGCTATCGATTCTTCGGGTTCGTACACATCGTGAACAATACTATAATTATAAATAGGTACGAATCTTTAAAGTCTCTCCAATACAAATATTATTCAGCCAGATGCAACTGGGACACAGTTAATTTTTACTTTCTAGATTGAAAATTCATTGTTCTAATTCTTAATTTCCTTCTTTTTATTAAGCAGTTGAACACTAATACGTTATATTTATTTTATTCATTTTGCATCGATACTGTGTATATAATTTTTAAGTCATATCACTTTCAAGTTGCAAGGACTTAATACTAAATAATTGTAGCTGTGGAAATCCATAAGTATTTGATAGTGTATGTAGTTTGGCATCTCGTATTTGAAGAAAAACAGGATATTACGTATACTTAGTAGATTTTGTTTGAGACCTTGATCAGGAACATCGACGCTCCAAGATGAGGGGTTTCTAAGAATTGTCCCAGAGTGTTTGACGCTTACCGTCTATATACAAGCACTTAGGGGTCGAGCGTTACGCTAAATCCATATCGTGTTCGACTAATCCGGCATTTTGTAGCGAAAATTCCCGTTCAAGCGGTTTCCTCTTGAGAGGCTATTAAAGGCGGACAGAAAGAGGCCGTGACTTCTGCAAACAACGCGTAACGAAGCATCGCGCATCGTCCCGGGTAGGAAAACACTCCGGGGAAAAAGGAGAGCCGACACTTTCCAGCGGTAAGCGCGTAACGATCCGAACCGCGTGCGTACACACACTTATTACGTTCCCCCTCTGACCCGTTTTCTCTCTGCCCCTGGTATGTTTCTGCGCCGCCCACGCAAAATGTGTGGCACATCGATGCAGGCGCGTAACCACAACGCGAGCTTTATTAACGTTTTACTGCCGAGTTTATGACCGAATCACGTGCCTGGTCGCGACGCCTGCAAAAAGTATTCACACATCCTGCCTTCTTCGCTGGGCCGGGGAATATCGCGGGGAAACACTCTGCGGGAGCTATATCGTTGATGGTGATTGCATGAATATTCATTCAATTAGGTATTAATGGTAATGTAAAGGGAATGCAGTCAGATGAAGGTTGAACGACACGATAACGGGCCGCGTTATGAAAATCGCACCCGTTCCTCTTCGATTGCCCTTCAAGAACCTATCGTTAGAACTCGAAAATCTCTGAATAAACTGTTCAAAACTGTTCAAGTACATATTATTTGAGTGTTTTACTGGAAACTTACTTATTCTTGAAGATAGTATTTTATACTTCGGCAGTTCAGGATTTTATCGTAGATTATATTTCGTTGAATAAAAGTTTCGAAACCATTTTCACAGCTATTTCCAAATTCTGAAGTAAGTGATATCGACTTATAACAGATTTTCCCGCGAGAGTGACGTCTGAAAATAGTTCGCGTCTGTGTTTACTCGTGCATAGGACTCCTATGAGGTTTGCTCTCGAGAATAGAAGTGACAGTTCTCGAGGAGCAAGCTGTTCGAGAGCTGCTCGCAGTTTTCAGCACTCTAGAGCCAACACGGGAAAGATGGACAGTATGAATTGACCCGGAGATAGAAGCGAATTGGCTACTTTTATCCGGAACAGTGGCCCATATTCTATTTTGAGATTATTGTGTACTGTAAATACATAATTACATCAATCAGTGAATTATACATCAATCTTTCGTCCCTATTTATCATCGTGGAAAGACTTGGTGAAAGACATCAGGCTAGAATGCTTTTAAAATTATTTACACCGTTTATGATAGTCTTGAAGATTCAACAATAATTTTTTTGTCATTAAAGAAGTTCTTTTTAAACACCATTGCATCTTTTGACACTTGAGACATACTTCGAAGAAGAAATTCCTTTGAATGAAAATAGGGTGGCTCCGAAAGAGACCACCATGTAAAATAATATGAAACATTTTGACATTTAGTACGCGATTAAATATATTTACATATATCACTGATTTTAAATTGAGATTTTATTTATTTTTGTCCTAGTGCAGTTTATGCATTTTTGTGCCACTTTCATGAAGTTTGTGCATCACCCAAAGGGGTCAAGTGTTGCAACACGCTTCGGCAGAGTATAAACGAGCGGCGACATCGCACGAAAATCGTAAAGAACGCCGGCAACAGCCGGAAGAAAGCGGACGTAGCGCTCGAGGTGGGAATTGCCAGCTATACGTTTGCGTCATTCGAATAGAGTGTCCGATTGCATTGCGCAGCGCACGATGAATCATTCGGACAAGTCGGTCGATATTTTTGCATCGCGACGGTGTCGTTAATTGAACGGTAATCGCGCGCCGCTGCCGGGATTAATCCGAGTCGAATCGCATTAAGGGAAGCAATAATTCATGGATCTGGAGCGCCGGGCGGCCGACCGGCCGACCGGTTTCTATTTTCGCGAGCCGGACATTCGACCGATCGCCGAACAAATATTTGCTCCCCTGTAAAATTCATTTCGAAAGTTTCCCGCGGCTCAGTTGCCCACCGCCGATTCAGAAATATCGAAGGTGTGCCACACTGGACTATTCCACGATCTAGCTGGACAAAATTCAATTTTGATAACGATCCAGTTATATGAAATCAAATTAGAATTCGATAGTAGAATTGTCCATTTAGGCAGAAAAGATAAACATTATTGCAGACTAAAATCTATAACGTTATTTAAAAATGTAGTTCACTTTGAATATTATATTATTAATTGCGTTCTACCGTATCTAACGACAATATTTTGAAGATATGTATTGTTATCTTTCACTATTGAACATACATTTGTAAATTTCTTTTGTCCACATTATGATTCATTAACCTTTTAAACCTTTATAATAGTTAACATGTAATTTTATGTCCATTCCGAACTTCAACTAGACTTTTAACACATTTAACACATCTCAATTGAAAGCTGGAATCATAAGCTATATGAAACGCTAAAGAGCATTTTTGACAAATTATGAGATCTATTGTCTTCGAATTTGTATTGTGTGCACTTATTGAAAACGATACTTGTGAGACAACCGAATGTAGTTTAGATAAATGCTGTTGCTAGGATGTTTACATATTACATAGAACTCGAGGAAGGAAACGAGAGGATCGATCGATCGGTTCGCGGTAACCTTCCACTTCGACGCGGCAACTTTTCCGACGTCTGAAGTCACGCAGTCGCTTCGAAATTTATGTGAACAATTTTTCCAATACGTTTTCCGCGAGTCACGCAATTTCTCTGGCAACACGCTCTTACGTATTCCGCGTATTTCGCTCGTATTGATTCAGATATTATTTGTTTCGCACGACTCCACACGCCGGGAGCCTATTGTTGTTCTCTGTTGCGATAAAACGATTTTTCTGTCGGTTTGAAGGGAAACAAATACTTAGAGTGTACAGATTAAATGTAACAATAAGAGGATACGTTTTAGTTGTGTACACACTCGTCATTCAATGCATATATCGTTACGTATTGTTGATAGATCTACTACATACCAGGATGAGCATGGGTGGGCTACAGAAATCTTCTCCCATCTATAAAAATTAGTTCGTTTCACAATATTAGGTTGTTCTAGGTCTGTTCCTTAATATTCTATTATTTTCTAAACTTCTTCTTACTTGACCAGGCAGCTTCATTTCTTGAAAAATACCTTGAATTTGAATTGAAAACGAAATTAATTTTTTAAACAACCTAAGAGTACGATCCAAAAGGGTTCAAGAAATAATATTTATGATAATTTTACAAATTGTCAAGTGATTCAATAAAAAGAGTTTATTGAAGGAGCAAACAAGTTGTTTGAACACATATCGCGTAACAAACACGGATATTTGATGCACCTCGTATTTGGAAACAGGGATTCTCCGGGATCTTTTCGGAGACCCTTTTTGTGAGAGTAATCTGTCGGTTTTGCTTGAAAACCGTGAAAAGCTCGGCCGCTGACAGTCATTGTGACTCATTCATACTGTATCAGAAGAAAGAAACTGCGTTGGAACGAGTTAAACTCTGAAGAGTTGGGTTCCGCCTATAAAGGTGTGGACAGGTGCTCAGTCGACGCGTGCCCGTTTACACGTAACACATGTGGGCGTCGATTCCTGGCCACGAAACAGGTGCGTTGATTAATCGAGGCGAAGCAATACCTCTTTGCCTTGACGTCGTTATCGTTAATCGGTTTACTTTTCCATTAAGCTGGATGTCAATTACCAGGCTTAATCAATATACATATAAGCCCCGATAAATCAATATAATTAATTACAGCTCGCAGTCCGATACCTCTGTGTGTACAGGTGGGAGTTTGCCGGCGATGGCTGATTTTGCAGGCTGCATAATGCGATACCGCGAACGTGTAATTTTAATGATTGTTTTTTCCCTGATAGACACACTCGCCCGGGGAATGCGTGCGTAATTCTGCGGCAGTTCGTTACGCGCTTCGTTAAACTTTACCCGTTATTATGCTTGATTAATCGAGTATGTGTTAGTATCAATTTTATGTGCATACACGATGTCTTGCGTTTAAATCTTGGCCAAGAAGATTGCTTGAAAATCGATATGAATATGATATGAATAAGTTAGCATTAATTGTATGTGTACATGATGTCTTTTGAAGCATTTGAATTGTAGATAAGAAAACTATTTGAGAATTGATATGGACATGATGTTAGTGTTACAGCTTTAAATCTCTCTGCTGTTTCACGTCTCTTATAACTATAGTGTAGGTACGTGTTATACATGAATATACATGAAAACTTTTGTCTACAGTCAGCGAGAGTATTTATCCGCCGTATTTCTTTCGCGTTCACACCGATCTGTACATTTACGTTTATCAATATTTCCTCACTCTCTCTGATCTCACTTCATTCGAAACGGGAACGATATCCGTTATAACTATTTCCTATTTCAATACGGCCAATAGAGAAACCAAAATCATTTCATATAAAAAAGAGCAAACAATTATATACAATAACATGCTTATTAAATGGGATGCTTGTCTAACTACATCAACAATTAGTAGAACTCCTGTATCATTCTTAGAAGCCATTTCTTATGCTGTTTGTTTTTCTATATTTTCTAGGAATAAAAATAGTGGAATATTATACCTAGAACATTTTGTTTAAAATCTCCTTCAGGAGTATGAGTCGACATTAAAGGGGGTTAAAAATGAACTGCACTACCCGAAATGATTAAATGTTCGCCGTAAGTTCTCTGATGAGATGCCTAGTCAGTTTCGATGCTGGCATTTGCTGTGATCGTAGAAGGACATTGTGCAGTCGGTGTACCAGGAGGGCCGCGACTCGAAACTCCGAACATTTTCCATTATCCAAACGGACTGTGTCTCTTTGGAACGACAAGGGTGTACATCACGCCGACTATATCTGCCGACAGCGCCGTAGACAAAGTCTTTGACACGCTCGGGCACCACCTCCGTTTCCTCATTTGCAATTAAAAACAATTAATTACACTCGCCGGCTGTGTCGTTCCCGCCCATCGTTTTTATTCGTATCGGCGATCCCGATCGCGTGCACGCACAAAGAGCAGCTTGGGCGAGAAGAGCAAGAAGGAGAGTCGAGGGAAAAAAAGAGAGAAGAAAAGAAAAGGAGAAAAAAGAAAGAAAGGATGTGAATCGCGGCATTTCGGCCTGGCAACGTCGAAGATACTTCAAATTCTTTCGAGACGCTTGCAGTCCACGCTTACGCGCTCCAGCGAACTTTATGAACGCCGGAATTCTTTTTCCACCGCGGGCTCCACGCCGCGTGCTGCTGCATCCTTCGGCTTCAAATATTCGGTGCATCGAATCGATAATCGTTGCCGGCGATTCGCCAAAATGTGCCAGCTACTTTCTGTAGATTCTACGTCATTGGTCTACGTTATCAGATATTACTCGCCGTGTTGCGCAATCTCTTCTCGCCCTTATAACAGCTGCGAACTTATCGTCACTGATTTTCTCAACTCCTTTCTTCTGGATCCGTTCTTTCTTCATCTCTTTCTTCGGATACTAATTTTCACTGCTTTCTCTTCCTTTCCTGATATACGTACTGACTTTCTCTATTCATTTCCTCGCGATATACTGAACTTTTGTATCGATTCACTGATTCACTGATCGATGTGTATTAATGATATCGATCTCTTTATTTCTCTAATATATGTGTATAGTATACTAATTTTCTATGCTTTTAGGATATATTAACTAAATATATATATTTACTAAATATCTCTACTTTCTAATCTCCATGCGATATATTGATTAGATTGGTTTTATTAACACTTTTACAAATGTTGTAATTTTCCGTGTTGCTTCTTGAGTGTTAGTTTTTCAATAATTTTCACGGCGGAATTGACGTGTATGTTCATACCTGTTATAGGAACATTCGCAGATTTTGTGGCTTTAATCACCAATGCGGTCAGAATTACTAAATTGCAGCCGTATAACTGCATTTACCAGATTCATAACAAGAGATTTACAATATTCATACCTATTAAAATATCAATAATCCTATTAAACATATATGTGCATATATGTATATATGAGTTGAACATATAAATCACCCTCGTCTGCGATTGTTACATGGTAACGTATACGGTGCAATAACATTCTGAAAACAAATTCTAATGATCGTGAATAACGTAAAGCGAAAGTACGCAAACAGTTTTTAAAAAGTCTAACATATTTTAATATTTACTGTGCTGCTTATGTTATAGAATGCAATATGATGTTACGCGAACGCGTCCGCGGCTAGACTTTTTCGAAGTCAAACGG
>CM052332.1:2328336-2437402 GCA_028455615.1 Lasioglossum zephyrum
GCAATGAAGGTGTCCCTACCATAAAATTTGCCCAGCGTAGCCGAACAATGAACTCATTGTATATTGTACAAACAAAAATCATCAAGTACATTGAACAAGGGGGATGACATCAAGAGCTTCTTTCGCTACTTGGTATTGAGTATGTTGGACAAATAAATATCATCAAGTACATTTTCCGAACAAAATAAGGTCAATAATCTGTCTCACTTCTAGTCATGGCTGGGCATATTAAATAATCAACGACGACAAGATTTACCTTCGAAATTCCCATTTCGGTGCACGTCCTACATATGGATGTGGACAATTCGTCGGGAAAACTCGGTCGCAGAATCTCGCGACAAAACTGTGTGGCATCCAGCTCATCGTTAGTCAACGGTTGAAGATTCCGCTCTACTTTTCCCCTAATCCATCAGAACGCTAAGCGAGCGGGCTGTTTCTTTCTTTTCTCGGTCGACGTCGAAATCCGTGGGGAACAGCGTCCCGCAAATTGCAGTGGACATAAGCTAATAAAACACGAGTCGGCCGGGCGGCGTGTGTCTCGCGTGTACCACGTCGGATATGCTCGGTGGATGATATGCATTTGTACGGTAGGTAGGTCCGAAGGAAGCCCTACTGGCGCCGACAATGAGGAAGAAAAGGGTGTCTTGTAACGTGGATTATTAATGGCTTAGCGGGGTTCCGCTGTTCCCTCTTTAGCTAGTATCACTTTTTCATGAGAATTCGGCCGTCCAATCCTCTCAAGCTCTCTCTCTCTCTTCCTCTCTTCTAAATCCACTGTCTCTCTCTCACACACACTGTCTCCCTCACGTTTTCTCTCTTCATCGCTCCCGTCGTTACCTATTTGGCGAGAGGCTTTCGACGAGTCGGCACGCGGATTCGTAGGAACCGTTTTCCTCGGGCTTTCCTTGTTTCCGAGTCTTCGTAAACTCGTTATCGGGGCTCGCTCATGAATTATTTATAGCAGCAAGCCATCCCCTCGCCAATGCAGAGGATCCTGTAACCGCGGGATCTCGATCGATTTCGCGTTTCCTCTCGGCGAAACGCGTGATATTCACCGCGCTCGCGGAAACCAAGCCGAGCCGCTGTCTGTCGGCGAAACGGATTATTACGATTTGTTGCCGAGAATAATACGGATTCCCTTCTTCACGGCGGAATTTTCAGCGGCTCTTCCTTTTTTCTCCCCCATCCACCTTTCGTTTGCTTATTGCAACGCGCCGCCTTAAGCCGAGCCGCTTCCGCTGTGCCCGTAGGTGGAGACAGCCGATGAAATCGCTCGTGCGAAACGGACGCTGCGAGGATCTGCACGGTTTATCGGATGGAGCTAGTTTATCCTCGAAATTGATATTCGACAATCTTTATTTCGTTTATAGAGCGATAGAGACTCGGCCTGCGCTGGAAGTCGAATTTACTGTGAGATCATTTATAGTTGCTTGAAAAGGTTTCGCTAAATTCCAACTAAATCCATAATGAATATAATTCTTTAACATTACACTTAACGACCACTAAAAGTCACTTTTGCCTAGCAATAATCACAAGATTAACAGTTTAATGCTCCATATGTTACATAATTATATTATATTATATTCATCATGGATTTAATATACTTTATTTGAATTTGCCCAAAATTTTCCGTAAATAAAACAATGAAAGAGTGTCAACTAACAAAAACGATAAGATCGACCACGTACAATTTATTTAACACGTTCCGTGCCGAACTGTTTTTGCTCGATTTTTCATTCAGGCCATTTGATGTACTGTATTCTTTTATAATACCTCATTCGTTTGGTCAGAATATTCTACAGTCTTAAAATGCCTCTGCTTGACTTTACAATAAAGTTTTAAAAAATTCTTCGTTTTCCAATGAGGATTCCAATCGACCTGAGCGGCACAGACCGTGTTAAAAATGTGTACAGTTTCAATAATACTGAAATAATATATATAAAAGTTGTTCCTTGATGAATAAATGAACGAATAAATTTCAGCATTCGGGAAACGATCGGTCGAAGTTGAAGCAGTTTCGCGAATTCGGAATTAGTTCATTCGCTTTGGCGGGGTGCGAATAAATCGTCGGCTGCGTCATAAGGTACTCTGATTAACGTCACATTCGAGCCAGAGAGCCAGGCAATGCGGCGGTAGGTGCATCAGGATTCAGTATTACGCCCGGAACGTGTATCGTTCCGAAACAATAAGCGAGAGAGATGTTAGCTTAGAAAACAATCCGGATAAGCTGAGCCGCGTGTACCCGCTCGCGGAATGGAAACGGAGACCGCAATAAAGAGAATTTACGTAATCCAAATATAGGGGCAATTGGAGTGGCGTTTAATTCATTCGAAGCGACCATTAAGATGATAATGGAGACGTAGATTCTTACGAAACGAATGAAGCCATTTGCGACGATATTTCCGACCAAGTCCCTTGAACACATTTTACATTACGCGTGCAATAAACTGCTTCCAAAGATGTGCACCGGCACAATTCCGACATTGATGCAATGAAGTAACGAAAATGGAATTTCTGAATCAACTGTAAATCTGGGGAGGGAATGCACAGAGCGAGTCTCGTAACGTGGCGATTTAAAATAATTCGTAAGTTATTTGTTATTCCAAAAAGTTATTCCAAAACCTAATCTGTTTTTTATTTGCTTTTTTTATCGAAATATGAGGGTTTTTTGAATTTGCCAAAGTAGGAATTGTAAATCCAATTTTCAGGTTAAATGAACTTTTGTAACATTGAATAAAAATGTTATTACTAATAACTCCCGTATGGAGAATTAATTTTGCAATGACAATGTCGTAAACTGGAATAGGGGTTGTTTTATGGGTATATCAGGATTTATGTCATCGAATAAGAGTATTATTATAATACTATCTACACGCGTTTGATAGTTTCTCGTACCAATTTCAACATTTTAATGTGTTATTGTTACAAAGCTATGTCTAATAACAATTCAGAATATTCAAGCTCGTTTTCCCATGAAATAGTGAATCTTGTGTTATAGCTACAATAAATAAAATACCGTGTAAAATTTAAAAATCATCCCCATTGAATGAGTTTTCGAATAACTCAGCTATACTCGATCACTTCAACAAAAGATAGAGCGTCGTATTTCTCAGATTACCTAAAAGCTCGTGTTCACGAAGAAGACCAAGCAAATGGTTCTTACAGGTGTGTTACAAGATAGCCTTTCTTCCGAAAACCGATGGATGCCCAAGCAGCTAGCGACTCTGTACTAAATGGGATCCATAAGCGAGCAATCCGGGGCGATCTCGCAAGAATGCACTGCATCGATCATCAACCGCGGATCCGGTGTGCTCATCGATGCTTACAGGTGCGCGCTTAGCGGCGGAATCTCTTTGAATAACTCCAGAGACCGTTCTCTCCCGGCTGCGAATACGTTGCGGGTTTCTGCTGCCTAATAACCCTCTCGTCGATCGTAGTTCCGTGTAATTATGGATACGCCGATACGCGGGCTGGGTGTATCGCACCGTGGTGTGCACGTACACGTTTACACGATGCAAGCCCCGGTGCAAGCTGCATCCCCCGGACCGGGGGTATGCGCGTACCCTGAGAAACCGCAACCCTGTTCCACACGCCGTTGGTGAAACGGTGACAGTCGTCGACGGCGACAGGGAGGGGATGAAAACAGGCAAGGTACCTTCGGCATATATAGGAGGACACTATCTCGAGTAGCAGACGTCGCTGAAGATGTGGCAGGGGTTGCTCGAGAGTTACCGCCGGTTCATTTACCGGTATTGTTGTTCGCCACCCTCCGGTTACTTCTTGTCGTGCCTGCACCCTACCGTGATCACCCTTCCGTTTCGTCTCGTACCGATGCAACACGCTCTCTCCCTCTATCACTCTATCTCTCCCTTTCTGTCCTGTTACATCAGACACCCTGCACCCCACGATCCACCGACTTTCGCCCCGAGCACGACACATGCACACGAGTGTTGCACTCGTCAATGTCGACCTTATGGGCGACTTGCTCACGAAAGATATGTATGTCGGTGATTCGGGTACACTGTTGTGACAGGGATCGCTCTGGAGTCGATGTACCGGGGACGACGACGTTTAGGCGGGATTTAGGGGTTTAGTCCTATGATTTAATGGGCCTTTGAATACCCTGCTGCATTCTAACCAGCCGTGTGATTACGCGTTCCGCCGAATTTTCCCCCCTCTTCGGTCTGTGATCAACGGGCCTCATCAACGCCTCGCGATCAACGATGTAATTCTCTCCTCTGTCAAATGTGACGTGTGTCTCCTTGCTTGATTCTACATATTGATATAATATGGATCCTTTCTTAAGCAAAAGCACAAGGCTTTTCTAAACTATCTAGTCCTGCCCTCTCTCTGAATATTTTCATTTTGTTGTAACTCGCCATCATATTGATGACAAAACAGAATAATTTATGATTTTTAATGTCCTTCAAGAATGAATACTGTTATGGACTGTTCCCGCTGCGTTGGCTTGCGTGCGAGAGCAAGTCCAAATTATCTTATTTTTTCGCCCATCTTTGAGCACGTTTTTGTTTATATCTTTTGAATGGTCGCACAGATGTTCGATTTGAGAAAGGGAGGGAGAGAGACAGGGAGTGAGAGGGGGGAGATACAGGGAGAGAGACAGACACAGAGAGAGAACTACAGAGCAACGCAAAAACCGAAATGGAATAGAACGAAATAGGTTATCACAAAGATTTTGATTTTAAAAAAATACTGTGCCACAGTAACGCGTGGCAGGGGAAAGCTAGTAATATATGGTAGTGGGGAGCTCTCACCACGGTAGCCGCGCGACTCACGACGCACGACCCGACTTTACGGCTGTACGAAGTAGTGGGAAGAAGTTCGATGGTGGGGGACCTGGCAGTTCTCGGAGAGGAATAGGTTGTAACTCCCTGTTGTCGAGTATTGCAACACGGTATCGTCGTGCATCAAGAGGGCGTTGACAATGAAACAATGGAGGGATACGCACGCGGGCCGTCGTTGAAGAGTAAACACGGACTGAATGAACTGCTCAATCCTTCACTTCAAAACGAGAAAAAGATATATACAAACAGCGTGAATCGCGCGCTCGGAAGAATAGAATGACAGGATAAAAAAACGAAGGCTTTAATTAGCGACAATAATTAGCGGGCGTAGCCTCGTCGAGCCTCGCATCAAAGCACCCCCCCGTTTCGGGTTCTACAGCTGCGCCCTTCGTGAATTTAAACTTCTGCGCGTCCGTCTTTTGAAACGCTGAAGATACAAGAGCACCCTCCAAAAATCAGGGACTAAAGTCGCGGGCTGCTCCGTGGTAAACACGCCTGCCCGCAATTCAATACTGGCTGTCTCAGATTGCTAAATTGAAATGTTGCGACTCCGCTAATCTTCGTTTTTCTTTTCTTGTCGTTATTATACCGAGGAAGCATCATCCGTGAAGTGCCAATTAAGACAAAACGATGCGCTTCGGATTTTTTTTATTTAAGTATTTTATTTTTAGTTTGAACACAGAATTTCCTTTTCTCGAAAAATCGTCGATATTTGAATTGTGATAATTTCGTTAAAGAAACAGTGCAGCGATATACTCGGATTCGTGTTAAGTTCAAACATAGATAATTCTTGGATAGATTGCAAAGTATAAGACATCAGAATATTTTCTGAACATCAATGAACTAGTTAACTCATTATAAAACGCAGTTAGTTTAAAAATTATCGGTACTGTTCTCCGCCATTAATTTAATGTTGGTTATTCATCGAGTCCGTGGTTGGTGCATCGAAAAACAGAGGAACATTGTGAACGTATAGCCACACGGTCGCCATAGAAGCGAAATTGCATTCTGTATCACCGTAGCAGGATCGAACGGACCTTCTGCTGATAATCCAGCGACCATTCGATCGGCGTGAAGTGGAGAACGGTTTAATCATTACAATAACTCGGGCAGCAACGTTGCGAACAATATTATATGCTGGCACGTCCGTGAATCCATGCTTAATTCACAAAATATACGGGGCCAGGAAGTGTAACGAGCGTCTACGTTATTACCGGAATGACCCGGCTTCAGCCTGGCCGTCTCACCTCATTCTTTTTTCTCGTCTTCTCCTGCCGCTGCTCACTCGTTCCTTTTTCCCCCCTTTTATTCCGCGTTGCGGGAGGAATTATCGGATTTTCTGGGACGCAGAAAATGGGTGGTAACTCCGCCGCGTAGTGTAGACTGTTATGATAGCAGTAAAAATGTTGTTTCGTTCTTTTCGCGAGCGCGCACGCACTTCACGCCGCGCCGGAGGAACGCTCGCGTGGCCACGAATAAAAGTGTGCGATCGAAGCTGCGGTGCTTTTCTGTTTGCTGACAAATAAAAACAACGTCGGATTGTTATGAGAATTAATCGTGTTCGCGCGGGCCATCGCTTCCTGACAAATCGAACCTGCAAAAAGCGTAGAAGTAGACCAGAAATTGCAAATTCATCGCGTCGGTCGACGATAAACTCCAGATTTAGTAGATTGTCCCATTGTTTTATAATGACATTTTTTACCGGCTTCAGCAATCGTCTGTAAAAAGTTTTTCTTCTCATGTAGAAGAAAAACGTCACAAGATGTTAAAAATGTGGTTTAACCTTGAAAGGGGTGATTCGCTTTGGCTTTTTTAAGGAGTTGTTAACGAAAAACCTGGACTAGTCAGAGCACGACCATGACGTGCGATGACGGGGAGAGTCCGGCTCGCCGGCAGGTTTTACTGAGCGTAGCGTTGGTGTCGCGCCGCGGTGAAACAGTGAACAAGAAAAGGAGCAGAAACTGCTTTAATTATAATTCACTTAATCAGCTGAAAATGCAGTTGCTGTTTTCAAATGTGCGTCACTGGACCATTGGAAGACGAACTGCAAAACTGACATCAGGTATAGGTAGTAAAAACGCACATATTAACAACCATGAGCTTCGAATTGACATTGAAGATGTTCTTTCTGCCGCGGTTTGAACGACGCTGATTTTACGAAGGATTTTTCTACAGAGTTTAGGGAGGGAATTATAAAATCCGGCTATATTTAAAAGAATTTACTTGAACTCTTTGTCTCGAGTCTGATTAAATATTACTCTGCAAACGATATTAAATACCAAAAACGGTTGTCGCATACAGATGACGGTGGTATTAATACATTTAAGTATGTCAAAGAGGATATTATGAAAAATTGTTAAAACGTAATAATTCATTCGCGGCTATTTAAAGCGAACATAGTTTATCTGAATCAGTACTTCGGTTGAGCGGAAGACAGCAACTTCGCCAGGATTAATTTCATAAATCGAGTTACACCATTGTTCCCAACCTAATTTGCGTACCGTATTTGACGCATCTTCCCCGCGCGAAATTTATACACGTCATACAAATAGCATATTCCTCCCAATCCTTTTAACCACACTCACACATACGCGTTTTCAGGTAACGCTTAATTCACTTCTGAAATCTATTTTGGCGAAAATCGATATTGGTGCAGAATAATAATGAATTAAATGCAAGCTGAACTCCGCTACATAGGATACTAACAATTAGAAAGTGGTTGCACGAGGAGAAATTAATTGAGAGCGCTGGGTAATGTTCGTTTTTGATATAATCAATTCCGGATATGAGTGATCTTCATATCTCTGTCGCATTTATACGCGCGAGACAATAGGTCGTCCAAACGAGCCACGGTGTTTTTCTTCAGGAATCATATTATTTTCGAAATTTCCAGCCAATCCGATCTTCCAATAATCCAACTTTTTTATTTGATCTATCCGATTACACAAAATTTTTGAATATTTATTATGGAGAGGAACCTTTTGAATTGTGGACAAATGTTGAACTATAATGCTTCTAAAATACCTTTTATGCTAAATGAAGATTATATGCATTTGTTTCAAGTTTTAGGAGCTACGTAGATATTAATTTACTTTTTTATAATTCTAATTAGATGGAAATACAGCAATTTTTTAAAATTCTTTAAATGTTTTTGCTGTTTTGGATTTGATAAATGCATAAAACACGCTGTCTATTTCTTATTAATCACCAAACGTACTTCAGCAACAGTTGTGCTAAATATATCATCGTTTTATGTTTTCATTTTATTTGTACGCACTGAATGGAGATATTCGTTCAGATTTAAAAATCAATTTGTTATGCATTCGGTATATGAAATTTGACGCAAATCTGGAAATTGCGATAAGGTTGAAAGGGTATTCATTTGGTTATACATTTCAATATCCCAACGGTCGTTTCATCAAATAAATTGTATTCATTTTGTTGGATTTTTTAGAGCGTTCATTCAGAGAACTGTGAAATAAATACATCAAATTACAACACAATTTAGAAGACAACGTCCATTATATGAAACGGTTAAGAGGGCAGAACAGAACACCTGCGAATTTTTCTCCAAGGTTTGTTAATTCATTTTTCGATCAACATCGTGGGTTGCAGGCGCAAAAAGCGAGTGCGGGCGGCCGCGTAAACTGCATCATAATCGTTTACCGGAATTTGATCTTTAATTTGATTTCACGAGCGTATCCAATTTGCATATTACATCTCGTTTCAGCGCCGGGTGTAATTAATACAAGTAACGCGGTCGGGTGAAACGTTTTCAAACGTTACATCAGCTTCTTCTCGCGCCGCGGTCCCGTTCCCATGTGTATTTAAACGATGGAATAATGGACCCTCATCGGCTTAGCAGTGGCGCCGAGTTATCGAAAATTTAATAGGATGTAAATAATTCCCGCGCATTTTCGTAATTGAATTTATGGAATTTGTGGGCATCGGGCTCTCTCTCACTCTCTGGTTCCAATATACAGCCGCGCTGCGCCGCGCCGGTGGATATCGCCAAATAGAACTTTCCTCTGGATATAACGTCGTAAATGCGGGAACAACGTTGTTTCATTTGTTTATATTAATGAAGAGTAATCATCTTGTTCAATTGAATAATATTCGAATAAATCAAGGTACCAGCGCGGCGCGGCATTCGTTTCTCGAAGCTGCATCGCCGATAATGCATCGGCGCTGCGCGAACGCGCCCGTTCCACCGAATAAAATGGAAAATGTTATTTATTTCGGTACGACTCTAACCCGTAGATTATCAATATGAAATATCCGCGTGTTCCGTTACGGCTGCGGTGATAAGAGCGCCGATTTATTTCGAACGCTCGCGAAAACTCGCGCAATAATTCTTTCACGAGCGCGAATAGATTAATGAGTTGATGTCCGAGCGCAAATTTCGACAAAAAATTAGCATAAGTAGATTGTGAATTTTTATGCAACACCCGCAGTCGGGTGAAAATATGTATTTAAAAATTAACAGCTTAGCAAATTCTTGTTTTGCGAATGCTTTTATAAATATCTGGAAGAGAGGAAACTGTTTTGCATTGGTTAATAAATAACAAGGTAATTAATTTTCATGCTGGTCTTCTTGCATTCCATAAAAAATTCCACAAAACCAATGTAGATTTATTGTACTATGTTGTACTCTATGAGATTTTACAAATCTCAATAAATCTGGCAAATGAATCACGAACAAAAATAATTTCTAAAGATGGAGGAAGAATTGTGTCATTCAAATATGTATGTACATACCACATGGAAGTCAACGTGTTAATTTTGTCGCGTCGTCAATTTGATATTCCTGGTTCTTCTTCGTTGCTCCTCTTCTTATAGTTTGAACGGTTAAGTTCGCAATGTAGAATAAACCGATGCAAAAGGCTGGTTTGTCCGGTCAGTAGCATAAGTGGAAGTTACATAACCGCGGAAGAGAGCAATTTCACTCGGTCGGGAGGTACGTTCAAAGCAGAAATCGAAGCGGCTATAGATCTCCCGGCACTTCATAATGCAGCTTGCTCGACATTCCGATCTGTCGGATATACGCTCGCGCAAATCTACGTATCGAGGCCGCGAAGAAAGTTCATAGATAATAACGATTCCACTTTGCAACGTCCGCACCGGCCATATGGCCATAAATAGCGGCATAGAGCAGGTCTCTGGGTCTATAGTAAGATCGTGCAGTATTTATACCGTCTGTCGACGTAAACGTATAAATGTTACAAGACCACCATTTCCTGGTAGATACGATCGAACGGTAGCTAGTGTCGCAAGGAAGCGGCTTGCATACCCTGTGTTTGAGTTATCTGGGAACGATTCGATATTTCTCGGGGAATCGGGCGTACGGAAAAATTGTTTCCACAACTGCATTTTGATTTCCAGACACACTTTCTCTTCTGCATACACGCCGGTCGAATTATTAGACACGTATTTGCACTTTAGTGCTTCGTAAAATACTCTACGGCAATGGCAGGAATTTAATGTACATTGAACCACAGCAATATTCGGACACTTTTAAAAGGACGATAACGTTTTAAATATCAGATAATACAATTTAAATATGTTTTGAGATGTTAGCGTGATTATAGAAAATCGCAAATGAACTATTTTTAATTGCAAATAATTAACTACAATCCAATTTCCTTTCAAATTTAGCTTTCCGTTAAAAGTTGCGCATAGAAAATTACCGTACATCGTTTATAACTAGCTAATAAAATTTGTGATCAATTGACACAAGTAAATAACAAGTATAAATGTTTTTGGAATTAAGTTTGATGTGCCGTTCCTCTTGCTGGCTGTGCAGTCCTTTTTGGTATGTCAAAAAATACGTGACTAAAATCATATTAACATTTGTTGAATATCGAACACTAAAACACAGTTCTTCGAAGTACCAGAAAATGAGAATTGAATCACACCAAACTAATGCACGCCAGAAGAAACAACTACAATTTGCATTAGAATCATCCTATACGACAAACGCGATTTTCATTATGCTTTTAAATCAACGAGATCAAAACGTTTTATTGAATGCTACACCCACGAACGTTAATTTTTTACTACATAAACCGGCTCTTCAGCCAGTCGCGCCAGGAAAGAAGATCCCCAGTAACAAATCGGATACAGGATCAAAGTAAAGCGCGACTAGAGACATCACGGCATCAAACAGATCGTCGTACGATTGAAAAATATACCATTAGCGGTGTATTTGCAGTCGGTAACGAGACGCTTTTAATCTGCGACTCATGTTGCAGCTTACGCGTGGGGGTCCGGTGCCGCGGACGCTAATTTCGCAAATAAAATGAGAAAGGAAAATCGGCGGAGGCCAGACGTACGACGATTCACGGGCACGTACACGGTCCCGATATCTTCTCTATCAAAGTGTCCGTGCCCGGAATGAAGTGGAACATAAATGGACTAGTCTGGGACGCGGTGTGCCGCGTGTTTCCCTTTTTGGCGAGATTTTTCCCCGATCAAAAGATCGACGCCGGTGCCCGACCGAATTTTATTCGTGGCCGGTACGTTATACCTATAAAAGAGAAAATACAGAACGCGCTGGGGTGGGGGGATGCGGTAACATTCGCGGGCTTTGCCAACGCAAGCAGAAATAAAATATTTGAAACACGCGCCGCTTGCGAGATTTTTCGTCTTCCTCTTCTCCCCCCGGCGCTCTTTTTCTGCCGCATTCCCGGTCACGAGGGGTGAACGACAGGGGTGTGCACCCTTCACATCTTCGCCCAGTGCCTTTTTTCATCCCGTCCTCGTTTCTGCGATTTCGCGGCCGCTAATCCGCCGATACGAGATTGGTCCACGTATTCGAGTGCCAGAACCAGGGACCAGAAGCCGCCGAAATTTTTTTCAAGGATCAGAAATCCTGCTGCTCCTCTTGCATCGCTCGTTCGGCTTGTTGTACCAGCCGCGTTGTCGATTCGCGCATCAGAAAAGGGGCCGGCCCAGCCTCGCCCTCATCGACATGAGACGCATTACATTTGGCAGCAATTTCACTCAGCGAGATTAAGCTTATTTTCGCTGGGCCGATTTCCCTGGCGCCCGGCAACCCTATCTCCTTCCTTCGGCTTCGATAGCACCCCTCGATCCCACAATTCTAGCTGTCCGCACGCTTCTTGTTTTCATTCGACGAATTTTTTTTTCAACGTTTCACTCTGCTAATTGGCCACTGCGCTTCCTTGTGACTTTTACAACAAAGTTACTGATATTCATTCTTCCTTTAGCACTGAATCTATCATCGTTGATCAAATGACCGGTTTCAGATTTCTTGTCTCATAATTGAATTGGTGGCTGGAGCAAATGGATGTGAGATTTCCTGAACTATTAGCATCTATTGTTTTCCCATCAAATCTTGCTCTACTATAAAATTTGCACTTTAATTTAATTATTGAATTTTTTGGCTGGAACAACTTTGGATGATTCAAAGTTTAAATATTACAGGAGAGCAAGATTTGAAGGGGGTTTTACATACAACGTTGCTCCAGCCACCAATTCAGTTATTCAAATTGTAGAAACGCTTTCAGGGCGCTAGGAAGTTTTACACACGTTGATTATAATCGTTAGATACGATTCTCATTGGCGAAGTATGTTTCCAGAGGATATGGGATTCGTGGTCGGTGAACGGAAGTACGTTGCAAAGGTTGGAGCGACGCGATTTATTTGGGACATCGGTAACAAAGCGAGCGTTCTGGTAACAGACCCAAATCACACGCGAACTAATCGATCTTAGCGAGTTCTGGGCTCTCGATCCTGAGAGAACTTCGAACTATGTGTTATCTGGAGCGATAAGA
This sequence comes from Lasioglossum zephyrum, assembly GCA_028455615.1. NCBI lineage: Eukaryota > Metazoa > Arthropoda > Insecta > Hymenoptera > Halictidae > Lasioglossum > Lasioglossum zephyrum. Next base: position 2,340,938 of record CM052332.1, read on the forward strand.
GTATCGCACGCGATAGGTCTCGTGCGGGAATTGATTCACTGTGCTTGCTTAGCTCGTGGGATTTTTGTTTTTCATTTCTCGAGATTGATACTGCTCAGTGAATCGTTGCAGAGAACTTCGAGAACTTTGCTGATACGTCGAGATAAATTAGGCTAATGGTAAGGTACATTTGCTTATTGGCAGAGCTTGAAGAAATTTTCTTCGCTGATGATGGAAATAAATTAATCATTGTACTGTGTGCACTTGATTTGTGTATTGAGATTGCTTCTGTGACGTTGTGTCCTAAGAACAAGAATGAGTCGTTAAATCTTACAGGTTCCTTAGGATGATGGTTCATCTACTTTCTAGTTACTTTATATTGTTTGAACTACGAGGAAATTAACTATTCAAAAAATTGAGAGAGACTAAACTATCTGCAAGTTGCATTTCACGAGACCTTGAAGAATCTCTTTTCTCTTGACTAATGTTTGAAGCCAACTGAGCGTTCTACTTAAAGATTCTTCTGGATACTTCAATCTAATTTCGTCGTCTTTGAGTTTTAAGATACCCTTCGATTATTTAAAATACACGAGCTCAAACAAGCTAATTAGATGATTTAAAATACAGAACGAAAATGAGTGCAGTTCTATATTATATACATTTATATAAGTAGAATACTTCAGTGTGCATTTGCATGGCAATACATAAATAAATTTTGTATTATTTACTACTGTATTAAACTCCGTTGCATCTTCTAACCCACAATTATTTGCGTACCTTTGCGATAAAGTTCGATCGATGAGTGTACCAACTACGAATAAAAATGGTTGCCAAAGATCAAGTGCCGCGACCGAAGTAGAAATTGCAGTCTGTCCGAGAGCTTTTAACGATAAAAAAAGCTAGCTGGTTATTTAAAAGCCGTTAAACCGGATAGCAGATTGCAATCAAATTCGACTGACTCTGTAATTAAATGCGCGAGGGACCTTTGTGAAGCTGCTACGAAGTCAGCGAAGCCTGGTTATAAATTGGCGCAGGGAATTTCCTTTCGAAAAGGCATCTGGAACGAGCTGGTGGTATCCGGTTGACCATTCCGCGGCGAAATAAACGTAATAGTTACGGCACGGGGCGGCGTAAAAAGACGCGGGTTCGGATTATTGTCGAAAACGGCACTCCTTTTGGAGTGGGTGCTATTCAGCCGGATAAAGCCGGACCGGAAACGACAGGCAGCGAGGGTGAGTAGCGATGGTCGAATAATGGACCAGCCATTTCCTTTGAAGTCCCCTTCAGAGTTTTGGCGTTAATTGATGCGAGTCCAAAGTTCGAAAGATCGTCGAGCACTTTCAGCCGGCTTCCTTGCACTCTCTCGTGGATCCTTCTCTCCTCCCTTGGCCTTCGCTCTTAACGAGAGGAGATTACGTCGAAGGTTACAGATCCGTCCCCTCCACCATTCCTCGTCCGTGCTTCTTCGAGTTATCTTCATCGAACTGTCCGCTTTTCCTTCAAGTTCCGCGAATCTCGCCCCTTCCCCCGCTCGTAATTAGAAGATCGCTGGAAACTCGTTTTCCCCTTACTTTTCGAGATTGTTCGAACGTCTCTGTTCAACGGGGGTACGCTTCCCCGAGAGCTCTTTTTTTCTAATCGTTTACTCGAGCCACGATATTCTCGGTCGACTCGAGCCCGATCCCAATTCTGATCCAGAAAAAGATTTCATGCCGCTAATGCCGAAAACAGCTCGATTACCGGTTAATTATGTACCTTCTCGAAACTTTTTGGCCGAAACTAATCCACTTTTACTACCGCGCCGCGTCGGGCAACTTTCCTCTGCGCCGGAACGATTCAATCGGCTTAATTAACCGCTGTCCAATTCGGCTGTTCGCGGCCAAACACCGGCCGAAGCTATTATTAAAATGATGTTTTTAAAGCAAACCCCGAGCTCTCTGTCGTGTTTGTCTTGAACGACAATCCCGGAAACCGACGCGCCGCTCTCCCGAGCATTGATATTCAAATATTGGAATCTTTTCGGTTGTTATTCTTCCGGGGCAGCTCTCGAGGATTCGGGAAAACGTTTCGAAATAACGGGACGAGGAAAATGTAACGTCGAGAGTTTCTTGCGTGCTACGTGCCGTGGAATAAATTACTGAAATGATCTCGTTGCAGTGGTCCCGAGTAATTGCCCGCCGGCAGATTTAAACTCGGAATCGACGGAATTCCCCCTGCACAGTTTATTCCGACTCCTAAGCGATAATAAACATTTATGCTTTAACGCTGTCCCCATGTTCGATCTGAACGCCCCAACGCGGCAGTCGTAAAACGCGACCAATAAAAACGTTACGTTACACGCGCGGAATTGTCCAATCGGTTATTCGGACGTGTAATGAAATGCAAGACACGTTCCTACGTGTCAAGCATTTATCGCGCATTTATTTGTCACTCAATTGGGGGAAAATTATTTATCGATACGCTCTGTATTCATGGGCGGCCGCCGGGCCAGCCGATCGACGACCAATTAAGGAGCCTTTTAAACGACCCGATGCTTTATGGCGGACACTAAAACTCCGAAGGTGTTAGAAACAATATAACACGCTTGCCTTGCAACGCTCATTCTCCCATTTTCCATTACTTGTTAATACTACCGAACACTAAAGATGACTGGCATGTTGCGTTTTACAAGAATGTCAAGATTGAATTTATCTAAGTTTCTCGCTATTTTTATTTACTCGATCCTCAGGAAAAATTTGAATAATTTTTAAATGAAACATCTGAAATCGGTCGTTTGACCGACGCTGGTAGGTTTACTATTAATAACGTGTTGCTATTAAAAATTTAAATACATTGTACTGTATAGTAGCTGTTGATATAAGCGTTAAATGTTTTACTTGTTTTCTACGGAAAATATCATTTGGTATGAACAGTGCGACAAGTATACAATTTTTATGGAACTTCCAAATCCTGGATTTTTATGGCAACCTTGAGAACAATTGTTTGATTACCACGATATTTGTATCCTCCAATCAAGTTGTGTTTTCTACGAACTATATTCTAGATGATCGAATTACGTTCATCGTCCTGTATCTGTTATACTATCCTGAACCATCCATCGAATATTCCCCGTTCTTGGCAGGAGCTGTCAGATGCTTGCCAATAACTCGTGTAACAGGATCAGGATGAAACACCATCATTCAGAACATTTAAAGCTTATTATATCTACAGGATTTTAATTAAATTGAATGGAACATACAAAATTCGACACCATACGCGAAATGTATGAACGTCACGAAAACTTACTATAACATCAAAGAGAAGCAGCTGGTAGTATCGATTATATAATAATGTGCAAACAATGTCTGTTTCTATTTTAATTCCACAAAAACTACCATAAACACCTGATGAACAAACTAATCGATGACAGAGCATACTCAAAGACATAGTACATATGTCATGCAGAAATAATTCACGAGTACTTACCCAGTTGCATTGCTGCTGTATCATTGATTTGCGAAGTAAAAGTTTGCTACAATTAGGTTCGAGCGTTGTTCAATGGGATATTCTTGATCGCCGGTTTCGTCGATCAGCAATAAGATCCAGTAGAGAGGACTCGTGTATCATCTCGTTGTTGTCGTGAGATCATTTTTCGATGTGCTATGGATCGGCGCACAGGACGCCGAAACCGAGAAAGATAGGTGGTAGGGCAAGTTGCATGGCTCGTAACACCACTCGTTACACGAGGCGTGTCCAAAACTAAATTTTGCCTACGTGCCTCGCGAACGAATATGCACGACGACAGCCGGCCCCCTTCGCAACAATGGAGACTACAAAATCAGAGATAAGTGGCGCCCGGCGACGGAATTTAGGAATGCCTTAGCGACCAGGGACAAGGCATTAAATTTCCGCGGAGGGGAAACGGCACAGGGCCAGAGTAGAGTGCCCTTCGCCCTCACCTTCCAATTTATGCAGTCGCCGGCCCTTTTAATACCAGCCCACTACGACACTGTATCTGAGGAACTGCTTCCTGGCCAGCCGTTTCGATATTGCATCTAACTCGATCTTTATTTACCACTAAAAATATAATACTAAAGCTTGTTCGTTCTCAATGTAGTTTTTCTTTATTCATCTTTCGTGAATGTTCATGGATTACTTTGGTTCATTTTTTATTTGCTACAAGACCAGTACTTTTTCTATTATCTTCATAGACTCTTTTATCCTTTTTTTCTTGTAGTAGATTCTCGATCTATTATTCTAATTATGTGCTAAAAAGTTGAATGTAAGAGTGACATTGAGGGAAAGATTGTTGGTGGTAAAAGTTTGTAGTTAGAAAATATCAGAGTTCTTACAGGTCCATTTGTTCAGGCTGGTTCGTTCGCTTGGAACGTGTAATTGCTGTGATTTAAACGCTTTGCATCGACGCTGTAATGGTCAAGTAAACTAGCACGTGTTCTTGAAGCTCATAGTATCATTAATGATGGCTTGAATCTGGTTTGACAATAATAATAGTGTAAAATCTTGTAGAAACATCGGGATACATAGAATTTATTCGATGTAATGGAAGGGAACACGAACACGTGTTCAAGTAAATGGTTGCTTTAAAGTAGAAACGGATAGTCTATAGTCAGACGTCGTTTGAATCTATTACTACTGTGTTCGTTTCTGAGAAGTTCTTCCAACGTATGATTTCTGAAAAACATTCTTAAAAAATTGTTTATTTATGAACAATACGCGCTCGAATCAGTACACACACATTATTGCAGTACACATTACCTTACCATTGGCTACGTACCCCGCATAACAGCTGAAAAAATATCGATAGTTACTATCGAAACAAAAAGAGAACAGCGCCTTTTAATGGGGCAGCAAACTATCGGAGGGCGCTTTATTTCCTCGTAAATGAACAGCAGATTTACGAGGCCTCAAATTAATTGGTACAGCCAGTAAATAACCACGAGTGTGAGTTGGCATTTGCATCGGCGCGACATAGGTCGCTCGTAAACAAGGTGTTATAATATATCAATTACGTCGCGGCGCGGTAGCAGGCTTGCGAGAGAGCCGCTCCAGAAAGTCGATCCATCGAAACCGAGCTCTGGCTTCCTGAAGTTGAGACGTTGCCTGGAATCTCGATCCAGCCAAGGTTATCATTATAGTGCGAAGGAGCACCGCGTTGGCTGACGGGTTCTTCTACACCTTCGCCTCAAAGAATGGTTTCTGAGATCCAGTTACGTACCTTAAGTTATTCCGAAGTATCGAAGGGTGGGCGCATGATTTACTCTATTTTAAAAAAGTATAATATTTTTCAATTGTCTTCGCGTACAAATGTTACAAAGTGTGCTGAAGGATTTGTTTGAATTCGTAAAATTATCCTAAAACGTTTGAAGAATGCAAATCGCATTTTATATAATTTTCTTGTTGAATCAATAAACGCTTCGTTCTTGAAACCATAGCCAACACTCATACTGATTAATATATTTCGTCATCTTTTCGTGGTAGATCTACGTTCCTCAAAGCATTCTCTATGAAAAATAACTCACGTAAATTTAATAATCTTCACTTAAAAAATACAACTTGTGTACTTTATACATTCGTGAAATCGTGTGAAAAAGCCTGATAGAAAAAGTTCGGCAGTTCTCCTGAAAAAAAATCCTAAAGATTCCTGACGTATATAAACGGCCGTAACGAAATCTAGCGGATTTCGACCGGAGCCGCGCCGCGCCGTCTCCGGTAACACGCGAGGGCCACTCATAAGCTGTATCGAACGGTTTTCCACGTGGAATCGATGAAATTCAATCACGCGAACGCCAGACCAACTTTTTCGCGTGCCGAATATACCCCGAGCACGATCGGCAACAGTATTTAGAAACCTTAATGAGCTGACAGTCCTGGTAAAATGGAAGAATAATGTATGCTGCGGCAATTTAAAGTTCGGAACGGACGCGTGAACATGGAATCCAGCAAACTGGGGCCGGGATCACTCGTCACGCCCACCTTGTTCCTTCTAATTAGCCCTGCACTGGAAAAAATCGTTCGCTGCGCCTCTACAATGATCTCGTCTTTTATGTTGCCTCGAATTTTACCAGCTAATGTACTGTTGCGGAAGTTGAGTGAGCTGTAACTGCTGCGTTTCCTAGTGTGTAACCTATCACGCATACTGTGTCTTTTAATGCAGTTTAATGTTGTTTAACCCATCGCTGAATAGTGTATCATATCTGATACAGTTAACAAATCTGGTATATAGTAAACTAAGAATGTGTTTCCTTACAATTCTAAATTATATTTATTTTTCTGAAAATGTTGTTTTAATTTTTTAAAATATTTTTCCTTTAAATAAAACACAAAAATTGACCTTCTCTAAATTTTTTCGTTCCAATTTAAAAAATCATGCAGTGAAGGGTTATCTTAACTCTGAGTGTGGACTTTAGAAGACGAACTTCATGAAAAAAATAATCTTCGGCAATCGAACACAAACGAGAGAGCTCTCCAAAAATACTCCGCAGAGCCTCCACCCGAATATTCAACGCAACAATTATCTGGTCGAAAGAATCTATAACAAGCCAGGCACTCGAAGTAGCAATTCAATTAATATCCACCCCCGGCTGTCGAGCGTAAATTGTCGCCGGGCCAGAGGAAGCGGAAGTCCGTCGCGAGAGGACGAAAGCCGGCAAGGAAACGCGGCGTTGTCACGCTCGACGGGATCGAAAACCTTCGTCTGTCGTGTGTTCCGGAGTGAAAATATTCGTAGAGGTAGCGCGATTTCGCTGCGACCCGCTCCGGCTCGCTTAAACCCGCTTCAACTCGCCGCGACGGGTCTCATGGGTCTCTGCGGAGGAAAAAATTTCGAAAGCCCTCGAGCGACTTCGGGTTTTCTTGCTTTTTGCCGGGCCAAGGAGTCTGCTTCATCATCCTGGGTTAGCGAATGAGATCTCTCGAGCAAATCCTGCTCGCCACGAGTCTGCTTCGCTCTGCTCGGCTCGGCTCGGCTCTGTTCTGCTGGCCCTCTTCGGCTCAGCTCGGCTTGCCTCTGCTTCGCTCCGCGTTCAACAGCAGCCAATAGCTGTGCAAACAGTCTCTGTACTTCTCAGATTTTTTTCTTACCGCGATAGGATCGTGACTCGGTAAACTGTCCGCGTTAACGAGATCCTCCGCTCCTTTTTCTGCGTGTCCCCGTAAACGGAGAATCCAGTTTCGATTACGTTTACCAGGGGCTCGTTTCTCGTCAGGTACTTAGCGCTCGCGCATTCGCGCGCGCGAGCCGACTCTATTTGCACGCTCGTTAACACATTTTCGACTGTATCCTCTTCCCCGAGAACCAACCCTCTGCTACTCTCCGCTCCTCTCTTCTCTCTGCTCGCCGTTCCCGGCTTTCCGTTTCCGGAAATTCTCCACCAAGAAATCGACGTTAATTAAGGCGTCCCAATTCTCCGGGCGCTAACGACGTTCGCCGATAAACTCGGCCGACCAAGAAAGTCTGGATCCACTTGGAACTAGGTTCCGTGAATGGAATATACATTAGCTGCAGTAATGCGCTCTTTGCGACGGATTTTGTCATTTATTTAGACGGCCGTTCCCTTCGATTTGCTGCCGAAACTTCGACACCGCCCCGGGTCCGTGGGAATCGAATTAACGTCGACGCCAATGCGCGTCGATAATTTACTCGTACGATGCCCGAACTTGTCTTCCTTGATCACCTATTTCGCGCGGAGGCGGGCAAACTGATGTTAGACGTATTGTTCGTTAAAGTTGCATCGGTGTTCTGCGATGCTCGTTTGATCAGCAATTTGTTAAATTAATTTCATGTTTCGCCGTTGTCTTGGTGAATTATTTACCTGTATTACAGTATCGATATTAAAATTTCAATTGGTGGCTGAAGCAACGTTGGATGTGAGATTTCCTTAAGATTTTAGATCTTATTGTTGTGAATAATTGAATTGTTGGCTGGTCCAACGTTGCTCTAGCTACCGATTCATTTGGGGAATTGAAGAATATTGTTAAAATGCTTTTATTTATCTATTCGAGACAGAGATTTTAGGAAAATATATAAATTACTGTAATTTATGATTTGGAGGGTCTTCTCAGACTTCCTATGAGTCATATTAATATTGTGGAATGATGTTCGCTTTACTGCTTCAGGAAACTGTGAAATTGCGAATGTCAAGAGACCACTCGCATCACAGAAAGTAAATATTACCAAACAAACTACTAGACTCAGTAACACATTAATTTTCAGCAAACACGTTTAGAATATCTTCGTAATTTTACAAAACAAAAATGTGAAATCAGTCATTTAACCAATACTGGTACGTTTAGTATGAAACTTATTATGAAGTGTATGTCCTGAACGCATTTAATATGCCAGTTTGTACCACATGTAACACACGTGGCCAGAATAGCAAGTTTAATGTGTGCCATCGATGGTACACATGGCACGTAACGAGCTAACATTAACTGTCAGTGACACTAATAGACCTTATGAATTTATTACAAAATCGATAGGCGAAATTTTAATGCATAGTTTACCAATAGAAACTAAAAATGACTTGGAAAATTAATCTTCTCTCGATGATCCCTAATTTTCTTGTTATGCATTGAAAGCAAACACTTTTGTAGTACTCATTTTTCTCTGGCAAAAAAATGTTTCGGGTAAAAGTTGATTGGTGTTCAGTCATGTATAAATCCCAATATAAAAAAATTATAAAACATTTCATCTATATATCCGCTATGTATTTTTTATTGCATATTGTTGTCGCTGACGTTAGAACGAATCCAATGACTCACTACACTATGCATGCAAGTTTTAAAATATTGCTAAAACAGTTTTGGCCAACTTTTCGGGAGAAATACTGCACTGTAAGCCGGCGGCATTATCATCGTAACGGCTCGGGAACGGTGACAAGCGAAATAGACCAAAGGAAATCCTTTTCGCCGTTGGCCCGTGAAACTCATTTGTCGGTGAGGCTGATGGCCTGCGTGGGCAGAGAGAAGTTTGCTCCAGGAGTCGATCGGCGTGTCCCTCGACGTCGGAGTCGTCGTGCTTGTCAATTTTTTCGTTCCGCAATTAAACGCGGCCCGTCCCACTGCGCCGATGGCGTTCGATTCTGCGTGGCGTCGGCTGCAAGCTCCGTCGACGACTGAAACCCATCTCTGTCTGCTCGGTCGTGGCTGTCGATTTATATTCGAGGATCGTCGTAATCGCGCAAAATACGGAACACGAATCAATTCCCTCGCCTGGAGGGTCGCAAGGTGGCGGATGGCTGGATGCTGGCGGCCAGGGTGGCGGACGAGGTTCGTACGAGAAACTTTACAGGAGTTCGGTTAAAGTAGCCGATCCTTTCTCTCTCTTCTTTCTCTTTCCTTTTTCTCCTGTGTCTCATTTTCTCTCTCTCTCTGTCTCTCCCTCTTCATCTTTCTCTTTCCAAAGCGCTGGCTAGTTCACCCTCTCGAAACTGATCGCAAAAATCGGCTTCCAACCCGAGGAAAGAGTCGAACGGATTCCGGCTGCCTTCGAAACTTTCCTTGATAATTGATTGTTTTGCCAGTGGAGTGGCTCTTTCAGCGGCGGCCGCTGCCCGGCTACCGTCTTCTTCCCGTTGCACACGTTCCCCAAATCGTGGCCACCCTCGATCGTCTCTTTTTCTCTGCGCCACGCTACCTCCGTGCATTGAATCGCCAACGACCACCCTCCAGCCTGTGTGCAACTGCGAATTTTTAGGAAGACTGATTTTCGACCGAAGCCGGGACCTAGGAACTTGGACGTTTAAGGTCCTTATATACACGTCCGGCTCCGGCATCCGACAAAATATTGTTGCCCATGAAAATACTGCCCATGTTAAATACAGAAAGGTTTTAAATACTCTGTACATTTCGATTGACTACACAATGGTTAAATGCAAACGATCAAATATATTTATTTCAGTCACATCAGCTGCAAGCTTGAAACATTTAATAATTTTGATGAAATAGATGTATTAAAAAATTATTCCTTTATTGAATCAGGCATGTGTTGAAGATTTCGTCGTGCAAGATTCGAACAAACATGACTGTTAATCATTTTTAAAAATATTAAGTTCCAAGCTCTTCTTATCAATATTTGAGCAGTAGAGTAAACATAGCCATAAAAAGACTGAGGCGAAGAGTTAAACAGTTACCTGAAAGCTGACCATTGGAAACGATTATACGCTAAACAGCGAATTATAAAGTAGCCCGGAAGGTATCGCGCGATCCAGGAACTTTTAATGGCCATTTAGGATTGAAATACGCGTCGCCGCTACCCCAGTGAAAATTGACTCGTTAAAGCGAATTAATCGAATGTTTTTCGCCTCGTTTCGCAGGAACGCGGCCCGCCGATCGTATTCTAGTTTCTCTGTCGTTAAAGTTGAGCCTCGAAGCGGAGTCGCGCAGACTGCAATCTGCGATAGGAACTTTCTCCCTTGGGATTTCAACCGGGAATCTCTGCCGATGCACACTCACACGCATGCACCCAAACCGAGCTGCATCGGCATCGACGAGGTCGCTAGTCGATACCATTTTTCGCGGTGTTTGCGATTGGGTTCGTAAACCGGGCGAATGATACGCTCGTCTCTCCGCGGAAACGAGCAAGGAAAGTGTTTACGGCGCGATAAGCCAATTTGAATTAGGTTATCGTGTTTATTCGGTGTAGCACGAGTATAGAGAACGGGTTCGAACGCTCGCTCGTGAATAAAGGCTTCCGCGGGTGGGAAAAATCCATTAACGTGTTTCCCTTATCTGCGGGGAAGTACTAAAAGCCCTATCGAGATTTATTTTAATCTCGATGGTCGCTTAACTTTCCCTGGAAGCAACGCGCACGCGTGAGAGAATTTCCCTTCGTTTTCTGTGCCCCGTCGTTCTTTTGTTTCCTCAAATAAATTTCGACCAACGAAATATGTACATATGGGCCGGCCATTGGAAAACGTTCGAAAATTATTCACCGCAAAATCGGCAGGCAAACAAAATTTCCCATTTGAAGAATCCGCCCGCGCGGAATTACGGCGCGCGCTCCCGAAAAGAAAATTATTTTTCGAATAAACCCTCACAATGGGACCAGCAATAAAATAATATTCCGGACAATATAAACGTATTAAATTCCCCGCGAGCATCCACGTACGCAAGATAAATGTTCCCACGAGCGCGAGGAGAAAACTGCAACTGCAAAATTTTGAACGCAGTTACCGCCGCCGCACCAACCTCATCTCCCAGTACCATGATTTTTTTTATCGTTGTATCGACATTTTGTTCGGGGCAGTAACCCAGTTTCCGATCGCGAAAATATTGCCAGGTCGTCGATTCTTTATTCTTATCTCAGATTTGTGTGTTCATTTGCGCGTGCACAGCCATAAAGCGGCTCGCACGATTCGTTCTGTTCGACGAGTGCGACTCTGTTGCGCGAGCGCCGCACCAATTCATTCAAAGTTTACGCGTATTGACAAATCAGCCTGAACTACGGTCTTTGAAGCGATACTCATCGCAACTGTAAAGTTTCGGTTTCTGCATGCCGAGTGAAAAGGCGATCTGCCCGTTGAATCCATTAGAAACAGCGGACTGATACGTTTGTAGAGCCACGTCAATAAACGGCACATGTCGGTTCCCTTAAATTCGTGGCCTCGATACTCGCTCGGTGCCGATACCATCAGTCATTAAAAATATTGGCTTGATTAATGGCCCGTCAAAGAGACTGTTTTAATAAAAATCCTCGTCGTTTCAAAGTCAATTGTTAAAATTTGTTCATTACTAGGAAATTCAAACTTAAATACATTGTTTTAATATATACTTTTTATTAAAAAAATACTAGAAATTAGTTAAACAAATTGCGAATGCAATTCTGACAAAACTATGAAGACATACACTTTAAGAATGTTGCACATTATTATCGATTCAATAAAATTTTTTTAATGCGCAGTCTAGTTACCATATACATATCATAATATGACTATGGAATTCCAGATAAAAATGAGCAGGTACAGCTTAAATCTGAAGACGGAATAAAAACAGAATCAATCAATGCAGTTTCGACTTATTAAAATCAAGAATAGGGAGATTTCCAACTCCTTACAAGAGGGTTATATCCGCGAGGGAGTTTTTGGTTCCGGGGACAAGCACGGTTTGAATCCAAGATCTAAACTCGTTCTTGCGTTTTGAAGCAGGTTATTTGCATACAACTTTGCCTACTTCCAGGGCAGCGTGTGCGCGGCAAAATGATATTCAGCTTATTTCCCCGAAGTCAGACGCGGTCGGATTAGCAGAGCAGCGAATTAATTCCTCCTATACGAATAATCGGATAATGGAATTGCGCGCATAATCTTCGCGTTTCGCGCCTCGTAATACCTGAAACATTGTTCTGTCTATATATCAAAGGTTTCCTCCAGTGGGTGCATGTGTCGGGTGGGTAGAGTTTCATTTTTATCTCGGGGCGAGTTTGTCAGAGCTATGTGGCGTTCCTCGTGGGTCGCGAGGAAAAATAAACAGCCGGTTAGGACGTGTACAGCCTCGGCCTGGCCGAATAGATAGAACGAAACGGGGTAAATATCGATAATACCGTTATCAGGGCGCAACCGTGTGTGTCAGTTCGGTAATGAGCGGAGCCGAAGTCAATCATCGCCGGTGGCGCGTTTGCAACACCGCAGATAACGATTTCGACAATTTTCGGGGTTATCTGCGCTACCGTCCCACGCGCACGCTGGCCACAAATTTTCTGTAAGAGCTAGGAATCGACACGGCGGTTTCCGGAGCCATCGGGTTAACTATAATTGCTGTGGAGGATTCGAGTTCGACCACAATTCGCCATATTGCAATTTTTCTACTATTTATCCAGAAAACCATCTATTATCTCACGCGCTGCGTAAAAATGCATGCATGAAAGATGTTGGGACAATACTGAATTGTGATCTATATAAACATATTTTATATATCCATACTTTAAATTAATAAGCTGCGTTTTATTTATAATCTGTTTCGTACACTGTTCAAGAAATTGGGACATTTATAAAAGACGTTGAGTATCCAATTGAGTTGTGGAAGGAATGTACTTCTGCATTAAATTTATTTACACAGTGCACGAGGATTAAAGAAGTAGATTTTATGAAACAGGTAAAGCTAAATTAACAACCTCATTGAAAAACGATTCATTAACCATGTGTATCAATGCAGTATAAATTATTGGAACCATTGAATTTTCTATTATTAGCAGAAACGTTCCACGTATAAATGGTTGAATTTAGAGCACTTTATTACATCAATATTTGCTACAGAAATCACTGAACATTTAACAGTACAGCAAAGTAATTGTTCTATTATTACTAGAATATACACCAACTTTACCTTGATTAGTTCGAATAATCGAGTTATATAAATATGTTTCCCTTTTAATCATACATAAATTGTGAGAATGAATAAACCCGTAACTAACGACCCCATCCTATTTCTGTTGCAGGTAAGACCGACTCCATGCCAAATTCGTGTTCACCTCAGCAACGAGTGAGTAAAGTAACGATCGAGGAACATTCTCGTAGAGGAATTCCTGAGTGGCGAGTTTTCCATTGAATAAATTTAGCCCGGTTTCCTCGTCCGAACCGGTCATTCAATAAGTATATTTCCGCGCGGCTAATCCGGTGCGTTTTCGCGACAGTGTCCGCGTGCCACCGCAGTGCGAAACGATTCTATTCATTACTCCATTCACTGTTTCCGCATAAGTGGCCGGAGCGTAAAACGACGAAACGGTATCTAAGGTGACGGGTCTGGATGGCCGTTATAAATGTGACTCGTACAAGAGGACTTCCGCGAAGCTTTCGTTTTCTTTCCCACAGACGACGCTCGCCCCGCGCGGAAGGATTAATCGAGCCAGAAATAAATCGGGATCGCGCGTTAGTAAAGATGAGCTGGGTCAAGAGGTCTCCTTTCGCGGGGATGTCAAAACGAAACGGAACTCGGGGATATACATAGAATGCTGCGAGCCTAAAACGTTCCGGGCACTCTTTAGCCAATGACAAAGATATAGTTTTCGTTACCGAGAGAACACCGCGTGCGCGTTAAGTCTCTGTCAATTTCGAGGAAGCAAACACCTCGTGCGTGTCGTAGGAATGTTCAAGTATTAGACGGAGTAAGGTCGTGTACTACGATCATCATTTCTTCCTTGTACCCTCGATGACACTTCAATTGATCAATTGTATTAATGATTTAAATGAACAATATCACGGTTCTTCCTTGATATCTGGAATTGCTGTCAAAGCTATGTTTATATTTCTACGCTCGGTCATCACAAACACGCAAATCCGCCTCTCCGAAAATTGTGTGTCCACTGAACGAGAGTCGAAGTTTCACGCAAGAGCAGCTGGGAAACCGTGCAATCCGGGGACCGCAGAAAAGTGTATTACGTTTCCGTCAACCGGTGGACCGAGCCCCGCGAACAGAAAATTGATTCTCACGGTTCGTCGAGATTTCAGAAAATATTTTTCGCCGTGCGGAAGTCTCCGGGACAGACAGTTGACGGTTTCATCAAATTTATTTGGAATACGGTTTGCTCGTCGGAAGATTTGACCGGCGCTGGCCTTCCCCGAAAATACGAGGCGTCTTTGGAATGGTAACACGCGTTCCCAGCGGACACTCGAGCTGGAAACGTACCAGTAAGCTGCGATGTCGGAAGCGGGGGCAGACGGCGGCGGAGCGGAGGCAGGCGGAAAGGCGGCGCGCGAATGTCAAATTTCCGAGCGTTCGCTTCAAATCAGTGTCCAAATAAACTACCCGACGGTCGACGTGGCTTCTTCTCGCGGGGCCCACCGCTCTTGCTTTCTGTCTTACGCTCCTTTCCCGTTGGATTCCCTCGTCGCTGCGTTTCCCACTCGGCCTCACCCTCGCTTTCGCATGCTTCCCTCAGGATTCAGACGCGCCCTGGGTTCCACGTCGACGACCATCGACCGTCAACGTCTAAGACGTCTCACTTTGCTTGAGATGCAGGCTACGCCGGATGTTTGAAAACGTTTTCTCGCCTTCGCGTGCCTTCCCGTCCTCCTCATCCTCCTCTTCATCCTCCGTCTTCCTTCAGCCTCTTCCTTGGTCTAGTTCTCCTCCTTCTACTCGCGGTCGCCTCCTAGGTGGCATCATTTCGTGACAGATGGAAATCTCGCGACCGACTTGCTGCCACAGATGTTGACGAAATTCTCCGCCTTCTTCGCAAGACCCTTGAATCCTGCATCCATGACGTTTATTCTTCCTAGATATTCCTACTGCGTCTAGTTTTCCTGTTGGTCCCCTTTTTCAACGCTACGAAACGTTCACGGAAGTTTCTACTGCAGATTAAATGTACTCTGTTCAGTAGCTTCTTACTCCTGACACGTTAGTGAAGTTAGGTTAAGTGTTAATACAATCGATACAATTGTTCACCACATTAGATCGACTAGATTAAATACAAACTACTGAAAACATGTAAGGCATTTAAAAATACTTACCATTAAAATTGTTACGAAAAGAAACGAATGCCTGTGTACCCTCTGCATCTTGCAATTAATTCATTTCTATTAAAATTGGCATAAAATTCATTGCACAACAGAAGCATCGTGTTTAATGTTTTATAATCGACAATAAACCACAAGGAAGTTTCTATTGCATTTCTCTTCGATCTACTATATGATATAGCAAGGTAGAATTATTAAGTCGTCAAAGTGAACAGACAATGCTAAAGCAGCAGACGTGTACGTTGAAATAATATCTCAAATAATCAGCTCCGCTAGCTCGCTGCCAAATGACGGTATGATCCTCGTATATCCATCATCGATAACGCGGAACTGGTCCGACCGCAGGAACATTCCACTGAAGCGTTCCAATGGAACACGTTAATCCTTCGCAGCATCGAGTAGCAGCGGTATATCGTGGTGCAAGCCTGCCAAAATCATAAACAGTAATCTTTTCAGCGGTTTGTGGCGAAACCAGAGAGACCGGATCGTAATCGAACAGTCTCATCCCGGAATTAATTTCGTAAGGGCGTTCTGTTCGGATCATCGGTATCTACTCGAGCTTGTAGTCTGCTTCTAAATCAAGACGGATCAAGTCCGGAATTCCTCGTACGTCAGGGCCTGTGTGAGCCCGAGTCTTGCATCGCGTCGCGTCGCATCGACGTTGCATCGGGTCGCGCGTGCACGTGCGTGCAAGTGCAGTCACGTGTACGCGCGCGAATCTATAAACGGTTACAGACGAACGGTTACGGGCAAGGGCTGGCCGATGGAGGTGGTTACGAAGTACCTACAGGATAGCATACAACAGACACGCTGTGAAAGCTCGTGGATGCGAGGAGATGCATCACGTGCATCCACGTCGAATGCACAATTGCGCGGCGATCGCAACGGCGTACCTGAATTGTCAATCAAACGGTTGTTCGCGCTCGCGTTTACACGCCGCGAAAATATCGCTCGTTGTAGGATCAATCCTTGAACAGATTCGCCGGAAATCCATTCGCAGAAACGGTTAAACACAGTCTAATCTTCGTTTAACAATAGTTTTACGTGTAGACGCAACCGTGCTTTTTCTTAGCCCCTAATTTGTTCGCTTTTAATTAGTCTTGTGAGAGTGATACTTGTATAAGCGTCACGAAGCAACTTAGTATAAGATCATAATAATTTGCTTGAAGCTTGAAGAGGCTCCTACTTTAATATAATGTAACCTTTTACTTTAAAGAAATTTTCTTTGCATTGTTGACAACTGGTTCATAAAACGTTGTTATTGAAGTTAAATTGCATTGTAAACATTTACAAGGAAAATTATGAAGATCATGCCAAGTGCGAACATTTTGAGTCCCTTTTTCTTAGAGCATTAATTTCATGTTTATAAAACCTCAACTAAATCCATGCCATAAAGATAAATAACATTTGAGAACACACCATCAAACAATGAACCTTTTACAAACCTTTACAGACCATTCACACTGATTATGGGATGGCAAAGGAGAAGCTGGCAATATCCAGCCGATACTGTGTCCCTTGGAGCGAGCCCTAAGTGCCATTATGGCAGCTCAAGGTCCCCATTTCCCTGCAAGAATTTTCGCAGATCGTTGAATACATCCTTGCGGTACAGGTTTCCGAGGTTTCCGGTTCTGCAAATGCAGCGAGCGTGCCTTCACGAATGCTCGTATTATTTACGGTAAATTTACCGGACACGGGCGCGTGGCAAAATGCAGAACACAAAATGCCGAAGGACGCGATACGGGGAGGGGAGCGTATCGGGCCAGCCAAGGGAAAAGGAGAATCGGCACGGTGAAAGAGAGCTGCTGCGGTATGCGGCCGGGTTCAACCGATTGGAAACCAGCGCCCGGTCCCTCTGTAATCTCTCAAATTGTTCGCTCTGTTATTTTCTGCTTTCGTCCAGCGGGCTAAGGGACGGCCTACATATTTCCTCCTCGTTTTCTCGCGCGGTTTCCTGTGCGGCCTCCCCCGACTCTCGTTCACGTACCACTCGCGAAGTGCGTGCCAGGGAACGGCCCCTTCCTTCTTAGCCGAGAAGAATAGAAATGGGATTGTTACGGCTGGAATCTCTATTATTGTCCGCCCTTGTTACTCCCTTGGAAGCAGACCGATCCCATTTGAACGTTATATTATTCATGCGGCCCAACCTATTGTACAGTACGCCGCTTATTGATAAAATGAACGAGCATCTCCGCAGGAACTGCAGTTTGTGGAATTTTCCACCCTTTGCTAACCTAACTGTGCACTAAATTCGACTAAATTGCATTCGAAGGGTAATCTCGTTGCTCGAGATCTTCCCTGAATCGTAAAGAGTCTTTCAATAATAATTTCTTTCATATAGCCATCACAAGCTATCAGTCTTATGATTTTCTAACGATTATATGTACATTTGGAATATTTTTGCTTCCAATCTTGAAGGATGAGTGAAAACTATTTACTTATTTTATTAATAAAGCAAACTTTTTTTTTACAGGGAAATATGATTGAATCATTGAACCCTCCGATGTATTAATTAAATTTTTACTGATGTAATATTTTTGTTAAAGTACCTTAATGATTTCTTGTCTTACTGGATGTAGTTTTATCCAGACACACGCACTATTCTCTCTAACACTGTGTATCTCTCCATGTCCCATGTATTCGGCAATTATATCTTTAAATTATCATTAACAGCAACGCCTACGGCCGATCAATTTTATTTCCCGGAATCGCGGGCGTTCGGGAGACGAGCGTTAATTGCTAAACGCTCGTCAAGCCGAACCTGGGCAAAGCGAATTCGACAAAGGAATTAATTAAAACAAATTTGGTTCTTCGCAACGAGGGACGCGGGCCATTTTCAAATTTTCCGTGACACTGGCAACGCTCGTCCGAGGCTAATTATTGCGGCGTCCACTGAATCCGGCTATTTCACGCCGCAGACCGGTCACGGTTCAAAGTGTCGCGAAACATTGTCCGGCGCAAACGAGAGGCAACGGCAAGTCAAAAATCATTGTGTCTTTCGGGTTGCGTTTAGTGTGACGGGTCCGCTATTTGATTCAGCCGTAGCTGCGATTGTAACCGGGAATCGTCACGAGCCCGTTAAAACAGATAGCGATACGTGAACCAACCCCTAACGTCGTCGAATGAAGGGAGGGTGTGTCGAGCGGCCAATATCAGGAGGGTGACATTGTTTTTATGCGTTGATAAGGACCAGGCTTAATGGCCCATGAAGTTTTCGAGCCGGACCGTGATTCATTCTCGTTCGTCGCTGAGAATAATTCGGTTGCACCACCAGCCCTTGGAATCCTTCTTTTCGTTGTTCAAAAGATTTTTTGCGTAATTAGTCATCGTCGACCAAACCGGATATTCATGCAGAATAAAAATTGTCTCCATCAACAGCAGGAAATAACAATCATATAAAATCTTTCCCCTCTTTTTAATCATCTTCATAAGTTAAAAATTATATACTAAATTTTTCGAATTTTTTTAATTTCACTCCTACTTTAGATTGCACAATAGATTCTACAATTTTAGCAGTTCGACGGATTCGCGTGTCTAAGTCAGAAGTAGATTAAGTTGGTAATGATCGACACGTCAGCCGATTTTCTCTAAACCGAAGCGTCAACCGAGAAAATTATGTACGTCGTTTCTCCCTTATTTTTATAAACATCATAAAACCATGTCCACCTGTGCCACTTGGAAACTCTGTGCTCGGTTTAAATGTACAAACGTTGTAAGCGTAAAGTTAAAAGTAAACTCGAAAGTTTCTACGGAGGGTTAAAACGAAGGTGCCAGCACCTTGATAAGTATATCAAGACCTGAGCGAGGCTATGATGTCCACGCGTTTTGCGGGGCGGATAGTTCCGCGCGACATCGTATTTGCGTTGTGGGATCACATTTTGAAGCGAGTCGAATGGGATCGCGTAAAGTGATTACTCAATTCCATTCGATCCACCGGCAATTCGTCTATGCTACGCAGCGCAGTCGGTTCACTGGCTGAGCTATTCGATAGCTGCTAAACCGGAGGGTACGACTCGCGCTCGGGATACGCGCGATCCCGGATATATATCAGAGACGCAATTGATATATTATCTCGTTAGAGGATAGCCATTGAGAGGGGGTTGGGACGAAGAGGGGAACGAGGCTTGTGTGGTGCCGTGGATAGGAGAGCCGGTGAGGAGGGCTAGATGGCGGCGTACCAGGAAGGGGTTCGAGGGTTTGCAACGCGTGCAATTGCTCGTGCAACGCGTTTACATCAGCGTTTGGCTCCGCGTATTTAGACCGTACTGCCGAAATTTAGAGGATCCGACGGAGAGCCGTTCGGTGACGATCCTGTTGTTAGGCCGGGCCCGCCTAGGTACCGGAATTATCCTCGAGATCGGAAGATCAGTTCCCAATAATCCACGGCACGCGCATTTACATCGGGAACGAGGCAATAAATACGGCGTTTACACGGAGACCGTGCCCGGCTCACCTGCAGCACGGAGCAGGGGGTTTGTCGGGATAAATTCCTGGCCACGGTCCAGCGCTGCGAGTTCCCGAAGCCGTTTTCACCGATACAAATGGACGCCGGTGCCCGGCACAGCCGACGAAACCCTGGGAAAACTGCGAAACTACCGAACTACGACCGCTAAATGAACCCACCAACACGACGCGACGCTCGCGAAGGGATTCGAGCAGAGACCAGACCCAAGAACGAGCAGGACCGATGAGAGATGGCGATTCTGCGATCCCCAGTATCGCTGCTAATCGATCCGTAATTCGATGGAAAAGATCGGAACGTCGCACAGCGATTCGCAAAGTTGCTTTAGATGTTCGGCAGTCTTGGTTAGACAAAGAAATTAATTCAGCTGAATTGATGCAAAGGCACATTTACTTTGTACTTGTTCACATGAACGAATGTAAAGTTTTAAATCTACTTCGAAAAAGAGGAGGTCTGAAACATCACAAACATCATTGCTACCGAGGTGGATAATTTTTATTTTCAGATCGGACTTTTTCAACGTTTCTTCTTGTCAATAAGGAAGTACAGGATATCAAGCAATCTAAATATTTTTGTATAAATTACAAGATATATATATATATATAAATTATTTAATATAGAATTATTGAAAATAGACATCGGGTCTTCGTAGGGTTAACTCCTGGAGACTCAGGTGTTTAAATTTGTTTTATTAGTTTGTAATGAAATATCATTTTTCGTCAGAGCTTGGAGAGGCTACAGTCGACGGTGTAATTAGTGGCTCTTATGTTCATTTAGCGTTCAGGCGGGAACGGTATTGGGAGCATAGGGATCGCAGAAACGGGAATCGGCACAGGTTCACGCAGTTCCCAGAACAGAGCACTATTCCCAGACAGGGACGCATAATCGTAAATATTTCATCTTATCAAATTGCCTCTGTTGCAACGTGGCACAAAATATCGAGCGTGTAATCGAACCCGGCCTGTAAATAGAGGCATATCACGAACGGTCCCGATATCGGGTGAAGTCGATACGCAATAAAGATAATAAGCAACAGGGTAATTAGCAAAAAGCCACTTAGCAGCGTATTAGTAGCGGGGTAGAGAGAGGGAAAATCGACTACTATTCTGGCGCTTGTTCACGGACCGCGCGCTCACCCCGAGAGTTCTGGATGTGTTTGGCTCGCATGTTTTGTACACCGATTGCAAATTACCGTTGCACACCGACTGCTGTATAATTACCAGGCAACTTTACGACGCACAGAGACGCATAAAAGAGAAGGCCTGCGCGAAGTAATTTCACAGATTAAACTTTACCGTCGTTGAAACAGTAATTATCAACGTGTTACGCGTGGCGTTTACCGGAAATTGCTGGACCGCTGCCGTTCGATTGCCAAAGTAATCTTTCGTTTGGAAATTACCGGACTGACTACTGACGATCCTGAAATATTCAGGGATCTGGCAATCGCTTCTGCGAATTCGCAAACAGCGATGCTCGAGAACATTAAGAGCTTCTTGCAGGCACGTTAATTATTCTGCTGCTCCTAATGCAGCAACGCTTCATTTAATTAATTCGCCAGACACCATTTTGATAATCTAAATATAATGAAAGGTTCACCATTTATAATCTTCACTCATTCACTAATTCCAATGACTGACACGAATCTACGTAACATATTCTTGAGGTGCTCGTTACGGACTTGTCATATAAAAACCTGGGAGCAAATTCCACGGACCCGGATGAGATAACCAATCATAGTGATTCCTTAATGTCAGTCTTCTTTTGTTTCTACGTGGCAACCATGGTCCCCACCACTTTCAGAACCATAAACACCTTGCTAGTATGTAGTGAACGAGGATTGTGTGGATTAAATCATTCCACAGTTTCTAGTTTTGTAGAAAAACTTGAATCGTTTGATACACTTTTAACTTAGGAGACGGGATAATTCGTTCACATTTGAAAGTGAACTTTCACGCTAATATATTCAGTAGGCCCAAATTTGGATAGGATACGCAAAATGGTTACTGTACATCATAACATTTCAATTCTTATTCCATTAAATATATAGCTCCAATTCGGTGGAATTTTAATTGATTACACTCAAAGAGCTGAAAGGGGTATTCTAATCTAAAGGGTGTTCGAAGAACCCTGATTGGCTGCAAACGTACCTAGCAACGATGAACATAACAATCTAGCAGTGAGAGCGATCCGCGAGTAAATGGGGCTCGAAAGGGCGGCAAGATTAGCAGCCAGGCGACAAGGTAATTCATCCATCGCGGTCGAGGGGTTAATTACGATTGCGTCGAGAACACGGACGGTCGTGTCGCGTAAATCGCTGGTCAGGGTGTGCAGAGGATGCACACCTGGGATCCGCGATGTTGTCCGACGCGGTCCCCGGCTATCAAAGATGCAGTTGATACATGCAAGCGCGAGGACGCTGGCAGAGGTTGCACGTTGCATTCGACGCGTTTTCCTGGGTTTCTGGCCGATGCGATGCGGGACGTGGTTCAACGTTGCAGAGCGTTGCAGGACGTTGCAGAACGTTTCCACGGCACGGCGGAGATCCGGTTACAGACCGTGGACGTGACGTTAACATGCCACGAGATTGTCAGGGAGGCGGCCGCGGTCGGTATCAGTGCAGCAAGCACCGGAGACCCGATGTCTGCGGTTAAGTCGAAGCCCTGGATATCAAGAATTCATGTCTGACCTACACATCGATGCTCGGCAACGCTCTACGGCATCGTCCGAACCGTGAGACCCTGTTGCGGTTATTGTCGTCGATGCGCGATTAATAATCGTCTGCAAATTTTAGTCTGCATACGGTTTTTCCTGTGAAGCATATCTCCTGGTTGACACTACTCTTATAGAGGGTGCTTCATTCCAAAGGGACGAAACTGTATCCAAACCTTATTGGTAGAGACGTATCGTCAACAAACTAACCGATGTGTCGATGAAATTTATTTTACAGTAGAGTTACCTTTCAAGTACCTTTTGAGGTCCTGCATATTCCTATGTATATACAACTCATTGTCTGAATTAAGATTTAAACATTATTTTCTAACCTCGATTCTCCCAGTTTGTGCACCGTCTTTAAATACGTCTTAATCAATTACATACTCGCTCTTAGTTGTAACGAGTTGTTATCATTTATGATAAGCTATTACAACGACGAATGCTCTGTTACAATGTATTTTTAGATGCCGAAATTATTTATGACTGAATCTAATATCAAGCACAATTTGTTTAACCAATAGAAATCTGTATAACGAGTAAGAAAATGTAATAACATTTCATCGTCTCGATTTGTTATCGACTGGACAACATGTTCGTGAAAACCGTTGCTCATCATCGCGAATCATACACTCTCGGCGTCCAAGGCGTTGCTGACCAGCGAGCTCGCATACTAGCGGACTCTCGATCCAATGAAACTTTTATGCTCGCCGGGAATTTCTTACGAAGACGATACGGCGCTGCCTTATGGGAAAATCGATCGACCCGGCAATCGGATAAGAACGGCTGAATTACGTCCACCTCCTGGACGCCGGTCGCGGCTTTATTGAAATCTTTTTTAAGGGCCGCCGTGATTGCGGAGATACGGCCGGCTAATGGTATTACACGGTACCACCCACCCTCGTATTTATGATTTTTTCCACCCTCTTTTTCTCTCACACGAGTCGCTTTTACGCCGGTCGCGGCATGATACGGATTTTATGCGCGGTGTTTCAATACGCTCGCCGGAGAACGGATTATTGTGTGATCCGAGCCCAGAGACTTGTCTCTTGTCAAGATTGTAATTCTCTGCTCTGTTAACACGTTCACTACCGAGCAATCGACCCACAGAAATCCCGTAAAATTCAAGTAATCTAGTCGTTTTAATGAAAACTGCAGAGTTGAAGTTTATCACTGGACTGCGGATCTTTATTCGGATGTTCATAAAATAAGCCATGAAATTTAGAATTTGTACAGAAATCCGCAATCTAATTAATACAGTGAGTGTTCGAGCAACTCTTTCAGATCGTATATCAGACAGTCCCTCTCATTGTAGGTGTTTCTACTTGAAAAAGTGAAGGTGACTTTGATATCTCTAAAAAAATGACATAAAAACAAAAAGTTTTTTGGTATAGTGTGAGCCGCATTTTACCATTCAACTTTGTCCTGAAGACATTTAATGTATCTCTAAAAACAAAGATATTTGAGGTACAAACGTTAAGTGACTCACCCTGTATATGACGAAGAAAATTAATTTTTAACACATACGACCGACGTGGTAGCCAAAGTTCAGAAATGGAAAGAAGATATTGGAGATGTGTTCCAGTAATCGTAAAATAAAGACCTCGAGGGTCAGCCCACTGATTGAATAGATTGCACAGCTCGTTACTAATTTTCTGATGATAGCTTGTCACCGAAGTTCCGCACTATCGGCTCAAGAAAATTACTTTCTGCCGAAAGAAATGGCAGAGCGGCGGTGTATCGGTAACGGGGGATGGCGGCACGATAAAAGGGCGACGGGTCGCGGGGAACGAGTTGAGATCAATTTGCGATTTCGGGCTCTCGTTCTCGCGCCGAAACTCGGCCGAAGTTCTACCGATCTCGATCGTAAATAACGACCGGAAGTTCGGGAACAGCGGGCCAGATCTCTTGGCAGGTCTACACTTTGTCAGAGACGGATGATGCGAGGCTTTTCGGTGCGATCCGATCGGCCAGTGATTTACGACGAGGCCTGGGATAGCGATCGGTCTTGTTTCGAGACGATTTCGATACAGGTGAATTACGAAATCGTGGAGGAGGGACTCGTGACTCCTCTGCGACGGGGATCGACAAGCGTACAAGAACTCGCGGCTATTCCTCTTGGAGAACCGCGATCGAGATCGTGCAATAGATACCCTCGATCTCGTTGCTAAATTAACGCTGTCGAGACAATATGTGTGATCTGCCGCATGCTACCGCTAATATAGCTGACGGAACTTTAATGATTCTGACAAACGCGATGTCTTGGTGTTACAACTCCATAGTAGCATTTATGGTTGGCCAACGGTGGTCGATGGTTGGTGGTTTTATCTACAAATCCTCAACATAGGGTCTACAATGAAAATTTATTACAATTTGTGAAAGAGAACATCAGAATAATATGTTAACGGCTTTCAGTTGGCAGTTCGTATTATAGTACCGTTGGCTCTGATTGTTCGAGAGAACCTCATTTTATAATATCTTAAATACTAACGATTCTGCAGAGAGCGATGTTCGCGGCGACCATCGATTACCTGCCCTGAGTCGCAACAATTCGCTTAACTTGGTCTTTCTTCGCTTTAATTAATGGATGTACGCAATGGCACTGCATTAAGTGGAAATAATCTGCCCAGATAAACCAAATTGAAATTTCGTTTCGAAGTCCTATCTCGACGGTTGTAGCAACGACAGGAAGTTCGTAGAATCATTAAGAGATAACAAGGAAACAATGGTGGACAGAAATAATATCTTAACTATTTTTTTTATTTGTTTCACAATTAGAGACGATGATCAAATTATTACAACCAGTCGTATAAATTCACATAATCGAAATTGAAAGAATGAATTTTTGAATGAACGCTTAGCCGGACATTTGCTTTCTTTTTGTAAAGTAGTGTTGATACTGTCAAATTATTAGTAATTACAAACTGTACGATTAATGAACGTACGTGTATGCCATATTTCCTGGTTCTAATAATTTTCCCATTCACTGTAAAGTGATTAAAACTATTATACTTTGTCACTAATAATTCCTTAGAAGGAAAGGATTTGTTTCAGTTTACAAGAAATGAATAAAATTCGCGTTTAATAGATTCCGCCTTGTCGTGGCGAATCTGATTTAGAGGACCATAAAATTTCAAATCCGACACAGTCTGTATGTTAATACATGTAACTTCGAATAATTCGAAGACTCTGGAAGGGGGCCGGCTTTCTATAGACCCCGCCTCAGTTAATTTTAATGCACACAACGTTAAAAGGATTATCAAGGGTTGAGTTACAGTCGGATGTAATTCCCATTTGCATTCGCGGAGGCTAATAAATTTCTGACCGTGCGCAGAAACTATGTTTTCTCTTGGCATACTTACGAGACCAGATGCCCGGCGTAATTCCCGCGATGCGAAGCGGCTGTCAGCTGCGAATCTCGACACCGTGTACAACGATTGTTTGCGAAACCCATGAAAACGTTCCGCGTGCCGACTTCTTGCCCGGTGCCCTCGCTTCTCTATGTATTGTGAGAGACCGTTATTTTGGTGGAGTCTCGCGCCCGCGCGCGCATATTTTGCTTTCTATAATTGGCCTGTACAAACTGTCCGCTAGAATGGACGTAGTATATCGGTTTAATTGTACCATCTGTCGTGTTTCCATCATGAATAATAACTTAATATTATTGTAGACGACGTTTTACCTTGACGAATATAATCGGAACCCCGTGGGTCACCGCATTTAATCGCGGATCCGTCCATTCGTCTCTAGAGAAATGAGAAATGGGGAAAGATATGTGTCACAACGCGTACATTGTTGTGCTACACGTGTTAGATCTAATGCTCTCTCCTCCGTGTCTCCATGTTTTAGTTATTAGTCGCGCAGGACGAGACGTGCTTGTCTCAAGTTTCACAGAAAAATCGTGTCCTCAAAATTCGATTTGTCCGATTCAAATACGTTTTATGTTCAGTTAATTTTCCTCAAAGGTAGTTCATACTCACACTTCTAATCTCTTCCAGAATGTGATTTAACCATTTAATTTGCGGTTCTTATTTAAAATAAGACTTCAAAGGTCCTTATTATTGAAGTACATAGAACCATTTGAAGGACTGCTTATAAATTACTGGTAGATAAAGTGTTAAGAAACAGTCTTCGAAATCATGATTTTCATGATTCAATGTTGCTTAGAATCTGCTCGGAACCGACTAGATTCGTTCAAACCCTCATGTATAAATTTTCTTTGATATATTCATGAACCTACTTCTGCGAGATCCTTGTTAATCGTCCTGAATATAACAAAGGTAGCTTATCATTTGATCTTACTATGAGTATTTCTATTATCCTCACAAAGCATGAATTTCATCGTCGTCGAATAGTGTCTAATGTTCATTTTCTATTGTTCTAGGTAAGGGCGTCCGAATATAACGAGCGTAATCGAATTGGTGAGTCGATCAGGACTGTCCAGCGGTAGATACGATTACACGATTCGGTCACGATGAATCATAATCAGAGTCGGTGTCATTCAATGAAGCGATCCGTCATTGTTATGATGCTTTCGGATCGAGTACTGCGCGAAACGACGCGCGAGCTTGCACCGAAGTTTCGCGTACTAGTTCTAAAGCCGAAAGGCGCCGCTGCGCCGGTTCGACGATTTGACTACTCACATCTCGGGGTTTGCTTCTCTCCTCTCTCTCACTCTCTCCTTTTTTTTTAGTACAAAGAGGTGACTCGAGGGAAATTCAGCCTATCGCGACGCGTATGTACACGCGAAGCCGAGAATTCGTGGTTCTCGGTGGATTCTAGTTTTCCACGTCAGCGCGTAGATGGCAGTAGCATACGCTTTACGGATTTGAAAGCTACTTCAACACTTTTTCCCTCTACAATTGCTCCCACAATCGGTGTCCCTCGGTTGCACTGAGTGCCCGGCCCTTGCACAACGCATTGCCTTTGAATTCGGAAAGATTGAGAAGCGTCGCGCGACGCTATGACTCGAAAAGAGTCTTAGAGACACTCCTTCGTCTCATCTCCCCTTTTCGAGTAAAACCAAATAGTAATTCTGCTACACATTAATTATTTATAATGTGAATTGCACGTTACTGTACATTAATTGAAAATTTTGTCCGTAATTATCCTCCTTCAAGTTTGCTTTTATTTTAACGTTCTATTCTTTGAAAGACTAATTCTCCTTGAAATTCTTTTTCATTTTGGCCCTCAATTGTCTGCACATGAACGACTGATTCTCCTTAAAGTTTCGTTTTATTTTAGCGACCACTTGTCTGACAATGAAAAACTTATTTCTCTTACGAATTAATTTATTTTAGCAATCCATCGTTTGCACTTGAACAACTGATTCACCTCAAAGTGTTATTTTACTTTAGCCTTCAATCGTGTGTTCATGAAGAACTGATTATAGACGTGAATATAAACCATAACTGAATAGAAACCATTAACATTTAACATTTTCCTGGTCTGGAATTTTCTGACAGTTCTCCAAAAACTAAAAATTAACAATTTCGAAAGAATTTACTTAAATCAACCATCTTGAATAATATATACCACTTCTAAGATTGTTATTTAAAAAGAAACTGATCAAGCTTCTTTCAAGCACATGCTAAAGCGATGCCTTTTTTTTATTTAGAAGGAACATTGTTTTGTTTAATGGGACAATAAAATTTTGAAGTCTGGTAGCATGTATTGTTTCGAACAAGCAATTATTTCCGATTTTCGTGGAAGCCACGAGTTATTACCCAACGTTCACGGTGGTTAGCTAATCTCAATGAAAATAGCTTTTTTCGGGCTACACAACTATCGGGTTCGATACAGTTTCGGCGAGGTGGATTCGGTATTTTTCTCTGGTCTTTTTGTCTAGCGCGTGACGCCGCATGAAAACTCCGACCCGCCGAAAATTCGCAGCCGCTGACATCGGGGACAATTGTGTAACGAAATCGTGCACGGACCGTGGCGAACAATGCGCGGCAATTAGGTCGCCGATTACGTTTAACGAATCGCTTCTCGTCCCTCCTTCGATGATAATTCCCGTGACACGGAAACACGGGAATTTCTGCGCGAAATGATATTTGATGAGGAAAGTATTGACGTCGGGAATTTTTTGGACAAAAAGGTATTCGCCCTCTGAATTGTGAAAATATAATCACAAATAAAAATTTATTACCTGAATTGTAACAAACAGAAGTAAAGTAAAAATTTATTTTCTTTCCTATTATGTTCCTTAGCTTGAAAATAATATAAT
Organism: Lasioglossum zephyrum; assembly: GCA_028455615.1. Classification (NCBI taxonomy): domain Eukaryota; kingdom Metazoa; phylum Arthropoda; class Insecta; order Hymenoptera; family Halictidae; genus Lasioglossum; species Lasioglossum zephyrum. The sequence continues at coordinate 2,369,763 of CM052332.1, forward strand.
ATAACAATGTGTTTGAATTTTTCTAATATCTTTCCTATTTTAAATTACATCTACTCATTGTGTTCATAAATGCATAAAATACCCAAATACTTTATGGAATTTACAAATTTCGTTTATGTATGTATATCGCCCAAAAGGCATATTAGCTTTCGTAGCGAGAAAAATTCATTATGTCCTTTGACTTTTGAAGTTCGATCTCACGCCACTGTGATCATTCACACTTTTTAATTGATAACAGCAACCTGTAGTAATTTATTTACCCCGGTATTTCACGCTACACGTCATTACGGGAATTCAGAGTTTCGCCCATAGGCATTTTCACTTTCGACCCGCCTTTGTTCCCTTTTTATCCGTGTCTGTCTCTCTCTCTCCCTCTCTTTCGCAAATTTCCAGCTTTTCGCGTACCGTTTTATTGACCGAATTCGATAATTAACAACACTCGATAATTAATTTGATGGAACTTCGTTTCACCTGCCAGCGGAGTTGAGTTATCCTGTTTCAATAATCACACTACGCCAATCCTGTTATGGCATGATTTTCATCGACGTTGCACTGCAAATATTGCACGACGACTGTATCTTGAATGCATCTGTACAGGTACGATAAACGTTGCATATTAAACAATTTCGAAACCTTTTCTATTCCACGATTTGTGTACGATCTTTGCCAGTTTATTATATTCGCGCAGTAAATTTATTTTGAAACTTCTGTTTTCGTAGTTTCTAAATACTGCGTGTCATTTTAAGACTTCCTCATTTTTATTGAATCTTCAAGCAGAGAGATATTTATATAATGGAAGTAGTTTACAAATTTATTTAAATATACGTGAAATAGTACACGTGTACTCGTGTTCTTAAAATGACACGTACTGAAATACACTGAAATAAAGATCTTTATTACTATAAAACGGTTTGAGTGACTAAATTGTGGAGTTTCGTGTAAAATACAAATTGTTTGCATCACGTCTAAAAGCAGGAACTAATAATAATTCCTTAAATAATTTCGATAAGAAAATAATATATCGATAAAATTAAATTCCCTGTATTCAGTTTTGTTTTAATGCACATAATCTACAGTCATTATCGAATGGCAGCGTTCATGTTCTATTGATCGATTTTTATATGATCTTCGTGATTTGTCGGTATTTGCGCATAAAACAGTTATTCCATTGGGATCTAGTTCCGCGATTTCTAAATCGGTCTCTGTGTCATTACCGAATAAAGTCGTAACGATCTCATCGATATTTTATTTGATACATGGACGATCATGTGGCCCCGAAGCTGGTTCGATGATTTTTTTATGGCGTTGGTAATGACGCCGGGATAACCGGAGCTGCAATGATGCGAAAGCAAAGATCAATACCAGCGAACTAATCGTTAATATATAATGAATGGCGCACGGCTGCAGTCGGCCAGATTGCAGCGTGTCCTTTGTTTTAACTATGGAGCCGGGTAACGTATAGAATATACGTGTTGGTGGATATCGATATACAAGTCGTATATTAACGGCATTACCATATGGAATCGTTCACGGAATTGCGAGATATTACAACCAGCCCGATTTGCATGATTGATTGCGCCGAAGCTGTCACTACTTATTGGTTCCAGGTGAATTGTTTCGTATTTTTTCCATACTTCAATTTTGCTGGATAAAGCTGCGAACAAATCTTTTCAAAAATTTCTCCCGTCTGCACACAGTTCCAAACACATATGGACATAGCAATTAAAACAGTACAGTCTAAATTAACAGGTTATTTACAGGGCGGAATATATAAGACCATTTAAAAGAACTTTGCGAGCTTCATACAACACAGTTGGATCGTATTTCACAAATTTTAAATTAACAAACATATTTGTAGCACAATAAATGAAATTGCAAATGTTCCCATACATATAAGACAAAACTAAAAACTTTTTTAGAGCTCCATAAAGTTCAGATGGATCGTATTTTACAAAAACTATAAATTATGAATATTCTCCATCGGAAAATGCATAAAATATTTTGCGAATTTCGTAAAATGCAGTTGGGTATCGTTTTCTATTTGGCAAAATATTTTTCAAAAGCAGGTCGTAGAGTTAAATATGATTTAGTAAACGCCGGGCGTATTTCGCGTAGACGGTAACTTAAATCGAACCCGTCGATCGATAAACATAACTCGATTCCAACGAAGTTACATTTGTTATCTATATGGAAATAGCTATCGGGCACCTAAGACGATTTTTGAGATCGAATTGTCTCCGTCGTGACTCTAATTTGGTTTCTTGCGTGAAATTCGATTTCACCGGCGCTGATGTACGAGCATATTTTCTTGGCATACAACTGTACGAATAAATCCATGGTTCACTGGAATTCTGGGCTCACCCCTGTGCGCGCCCATCCCCACCAACCCGTTGTTCCATTAAAACGCGCGTTTGAATTCCCTTCGTAGAACGCGGCTCTCGTTCTACCTCTCCGAATAAATAAGTTCCGAACCTACAAAACACAGTATTCTTAGTTGATAATCAAGCTTACGATAATTCCCATTTCATTTGTATCAGTGCCTGAAAATACGTCAGGACACTAAAAAAAAAATACTTCCTGATTAACACATAGATTGCTGAATCGTTCCAAAGAAAAATTTAGATTGTAGATTTTCATGAAAAAGTCAAGATCAATTTTCACACAAAATCTATGTGGCTCAATTAGAACAAGCAGTTTTGTCAACTATGTATGCTGGGAATTGACACGTTCATTTTCCGATACAACAACAAGAAGTAAGAAGGGTATTCAGATCATGTCACGCAGAAAAAGAAAATGGTTATTGGTGTGGGCATACATTGTCGCAAACCGGATCAGCAATTAAATTGATCGCGATATTCTCAGGCGTATTACGGTGCTCCATAATAATCATTAATATTAACATCTATTTACCAGTGCGACGGCAACATAGCAATCACATTAATGAGATTATTAATCTGGATTTAGATTATTTCATTACCGAATATTCCACTTTACCAAGTCGCCAGCAGCAGGATCCTATTAATTTCAATGAATTTGCAAGTACCATTGTGCTGGTATACATAATTTTAAGATAATTATACTAAATATTAATCTTCCGATAACAGAAAAGTCATGGTGGCGAGATAAACAGTTATTTAGAATATATTTTGCTATAACTTTTCGAATTCGGATATCATTTAATTTGATTATTTTCGAGTGCAGCTTGCGAGCTTTCGAGAGGCATAAAATCTTCCCTTTTAAAAATGGTGTGGCTGCTCTCAATCCCAGCATCCGGTTACCGAGATATCACGGAACGAAGCAAACCAGGATTTTTAATAGGCGTCCATCTCGTTTTCTCTACTGCAGCCGGAGTTCTCGCTTGCACATCTTTGCTGACCTGCCTCAACCTGCATTACGGTCAGTGACGGATGCACCGTCAGCGTTTCCTTTTCTTCTCTTTTCGCTGCTGCCACTCCTTTTACTCGTACGCATATTCAAGACAAAAAATATGGGTCGTGGGAGAGTTCCAGCCGCCATTGATGCATTTTTACACTTTGAAGTCTTATATCTAGGGAACTAATTAAGGTATCGACTTCGAACAAAGCATGTTTTTAAAGCGCTTACTTCCCTTTATTTCCTCCACGGAGAAAGTATATCTATCCCTTTGAGCGTATTTTCCCAAGGAAGCTTGCGTTCAATTGTTACGTATTACCCCGGACTTTAATCAATTATAATTAATTCTATAATCTTCCCTTTAGGAACCTTTTATGGAACTTTTTTGTGGAAACTGCCCTTGAACGTTGTTCCACGCAAATTGGATTTTTTCCTTGACTGATTATGGCCGAGATTGCTTTCTTCGGCGATCTGTCAGCTGGAGATGATTATTTTATTCTTACACTTTGTTAGAGGACTGAAAAATAATCGATTATTTTTTAGCGCTTCTGTCAACCTCATGCCGTGCAGAGTACAATCTACAGACAGGTTTTTTTTCTGTGATTTACAAAATTGTAAATAATAATTATATATTTCATTAAAGTTTCATTCATTTTTATCCACCAATTCGCTAAAAGTATCAACGTTACATAAACGGATTGTGTGCACCTTCCCAAAACCCACTTCAAAATTCCAATGAAGAGTCAAGCAACGGTTCGAACTCACATAATTATAGGGTTAGATTTAATTTCGGTACAAAAGAGTTCGCACACCTATTCCAACACTTTCCATGTTCAATGGTGTCTTCTCCACGATCTTTCCAGCAGATATCTCGCCCTTGATCTTTGCTTATTCAACGCAACGCGAATCAAACAATTTTATAGCGCTCAGCGAGAGAGAGTGGCTGCCCTCGACGTTCACTTTATCGCGACAGTTCTCGTCCACGCTGCAAGATAAAGCTCCGTCTCGCGGAGAAATTAATTCCTGCCGGCGGATTAACGTAATTAACGTGGCTCGAGACGCGTTAAGCAGCCGCCGGTAATTCAACCGCAGTTAGGACAGGCTAAGTTCTTCATTTAGATTCCGCCGTTTTCCATTTACCTGCGAATCAACTTTTTCCCCCCTTCGACTCATTCCTCGTCGTCTTCTTTGCGCAGTCGATCCGTTCCGCAGTGCTGCTGGAGAGAAAGAGAGAGAGAGAGAGAGAGAGAGAGAGAGAGAATTGGTAGAACGAAACTGTACTTTTACATTTTTTCATTGTAAACTGCATTACAACGAATTGGTATGTATTCTTTTAATGTAGCCGATATTTATTGTATTGGGAATTAATGTTGTCGGAACAAATGGAATGTGTCTTTAAGCAATAATTAATAATTTTAAATAGTTGTTATTTAAACAGCAATTATTTCTTCCGAAAAATATCGTAGGACAATACATTTTAGCTCGTGTTAAAGCTCGAGGCATGATAAACCAGTCGAGAAGCTGAATGTAAATTCTCTCTACAGTGCAAGTAGAATATGCTACGAATTACAATATTTATGTAATGACATTAAAACATTTTTTCAAAGGTAAATCTACCATTTGAAGATTAAAACTTCTCGTTTATTACGATTTCTAAAAACTCGGTATGCAATTTTTTTCGGTCGTTTTATTCAACAACAATGGATCGTATGTGTTTTCCTGCATATTTTGTTAAAGAATGTTATATTCATTATTTCCATGACCAACAATAAACAATGTGTGTTGTCAGCGCCAACGAAATTTGTCAAACAAACTATAGAATAGATTGCACAGAGAATGTTTTCGGAACATCACTCATGTGGAAAGACCATTATTCTTCTGCAACTTTAATTTTGACTTTGCAAAATAAGAAATGTATGCATTAATTGCAAGACATACAAACCAAGTAGGAATATAATCTCTTTTACATTCTTGTAAATGTATAAGATCCACAGTCTAACTATAACAAAAATCGTTTGTCCTGGCCCTCGTAGTGTCGTCCCAGAGGCTTGATAGCTAACAAAATACAAAAGAAAGGGACACGGGGCCCCGTTCTCGTCGCGGTTCTCTTTCACAGTCGCTCTATCCTCCTTCATCTTGGTGTTCAGTTCCCGGTATTGCGTCCGTGTCGCAGGTAAGACAAGTAAGATAGAAATGCAACCGTAATACGACACGACGCGATCCAGTAATGCCGGTGCACCGGCTGTAATTTCAGATCGGCATTTGCCCGCGATTTAATCGGCCTCGCGCAGTGCGTCTCTAGCGCCGGGGCTGACACGTACGAATCTTCGTGACGGCCCCCGCAAATTTCCCATGCAAACGTAGAAATTCAGCTTAAAACTTCATTTTGTTCTTCGAGTTTACACGCGCTGGGTCTGGCGCGACTAGTAGCTGTTTCGTCTACGCACAAAACGGATACGCTAACTACGGAGAAACACTTAGCACGGTCATCTGAAAACATCTTACAAGCCATTGTAAAATGGTCCTAACGAGCCGGCAACGTTTGCAGTACTTTTCCGTTGCTTGTTCTCAGTAGAGTATTCTGCGTACTTCGACGAATGTGTTACGACGTTTGCTGCGATTTATAGAACTTTTATTATCGAGATAGTCTTCTATCTTTTTGCTTCTAATAGAATGACAGAGAAAAATTATTAATTTTTAAGGGAAAGGTTCAATCCTTGAATCTATGGTGAAATTAACCAGGGACAAAATTTTAACAAGCCTACGTTCCTTCTTCCCCTCGTTACTGGAGGTGCAGGGTCCTAGGTAAATTATTACGCGATTCTCTCTCGTGAAGTTACAATAGCTTAAATATATTAAATAGCGAACTTAAGTAAAACTCTCGTTCTACTAAATTGTGAACTAAAGAAGGAAATGTGATTGGTATTATTTTATTGGGGAAAATGTGACAAATATATTAATGAACCTTGCATAAGCAAGCAATTACAAGTAAATAAGTTTCATGATTGAATTTGTCTGAAACGTTTCCTAGCCCCTTAAAGCGCGGTGCCGGTAAAGTCTCACCAAGTATCGTGTACATCTCTGTCCCATATATTGAGACATTACCGTACTCGCCAATTTGATCGCGTGGACGCGTGTAACAGCCGCGATTTTGGGTAAACGGGCGGGTCCGATCGTGGAAACTTTCGAAGCGTAGGATCTCCCAATTCCAGCCGGGCAACCGCTAAATGAATCAATGTCTTGTAATCGCATCCCCGAGTCTGCTAGTGGAGGCGAGGGGAGGCCAGATGAGACGAGCCGGGTAGAGAGTCTACCCTTCGGGTAGTGCGCACGAAGATTATTTTCAAGCTATCCGGAGCGTATCCATCTCCGCAAACCCGTTCCGCAAATTGGCATCGAGTTATCCAAGTGGCCGCTGACGACCGGCGTCAGAACGAGGAGGCAAACAAGAAGCGGAAACGGCCGTGCCCGGAGAGACCGAAGGGAGAGAGGGGAGGACATAACCGCGATAGCTGCCGGATTCCGAAGTGGGGGTCGAGTGGATGCGGATACTGCAGTCGGCCAGGATTCGATTCTGCCTCGACGGCAGGAGTAGATACGCGGTGATCCAGGAACTTCCACTTCTACCCGGCTTGCGCAAGTGTACGACTAATCTGGGGTTAAGCCTGGGAGTCGCGGGACAGAGATAGCGGCAACAGGAGGGTCGAAAGATAAGGACGTAGGAGAGAGGAGGGAGCAAGAGAAAAGCTCGAGAAAGGGAGAGAAAGCGTGACGGGGGATGGTCGGGGGTTTCTGGGAGGGTCGAATTAAGCCGAACCCAGACGCGGGTTCGTTCGGCCCATAACCTAACTCGCAGAGTGTGTAACGGAGATGCACTAGCCTAACTCCACTTAAATTAAAGCAATCTATCCTGCGGAACTCTTGCGCTAAGCCGGCGGGTTAAGGGACTGACTACGCGGGAAGATGCAGCCGGAGTCGTTTCCCGTGGCTCGTACAACCGCCACGGAGCGCACCACTTTCCTCTACTTTCCACATGAACACGTTGTCGCCTCGTCGCCGGAGATTTACTCGTTCGATCTACGCCCACCTGTCCTTCCCTTCTCCGACACCCCTCTGCCGGGTCCTCGAACCGAAGACACCTACGGTCGATCGGTATTTAACACTGAAATGAGACACTGTTTCCTTAAACCGTAATCTCTTATCATACATTAATTGATAAATTTTATAATTCTTCTTCTTCGGGTTCTCTTTCATCGGAGCGGTCGAGCGTCTGCACGCGAACGGATGATGCTCCTTGAAGTTTCTTTTTTATTCTTGCACTGAATTGTCTGCTTCTCATCTGCCTTTTCCAACTATACATTAATTATTTCTAGTTTGGATTGCACCATATGACGACCCTATGAATGTAATTGTGAAAGTGGACTATTTCCAAATTCTAAACAAATTGATCTTCTTAAGATCTTAACTGATCTAGTTAAGCAACCCCGCCGAAATAAACCGCGCGGCGTCGCGTGTATTTGTCACGAAGAAATAATAACCACGCATTCTGACCCAAATATTCCTGCCGCGAATAGATGGTGCACTCTGACCTGGGATGACCGTAGATCCGCGTCGTAAATTAAACAATATTCGACCCGACCCGTAAACGCGGGCTGTATAAATATTTCATTTTGCCGGAGCGGCCTGGTATTTGTCACCCGTCGAGCGGACATCGCTCGGTACCTCGCGAATTACAATTTTCGCCGATGAACGAAGGGGACGGCTCCGCGGCTTAGGACAGCTTTTTGCCCTGGCACACTTCCCGGCTTCGATGAAAAGCCGCGGGGACATGCCCGCCCTCCCCGTGTAAACGCAATAAATTCGCTACGATGCCACCGGTCAATTGACGCGCCAGATCATTCGCCACACGCCGCCATCATCGATCTTCGCACGTCGGATCATCCCGCGCGACTCCCTGTGCCAACGAGAAAAATAAAAGACCCGACAGGAAAATCCTCTGGTCGGAGCACCGGCTAATACCAGCATCAATTGTCGCCCGGTTTTTGGTGAAGCTTGTATCATTATGTCTGGCACGCCACTCGATGGCGATTTAGGGGAATCAAGTGCTTTGTCCAGTGGCAGATCAGCCAAGCGATTAGATTATTGATCAAGTGTTTGGCAGCGGACGTTTCGTATAGCATAGAGCATTGTTTTAAGTCGAAATTGGCATGTAGGAAATTTCGGACACTTAGCAACATTAGCAACAGTAGCAACATTAGCGAACATTATTAGCAACATACAAACTAAATAAAGTAACGAACGGGACAAATAAAACTGGACAAAACAGAACCGGCACAATTTAAAATATTAAGAATATTACACTGAAATATTCATCTTATTCAAAATGTTCGCATCGAGCACAAAACTCCGCAATCCACTGATAATAATTCATAAACCAAAGTTGTAATGATACTTAAATGCATGATCTACGAACAAATATATTTTTGCTGATTTTTTTCTCTTTTGGATATTAAAATTTTTTGCTGTAAACGGAAGCAAAAGAATAGTTTAAACTATTTGAATGTTACTTAGGGCAGATGCGGCGCAATGTTGTCCCAGAATAACATTTGGTCATGGATTTAAAATCGGGTGTGCAAATAATTTCGTCTCAGACTGGATACCATTAAACTTTCCTCCTCGTCCTAGAATTAAGCAGAGTCACAGTAGGTAAACGTTTTTCATCGTACCGGGGCAGTTTCCACGTCCACAGTTACGTCGATAAATTTCCTAAGAGCGCATACTTGTAGCCTGTCACTTAATAACAGAACGATCTCGTCGTGGCGGGTACCACATCATAATTCATCGATGCGACGAGTCGTGGCTGATCCTAAATCACTCGCCGCGGGGAATAAATTCTGGCTTGCCGGGCGTTTGTGTCGCGTTTACTGGCCCCGTGACCTTTCGGTTTCGTTTTTCCGCTTCGTTTCGTATCCCGTAGCTCGGGCTCCGGTCTATATCTCTCTCACTCGCCCTCCTATCTCTCTATCTCTTTTTGTATTTCTCTTTCTATCTCTCTTTCTCCGAATTAATCCGTGCCGCACGATCGCCAGTCGTAACGTAAATTACCGAAGAATCTATTCCGATTGTCCCTCGTTTCCCTTGTCCAGCGTTTTCGTTCGCCTCGCTGGATTAAGTCCTTAATACCTTATCTTCGGGAAACACGACTCACCGTTCGGATGTCTGAATCAGGCTCCACCTGGAAAGATCACCGATCCTTTTGCGCGACGAAACGCAAACTCGTAATTGAACTCATTCTCCCGAGTAATAACTGCAGTACGCTGCAAATAATGCTAACTCGCGCGCAGACTGTTTAATAGATTTTTAACAGAATTTTTACCCGATGGAAGACAGAGGCTCCATCGTTCACGGTTGCTGGCAATCACAACTGAAATCCAACGAGCTTCCCATCGCGTTGCATTCGAAAGGAAATTTTGCAAAGATTTTCCTCTCTGAAGTCTCTTGACCGACTGATTGCTTGTATCTCCGTTGCTAGTTGTCCGTCAGCGGAGTTCTTGAAAGACGACTTCTTCCCAGAGTTTTGTGAGGCCCTTTGAGGTTTCCTGAGTCGTTCGAGCTGGTTGAAATCTGCCTTTGTCGGCCTTCAAGGGATTCTACATTGATCTCCACCAATCTTCTTGAATGATTTTCATTCGAGACCTGTGGTCACGTTTGACTGTTTTCTGTTGGGATCTTTTTGAGTAGCTTCTGATGGCTACTACAGGGGTGCCTTAAGAGGACACCTCCAGTGGATCCTGGAAGATCTCGTTTTGATATTCCATTATTCATCATATTGCTTCCTCACGTTATCTATTGAACAATCCGTGGAAGAGCCGGCAGATTTGTTTCTTTGGCCCAGAACAAAAATCGGTATTGAATCCTTTTCTGAACCATCACGTGCATTTGATGTTGCCTCTTGCACTACATCTTCACATAATCTAATGACGCCTTCTTTGTGTTGTGTCTGGCATTGCACCTTCACTGAATGTGTTTAGGAATGAATCAAGGAATATAAATACTTTGAATTTTGTTTTCTTGGTCCAAGTGTTTCACGTCATCCTTTGAATTAGATCCACTGCTAATCTGATCAACAATCTACGAATAGGTGAAACTATTTTGCTACCTTAGTCTAAGATAAGATATGTCCTTGGTGAAAATTCTTTACTGAACTTGAGCTCCATGTTGTCTCTTGCACTGTATCCTCGGGTAACCTGATAATCAATCTACGAAAGAGAGAAAATACTTTCACTCCCCTGGTCCCGGACAAGGTATCGGTCTGAATCCTCCGTCGAACAATGACTGGTATCTCGCGTATCGATTGGAGCAGTGATCGTTTCGCCCGCGGACCTAGACCCAACGGTCGTTTTATGAAATCAGGAATAAAGGAAGGTAGATAGGAAGGGTAGTCTCTCGATCGATTTTTCAGGCCAGTCGTTACGTCGTCCGCGGTAGACGCCGCAACGCGGAACCATTAAAGCCAAGTCCACGGGTGCCGGCGTTGATTGTCATCGGGTGTTTTACGAAGCACCACCGCGTTGCCGGCTCTTGTTCGCTCATGGGATTGATATGGGGGAATAGGGGGCTCCGTCGTTACGGCCGATTTTATCACGGTCGTCGTGCTCGGAACGCGGTTCGTTTCTCTCTTGAAATACGAGTCACCGGGTGTGCCGCGTTGTTCAGCAGAAACCGGATTACAGTCGAACGAAGCCAGGCGATCGATATGATTCACGCCAGTTAACTTTAATCCACTGAACGACTTTTTCGCGTCCGTGTTTTACATTCTGAAATTCACCCCCTCCACCACCCTCAGACGATCTCCTCCCGTGCACGCCGCGAAACAATTAACGTGTCAAGTGTCAAATATCAATCGCCAAAATAGTAACTCCGTCAGTGAAACAAGAACCAGCAGGGTAAAGTGTATCACAGTGGATTTTACTTTAATCCATTTCCATTGTCGTTTATTGAAACATGTCGCAATAAAAATGAATTTCGCTTTTGCCTTGAGCGTGTTCTACATTTTTTTAAAACAATTTTCATCGTTTTGTAGTTTTAGAAAATTTCTGGTAGGTGACGCCACCCTGATATAACACTATCATAATGTTACTTATATGTTAAGTGAACCAGTGAACTATGAAAAATTCAAACCTCGTGTCTGAAATCTAATTTAAATATTCCAGAGGTGTATGAGGTTTGAAGGAACATTTGAAAAGTTTCATTTCCAAGGAATTCTATTACAGTAAAATTTTTCTGTATGTAATAACGCTTGCAAGAGTGTGTGATCGTTGCTGTTCAAAAACAGGCAGAAACCACGTCAGGATTCGAACACGTCCGTCGTCTTGGCCTTAGAACTTCGTCCGGTTTGTTTATTTCGCTTTCGGTACGGAGTTCAGCGAACGCCAACAGAATCGGACAATATTCGGCAGCACGTTCGTGCCCCGACAGTTATTGTTTTTTAATTGAAGGCCGTGCGCTCGCGCATTCCCTGGGGAAGTCTCCTCGTCCGCGTGAAAGGCGGCACCACCAACACCAATACCACCACTACTACCACTAGCAGCAGCAGCAGCAGCACCGGGCACCGTTGCCGTCTGTAAAAAAGTTGGCTTGGAAATTTTTTCAATTAAAAACCGTCGGCGCGTACCGTCCAACGAGCTCCGGCGACGGGCAGAAAGCGGGGTGGATAGCGCGCCAGGGTAGCGAGAGGGGGTTGGTTTTAATTACTGTAGCATCGTTACGCATCGCCCGCCTCGGTAAGACCAAGCTAGAAAAATTCTGGCGGCAGCTGGGACTGTCCGCTCGTACCGTGACGCGTCCCTGGAATAACGTAAGATGATGAACGCTCCAGAAAGAAATTAGGTGACGAACATTTTTCGATCCACCCCTTCAGACTCGCCTCGCGCTCCGTGGAACACGTGCGGACTTGTATTAAAGTTTGTTGTGAGCCGCAGAATTCAATTTCTACCTCCGAGGCCTCGAATACTTGTTAAATTACCCTGTCGTTCTTGATTTGCTTTCGTAATTGCGACTTTCTTCACAAATTACAAACCCCATACAATTTTTACTCTGAAATTTCAGCCAAATTTAATTATAACAGTGCAGGAAATTCTCTTTTTCAATCTCTGAATAATTAATTAATGTGTTTTAATAATTAAAACTCTCTCTCCGCAAATCACAATTCCCATACAAATTCTACTCTGAAATTTAAACCAATTATACCAGTGTAAGGAATTCTCTGTTTTAATCCTTGAACAATTAATTCATTTATTTTATCTACAAGTATAACTGTTAGTGAATTATAACTCTCGTTGAATTATTGTACAGAAATTTAAACTATATTTAATGATCTCAGTGTAGGAAGTACTCTTTGCTTAAATTGTTTTTTGAATCTATTGTTTTGGATGTCGAACCCAAAGGTTTTCTCTGTCGTTTACTATTTGTCAGAAAGAAAAGAAATTTATATTGATCGTATGTATTTTTTAATGGTTAAATATGAATAGCAGACAAATATAATTCCATTCCAGTATAACAAAAATGTATAGTGTATATACTTTGTTTCAGGTCACGAATTTGTCTCGATAATACAGTACAAAGTGCTAAATAGTCTCGGTCTGACCTATGGCTGTCTGAATCCGCTAAGAGTGATTAGTTACGCGTTCGTTTTTTTGCAAGATTTTATTATCAGCCTCTAAAGTGACATTCTGAATTTAGTATGCAGTACAGATGTTCCTTTTGAAAGAGCATGCAAACATTGCCGGCACTTATGGTAATTATTTATAATTCTTGTCTCATGACTTCTGTATTAACAGGCAAATCCCATATTAATAATAGTTATTTCTTTAAAGAATACATAAGTGAATGATTTTCCTAATAATCCTGTTAAATAAAAGAAGTTGAAGTATACAAATTTCTTTCTTAAATAACAACGCATCTATTGATAGTATTTATAAATATTGTAATTTCTGTAAATAATACATAAATGACCGCGTTCTAGTTGCTGACCGCTGATTTGAAAAAAGTTTCCAAGTGCAATGATAATCTTGTCAAAAAAAGGGATTAAAGTGTAAATATTTTTGTACAAACAGCAATAGATGTTTTGGGAATATAATTAAGCATATTTGCGAGTATTTCGCAAAAAAACCAGGCTGTGGGTGTGCGCGGTAATTTTCGTATTTCACGCTGCAATTTATTGAAACAATTAACAGGCAGCAGTGGATACACTACGGTCCGCAATGTTTGATGATATAATGTCGTATTTACCACAATGCCAGCGACGCAACATTGTGACCGTGTACACGGACAGTCGCACAAACACACTGTTCCGCGACTGACTGCAACGTAACGCAGTTGCAGATTGCGCTGGGACTGGTTTACGATGTCACCGGCCACCTAGAGCTTCGGTTGTTCTCGTTCGCCGGTGTGACTGTCACTAATCAGTGCAACGGACCATCACCTGACTAGTATTGCGCACCCACACATGCCCGTCTAATATCCGTTGTTAACGTAAAACAAGAAACCAATTCGGTCGACGGTGATCAATTAACTGAAATTTAACCCGTCGATGTTTCCAACATAAATCACACCCTCGTCCATACCAAGCACAGACCGTTGAATTCCGCAGCTGTTTCGACGCTGTTCCGGCGAAAAATGTTACCAAGGATTTCGAGCATACGACAGAGAAATCTTTACACCACCGGGGCTTCAATTCCCCAATAATTCCGACACAACGAACGTAGATCTCCGGGGAGGGGAGGTGTTTCGAATAAATATGAAATATTGTTGTTCCATTATCTGCAGTTTACAATAGAATAACAATCGATTCAACGGTATCAAATTGTGTGATACTCACCCCGGGCGGCGAAAAGCCAACAGCGTCACGGGACAATTATATTTGCATAAAAGAGAAAAGCTGCATGGATCGATCGAATGTATTTTCGCGTTTTTAAGCACCCCGCTCTATTTTTCCAACAAACAGAACGGTCCCGCCGTCGAAATAACCGCAAAGACAACGATGAAAGAGTTTCTGGGTTTTGTGTGTTCCGACCATTATGCCGCCTGCGAAACAAAACGATCGTTCTTTATGCCCACAGACCTGTTACGATTCTGTTGCGGCGGACGCTAGTTGTTGCCGGTGAAATCCTTTTCCAGTGTGCCGGCGCGGCGTACGTTCAATTAAATCAAGAAGATTCTCGCGATCAAACGGAGACGAATAATCGAACAATCTGACTCGCGAGTTTTCGCGAGATCCGTTCGTATCCGTTTAATTATTTTGTTTTTCGCAGCCGCCTCCGGGGCGGGCCATCATTAACATAATTAAGGTGGGGACGGTACGAACGGCGATCGCTGGAACGTGCTTCTTATTATGTTTAGCCGCGGCTGCGAGTGGCGGGTGACGGAGGCGAAGAGAACGGGAGAATACAAGCGCGATACGTATATTTATAGCGAGTAACGGAGGTCGTCACGTGGGAATAGACGCCCAACGTCCATTGACGCGATAAATGTCGCCGTCAGCCATTAACGACGCTCGCCTTGCCTCATAATCAATGGAAGCTGTCCGTTCCCTCTCTCTTTCCTGCTCTCTTCCTCTACCCTTCTCACTCTCTCTCTCTTTTCCTCCCCCCTCTCTCTTTCTCTGCCGCCACGACCTGTCTCCACAGTTTTCACGGAGTCGAGCTCGACAAATTAATTTTCTCCGTTTTTCTGCCTTCCAATTACCGTGCTGCCAGCGGATCACGTTGTCTTCCTTGGATGGAGGGGCGGACTCTCGATCCTCGGTATTAACGGAATTCGCGACATTTTCGAGCCGAGAAGAGACAGATAAAGAGAGAGAGAGAGGGAGAACCGTGTCGCCGTTACCATTCAGACCCGGCAGTACATCGCTAAATCTGTTTACGGGCTAACACGATATTTTCTACTCGCTAATGCGTGCATAACGCGTCAGTAGAATGATTCTATTCGCAGTCAGACCCGGAAACTTTGCGCCCACTTTGATCCACACGCGTATTTAGACTGCGAACGCGGATTCGTGAATGGCGACCGACTGGCCGCATGTAATCCGTCGCAACAACGATTTCGCGCATTTTTGTTCCGAGTTTAACCCTTCGATCGATTTATCACGGTTTTCGGTGATTCTTCAACCTTCGGTCATCCCTTCATCAATCTAACATATTCTTTATGCAATTAGCACAGTATGTTCTACAATTTGTTTTATTACAGTGATGAATTGATATTAATATCCATATGTAGTCAACAAAAATATTCAGATTATTTTAAATCATTCGTATTTAACATATTTGCACAAATTCTCATTTTAAAACTATATATTAATATATTAGCGAGCGAAATATTAAAATATTTTTAGAGGATAGTACAGCAGTACATAGAATATTTTTTTATTATTTCCATTCTTTTCTGAAGTGTATTAAACTTATTCAGGAAACACAATTTTCATTTTGCACGAGAGATCTGCAGTCTGATTATTGCTATACATTTTACATCATCATGCAAATATCTACTTCTATTTTAAGAAATCTGATCAATCTCAACACAAAGAAAAAATCACGGCTGTTTTCATAGCACTCAGGAGATAAGCACACCATTCGTGTTTCTTTGTGCAAGCACTTCCTTGCATTTCATGCATGCAAACATACCACGGCTGCATCAAGATCGCCAGTCCAGCTATTCCAGACAGCATCCCCCATACAACTCCTTAAAAAGTTATCTCAAAACAATTCAATTTAGTAACCACGCTGGCAATTTATCAAGACATCTGCGCCGCTATATCCCCGAAGAATATTGCAATTTTATTGGCCACTCCGCGGCGCGTTCCCGTCGAACGAAATAACTCAAGCAGCGAGCCGGGGAAAATAAGAAAGCGTCCTGGCGAAGATTAGCCACGTGATCCGGGGCATTACATTTTAAACGGGCGTTATCAGAAAATGAGCGTCTCGAATAAATCCGCGCAAAGTGTTCTTATCTGTTTCTGCTCCATATGCATAAAATCCGCCGGTCTGAAACGAGCAACCATAGTAAGTATATCTATTCTATCGCTACTATTTCATGCGGCCTTGTCTCGAACGCTATACGAAAGTATGCCCGATAACGCTATCACGGTTCAAGGGGCCCGATAAATTCGATGGCGGAATTACGGCGGTTTAAACGATACCGCTTCGTCACGCGCTGATCGCCGACTCCCCTTTCGGCTGAAGGATTCCTCAAGATCCCCGACGTGCACGAGCAATTTGTCCGAGGCACCAGATGTGCTAAATACAGCCGGAGACCGGTCCCGAATAGGGCCCTACTAAGAGCTTGTTTAATTCCGTATCTCGAGGATCGTTCGGAATCGGTTCGCTCCGAGGGCGACGATTCGCATCCGCCGTTAACAAGATAATAACCGCGCGATTACACGTTTAATTTTCCGTGCTTAAGATGCGTGCCGGCGATAACACGTGACAAATATTGCCCATAACCCCGACATAACAGCCGCCCACCGTGCTGACAACCAGGCCGGGGCCCCGTGATAAAACGAGGCGGAGACCGAAGCAGAAGAAGCCGACTGGAAAAAAGCCGAAGACGAAAAGGAAGAGAGAAAGGACACGCGTACACGTGCTGAAGGAGGGAAGAGGATAAAGAGGAAGCGGGAAACCTGTTCCGCCATTCATGCTCGACTCCTGAGGATCGTTTCTTGATAATATACTACCTGAGCGGTTAAAGGACACCGGAGATGGGCCAGCCAGATTCGATCGCCTAAAATATGCTTGGGGATTGGCCGAGACACAGTCGGTCCCTTTATTCTAAACTTTCTGGGCCCACTGACTTACTTTTTGAAGTGTTTCCGGTGGGCCTGGATGCCAGTGAACTGACCCCTCTTCTTCGTGCAAGGCGTGTGTTCTTCCATTTGCTTTTGTTCAGAATCAATTTATCTGGGCTGTGCTTGAGAGATGATGGCTGAGGATTCTTCAGGATCTTCGGTTTGAACTTTTGAAATGTTGTAGAATGTGCTTCAATTTTATACTAAACACTTTTCCTTCTGTAAGGTAGCTGTTGAAAATTTGCAATCGATATAAACTTAGCCATAACCGAGGAAATTATGACAAGACCAGTCCACTGTTCAAGGGCTAATTGTAATTTCATGAACCGTGAGTAGATCCGACTGTAAATATAAAAATTCAGGTGTTGTTGAGGGCTCTACTATCTTCGTAGAAGCATTCGGTGGAGTTTCTAAGCAATAGCATTAATTCTAGTTGGATTTGGCCGGGAGGTCTCGCGCGGAAGAGGTTTTGTGAAACATTTTTCAGTCTCTGGAGCTTTCGCCTAAGCCGCGAAAGGGGCACACGGGTGCGTAAAACCGTAAGAATAGTTTCTTTTCAGGGCTCGGGGACGAGGTCGTGCATCAGGCCCGCATAAGAAATTCAAGCCAAGCGTGAAGCATGCGCGCGGAAATTAACAACTTAACTTGGTTACCCAAGAAGAGCCTGTGGTACTCCCTTGGAAGCACCGCGTTAGCGCGAGCTCGACCCGGAAATTCGTCGAAGCACGACGATGAAACTTAACCCATTATATCTCTCCTCTCTCCGACCCCGTGACTGCCCTCATTCTCTCTCTCTCTCATCTTGCTCACCTATCCCGTTTCCCTCCGTACTCTCCAGTATCCACACTATCTGCGTCGTTATTTCCCTTACGTTGTAATCTTTCACAAGGGAATCGCTGACTCGACTTATGCGCATGCGATTCCCAGTTCAACTCGAATTACGACTACCTGTATCTTCTTGATGGCGCTCGCCGGAAAAGTCTTTTCGCGTGAAGTTTCCACAGAAGTTACACTATTACGATAAATCCGACAGCGGCACCGTGTATCGGACAACGCGGTCGATTTTCGATTAATATCACCCCGGCGACGCTACCTCCCCTTCCATATACCATTGACATACTTTCTGTTCTGGTGATGCCAGCTCTTCGCTTCGACTTTTGCGAATCCCGTCGCCGCACCATGAATCTTTGGGAATGAACTCGGATAATACGAAACGTCACTGACGCTCTGGAATTGTTAGTGCTCCCGAATGCGATGAATTAAAGTATTGTTTGCAAGCAAATATGCAAAAATCCAAGCATTTCTGTAGTTTGTTAGTTCACAGAAAAACGTGTTTAATTATAAGACTTTCGAATTAGGAATTTATTTAAAACGTTTTGAACATGTGTCTCGATCATGTACATGCGTGTGCGGAAAGCGCAATATTTGCAACGTTATTAGTGGTGTTAATTAATTACGAAGTTTGCATTTGATTTGGTTCAGCTATGTTTGTTTCGAAACAGCAATGTTTACTATATTATTAATAGAATTAATGGATTGCGCGTTGTTGCATAGCACCAGTGCCGGATCAAGTCAGCGCACAGCCTGTAGCAAAAGTTACCAGGGGGCTCTAGGTTTTTTGCACGATAATATAATAAAACACGATCAATGACCTTTTAGCAAAAATATCCGGGAACGGTATCGACCAAATTTTAGGTCAATTTTCTGCAGCAAACGCGGAACCCCCGGAAGAGCATTTGCTACTCCTGGTACGGGGCTTAATTCGGCACTGCATAGCACAATACTATCAACGTACTGATACTCAGAAGATAATCTTTGATATCAGCTGTTCATCAATTATTTTAAATATATTTTTAATGAAATTTTATCTTGATCCATCGGTCTTATTGCACCCATTTGCATAACTTTTAATTGGAATTCTCACTAAGACCTGGGTAGCTGGATGACACCTTTAGAATACTGGGTCAAAATAGAACCAGATCCGGCCAACCAGGTTTTAAAGATAATAGACGATGTCCATTCGAATGTTCACTACTTCATCCATTTCTCGGTAGCTTGTCCTTCCGTTACAATATCCATGGGTCTGAAAATGAATCTCGGACCCGATCGATTATGGTTGTTCGTCGAACGGGTCACGAGAACGTAAAATGAGCGTCCCCGATTTCGTTGGGTGGCCATTCTATGGAATAGCTTATATTTAGCCGAACGTCATTTAGCATGGGGGAACAACAATGCGTTGATCAGACCTGGGGCATCTTTGTGTGAGCTATCGTGTCGGTTTATAGAAGCCTGTGCAACATGGTCCACGCGTTCAATTCCACTTGACTTCGCGACGACCGAAGGCGAATTGCGGCGAGACTCGGCACGCTCGGCACGAGTTTAATTCACCTGGAGTAAACTATGGGAGACCATTGTCCATTATCCTGTGTCCTTTGTTCCGTCGGTGCGTTCACGTCCACGCCGTCGTACAGTTCAGGTACCTATCGCGATACGCTCGAATGGTCATCGCGCGACGCTCCTAATAACTCTGGAACACCATTCGATTCGACTGCCATGTAACTTGTCCCATCTAAGCAGGTTCATTACTGGAACAGACTTCTCCCGAGCCACCTGAAAACGCGGAAGTTATTTTCTCAGAGACTGATAAAGTTTGCCGCCATTGTCACCAATCGTAGTTGTTCTTGCTCGACCGAAAATGGAATGGTTCGTTCGAGTTCAATGTTGTGTAATATTGCCTGTGGGAATCGATATTGCAGTGTGTTTGTCAAATAGAAAGTCCTCAAATACTCCGAAAATTATTATTAAAAATGAAAATTATTATTAAATGGAAAGAAAAGTTCCCGAAACGCGTATCCCCTATTTTGGTCCATAAAATAAATTTTTCAGAAATCTTTTTATGTCACTACTTTTTATATGAGATATTAACAGAAATTGGGTTTTCATCCCTAACTTTGAGCACCAAATATTTTGCAAACAAAAAATCCCTAATTAGATCAAATGAATACTAAAAAAAGCCCATTGTATAATCACTACTGGGTGAAGAGTTATGTTAGAAGGCTTGTAGTGGCGAGCACACCATCGATCAGGCAACGTGCATTAATTCGGCCGGTTATTTTATTAACGTTTCGGTCCTTGTCCGACAGACAACGTGCGAACCCACTGGAATCGCCGTCCAGGGAGCATTAAAGTCAATTAACCCGAGGATCTCGTGGCTGGTCTCATTTTTCCTATCAGCGCAGTGGGTCCCGAATGAGATCAAACGTAATTTTCCCAGAAACGGCTAATACCAATACGCGATTACCAATAACGATGCATTTTGGACTTACCGTCGAGCCGCGCCGCACGGAGTGAAATTAAACACAGCCTGGGGACGATTAATGGAAAACGCACGGCCGGTGATTAAAGCTGGTTATTTGCGTTTCCCGGTAACGAGTATAAATCGCCTGGACGATTTATCGGACGGGCCAACTATTGTCGGGCCAAACATCGAAATATCCGAACGTGTCGCAAGAGGAACAGTCTTCGCAACAAACACTCCTTTGCATAATCTCTTACCTGTCGCCGAAATGATCGCTGCTCCGCCACGAACTCAAAGAAACATAGAATTTAACGCTGAAACGCGCGACAGAGGGTTGCGCGATGGTGGGATTCAGAGGAAAAATCCGCAGTAAGCGGCAATAAAGTGTTACGCGGCGCATCAACTCGCCACGACTAATTGCCGCAACCAGCAATAATCGTCCGCGGCCGAGTACGCAGCCAGCAATTATTTTTACGACAACGATGATATTGTCCATTTATTTACCGTAGCCCGCCGCAACGAAGCCCACCGACTCGCTGCCAATATCGCGTTTACCCGCCGTGGCGCTATAACGCTCCTATAATTCCTGGTGTTTACCGGCCCGTGGATTGCTCTATTTCGAAACGATGACTGCTCCTTGCCAAGCTCTCGCCATTCTTCGACGAATATTTTAGAGCATATCTCTCAAACCGCTACGATTCCGCTCGTACATTTCACGGTAATCACTTTGCAATGGAGCCTCGACGCTCCTTCAGCCAACCAGCACCCGAGTAACCGTTTTGTAATTTCTCTCAACAATTTTTCTTATATAATTAATAGTTATTATAGGTAATTTTGCTTCTCGATCATAATATTAAGATAATTATAATTAATTTTTGCGGCGCATGGTTCGATCATTTTCTACACTTGGGTCTAGGACGAAACACCACCTTTCTTTTTTAAAAAAGTCCTAATGGCAAACGTGGCCTCAAGCACCGTGATTCACATCCGAATCGACATGTTTGAGTTTGCTTACTAAATTGCTAGAGTGTAAAAAATGAACCGTGCGCCGCAAAAAAAAAAATTTTAATTACAATTAATAGTATTTTTTATTTTAATAGTATTTTCCACATGGTTTTTCGTGGAACTAATGCACATGCGTTAGTTTCACTTTATATCTTCAACACATATTTCGAAACGGTACGCCATGCCGGCGCACCATAGGTATACGGCATGTGGCGAGTAATATAAACGAAACCGTACAATCAAAACACAGTGATCAATGAGTTGTGTGGATGGGTATTTTATTTCGTTCCTCTGCATTCTGGTGTCGAACGCAATTGGTTGTGTCGATTCTACACACAACAAGCAAAACACTCGTGTAGCTGGTTCCAGCTGTCGTGCACCGAATACGCTGGATTTCGAACACTAGCTTGCGTTTGGCCAGTATAAGTGCGTAGACGCGGAACTTCGGGAGAGTGGATAGTATTTTGTTACTCCAATTTGGTTTCATTCGGGAAATTTGAGACTGCGTCGAGTGATGGAGCAATAGCTGTTTGTTGATTTTTTAGCTGAAGGTGAAAATGTTTTGCATCAATTGCAGAAACGAGTGGAGAATAAAAATATTGTTTATTCATCAACAATTTTCATTTGTTGCACCCTTTCAAATTCTGCATCAAATTCTGCATGAATTGCAGAAACGAGTGGAGAATAAAAAATATCGTTTATTCTTCAACTATTTCCATTTGTGGCACTCTTTCAAATTGCGCAGTGAATGTATAAAATCCACAGTGTAGATAAAATATTTTTCGTGTTGTTGTGTTTAGTGATACTTGCAAAATATGTTAATTGATTATATACCTATCATTTAGCCATAACGTCTCGAATTGTAAACCGGTTTATCTGATAAAATACTCTGTCTCTAAATGAAATGTATATTATTCAGTACTCATCAATGTATATCCACTCTCGAGAGGAATAATGAATATTAAAAATGCATACATAGATAGCGTATACATCACAGGAATCGATTAACTTCGGAAAGATATATGAAAACGAAGAAGTCCATTTATGCGAAGTATTATAATGAAGTCGATAGAAAGAGAATAGAATAAAATTGATAAAAATGAAGCTGGTCTTCGAAATTCCTCAAAAAAGAGGTTTACGATCGGACCAATGTAACAACATTTGAATTTAGCGAGCGAACGCGAGACCTGATGCGATTAAATGTAATCAGAGGTGGCATTAAAGAATCCCGCGAGCTTCCGGACAGGTGAATAGAAAATCGCAGACGGCTGTTTATTAAGCGGACTGCGGAAAAGCCGTACGCGTCGCAGAAGGACACCAATTCCAGGAGAAACGAACGCGGTGATTGCGGTTTTCGTTCCTTTTACGAGCGCGTCTCGTTGTTCCTCCCACCACGGCCGCGCCGGTCGGTTTTCCCTCCACGTTCGTTTCCTCGGTCTGTTTAGCCATTGTATTTTCGCGTCCTTTGTGTCTTCCGCATTTTTCTCTCTGTTCCACCATTGTCCAAAGCCGTCGAGGCCGAGTTAGATTTATGGCGCGTTATTACATGCCGCGATTCGTTTTACCGTGTCGCTTTGTTGGCCAACAGTTCGGATAAAGAGACGAATACTCCGCCGCGCCGGCCCGATGCATAATTCTCCGGCCTGGTATAATTCTGAACAAATTTAATTGGCTGTCGCACGGCCGCGAGCCGCTCCCGTGTCACGCCGCGAATGTTTATTCGCGAAAGTTTTATGAAAACGTTCCCGCCAGAAAAAAATGCCGGGTCGGACTTCGCGCCGTATTTCACTGCGAGGACAGGGCACACAGACGCAATTATAGACCGGCCGGTTTCGAAACGGTTTGGCAAAACAGGTGCGACCAATCGTGATCAGTCGATTTCGAGAAATAACCGCCACAATTTTCTGCAGAAAATTTCTGCCACCCTTGTCCGTTCTAACAGATTCGCTAGTTGTTCTTCTTAATACCGGTTAGTTAATATTTATTTTATTTCTAATTATACACGTATTTTCTGTTTTATCTTTTTAAATTCGCATTATGCATATCGACAGATCCGATATCGTAATAAAATTTATCGCCGGACCAGCCTTCTGACAGATCAATTAGGTCAATGCGCTCATTCGACACCGTACGTTCTATATATGTAGCGTTTCGATTGCCACTGCAAACTTGCGTGATTCGTATTTAAATATTAAAAACGTCACATTTTATTCGCCCTCTCTGATTGCAACGCAACATGTTCTACACGCTACAAGTTTCATAAATAACTTTATATTTCGTGGAAGATTGAGAGAGAACGAGTTCTATTAATACTTCAGAAATTTCAAGATTAGAATCAACTCTTCATCGCATTTCTCATTATTCAATCTTGTGTCAAATTACCATTTTCATGAAAGATCCATATTTGAATTTCATCAAAATCGATAAGGGGTGTACCCTTCTCTACATAATTACCAAATATTTATTTCTGACGATGGCACACTAAACACACATAACAGTAAAAACTAGAAAGAACGCAATTTACGGTAATAAAGGGTTAAAGAAGCCAACGGTATGTGTTACATTGAACAAAACGATACGATGATAAATCTAGTACGGCAGAAGAGATTGCTCGCTAAAGAATACAGTAGAAGAAATATTACCACCCGGAGCATTCGCAATAGGATCGAAACAATTTCACAGAAGTTAATAAATCGCTTTTATGCCGGTTCCCTGCAGCCGGACATTGCAAAATTAATGTTTCGAATTCCTTCCTCACGCACGGACGCCGATATTCATCGAAACGTTTCGTTAGTTGAAATGACCGTGGCTGAGTGGACTTTTATTCCACTAACAAACAACGGATAAACGTTCGAGCAAATTTCTTGTTTATTGGTAATAGGTTTGCGCTGCGCACACGCACGTTCAAACAACGACAGAAAGTGCCGACCAACCCGCCCATTCTACCGGTGTTTACTTTCATAAGCGAGCACAGCACAATGAAGCAGAAGCACCCGCGCGCGTTCGCAGGAGCGTGATCGTTAAGTTCGGTATAATTAGTTTTTACGAATTCGTTGAGGGCCTGTGTCGTTGAATAATCACTCGGGGATCGCTGACGCTGTTTCGAATTCCGGTTTAACTGTGCACGGCCAACAGAATAAAAATTTTTGTTTCAATTTAACGGCTCCGCGCCAGCGAACTTTTCAGTTAAACTTTAATATCGCTGCTGTGGTGTCCGGAATTAACGAATAAGCAAGTTCGGCGTGGCAACAACCGCCGAAAGGTGATCGCGACGGAAGAAATCGTAAGCAATTCGGAGTGGCAATAACCTCCGAAGGTAACACCAACTAAATGAATGTAAGCGTTATGGCGAGGCAGTGACCTCGCTCAGTCAGCGAAACGAGTGTATAAAAACTCCGGACACCACCCGGGCGACAGCTAATTTTGAATAAAAAGTTGAAAAGGCACCGTCGAGTTGGTTTTCCTGTCTCCAGTCCTAGTGATCCAGAACTTGACTAAAATATCCCCACGATATTACGTGTTGTACTCGAGAGGGCACAACACTGCATTGTGTGCGTGCATCGGATACATTACGTGTACAGATGCAAATATTGCATCGGACTCATTTTGCAAAATTTTATAAAGCCGTTCGCTTCAACGCGATTCCCGACAATCTAACTCGCATATACTAAAATTATTCGTACTTCCGAAGTGTCCGCATTTTCTAAGTTCAGTTCCCGAGTGTTCGAACTCCTTGGTGTTCAATCAATGAATTTATAAAATCAAGGAGTCCTGTGCACTTTTCGCTGGATTCAGAGAATACGCAGGGTGTCTCAAAAATGTACAATCGTGAAATTTTTCTTTGCAAAAATGTCTTCGGCGGCTTTGTTAAGGAGCTATTAGCTTAAAATCGAGGCGAGCACGTTAAATAACCTTCGGAACCGTCTCTTTCAACGTTAAATGACATTGTTTAGGACACTGTATTCAATCATTCAAATCATTTATTTTCCGAGTATATTGATATTTCAAGTTTGGTCTTATTCAATGTCTCTTTGGAGATTAATTGGATTTTTTCAATTCCTTCTGGTGTTATAAACGTTAAAGCTACATAAACAAAATTAACAAGAAAATAGTAACAAACCAACATGTAATTCTGTTTGATTA
This sequence comes from Lasioglossum zephyrum, assembly GCA_028455615.1. Classification (NCBI taxonomy): domain Eukaryota; kingdom Metazoa; phylum Arthropoda; class Insecta; order Hymenoptera; family Halictidae; genus Lasioglossum; species Lasioglossum zephyrum. The sequence goes on from CM052332.1 coordinate 2,395,421, forward strand.
TTATACTATTATATTATTATACATCATTAAAAGATCTTTCTTAAAAATACGTTCAATCAATTCTTTTTAAAATACGTTCATGCATATTTTCGTACGTGCAAATTACAAACGTTCCGCCCACGTACCAAATTAACCCGTAAAGCACAGCATCCTATCGGCGAATTATCCGGTTGATTGAAGTGTCTAGCATCGAACAGATTAAATTATTTACGCATCGCGAGCACGATAGGGCATGTCCCTAATGGGTGCGCGTTTTCCGGCAAAAATTAGGGGTTGTTAGGGGGAGGGAGGGTTGGAGCGTTTTTAAAAAGCACGGAACAACGCGTGCCGGCTGTCGGTCGGAACGAAAACGTGGATTGACGGTGGGCTGGAGGCGCAGCGCTGTTTAAACAGTGGCCGCCGCTATTTGCATGTAATTACCGGGCTGGCGATTTAACATTAGCAACGCTGCATTTATACAACACTGTGCCCCGTTGCGCCATTCGTTACGCTTCCGTCGCGTTCCGTTGCGTACCATTCCGCCTCGTTCCGCGCTGTCCTCGAAGAGCGGCGGCGGTAATTGTCGCTACGTATCCGACGTACAGAGATTTTCGAGATGCCGTTGTCCGTCGCTTTCAGCTCGGAGCTCATTTGCGAGCAACGTTTCCAACTTTTTTTCCCTCGGTCTCCCCGCTTTCCCGTAGTTTCTCTTTTTCCGGAGGCTCGAATCAGCCCTGGTGTGTTCCGCGAAACGCTCATTCATCGAGGCGGTAATGTGAATCTCAAAACGAGTCGCGTCGATTTTGTACCCGGGGCAAACGCGTTTTCGGGTTTCACCTCTCACGGTAATAGGATTTCCAAATTAAACGAATGATATTCGTCTTTTTCCATTTCTCTGTGGCGCGATCGTTATCAAGTTCGAAAAATACCGACTAGTTTCGGCGAGCACGTTATTTTCCTCCGAGGAGGCTCGAATATTAACAGGACTTTTATTATTATGACCGGCGGTATTCGCAACAAAATTTCAAATTCAAAAGGAAAGCTACGTTTGAATCGCGCCTGTCGACCGTTAAACCGTGAAAACCATGGACTTTTTCTATTGAAAAAATGTTTTTTCGAACACCGGAGCCTTTTGACTATGGACAGAGACCATCATTTCCTGCTAGATTCACAGTCCCTGGCAAAGATCAATCGGTTAACGTCAGCGGAACGAATCAATCACTTTTTCCGGAAACAGGATTCGTTTTCGAAACTTTTTAGCGCTCCATCTCGTTCCGAACCTGCCATTGATCGTGGACGCAAACCGAAATGGCTCGGCACATTTTTTCTTTTTTTCTTCTTTCCTACCTTCCTTTTTTTCTAAATGTATTTTCCTCTTCGGAAAAATGCTTTTACCTGTTCGCCATATAATATGGGAATTGTTCACCTGCTTCGCGATTTATTAAATTTTCCTTTAAACCCCTTAACCCATTGTAGTAAGCTCTATTTTACTGCGAATATTAAATATTTCTTCCGACCTAGAATAATGCCATTCAAGCGTCATACAATACTTAAATGTTTAGCAATATTGGTTAGATCCCAATATATTTAATAATGTAAACAATATTTTAAGACTCTGAGTCACCACTTGACTGCTAAGGTAATACTCGGTATTCCAATCCCAATTCCTCTTTGCGATGTCGACACGTGATACATCAAAATTCCAATTTTATTTTTCGCACGTGCACGTCGTTTATTTTACGGAATTCTCCGCTTCTGATATCCACACTTTTTCTATTTTCCAAATACGATATAAGAGATATTTTGCGAATGAATCTTTATGCATTTGTAAACATCTGTCAACACATTAAATGCGAGAAACTTTCTATATTAACGAGGTTAAAACAATCTTCTCGCTAGCAAAACAAATGTTTCTATCAGTCTGATTTTTATAGACTTATTTATGGAAATTGTTATTTTGCATGAATATATGCAGTAGAATAATGATTTATGCTATACGAACGACTTCAACGTTCATTTTTTAGTTGGAAAAATTAGTGAACATTTTATTGAGTTCACTTATCCGATGGTCGTTGTTTCATGTTTGTACAAAATAGAAACGGATCGCCATGATCAGACACGCCAACACAAAATAGAAACGGATCGCCATGATCAGACACGCCAACAGAAATATTATAGATCTTCGAACTCCTTAACTCCTTTAAAGGCCGGAGTCTATTTTTGTATCCTTTAACTTACTCCTGTCAGAAATTATTTTTTAATGCGTACAAACAAATTAAACTCCCACACCAATCACCATGTAAAATCTAATCACGGAGTTCCTTGGACGTCCTCACTTAAAATACAATGAAACCGCAGGAGAAAATCACAGGTAGATCTTTGAGGTGCCGTTAAAAAGAGAAGAGTTCCATTTACAAGATCGAATCGAAGTAAATTCGAAAACATTTTCTTCAAAAATTAGAGTCGTGTGGAATTTCACACTCTGAACTAAATTTCACACTCTAAAGTTGGTATAGTAAATATGCTACAGTAACAATATTAGAAAAATAGTTAAGTATCATTAATAACATATAATATATTATCGTGTCAAGCTTCATGTATCTGGTTCTCTAAAGTCTCTTGTTCGAGGTCTCTAAATAATCAGGAAAAACAATTATAGGAACGAAGTGATCGATGGAAAGCGTTAGCAAAGAGGAGGGCAGCGTTCATTCATTTGTTAGGCGACCTCGGCACGGAGCTGACCATCATAAAACTTGGCTGGAATAGCGGTGGCGTGCTTACCGGGCAAAAGCGTTCTATCCGAAGCGGTGAACCGGATCGGCCATCATTAGGCAAGTTCGGTCTATAGTTGGACCCGGGTCTCCATCCCAATGAATTTTCCGCGGCACGGGTAGGTAAACGTTCGGGCGAAAGGAACACCGGTGCCCGGTTTCCGTAACAATTTCGTCGAGCATGGTTGGCCCGGGGTGATTCCACGTTAACGCGGTGCCGGTCGCCATTGGCCCGGCTAATTTAAGCCGGGGCCACAATTGGTCAATCTGCAGGACGATCTCCCCATTGACCGATGCAGCTGTTATAAGGATCTCAATGAGATGAGCGACGCGGTCAGGTGGCCCCAACCGGGCTCGCCCATTCTGTCGCCTCTCCTTTCTCTTTCCATCTTCTTTCACCTGTTTTCGGACGGGTTCCACCAGCGAGCGATTCGCGTTTCTACGCATTGCCTCCGGTTCGCTCTCTCCGGTGCCTCATCGCTCGCCGAGCGTATTTATAACTCAAGAATGGCGCGTTCGACCGATGAAACAGAAACATTTCTGTTCGCTTTGCCGGCTTCGAGCCCGAGGATTGACCCCGTGCCCAGTCGCGTTCCCGTTGACGGAATTACGGCGTCCACGATGCGATCAGGTTCGACGGAATGTTTACAAGGCGTCAGCTGCACACCTTATTCGAGAGCCCAGACCGTTATTTCGCCTGCGATTCTTTCCGAAGAATTTCCACCGACTTTCCGAGGAAATTCTTCGCCGGGGTCTTAACCCCTGTTGCACTTAAGGGGCTGCTGCAGTCGCGCTGGCTCGTGATTGAATTTTTTTGTTTCACGCCGGCTCCGAGCATTTTCTATTCCAGAGCCCGACATTTTTAATTGCCACGCTCACATTTTAATCCATTTCCTATAGAATTAGACGAGGAAGCAGCCTTAATTGTATAGTAGGTGAGAATTACATGCAATTGTTAATCAGAATCCTTCTAGTAAACTCTTCCCTTAAAATGACGTCTCTGTTGATTATTTTATAAATAACTTCCCTACAAAATCGGGAAGTTAATTAACACATATAATAACAATCTAACAATTCTACTTAAAACATTCGATACAACGAAATAGTATACTATATACTGAAATTGAAAATAATCTGGAAATCTGGAATTAAATTATGAACGATATATCTCCAGAAACAGTTAATAGAATCGCTAAAGCCTGTGTCGCAATGTCAAGCGGGGATAAATAATTCTTCTTCTTCCTCGCCATCTGGATGCTACGAGCTGCACTTAATTTTCCGAAATTCACGAAGGAAATTAACGCCAAAGAAACCGCAATAAAGTATGCTTTTTCCGCGACTCGGAAAAATAATGTCACGTTAAAGCTACCGCCGCACAGACAAATTCGCGAAACTTCTTGGCCAAGGGAGATTGAAAATAGCGAATAATAAAGTTCCGGCGAAGCATTCGGTTTTTCCTCGGCGCGACCCAGTGATTTTTCCACGGTCTCTCCAAGTAGCCCGGCGAAGTGTACCTGCATTCCAGGAACGTATAACAAATTCGCAGAATTTTCGGTAGCCGCGACGAAAAATGCCGCGGCATGTCTGGCTGGGCGGGACACGCGCATGGAATGAATACATGGCGCGGAACGTTCGGCGCGATTGCTTTTAGAACAATGAGCACTCCCTGTTTCCTGTTTACGTTCTCATGGTAAGAGGCCCGTCACGCGAAACATATTTTATTTCTCGCAAAGTGGGGCTCTTTTTGCACTGGAAGTTCGTGCCTGGCTGTTTCGAGTCGAGCAGCTTTCGGCGAGAGCGATGATAGAAGAAAGAAAAGATGGTTGAAACATAGTGAACTTGGAAAAATTTGTTCCATAATGGTACTTTTCAATTAGGAACTTGGCATGAGCAAACTTCAAAGTTGAACAGCACGAGGAAGCTTGATTAGCTTTAAATCTGGATCAGATATATTGAAGATTTTTTTACGTGTCTCTCAGCTGTACATTTCTCTTTTGTTATCATTTATATTCTCTTTACGTTTCTATATACACAAGAATAACCAGACTGATAAACATAGTATAAGAGAAGCAGTAATTTGAGACTGAAATAACCATATCTAGGTGGAATTAATACAAGGGCCTGATGCAGTTTCGGTCAGCTGGTGGTAACGGTTCGAAGAGTGATTACATTTCTCGGGAGCGGTTCGCAATAAAAAGCAACGAAACGACAGTGCGGCGGAATCAATTTCGCCGGAAATCGATCGATATCATCACGGGAATTTCAAGAGAAGCTACGGGCAAAAGGGCAAGAGAAGAGTGTCGGGAGGGTTCCGGGGAAATGACGAATGTCAGGAGCCTGGGTGGGTCGCGAGTGACCGATGAAAAACGTATCCACGGACAGTCTGTAAATCGAATATTACGGGACGAGTGAGCACAGTCACGCCACGCCGGGCCACGCAATGCCACGCCGCGCCACCCCGTTCAGTTTCGATTCCCTATCGTCGACCATTCTTTAACCACGGCGATCGACGTGAAATTATTCAAATCTCGATTTCCGCTTAATTGTCGGGGATTTCAATTCGGTCGACGAAATTTCGGGATCACACGACAGGTTTCATTCCGCTGGCCCGGGCCCGTCTGCATGGTAGAAGGCGTTGCACATTCGCTGCACATTCGCTGCAATCCAATTGTATTTTCGGTGAACCCCTCCGCGGGCTCCCGCCTGAATCTCTGGCGAAACCGACGCGACCGGGGTTTCATTCCGCGATTTTCCACGATCGAACTTCCGCAGCCGAATCGGAGGCACGTGTGCGGAAACCAGATACGAAATTACGGGAATTTAATTAATTCAAAGTTCGCGGCCGGCCCATCTCACGGCCTCCACCACCTACTCGCCGCCCCAAGGAGCGATTGTTCCCGGATTAACGCCGGGCACTGTCTTTCGTTAATTGAAACCCGTGGCCCGTCTTAACCATCCTCGGAGGCTAGGCGGCCTGGCCGAGCTCGCCTCAATTCGAAAGAACCCGACCAAAAGATCCCGTTAAGAAAGCACCGCGGCTAGAAGTGGATAGCGCTGATAAGAGCGGCATTATTCCGCCGCCTACCGAACCTCTCGGATCGACCATTGTTATCGGAGATATTCGGAAAATTCTCTCACCTCGATGAGAAAACTCAGGCCGCGGAGTCCTTCCTTGATATGATCTGCTCTCGCCGAATGTTATACGCTAGCGACACGGTATCTTCAATTAAAAATGTGCCAGTGAATCACAGAAATTACCAATTAAGTCGAATTATTATTTAGAATTTAATGTGGACTAGGGAGGCCCAAGAAGAATTAATTCTCGAGTGAGGGACTCCTCTGAACCACATGTGACAGCCGTAATTAGACTTTTTACTCTTCAATGCTTTATACATCAATCTTCTTTTACGTATTTATGAATCCGTTTGCTTGCAGAATTTTCGTTGGTCTTCGTACTGTCTCGTAACGTGTATACGAAGGTTAGCCCGAATATTCTTTCCATAGTGTATGCATTTGAACCAATATGAACATGCAGACACTTTGTCATTATTTTTTGGTTATAATCGATTGTAGGTTCTCGAATTGAACCACAATTCAGTTCCGACGTGGATATGATATTGTGTGTAAGAGGGAATAGAAGAGATTCTTATAAAACCATTGTTAACCAATTAGTGTGCTCCACAAATGATTCATTTGGTCTCCAACAACATTCATTTGCGAGAATTGTGTGAGTGGTTCGGTAAGTAAGTTTATCAAAGATTTTTGCGGCACGCGCGTAAAATTCGAGCGTCGCTACCGAAACTGACGACGGCCGTTAATGATCAATTTAGTCGGGACTTTTTCGTCGCCATAACCGATACGTAATTTTCGTTTAAGGGGAGCCATTAGCGTGCTCGTAACCGTGCTCTCCTGTCACGAGATCATTACACGTATCGTCGCCGTAATTCCTTCGATCCGGGCGCAAGCCGTTTCACCGACGCGGTCACTTCACTTTACGGGCTTTTTTACAGTCACCGCCCATAAACTAAACCTAATTTACATTTCCACGCTACCCCGCTAAGCATCCGCGCTAATGCGAACTAAATATTTCCATTACCAACCCTAATGCTTCCCGCTCGGTTACACCTGTGCGCGTTCCCGGCCCAACTGAAATATTACCCGCGGCAAGACACAATAAATTCAATTTCATTTCAGTTCGCAATTTGCCGCGGCTCAGACACGAATTTACCGGGAAACGTTGTCCAATTTCTGCCGTATGCGAAACTGGTCGACTCTTGCCGGCTGCGTTTCCCAGGAATTTCTGGAGACGAACACGGAAAAGAGAAATACAAATAGCACTCGTCGCTAGACAATAAAATCTCTCAGTTTGTTTTATAGTCAAACTTAATTTTAAAACTTCTAAAACCTACGTCTCTGTCCGACAATTTTTACCCAAATGTTCTTTCGTACAAATGACGATCGAAACGTACAACTCCAAGTTTCGCATTTCGTTTACCCTGTTTATTTAGAAAAATCATTTCGTCGTGACATACACAATTATATTCCTCTTTTTAATTGCCGTCGTTTTTATCGATACTGGTTTATTTATTTAGATTATAGGAGTTTTTTGACAACATATTTCAAGATCATCAAAGTCTCAGAGGAAGCCCAACTTCTAAATCCTGAAATTCTGAAAGAAATCCATTTGTTTTGTCTCATTATCAGAACTGCCTGAAAAACCATGTTCAGTTTTAAAATAAACAATAACCCATAATTGTATTCATAAAATGTTATAATTTTTTATAAATCTCATTAATTTTATCGGTTTTGGAAGTGATGGATATATAACCACTGAAGAATTTGTGACCAGAAATTAATGTATTAAATAATATATTAAATACCGACACGATCCAAGTTAATTTTTACCAATTGAACTTGTAAATCGGGTATCCGGACCACTGTGCAACGGGAATTAATTAAATAAACCCACATTTTTAAGTCAGCTTCGAGGCCGCTTTCAACCGAGATTGGTTCGCCGATCGAAACGTTTTCGCGTAGAACGAAAGTCGGCGATTTCATTAACAATTTGCAAAAAGTGTTATTGCTCCACGAAAATCCATCGAATCTCACGGGCAGAACTTTTAATATCCTTCCGACAATCCCGAGGCCATTCGAGCAAGATTTACGAACTCTTCTTACATTCGGCTGTCTTAAATAGTGGTCTCACTCGTCGCATAATAAAGTAGGTACTACCTCTGACAGCCGGGGCTCTTAGAATACCCGTGGCAGAGGCTATCGATAAATCAGCCTGGAATTCGTATATTAAGTGAAGCCGAGTCCGTGCGTTAAAACGGCACGGCGGGGACCCTGCAATTAGATCGCGCACTTATTAGAACGCGGGAACGTGAGACAAGAATAAAAGACCTTAGCATTTTCATGGAACAGTCTTGTTTTTAATGAAGAGCCATTACGTAAAAGAACCAGCGGAAATCCGTCTAGAGAAGGTGGGGCATTAGAACGTATTACTCCGTAACGAGAGATATTTCGAGCCGCGGTGCTCGCAAATTCAGGGTAACTGGCCTTAATTGCTCGTTTGATTATTGATCAATTCGATTTAAAATTATACCTCCGCCCCGGAGGCAAATCTCGTTTCTAGAGGATTATTTAGACACTGGTTCATCAGTCAAGAGCCTCATAATTAAACTATAGATTTTACGCGTGTGCTACATAAACGAATGGGTACAGTTTGATGAATAGATTCTCTAAAAGAGAATTTAAGAATATCAGTGCGTAGTTTCCAGTTTATTAAAGTTCTTAAAGAAAGTCAGACATTTTAACATGGTTACAACATTTCTATTAAATTGTTAATATAGTGTCACACGAATTATTCAATATACTATTAACACCTTGTACTTATTACCACCTAAATACTTCAATGAATTAAGAACAGATTTAGAGAATGCTGTTAAAATTAATCTCTTAAAGAAATCATCTAAATTGAACATTGAACCTTCCGAGCAAAATAAGTGACTGACGTGTTATAAAAATGTTACAATTTTATTTCCTTTTAGAGCGATTTTTGTTATGATGTGTGCTTAAATGAGAAAATGTATATAATCATTGTAAGTTTAGTGTTAAAATTTGCTCTTACAAAATCGAATCTCCTAGGAAAAGTATTTGGATCTTTGAATACAGTATAGAAGCGTAACCGAGGAAATTAACTTCAGGTTTCACTTGAAGTGTATTAATAATATCGACCACCACACGTGCAACAACTTAGCAAGCGATGTAAGGCGAGAATGTCGGCATCATTTGGTGATTGTTCAGGAATAATTCCTTGACGTCATCGGTCGAATCAGATAACAATTAACGCCGGTAGCGCCGGCGGTACTCGCTAAAATTGTAGTCCGTGAGGGACTACTTTGTCGCCGGATTTCCAGTTTAACAAAGAACAGACGATTACTGTCTGACAGGTGTAACTTGTCTGCCGAGCATCACCCGGAAGTGATGAGTGACGTCCAGAATAACTTCGCAGGACATTTAGAGGCCCGGAACGCGCTCATCGCCAGAAACCTTATCGCGATTCGGATGGGTCGACGTGACGTGATTGGTCCTGAGCCAAGAAACGGGCGACCCCACCGGGTATCTCGATGTATATCCAGACGAAAACGAAGAAAATTTGATGTCTGGACACGTTAGAAATTTTCTGACCGCGCCTTTTGATCTTATTTTAAGAGCAGTATGCTATATTTTCGGGATCGTGCCGCGAATAGCGGATCCCCGGTGTCCGGTTTGCTTTCTGGCTCTCCTTTTTCCGCTGGTAACGCAATTTCCCTCGCGCAAAACCTACGGTCAACGTCTGCGAACCTGTGTCTTCACCCTTCGCTTCGTTGCAACCTATTGCTGCCGGGTGCGCATGCGCGCGCTCGCAACTTTCACTTTAATAACGTTACCCGCTAATTACTGTTTAGCCGGTTGTTCAGCAGAAATAAAACGTTCGGCCCCAGGAAAACATACTCCAGACAAAAAAAAACACAATACTACAAGAGATTTCTCTTTGCAGGAAATCCCTCTCCGCACATATACCTTCTCGTAAAAACGCAGAATTATTTTAAGTGTTCGTCCGTTCAGGAACAACCGCTGATTAACCTCAGCTTAATTACTTTAAAAACATACGAATTTTTCGGACGCATTACGTTTCATTGATTAATTACAATGCATCCCTTACAGCCTTCATTTCGAAATTATTTTACGGAGCTTCATGCAGACTTTATTCAGCTGTGTTATGAATTTTTAATATTACTTAACTGAAAGTAGAATTGTCACAGAGACAATTAATACAAATAAAAGTACAATGAACTTCGTATAACTGTCGTAGCATTGTTTGTACCATCCACTTGATGTCATGATAAATGGGTAATACGAAATCAAATATCAAATGTGTTGAAACATTTATTATACATTGTACTTTCTACATATAATAATTAGATTTTTATGGACTTCTATTAAAACAAAACTTTTGTGCATCTGTTGGGAGAAACAGGAGCCACGTAAAAATATCTTTCGTCACATCGTAATTTAGGCAGATCGAAACCTATTTCGTTTCTATTAAATTTTTACTGTATCAAATTATAGCTATCCATTTTGGTTAACAATGTATAAAATCAGGAGTCTAATAATAAGTATTTACACAATCCATATTGTGTTTTCGCGATTCTACAGCGTTTGGTTGCCAATTGCATCTCTAACAGGAAAAAAGCTGTTCGACAGGGTCCGTTATTTCCGCACGGGTATAATGCATTTCTCTTCCCGGGAGCGTCCCGTGTAATAACCGTAATTTGATCCACTTGCTCGGTAAACATTTAATCTCCGCTCCCGGTAAAACGGGAAACAAAACCAGGTCAAGAATTCCCTATCTCTCGAGCGAGCACTCTGATTGCAACCCTCGGGAGGCCCCCGCGCGATTCAAATGATCAAGATGCGCACCTGCACCTTTGTTTCTTCGGCTCGAGGGTGTCGCGAAAAATTAAAGGTTCGACGTCAAGGTCTCGTAGTAATCATTCGTCGTGAAATCACCAAACAAAAGCCGCGGAGAAGGTGGAGAAACCACCTCTCTGTTTTTTGTATTTATCGTGTTCGATGTTCGATCTGTTCTCACTGCTCCCGGGATAGAAATAGTGCTAAAATGTTCGAAGTGTCACATACGCAACGTTTCTCTAGACTATAATATTGAGCTCGTTGTTCACATTCATCTGACACCTAGTGATTTTATAAAATAATGTTTGGAATGCTAGTTCGTTAATCGAATTTATTTTTACAAATACTTTTGGCACCTATCTCACTACTTTTTAAATTGTACAGGTTCTGTTAGTTATAATTTTATTGGGTAATATTGCATATCATTTTTCTAATAAATTTTTTTGTGTAGGAAGCATTAGGAAGATTATAATTTACACTACATTAAGGTAGGTATCATTTTTCTGAAGAACTACCAATCATTTTATGTGAATTGGATGTGTCTAGATTAAGTCTGCGTTAGGTTTATACAACAAGAAAACCGTACAAACACTTCTCTATTATAACACCTCACACTTTCAACTTGAAGCGCATCATATAAAATTTTTTTATCGATCCATCGAATCTCCAATAAACTCCCTGTGAATGAGAAAGGGATGAAACCACCCCTCTGTTGCCGTCTTCATCGTGTCACCAAGATACAAATGTCGTTGAGTGTAATCGCGTCGGGCGATTAATAACGATCAGTAGTCACCAGGTCGTTTCCTGCCGATTGGAATAGGTTTTGGGGTGAAATCGTGGCAAAGGGTGGTTGGTAATCGGACGAGGGACGAAGCACTTTCGGTGGTTGTACGCGAGGGGTGTTGGAAACTGCTAAGAGAGAAAGGAGACAAGGGGGAAAAATCAGCCCGCAAGGTGACACACAACTCGTCGCGGAGAGAAACCGCCCGAAAGGATCGGCTGCGATTCCGGTCACGTGCGTCCGCGGGATTAGATTCTGTTTCCGCGAGATGGCCAGCCACATATTACCTTGCGACGGAGTTTACACCGCGCGATTACTTTGCCACGGCTGCTGTACCGAATTCCGCCGATGTTCGGTCCTGCGACCGAGTTCTAACCGAGCACTCTCGAGCCCTCTATTCCGCTCCACGGACCCTTTATTGGAATCAATTAGACAGATAAGGGGAGACCGGCGATAAGCGAGTCCTTGCTCGTTCGCCGAAGCCCTTTATATGGCTGAAGGAAACGCGCGCGCGAGCTGCATGATTATTACCTGCGGAAATAAGCTGGCCACTTTATCTTGCTCACTTCTTTTCATTTTATTTCTCCACCTATTAGAAAAATATTTGTGAATAGCGTATCTTAGTATGAAGATGCTGACATCTGAATATATTGTGTTCTTTTTTTAAATCATCATTGGTGATTCTTGTACAATGATCAATAAATGTAATCTTTAACCCCCATCCACCTAGTGTGACTGTCATATATTGTGTATGGATTTACTGGATAAACAATCCGTTTGGCAGATCATTTTATTAGTTGTGAACAATATTTAACCCAACAACAGACCTCTTCTTCTAATTCTAGTTTTATTGCTAGGATATATTATTTATAATTCTTGAAGTATAAATGTCCCAGTTTCATTAACAGTGCACAAGATTTAAACAAGAGATACAATTTAAAGAAGTGAAACCTTCTTTTCTCAGGGATAAGGCACATATTAAAACTGAAATTTGTTTATAAAAGAATAAATTTGAATTTTTATGAAATAAATGAGGTATTCCATTTTAAAATGATGTAGTCGTTTCTGGGCCACCCTGTATTCCCCAATTTTAAAACAGGCACAAGGAACATTACAATTCTCTGCGGTCAGAAACTAAAAATTGAAGAATATTTGTACGGAGGCTTGCTGAAAAAAGCAGTACGACGAAAATTCTGCTCTAAACCAGTTGGCGTTCACTGAAACTTGAAACATATGGTGGATCATGCCACCGAGATCTCGGAGAAAAGATAAGCCACTCGACTCCAGAGTAGTTCGGCGCGTGCTCAAGAAATTTATTATTAAAAACAAGGGCTCTTGAGGAACTATCTTAATTCTTGGTTAACTGCTTCCGCCACGTTTGCGGTTTCCGGGAGCTTCTTGCATCAGATGTGCTTAAACTTCGGCACATCCTTCACTAAGGTATTCGTTGGAGTACTAAAACGTGCCAACACGAACTTCACGCGCGGCAAGTTTCCTAATACTCGCAACCTTTTTCCATTAGCACGTCCGCGGGACGCTTTATGCTTGTCCACGAATTTGTTCCGCAGTTACGCTTGTTTGTTCGTGGTTCCTCAAGAGACGGGGAACACTTTTTATGTCTGAAGAAGGATCTTTCTTTCCTGAAGAATCTCTTTCATTTCTCGTCCTTATCTCGAACTCGCGAAATTACTACTATTACGCTTACCGTGTGTACCGACAACAAAATGCTGGGAATATTACGAGTTTTTTTACTGCCAGTGTCGTACACGAAATAATTCAAATCATTTTCACAATGTAATATTACTCATAGCTACGTTTTTAAAATGTGCTTGGATCGTAACATGAACACGTTCGTTGTATCTTTCTATTCATTAATAAGTTAAATACATTTCTATGTATAATTCCTGAATACTTGTTTTTGTTACTGGTACACAATTTTTTATATACATATTTTATACTCATTCATATACGTGATATATATATATATATATATATATATATATATATATATATATATAAAATATGTATATATATATATATATATATATATATATATATACACAACTGATATGACAAGACTTGTATACAGTTGTCACACCAGATACTCCGTTATCTTGGAACACTGTGTCCTATGCATATCCTATAGCTACGGGATACAATTTCAACTGGTTCGCGTTTAGAGAAATTGTTTCGTTCAACGTTTTATGAAGAGGATATTTTGCACAGCGCCCGGGACGGTTTAATAGAGCGCAGGCACGTGTTCTAACAATATTCACGATTTAATAGGTTGTGTAAACTAGATAAATTGGACTCTAGCGCAGATGCAAAGGGTCGTCCCTAAATTTAGTGAGTTACCCCGTGCGCTAAGACCACGCTTGTTTCCGTCCTTCGGGGAAACTTACGATCTCCCACAAAGGAACTTATTAAATTTCATAGAAGTTTTATTCCGCTTCTAGAATTCGCCGATCTACACGTCGAGATAGCAGTGCGATCTACGCCGAGGAGTTTTTAAGCAGCCGGGCTGAAATTAAAGCCTCCTTCCGCGCGAATACTTTCGCGAATTTCTGGAAACTCACACCGAAAACCGACCGAAAATTATTACGCCAAACACAATGCGCACCAATGAACATCAATGCACAAATCTAGAACTCGAGTGCTCACAGATAATCAAGTTCCAAAATATTGCACTTTAATAATTTAAGATTATCAATGATAAGAGGTATTCTTGATTTTTGACTGGTTTTTAGTACAAATGTAAATGAACAACATTACACAAATGTAGAACGAAATCAGATATCCGTTGCATTTTAATAATTCGACATTAGAAACGGCAAGTGATAAACGATAAATTTTCTTTCTGTTTCAGGTGAGTGATCTTAGAGGAACGCGTTGGAATAAAGACACTGGTTTATGCACGTATGTAAATCAAGGAGAAGTAAAACAATTAACACGTAGTTTCAAAGGTTCAAGTTTAAAAAAAAACTCCCCCTTTTAATTCAATTCTTGTCTTCCGAGAAAAAAATTCATTCATCCCAGAGTGCTAGAGAAATAGAGAATAAGAATCAGTATGAATCACATTTTTAGCTATGAAGGGATACTCGAGACAGCAAACGATTAGAGAAAATCAACAATTTCTTACGATTTTAGAGATGTTTAACCCCCGAATTAAGTAATCAATAACGACAAGTTCTTCCCACTCTTCATTGCGCCGCAATGAACGCAGAATACATGATAAATAAAATGCGTTTTGATGAAACTTTTGTCGAGACGCGAACGGATTCCCGAGGATCTTGTTCCCTATAAACGGACACGAAATAAAATTAACCCGAATAGAGGGATGGAGCTGCGGAGGTTCCCGGGGAATAGGGAGTAAACTGGAAGTGGTGCATCATGGACGGGACGGGTTCCTAAGGCGATACCTAAGTGTCTATAAACATCGTGACAGCACGAGGCATGACGCGAAATAATTAATTCGCCAACGACCCTGGCTCTCTCCTTCAGCGGTGGAAGTTCGTCGCCGCGCCGGAGCGAAACTAGTCCCCGGAATCATCGACTAATGCTCGGAGCCTCGCGAATGCCTAATTAGGTATTATAATGGCGTCGAATCGGTATATTGAGTTGTGAGCTTTCACGCGCGCGGCTCGCAACCGGCAACATCGTCGATTCATTTCTCGAGTCGAAGCACCGCATAATCCCCGCGTCGGAAATAATTAAAGGCGAGGTTTTAATCGACGTTACAGAACCCAGACGACCTCGGGAGTTTTACATCGAATTGACCTAATTCCTGGAATCGATACGATCCGCGGGATTCCGAGCAATTACAAAAATGCACCAGTGACGACGAAAGAAAGCCGCGATCGAATGCGCAGGCGTTTCGCCGATGGTTTCTCCGAAATTTCTTGTGGTCGGTATCATTATTTCGACATTTAGGATTGGTAGATTCACAATCTCTTGTTCGTGGCACGTAAGATTGTCTTGGACTTGAAATTGAAGACTCATATACGTCCTGTGTAGATTAAGGATTTTACGCATTTATACAAAATAATACATACATTAAGAAATAGATATTTCAAACATCCCTACATTACTTTCGATTGATTCAAGATATTAATAAAAGGGGTAAATATTTCGACTCTTGTTTTCTCCATTGTGGACGTCTATACTGACATTTATTACATGAAGCGACTTAGCAATAGAGTGTTTGTCTACTGGTTTAGTATCGTTTCGCAATTATTTCACCAAGTTCTACACACCAGTCCAACATCTTATCATGATATATCCACTCGAGACAATTAAAAACATGGATATAAATTTGACATTAGCGTAAAGCAAATTAGCAGATGGAAAAGGGTCAAGGTGGACAGCTGCCTGTAATTCCGTTTTAATAAATTTAACTCAATTTCGTGGGGGATGCAAGGACGTTGGAAAAATTTTTCGTCAAATCACCCAGCAGCCGTCTGTCTCTGGGTAGCAGGAAGGCGGAGTAATTTCCTCGAGCGAGTTCACTTCGTCATGTAAGGAGGATTGAGCCGAGTAACGTTCTCGGATATATAGAAGCTAGAACTCTCGCGGTGGCGGCCTGGGCACAGAGGAGAACGAGGGGGGTTAAGGGGGTTAAATGCATTCGAAACGACTGTCAGACGCCGGCTCGGAAAGATAGATTGATGAGTGCTACATTCGCGTGCCGAACTTAAACTCCCTCGTTCCTTCCCGCCTCGCTTTTGCCGGCGTGGAACGACCCATTCGGGACGAAACTTTCAGCCGAGCTACGCCATACCTTCATTTTGTAACCGTGATCATTGGCCCAATGACGAATTTTCAGGCATAATCAACTGTCTAGTCATTACACGACCATGTCTTTTGGGAACGTCTGTTCATGATTAATTTTGAGTCGACTGCGAATTTTTATGTTCTTCTCTCAATGATATTAATAAGTTGAGTTCCAATTCTTCTACTGTCTTCGCAAATTTCTATTCATCTCTACTCGTCATACATCCATAAAATCCGACATTTACCCACATTAAATATTCGCAAATAAGAATAAACACTCATTTTCTATTCGGTTACCCGGACAAGTGTCTATTCTTAATTTGATTTTAGAATCATTTACATTCTAGTTGATAAATATACAAATTCTACTTTCTTGTATGGTTGTAAATTAATTTCATGTCTAAAGTATAAGGTATATACAGTTGATTATGTAGACACATTAAAAACAAACAGTTTCACACGAAGGAAAAACACTGCAGTCATTATCATTGTAAATCATTGTGCATAAACGATGAAAAAAGCCGTGGTTATGCAACCATGTTGAAGCAAAGTCTGCCGACTATAAATTTATTCAATATCGTAGAAAGTTTCGGGTATCGAATGTAAGGATACGTATTTGCAGAAGCTCGGAGAGATTAAAGCTTTTTCCTTGTGTTTTGCATTCAATCTTCATCCACGACTATTTCTTCGATCGTGAAATAGTAGACAGTCCTCCCTAACGATCGGAGCCGCTCGCCGGGATAAAAACAGACCGAAATATCACCGGCTGGAGGCGCGGGTTGAAATAAAATCGGCGGCCCGGGGCCTTCTTCATTACCGCAACGCCGTTGATCGGTCCTTTGTCGCAGAGCGAGGTCCTCCTCGGCGCCGAATAAAGGATAACGACGCTTCCCTCTGGATCCAGGATCATCTTGGCGGAACGTACGAAGAAGGAGACGCACTGATTGAGATCGGTCAGTCATGCGGGACGATTATACGGAGGATCGAGCTTCGACTGCGGGTTCTGAGTCAGCCGAGAGACGGTTGAAAAATTAAACCGAGCGATTTACCCCGAATCCTTTCCGGGTACGTTCGAGACATCGAGACGGGCTCTCCAACGAAGGGAAGTGCATCGGATCGTTCGCGGAATAAAGGAAAACTAAGAGAGATAGAGAGGGGGCAAGAAGATTAAGGAGAGAAGAGAAGGAGAATGATAAAGAAAGAAGAGGAGTCTGGAGGGGGAGACATGGAAAAAGACGGTGAGAAAGAGAAAGAAGAAGCAAGTCGATTCGTTTCCTTTCGCCGCAGTCGATGAGGGTTGGAGAAGGTAGATTTATAAGAAGGAGCCCTGCTTGAAATCTCATGCAAATCAATGCAGAGTAGAGGTGCCGGGCTAGAAGCGGGGGTAGATGGGTTGGAGGAGAGCGTGTTGTCGATCGTTCTTCGCAGATACACGTAGATACAGCTCGACCTGGTGAGAACGAACCAGCCAGAAAGAGAGAGAGAGAGAGAGAGAGAGAGAGAGAGAGCCCCCCATAGGTGTGTGACTGTATTATATATCCTCTATCGCTGGTTTATGCAGCCATAAATAGCGTTTATACGCTCGGTAAAGTATTCCCGAAGCACCGGCGGGCCTGGCTTCCCGCCTATCCGCTATCTATTCTATTATGCCTCGACATAGTACCTACCTACACCTACCCCGGCATACCCGAGAACACCCTACCATAGCTTTCCATCTCCACCTCATTCTTTTATTCCCGTTTGCTTTGCCCTACCTCTACCTCCTACATCGCCGAATTCCATCTCTCACTCGACGATAAAGTTCCACTCGATATCTCCCCGTTCCGTACCGCTCCGTTCCGTTCCTTTTCTTGATCCGCGGCTAGGTTTCTACGGAAGTGCGTTGAGGCTCTGTCGACGTATGGTTTGTATTTGCGGAAGGTGAGCCGTTCCCGTGGAGCTGACGCCGACTCGAGATCCCAACCGAGATCCGACGGGGAACCTCGTCGATGGGAACGATTTATAACTCGTCGCTGACAAGCCTAATTCGCGGATAGACGAATAAGTATCGGAACTGTAGTCGGTTTTCACGATTTTAATCATCTTTGAGCAACCGAAACTGTTTATATCTGACGTGAAATTTCACTATTCAATTTATTTCTTCTCAATATTGATTTTTTCCCATTAATGCTTAAAAAATTGATCATTATAAAGATTATAACGAATTATTTTAGATTTTATAGAAGCCTGGAACAGTAAAAATATTAGTCGTAAACATAAACGACACAGTACGCAGATAATTGGACTTTGGGATTGCACGAGAGCTAGACATAATAATGTTGCTTCCACGCATCATTTTCGCATACATACTTAGCACTAGAATTAACCAGGTAATTATTATTCTTCAGGAAATGAGACGATTGAATTCATTTAGCTTCTAAGTTAACTTATGATGAAATTGAAATTTTGTTGTTTATGACGAGTAGACAGCGGATCTTTATGCAAAATTAAAATTTTCCACTTGTTCTTTCTTGACTAATGTGCGTTGAAATATTTTAATAAAAAATCTGGAAATCATAAGACCGGTGAACCTATTAACTACTGCATTCCCCGAGTCTTTGTATCGTAGCTTTGCAAGATCTTAGATACTATTTAAATTACCATCGTAAAGTCCAGAAACAAGTATAATGTCCAAAGTGGCTGTACCACACGGAAACGGAAATGTCAGATAAGGTACGTGTAATACATATTCATTAATTTATCCGTTTACACGCTCTAGGTCTGCGAAATTATGTATCGAGGATGTCTGTGAATTTTTATGCATTACTTTACAAAATGCGACACTGAATTATACTATAACATCCTATATGATATCACAAAAAATTAAGACAGTCATTCTCACAGTACCTTCAACCTTCTTTCACAGAATGCATTTGACAGATTCTTCTTTTTTAAATCTGTACTTATACATGAAGCGATAAAAATGTAGAAGTACGTTTCTCTTGATCGTTTCCTAAGTAAAAAACGTTATCAACATTTTCAACCTTCTGAACTACTTCAGCCACAATCCAACGAGCGATTCCCACCGGAACCGACGAGCGAATTTCATATTCTCACCCTCAAAGCAGTATTATCAAGGTCACTTAGCCGGCTGGCCGGAAATCCAAGGCTAAAATAAAATTCCGCGGAATCGATATCCAATATGAGACGGTTCGCCTTACAAGAGAGGAATTTACAGACGTAGTTACCTCCTACAAGGGGAAATCGTTCCCGATGAGATACCACTTCGATTTTATGGAATCGTATAAAACACGTTACCCGGCTGACGTATCGGCGCGTCCTGTCGCGCACGAACGGAGTAGCAGAAAGGAGAGAAAGGGCATCGCGGAACGGGCGCAGAAGAAAAGAAATCGCGAAGCCTCTGGTGAGGGAAGGGGGCAGGTAATCATCGGGAAGACTCCACCCCTGTTTCAGCCCATGGGAGTGCACGGAAGAATGCGCGATTCTCAGATCCAGAGAAGACGAAACCGAGACACCGTCAACATTAGTTTCAAATTATGCAACTTCAGGATACTGCGATTTGGTTAAAGAAGCTATAGCTTCGAGGATAAAGAAGGGTCCTTTCATTTGGCCCCGGTGTCTTACAATCGATGCAATCATACTTTATTTTGCATAAATATTCGCAGTATAGTTATCACGTAATAATGTGCAGTTTCTAGAATTTCAAGGTAGATAAGAAAACTATCAAAAAATCTAAATGATCGAGAGATTATTGTAATATCTGTAACATCATACAACATCAAACATACAGATGTTCATCGTCGTCTCTGAGGGGTAAAATTACTATAGATTCCTAATTAAAGATCCTTTTCCAAGAACAAATTTCATATCCTCGAGGGATTCACTTCATGGGGGGTGCAAGGGGATGACTTTCACGTGGAAAAGGAGACTGTCAGCACCGGTTTGACATAACGCGACGATCGGTAGCATAGTGTGGCGACTCGAAGGGGTTAGAGAAGCTACAAGCGTTCGAAGGACAAAAAAGGGACAGAGGAAAGTAGGATTGCCGCAAGACACGCGGCTTGGCGTGCCTTGGCAGCACTCAAAAACGAGCCTGGGTTACATTAACTTCCGAGTGTACTCAGTCGGGTTTATTGAGCCCTGAATACTCTGTATCCCCGCTCGCCTCTTGCAACCCCCGGGGTTCACCGCGTTACAGGGTGGCTGGGAGGTGTGTAACGTATTCGATCTAATGCATTCCCGCAATAAAGTTTATTGCCGTGTTGCTTGCGTACCGAGCTGTGGATCCATTTCTCGTGAAGTTCACCCGCCGCCGTCACGTATCCGCGTGTTTGCACAGCCGTGCACTGGTGTGCACACCGGAAAACCTAGCCGGGACTCATAGAAACCGTGTGCGCCTCTGCCGCCGATGCTCCCGGCGGTGCTGCATCGATGAAAATGGGAATCTCGGTTCTGAATTTGCATTGAAGTCGAGCCGAACCGAGCTGAGCGGAGCAGAGCGAACCAGAGCTGAGCGGAGCCGCGTGATTCTCCATTGACACCGCGCACAGATGCGTTTGTTCACGACGCATCCCTGCTGCTACGATGTGCTATTAGAAATAGCGGGCTGATAAACAGAGATCACATATCGGCGTAGACTTTTCAATGCAACAGCTATTTCCTTGGCTCTTGTAACGACCTCCTGGCCCGCGGAATAATTGCAGCAGACATCATGAATCCTACTGGGTCGCGCGATGCGGATTCGCAAGTAATTAAAAGTTATTTGTGGACTGCGGATCTTTATGCGAATCCTCGGGGAACTCGAACTCCACAGTTGAAAGTTCTCCGGGAATTTACAGTAATTCCGTTTTCTGGTTTGATTTGACTGAACAATACAAGTATTTAGTTGATTTTTTTTTTGTTGCTCCAAGATTTTCGTAGAGTACGTATTCGATAGTGAATTTTCTCGTGTAGCTGTGCAAACCGCTCAGCGAGTTTATAAATACGCGGTACATGTTTATACGTTGTCGCCGTAGGGTTTGGTGAAATAATATATGTAGAGTCGGGGAAATAAATAACAGTCGGCCTTCCGAAAACTGTAACCGAAGTGGAAACGGTAAATGATAAACTCGCCCAGAGGAATATTCAATCTGAAACACGCAACTACTGTTCAACGGTCTCAGGCTGGCTACCTGATGCACGCCGACTGCGCAGTCTGTATTTACATTTACGTGAAAAATCGCTATTCTGCAACGGTTCGATGATATTCCACCGGAGGCGATGACCCACAAACGCGCGAGAACGAAAGGATGAAGTATATTCGGTTCAACACTTCGCCAGATCTTTAAAGTGAACTTTCAAAGTGTAAATGTTCACGTAATTTATCTTATGGTGATCCTTTCTGGAGAAGAAAGTAGTATCGATTTCTCATGAACATTTTAAATAGCTCCATTAAAATGTATTAAATAATTGTTAGACTAAATATATATACATACGACCGTTGAAGGTCTCGGTTAGGTTAGTCTGATCACCTTGAGTATATCTCCCCATCTGACAACAAATTATTAATAATTGGTGATGCAAGTAAAACGGTATTCATATTCAGTAGATATTGTTTGAAAATGGTATTCCTCTTTCCTCAATCATGGTTTTGAGGATTTTGAGAAAAGATGACCCCTAAATTATTTTACACTAATGCACTAATATCTTTCTAAAAGATCAATACAACCAAATCAAATAAACGTGTTGGGTCACAGTACATCTTCCGCATCGACTGTAGGAAATATCCACTCTAAAATTGAAGAGGTCTTCTAGAAAATGGTTCAGAATCTCTTGAAGCGCCAAGATTGATTCCATGAAGTTTCTAGCTGGGTCTGCCTTAAATAACATTGTTACAGACGATCTTACTAAATGTCTCGCCCGAGCCCAATATCAGGTATCACCGTGAAATTCGTTTCCCGACATTTGTCACACCTCTTGCGCGACACGCATCGGTGATGATCCGTTCGCGCAACATTTGCCAAAAATTCATTTCGGTGAGTGGCGAGGATACACGGGCGCCCGTGCGGTACCGGTTAGAAAATACCAGCTTTGTCGACGGCAACGTTCCGCGTCAAGTATAAGCGTCATTGCCGAGGGAATCGGCGTGTGGGCAAGCTTCGAGTAACACGCAAAAGTTTCGCAAAGTAAACTTAGCCTCGTGCGAGGCGGCATGGGTCTACAGTTAGCGATCGGCTGACTAGAGAGGTAGCTGTCTGGTTGGCTGGCTAGCTGGCTAGCTGGCTAGCTAGTTGGTTGGCTGGCTGGCTGGTTTGTCGGTTCGCTGCTCGCGGTGGTTTTGTTGTTTCAACTCTGCTCCCTTCAACAACCTCTTCTCGTTTCGCCGCGCTGGTCCACCGTTTCTCCTCTCATTCTCTCTCTCTCTCTCCGGGACTCCGCTCCGTTTCACCTGCGATCTCCTCTCTTTCCTGCTTTTCTCTTTCTCTCCCTCGCTCGTTGACCAAGCCTCTGGCACCATTGTGCACCGGTAGCTGCGTAGGAGAAAAAAATGTCCATGTAAATAACCCTCGAAGAACAATGCCCCCTCCGCCCCGCCCCCCATCGGCCGACCTTTTTCTTCAATGGCACAGCCTTGAAGCCCGAGACGACGATAGCGGTCGACGCGCTCGATGTAGCTACTTAAAACTTGAAGAACGGGCCGCGGGGGCAGCAGAAAGTTCCTTGCTGTGCTCCACGCCGATCAACGATGAGAAATTTTGAACAGCGACACGGGAAAGTTGAAGGAAAGGGTGAACCCGTGGGGGCGGCCAACAAAAGCTGCGCCCTCACATCTTACTCTTCTCCTCCTCCTACTCTCTCTCTCTCTCTCTCTCTGTTCCCCCTTTCTCATCCGCCTCCTCCTCCTCTCTTAGGCATTCCGGAGAACTTGTCCGAGAACTGTCTTAAATATTTGCGACGATCGTCGACGACCTAACTACTGTTCCAACTTCCGTGGAAAGAGGTCGCGCGATTGAACTTGCATCGCGATCGTTAAAGCGTTATTAACTGTTACGACGCACGCCTAGTCGGTATATAGAGTCTTTTACTGCACTCATTAACGGAACGGATGTATACGAGTTCGGAGAAAAAGCGAAGCACGCGACTGCATGTTTTAGATGCTAGAATCGGTGTATACAGAAGATTTATACGGTTTCGAAACTGTTATTAAGTTTTGTGTAAACAGCGCAAGGAAGCGTTGTGAATAATTTTGATGCGTGGCGTTTGGCTTCGACGAGCTTCTACTGATCTCTTCGGATATTTCTGTTTGTGATGTTAGCGAAATGCTCTTTGCTGGGGCACTTTTAATTCAAAGGATCAGTCACGTCTAAAGAATATTTTTCTAACGATTTTTAGAGACTTTTTGAACTTCAGATATACGTTTTGTTCAGACTTGATAAAAATAGATGCCGGAGACTCAATTTATTTTGGCCACTTTGATCAGCTATGACACTAACCACACTTTTTCTATGCTTCTTCAGGTAATACACTGTCTAAAGTTTAAAAAATGTTATGTATTATCCACTTCTCAGACTCATTATACCGAACTACAAGTCTGAAAATTTTTTTCTTATATCCAACGATTAATTGGTCCTCTAACTTAGCATTTTATCGCTACTTTATTGCGTATATTCTCAGTCTTCATTATCGTGCATCTTTGCACATGTTACGCGCATTATCGTCGCGAATTTGCATAGGAGACTTCCATCCGTTCTTGGCTGTCATCTCCTCTCCACCAGTTGATTAACGCCGTAGCAAGATAATGGCCGCAGATAAGCTCGCGTCTTCACGAATCCGGACTCGTTGCACAAACCCGGTGAAACGAATCAGTGTGCATAATGTCGTATCCGGTATGCACACAGAACACTGAAATCGCATGTCAAAGTGATCGTGTTTGTCTGTCGGACGTATTCCCATTAAATCTGGCGAAACGAAATTGTTTCTCCATTGAACTTTTCGACACCCGTGGTACGTGCGCGCATAACCTTCGGTGTTTCTGACAGGGGATCGCGTAACCTTGTCTTTCCGGGTGGCAAAAGTCTCGACCGACGGTTCGACTCCGATCCTCCTTTCTCTTTCGTTTCGCACGCGAACGCTAACGAAGAGAGAAGCCTCGACAGAGAGATCGATCCATCAGGCTGAACGCGCATTTCTCATTAAGTCCCCCCGCCCCACCTCTCTGCCCCTGCCACCCCTCCCGCTCAGGGAATTATGAAGCGAGTTTAATTGTTCCGGGCCGACACCGGTCCTATCGCTTCTGGCACCGGCTCTTTTCCACTTGTCATTAGAACCGGTCGATTCGCGATAATGACTCACCCCTGTGGCGAGAACGCCGCCGCGCCATGCCACCATACCATAGGGTTCGCGAAACGAAAACGCGTGCGCGAGTCTTCGAGTAGCTCGAAACCTCGCAGACCGTTCGCAGATTTATACGGCCGCGAACTTTTTAAATTGATTTGGAGTCACGCCAATAGCCGCGATTGTCTTACAGCTACGCTCGCTTTTCGGTCTTCCCCGGCGCGGTGGCGCACGCCTAATTGGTTTTATTATGCCTCGGGCGCTCCGACGCTGATACCGAGCCGACTGATAAGAAATGTTCTAACGACTGGCTACCTTCGCCTTCCCCGGTCGCGATCCAACGCCGGATAAACCGCCGAACAACTCCCGGAATTGATGACGGAATTACGGCCGGATGAATAGAGAGCTCCCCGCGAGTTATTTCGCGGCCGACGCGACTTGACGTTAATGCATGCAATCACTCGAACAAAACCACGCCCGCGTGCGCCAAATATCCTGATGCCCCGATGTTTCGGAACCTCGAACGATCGCGAATCGTTCACACGAACACTGCAGCCCGTTTTATTAATTTTTCTCGGGATCAAGTCGAAGATCATCTATAAAACCGAACCGCTTTGTATTATTGAAAGATTTCGAATTGTGCGATTTGCTTTTTGGAAATAGTTACTCAAATTTTACCACTTATTTAAAGGGTTTTGGATCCCATTTCTTCCTAATTTTTGTACGCTTAACTTGTCCTGTGCTATCAAATTAACGCAATAGTAAAATACTCGGTTGCATGAAAAAATGAAAAGTGTAATTTAGAAACCAGATTATCAAACAAGATTAATTTCAATATTCAATAATTTAATCAAATAATATCATTTACTGTACTCTTTCAAAAGCATTAGAAAATATATAAAATCTCAATCTTAATCGTAAATCAATATCAGAAAGTTGTTTGTACATCCAGATATTTATCTCTACATGAAATTAGATGTTTAAGAAACTACACTACAGAATTGTTCCTCTAGAAATATGTTTGCATATTCATCTGTTTATATCTACAGCAGATTAATTTTTTAATGATATTATGGGATTACTCGTCTATTTATGATTGACGTTTATAAATCCAGCGTTTTATCTATACAGTAGAGTGATTTTTTAATGGGAGACCGTGGACAAGTTAAGATTAGCAGATGAGGGACAGACGAGGTTAATATTAGTTCTGGCGATTCTTGTAAGTAGGGGGTAGATATTTATAGAAGTTAGTGTGCAACAAAGTTGAGTTCATCTGTTAGAGAATTTATCAAATTAACTGAGAGACTTGCTGGATCTATTTAGAACCGTATTTTCTAGAGTTTCGTCGGGAATTTTGGTTCGCGCTAAATATTAATATTATCAAACATGAGTTCAAATGTGACTGTTGCTATAAATATTTAAAGCACATCTTAAAATAATATTCTACATTATAGTACAATATGCGAAATATAAATACTGTTTATATACCTCGTTCTTTAAATTTGCTCTAAAGAAAAAATTTTTACTTAAAGTGATTAAAAATAGATTACATTTGTGGGTCTATGTAGACCGACTACAGACTTCCCATCACTACACCAGGGATTAAATATAAAATGGAGACTTTATTCCACATTATTAATCTTCAGATGATGAATGAATGTAAGGTTATTTTAACTCTGACAATGAGTAGAATATCCGCATTCGAAGATTCTACGTGTCACATACCTATCATCGAGTTAAAATGACTTCAGATCTATTACGCAAAGATCATGCACACTATAACTTGACTAAAATAAGTTCCTCTTGGTCAGACTTCAGGTCACAAAAATGACAAATCCTCTACAAAAATCCAACTCAAATGGAAACCATAAAGAAAATGATTTTTCAAATTTCTAAATTATATTGTATAATTCAAAGACCTCAACATATTTCAATAAAAATCGTGCAGTTTCTTCGAAAACTGAATCCATTATTTTGCAAATCGTTATGTAACAGTTTGTAGAAAATAATAGTGACTATATAATCGATTAACAGAAACGTTTACTCTAACATTTCACTTGTGTTTCATTGTCAAATAGGTCACGAGCATTTGCAATCGCGAAATCCATAATAGCAAGAAGATTTTCAGAGAAAACTATCCGTTCACTTCGTTGAATTCCAAAGCGACTTATTCATAGAGGTTCACTCAATCGCTATACGTAGAAGGAAAGCTTGTTGAAACCCGGCGATAAATCTCGCTGGCACTCAACAATAATTCACTGCGAATTGGTTTGACTTTGCCGCGTGAAACCGGCCGGTATAGCGAAATCAAAGCTATCCCTGATACAAACGCGCATGAAATTCAACAACGCAACGTACCGGGAACGGGAGACAGTGAGAAGGAGGGAGAGCGCGCGATTCATGACTCGACGCTATTCAGCTCGTTTAATGTCTCAATTCCCGTCTCTCATCCATTCTTCGATTTCTTCGCTGTCATCTAAACAGCCTGGCTCGCCGGACAACACCGTGTCACCACGGCTGTCTCGTGATTATGATCGCGTCGATGGACAGAGTCCTGTCACATCGAGTACAAAGCGACCGCTGCTTGCAAAAGGAACGAGACCTATTCTACACGCAGCATGATCACCGGTTGTACACGCTGCGATCTTGGAGGTACTCTGACGCTGCCGCGAGACCCATAATTGCGGATGATTTGCGACGGCAAGTCGTGAATTCCTCTTTTCTTCGAGCCATGAGTTTCTTTTGAAGTTCCTAGTTTCAGTTTTTACGAGGTCCATTCATCTTCTATTCGTAAATTAGAATAACTGTTGTGTATAGGCCGAGTGTAGGAGCGAGATTCTGTAAATATGTGTTCAATTGTATTTGTATATGTGTATGTTCGATTGTATTTGTATATGTGTATGTTTGATTGTATTTGTATATGTGTATCGTATGTGTATACAATCGATAATATCGATTGAGAACGTAAACAACGGTATAAATAAACAGCTGACATGGAAAGAGACAAGCGAAACGCATGTAAAAACATTAGAGTGAGAAATACATAAAAGGACGCGTTTACGAGAAGACGGGATTCTTTCGAAAACGAATTAACATCGAAATCCATAACGCGAGATCCATATAAACATTTTAATTCCTCGCATTCTTTGGAAACCATAAATTAGTCTTCGGAACACAAGTCCTTGGCGCTATGTTTGGGTCTACGCTGCGTCAAGTATCACACAGAGCGGTACGGTCAAGGTGACTTTCCCAAGGCTCATAACTGAAAACTTCCAGCCGTAACTGAGCCACAAACCAATAAATTCGTCAAAGATATACTGAAAGGACTCTCAAGAATAGCATAATTTAAAATCGAACACAGGGAAGACCCAAATTGACACTCGAATAACAATTCTTATTAATATCATAGTCCCCAGTCCCATAAATCAACAGAATAATGGAAAGGCCTTCGCAAATTGTACCGGAAGAATTCGCGCTGCAAACACACACCACCAGTGTCGTAACGCACCCAAGAAAATCTGAAACTCTCGAGCACGACGGCACAATCCAATCGTTTCCGTCCCGTCGCCCAACGTATATTTATTTTTCTGTTCATAAAGCAGAGCGAGCCCACAGTACTCCGCGCGTTTTTGCTTTGAGCCAGCCATAATTTGAACAGTTCATACATGAACGCGCGGGAGCCAAACCTTGTTCATTACCCATTTACTGCGAAACGCAGCTAGAGTCTCGTTTTGCTCAAGTGGCTCTGCAGCTCGGTAGATTGGTCTTCTGTCCGTGAAAAAACTCGAGGAAACGGAGAAGGAACACGGCTTTAACGTCCCCAGGCGAGAGATATCCTAGCCGCGTCCGTGGTCCGCGATCAGGGACACTAACAGCACCATGCTTAACAAGATATCCAGGTAACGTAATAATGGTTTTTGCGGACCCGCAGTCTCTGCGCTTCGCGGAGCGTGTCCACGCATCCGTGGCTACTTGTTGACGATGTTCTTAACCGTGGACGATGCGACTGCCAACCGTCCTGAGTTATCGTCCCACGACATAATGATAGCTCACCCCTGAACCATCTCCGTCTTCAGTAATATACTCAGACATGGCTGTTATACGGTTCTGTGTCGCATACCCAAAAAGGATAAGTTAAGCCTTTGCACTCAGAGCCATTTTAATTCGAAAATTAAACATTTCTTCCGACCTAGAATAGTTTCATTCCATATAACGATTTTCATTTTATGGATATGAAATTACTATAATACCTTTGGAAAAATTCTATGAGCCATCTAATACTGTGGTGCCCAAGATGGTTCTGAACCCACCTTTACTAAACTGTAGTAATCTTAGCAAAGAGTTGAGAGCAACGTTAAATAAATATTTAAAAAAAGATGTTCAATAATATACACAATAATTTGAATAAGTACAATAATTAAATGTCAAAAGTTAAGGGGTCATTCTGGTTTTTGTGCTATTTTGTAAATAATATTGATACTGATTAACACTCGCACGGTCATCGCTAAAAATGCTACGTGGGTGGTCATCGGAGGAACTTTTAAAATCAGATAGTTCTATATTAAGATCTACTTTGAAATATTGTGTACTTGAAATACCAGTACATATGTGCGTAAAATACGAACGCGAAAGGTTCCATAGATTTGCTGAAAAAAATTCCTAAAAATCGTGGGAAAATAGCAAAAACCAGAATACCATCATAAACAAGATTCTACCCTAAAAGCACAGTGGTGCCATTCATCGCGAATCGTCACAGGTGGTGTTCTTTGATCTCGTGAGTCCACCGGAAGTTCGCAACCGGTTTCCATTGTGGAAACAGGTTCCAGACGCCGCGCCGCGCCGGTCCAGCGGTTCGTTTTACGGGCGACGTGAAAAGTCGTGTGTCGTTAGCGATCGGGGCTCGTCGGTGGGCTTATTCGAGCGGGTCGCACGCGCGGTACAAATCCAGGATTAATTAAGCTAAGCACGTGAAACATGTGGTATTTTAATGACGACGTCGGCCTCCCGGGATTTATGTGGATCGGCGGCGCACGGCATAGTGGCGGATTCTTCGCGCGTGAACTCGTTTCCAGTGGGGCCTGTGGGCCGGTTAAACGAATCGTTAAAATCCACCGCGGACATTGTAAGACCTAGGCGATTTCTAATTAAGCGGTCCGGACGGAGGCACACTTGGCTCATTACCCTCGAATTCTCGGTACTATCACTCTTAGTCGGAGACGGACGGGTTTTCTAGTTCTCTTCGGCGGCATCCCGGTATCCCGCAAAATCATTGTCCCTCTCTCTTTCTCACTCTTTTCTTTTTGGACAGAAGCTCGGCCCATGGGTGTTCGCCCGGATGACGGATAATGGTCCGAACCAGTCCGAACCGATGCGACGCGCGCCAGCCCGAGCGGAATCGCGAGGAATGCGACGAAAGATCTCCGGTTCGAACGCCGTATATTTATGGGTCTGTTCCGCCCCGAGGAAACGTGAGACACGCGAGCTAGAAATGTCACGCCTCCCAAAGACAGAAACCAAAAAACAGATCTTTCGATCCGCTCCCAACACCGAATTCGCTGAACTCGCTGTGTTCTTCATCTTACTCTTCTCTACATAATTTTTACAAATATCTCACTCCCGTTGCAGAAATACGCAATTGGTGAATTGGAAATATAAAAATGTTGTAGGTGTACTCCTTGACAAATTATTAAGCATGATAGCCTGTTTCAGTAAATTGGAACTCAAAAGTGAGTATAACTTTGAAACAAGAATAAATAGAACACATGTGTGGGTTCCATTTCGTACAAAATGTTCTGTGAAAATTAGACTAGTTTTTTTTAGGTATACGTATAATTTTGGGCGAGTTTATAGCGCAAATAGAGGCACAATTGTCGCGCAGCGTGGCGGAAGATAGTAAACGGTATTATATAGAATTAGCATAGAAAACACGACGTTCACACATTTGTATCTGCTCTTCGAGCCCACCCCTCTAGTTTGTAACCTTTCCAATTGCCATACAAATGTGGAGCACTCGTGAACTGCCCTAAATGTGTCGAGTATTGCTCCAAATTCTAAATTAACCGTCAAATGGTTGCATGGGGCGTCGCTGATTCTACAACGTTCAACATCAATGTACTCGTTGAACTTCGCAGTTGCCTGGCATATTTTTATACCGCGAATGGAAATTAATTTATAATTGTTCAACTAGTTACAAATGTGTAGCAATCTTCGTATTTGTCGACGAGACCATACAGGAAATATTAAAAAAGACCAATAAAAATTTAATCATTTAAATATTTTACTAAATATATACATATGTGAACCATTCGACAAATGAAGGATGAACACGTTCACACCGGCATGTACCACCGGTGGTTCATATATAATTATCCCATCAGATGGCGTATACCACCAGTGGTACCACGGCGAGAAACACAAATTGCAACGCCGGCGTGAACGTGTTAAACAAACCAACAAAACAAAAACTCCAATGACAAACCACTTTCAAAGATTCCTTTTTTTCCAGAAATGTTCCAAGCGTTATATTTAAAATCGAATTGTCAATAACACCCTGGTACGTCACTATGTACATAGTGAAGTGGTTAAATAAATATTATACCGTGAAAAGGGTAGAAGCAAGAATAAAAAGTTGCTGCAACACGTTTACTCGTCGATCTGTAGATCCCCAGTTAATAAAAACAGACCGCGCGAAGGCAGCGAAGTGCCCGTTGATTTTTACTTCGATTTATCACGCTTTCCAATCAGAAATCAAAGTCGCCGCGAAATAAAGTGTCTGGCAAACGTGCCGAGCTTCAAGTTTTCCCGATAAGACCGGTGTTATCACCGCTCGGAGGGGTCGATCGTACTCTGACTTCTTCTCTTTTGTACGGGATCGCATCGTTATAATCAATGACGCCGAGATTGCATCAAAGAGATTCATTTTGCGGCCAGAGTCGTTTTCCCTCCGTTCTGGCTGTCCCATCCTATTCCCTAGCTGTCTCTCTCTTTCTCTCTCTCCGCCTGTCCCTCTCTCTTTAGGTCTCTCGGTCCGGGTTTTCTCTGTCCCGAATGCGATTCGTCGAAATACGAAGGGGCGAATTTCGCAGTCTCGCTGGGAAAAGGAGGGGAAACGGGTCTACGAGTAGGACACTCGTCTCTGATAGCGGTGGACGAACGAAGTTAAGTAGATTGGGGAATTGAGGATCATTTTAATGCTTGGTTAAATTGCGTAATTGTGAGTGGCGGCCGTGCGAGCAAGGGAAACGAGATAGAGGGGGGAGGGCGATCTCCGGACTCTGTGATTCCGCTCTCCGGCGAGGGACAAGAGGGGGATGAAGCAGGAAAAGAGACGCGCCGGGGCCGAGGCTGAATCTTGGTTAGGTCCGTATTTACATGAGAAAGAGCCGGCGATTTATAACCCGTATTAAAGTTACTACGGACCGACCGAAGAATGCGGTCGCGTTTCCAACGGGAACAGAGAGATACCGGGCACAGCTTCATTCGATTCCCGGGAGAGGAAAGCGAGCCCACGAGAGTCAGCGCAACGCCCGCGTTCTCGCGTTCATCTGTTTCATTTATTTGTCCAGTATAATTAGCGCATTGTTCGTTCGGCTCGCATCAATCGCCGGCGAATGGATTTTAAATGCTTTAATTAATTACGCTGCTCCTCCGGCCAACGTAATTAATGTCGGCGACGTTAAAAATACGTCGAGGAGGCATACTAGACTCGGTTCCACCATTCGCCAGCCCTCGATTATAATTAAACGGTCGTCCACCATCAAACGAGAATAAAGTTTCTTCGACGAATCTACCTATCACGAGATAATTACTCGTGCAGGTGCGTTTCGGCAGAAATGGTTGCGCGACTTTTCGCAAGTGAAAAATAGCTTCATCCAAAGTTAAGCAATACATACAACTTCCTGCCATGTGTACAGTGTCTCGAGAATCTTTAAAAAGATTGTGCAATAATAAGTCTGCACTGGTTTCTACACTTGAGGTTTCTACTTTTATAATTCATCGTTACATGTCTTCTAAGATATTTCTTCTTGACAATTCCTCAAAAATTCATACGTGATTTCTTTTGCTTGTTTTATAAAACAAACATGGAAGCATTTCTGACTAATAAAATAAAGATCTCAATGTGAAA
The DNA here is from genome assembly GCA_028455615.1 of Lasioglossum zephyrum. Taxonomy (NCBI): domain Eukaryota; kingdom Metazoa; phylum Arthropoda; class Insecta; order Hymenoptera; family Halictidae; genus Lasioglossum; species Lasioglossum zephyrum. The sequence goes on from CM052332.1 coordinate 2,428,116, forward strand.
TTTCAGTGTCGAAACAATTTTTGAAGCCACTGTATTTTTGTGGGAGCGATCTACGCAAAGCGCCAATGATGCAGGATGGACGCGTTGTTCGTTAATGCTTTATTTATCCGACAATTAATTTCTCGAGCGAAGAGGGTCACGAGCGAGGAGTCTCGTTATTTTGCTCGAGCGATAAAAGTCCTCCGAAAGAGCTTTATTTATTCAAAATCCCGCGAACACGGTCGCGCCTGTAATCCTAGTTTCTAACGAGGCGAGTAGATCAAGCGGGGCGTCTCGCATAACTCGCTGCCGTATTACCGGGGACGCTTATTTCGGCGTAATTATGTTTCCCGCGTGTTTACACGAGCTCCGAAAGAGAATCCGACGAGTGGGCGTGACACGCCAGTGTGAGCAGGAGGTTCGAGAGAGAAAAAAGAAACGTACTAATTTACCGGCGCACCCTGGTAGGAATGCAGCGCACTGTTTTTCACGGGGGACGTAAACGAGCATCCCCCGGAGCCCGAAGAATCTTGCACGCGCAATAAACTCTCTGCTCGAGGTGAGAGAGAGAGAGAGAGAGACGGAGAGGTGGGTGCTTGGTTCGGGAGCCACGGGCGAATTCACGTCGCGTCTTATGAACCCTGTAAACCGACTGCGAGCGACGCTTTAGGGCCCCATCAGCCCGCGCCCCTCCCGTGGAAACAAAACACTGCCATAAAGTATCACAGGCAGAGTCGCCTGGAGAGCACGTAGGCCTTTATAAATTTCTCTTGAACTCATCCTGGGCCGGTGCACCCCGCGAGAAAGGGGAACATCCACCTCCTCAAGTATTCTCGGCACGTGCTGTTGCTCCCTGGGCTACCGGGCTCCTTGCCGGAAAGCACCCTGGCCTCCATGGTGCTCGCCGTGTCCCAACCCAGCCCTGCACTGGGCTTTTTTCAAGGGTGGCAACCAGACAATCGCCACTCCAGAGGACCCTAGATGAAAGCGGCCCTTTGCCCTAGAACGACTCTTCTCTGGCTCAGTTCAATCCAAACGATAGTCTCCCAACGCAACCTGCTACAGCAGTGTCCTTAAATTGTACCAAAATTTGGAGTAGAGGTGCTGCAACAATTTACCGAACTACCAGATCTTATCCGAACGATAGTCTTCAGACGTACACAGCAGTGGCCTACTAAATTATACTAAAGTTTCTACGATTACATTTGCACGACCTATTCTCACTATTCTCCCTGGGAGAACAACGATACATTCACACGCAAGAATTTTACTGTTGCATTTCGTTCAAAGAGTTCGTACAACCACCAATAAAATTCGGCGTTTTTATTCGCTTCCTAGTTCATGCTATTTTCTTCAAAATACACCGTTTCAGAATGGGACACACTTGTTCCTGCTACGACTTCTTGAAAAGCGCTCTTCAGGAATCAGGAGTCTCGTTTCCTGTTTTCTGGTTTCAACGTTATCCACATGTCCTTTACACATGACAATTTTATCTTTGAAGATGCGAAAAAGTTTCACGGTGATAGTTCAGCAAAAATATAGAGGGTGAGGTGAACGGAATATGTGAATCGACGTCTCTTATTCACAATGCGTTTAAATCAGAACTATCTACAAAATCTTAATGAGTTATGCCAAGAGTGTTGGGTTCTAGCACAGTCGAATCAGCCGATCTTTCCCATCAAAGCACGCACTGATGGATCAATGCGTTCACTATCCGCCGTTCTCTCGTACTCTTCCTCTCTGTCTATTGTCCGCGGATGACATTGTTATCGATGATATCGAGATTACAGGTTGCCTGATGAATTCAGAACGTACACCGGGGACCAGCCATGGTCTCCCTCTTTCATTTTCTTACGGTCGACCGATAGGGTGTCGTCCGTCCAGCCGATTCACGGGGAACGTCGACCCGACGGATTAGACTCGTTACGCCGATACGTTAAGTCGAAGAACGCGTCGTTAAGAACGAAGGAAAAGGGGGACCGAGAAGACCAGCCAGAGAGCCCCCGGCCGCGATTGTTCCCGGCCAATCCGTCTTCCGGATTGTCCTCCGACGTCCTTTTCCCCGGCTTCGACGGCAACGACAATTTCCCCCTTTTTTTCGGAGGAACTTGAGTCTGATCTATTCGACGGATAAATGAGGACCCGCCTGAGTCGTAATGAACCGCTACGGATTTATCGATCACCGAGAAGTGGCCGCTTGATAGCTTACTACCTATTTACGGTTGAAGAAACGGACACACCTTAGGCGTTTTCGGTAGGATTTTGGAAAATTCAATTTGTTGACATTCTAAGCGGGATATAGTTGTCTGAAATTTTAACTGATAAATAAAAGTTGTATGAACAGGCAAATGTACACTAAATTCGAGCTAGGCTTAAAGATAACACTGTCCAACAACAAAAATGTTTTTCGCGCTGATTCCGAATCTGGTCTTAATTTTTCTCCTAGACGCACGTTTTTCAGAAATTTGAATTTGAAAAAGAAAAATATATTTTTCGAGTTTGAACAAATATTGTGATGTTATTATATAAGATATTGTATTGTTCTGTATTTAAACATGTTTAAACAATCACAATGTATTACTGTTGCACATCACTGGATTCGAGAAAGTCTAGAGAAAAAAGTTGAAATTTGTTGGACTATGTAATCAGGGACAGCTAAAATTTTATTTTAAGATTCCAGATTCTAATCTGTGACTGCAGTGGCAGGTAGGTTGAACGAAGTTAATTCGAAGCTCAGTGATGCTTTGTATCAGAGACTTACCTGTAGGACGTCCACAATATTTTTGCGTCGATTCGAACGTACAACAGGCTAGCAGGTTCGCAACCACCTCGTTATAAGCTCGTCGGGGCACTGTGGACAGGGCTCGGCGACAAGGAAAGATTTCCACCTTTAATGTTCGTCGATTTAGCGCTTCTTCGCTCCTTCGTGTCTCCTTTAACGAGCGACGGGGCATTTCGCAGTTCTCGCCGTGTGTCTCGCGGACGTCGTTAACGCTATCCAAGCGATCTCGCGTTTCTTAACGCGATGTTTGTCGACATCCGCATTTTCCATTTCACCTGGAACAATGCCCAGCGATCCGTATCGATGGAATCGACTGTAATTTCCCGTTTGCGCGTCCGACCGACGACGAACTCGTAAATCATTCCCTCCGGACAAATTGCCCACCTGGAATTATTCCTGTGCCCGAGTTCAAACGACTCGAGAAGGAAAGGCGATGGCAATCGGCTCATCTGGGGTCCGGCCTCTCTTTCCTGTCGCCGAGAGATTCGAATCCGTGAAATCAATCGTTTCGTCGCAATGATTATTGAACGCGTCGCCATTGTATAAATAGTCTCGCGGCGAGGACTATTTAAAGAAAGCCGCAGCGCTCGCGGAAAGTTTGCTGATAGACGGGGGTTTGTAATGGTTACTCTGTGGTCGCTGCGGATCGTTCCGCATTTACATGCGATTAGCGGACATCACGGTTTTCATCGACAAGCCCTGTGTTTAGTTTTCGGAACCATGTTGGCCGTCTGGTCGGCCATAGTTGAACAACTATCCCCTTTGACACCGTTCTTCAGAATTTTCTGCCATTGACTTTTCATATCAACTCGTTACATTTTCTTTTCGGTCGACCTTTTAGTTACGCGCAAGTATAATAAGAAAAAATTTTCTAGATTGCAATAAAACCACTTTCACCGTGTAAGATCGAATTACATTTGACACAGACCGTACTTGGATGCATGTTAAACAGCTAAGTATACTTTTCTTGACATCTGCCTTGGAACAGGAGACAATCAATTTCACCCGCAGGATGTGGAATATTCTAAAACGCTGTATTTAGTTACCGGTGAAAACCGAATCAATATTCCAGCGATGGAGAAGTAATAATTAACTTAATTTTTACCATCATTCTAGAGAGAGGTTTGTTTCATCCGGTAGATTGATTATTTATTGGAGCTGAAGTGCTTATCCCGACACGAGCACTTCGTTATAAATCGGGTAGGAAAGGTTGGATCAGTCTGGTGATGGAAAAAGTGTAAATTGGGTGAATGAGAACACTGGTTTCCTCGAGGAAGCTGGGTTTTTGCGACTTCCAATAATAGCTATAATCTTAATTATTTTTAAAAAAATTTTAATTTGTTAGAAGTGGTTATTTACCATTTTAACAATTCCATTTTTCATATCCGGGATTTCATACAGAAAATAAATCGTACGTTTACGACAAGAAGCTATTGGCTTTGACGAATTAAAATTTCTATAAAACATACGAAGAAAGTCTAATTAATCAACATGTTGAAGTAACATCCATCGTAACAGCCTCGTAAAAGGAACGAAGACTCAGGCGTCATCCTGGAAGGATTAAACAATTATCCGGGCTGCAATCGCTGGAAAATCGCGGCGGTTTTAATCTCGCCGCGCCCGTCACCAGTAAAAAATGATACTAACCCGATTCAATAAAATTACCTTTTCAAGCCGGACTGCACCGCGCGTCAAACCTTAATGTAATCATCTATCAGAAAGTATCGTAACCATTCCAATAGAATGCCCCCGCGTGCGATTCGGATCCGGGCGCATTCATTTACACCTTCCAGCAGAAAGTTCGATAAAAATCGGCCGCGCCGTGCGCCGCCGGAGGGAATAATAAGAGTTATGTCCGTGGGAGTGGTCGCAACGTTTTAATTATCGCGGTGGCGGTCGATGTAACCCATTCTATGCGCGCGCGAATTTATCAAATGCCATTTAATCGGATCAACCAACCCTTCTTTTCCACCCCCGAGCAGCCCTACGCCGCCCTTCGACCTCGGCCGGAGAACAAAAGTCGAATATTCGCGACAGCTAGGGTTTGGTTTGCACGCTGACAATCGCGCACACAGAGTCACAACCCCTTTCTCTCACCTTCTCTTTCTCTCTTCGCTCGCAACTCTTTTCTCGTTCGATTCTTCACCCCTTTTTCGTTCTGTTCCCGTTGCAAACTCTATTATTTTCCCGTCCTTCTCCGTTACACGGCCTGTATCCATCTTTGCTCGCCACCTGACTCTGTGCTACACCCACGTCTCACCCCTTTTCTGCCTTGATCCAGAACGCGGCCGTCGTTTAAACGTCACCTCGTGATGCACGTTTGAGCATTGTTGCGACCATTGTCGAGCGACGTCGAACCGTAAACGACGGATGCGCACAATATAAATGACGGAACCCCGAGAAAAAGGAAACGGTGATTCTCGCGAAGGGTGGAAGAAAGCGCAGGGGAAGGGTCGATGGCACTTTTGCTCCAAGAGTTCACCCCCGATCACGCGGTTCAAGAAATTCCTATCCAATCCTTCTTTCGAAAGCGTTTTCAAGAATTAAATGTAAGTTTTTAGTTATAGCGATAGTCGTGATTTTTTGACTGTCAATCTCATATAATTATGACCGACGAAGATCGTAAATATTTTTTGAAACTCCTGAAACTGTTAATGCAGAAATCCAAATTTTCCCTTAGCCAATTTTGTAATATCCAACAGTAGAATTTTAATTATACCTTAATATATACCTGAGATCTTTGAGCACGACACAACGCTGCAGCACTTCTCGAGTTCAAACGAGGAGTAAAATCGTATGACTGAGCCCCGGATTGCTTAATTTCCACGGATCAGCGAGCGAACCGTGGAATGAAAAGCCGTGATTCCGAGCCGGTTGTTTACAGTGAAAAATACAAAACAAATAAATGGGAGTCGAGGATGAAAGCGACCGCAGCAGAAAAACCGCAGAGCGACGCAGCGCAAAGGAAATCAGTGTCGCAGTAAACACTGGTATCTTACGTTCGTAATTAACTCTCCGTGTAACTCACGCAACTAAGCCACGCAAATATTGTTACGTGCACACATCGATACACACCGGGAACAAATATAGGTACACGCACGTGACGTTAGCCAACGAGCATGCGTTCAACATTAACAAAGTACTTGAAGAGATCGCATGCCTCCAGCGACCGGTGCGGTGGGTACACGCATTAAGTCGCACAAACGTCATTTACGATTTCAGTGACTGCAAGCCCACAGATAACAAGCGAAATAAAAAAAATAGGCGTGCCGAGATCGCAGCTGGAAAAGTTATATACTACCGGAGATAACGTAATGCATTTCGATGCAAGGGCCGACGCGGCGGAGTAAATGATATCATTAGAGTTTTATCATTTCTTACCGAATGTCACGAATACTAAATCTCGTGGAACAATTTGTGGTTGGTTCATCGAGCAATTAGAAGATTGCACACGCGAACAATAAGATCTAGAGATCGTTAATTTCAGATAATGCATAACTGTATCAGCCAGGTGTGAGGATATTTGTTGAAAGTTGTGGCTATCGCTAATTGCGGGAGAGATCACTGTCTTTATATGTTCGTCGACTGCATTTTTAACGTTCTTGTGCATGTTTTGTTCTAATTCTAACGGGCGAGACTGTTCATGCACACTGAACAAGCGCGATTTATGAATGACTGCAAGTTCTGTGTGTAATAAATATCATTATCTCACTGTACTAACTCCAGGACCTTGTGCACGCATATGTTAATGCATGAGACACAATAAAGCATGCGTTCAAGAAAGATTAAATTTGTTTAAGTTACACTAAGCAACCTCTTTAAAACGATAATATAAAATTTCTCCCCTTACATTGTTCTGTACAACTCTTAAGATGGAAGAATTCACATAACTAAATTTTGAACAGTATTGAGTACTGCACCTACAAATGTAACGTGTACGTGTTCACACACAAAATACAAGAAACCATACTGTTGTTAATAAATAATCTCTAACAACGTAGCCGTATAACACAATTACAACATTAACCGATCGAAACCGCATGCAACTTTCAACCAATGCAAAAAATTTTGCCAGTAGAAACCCAGGACCTTCAAACCAATTCCCAGACTATATAAATCGCTATTATCACGAAGTACACGCGACGGACATGTGATCTCTGGAGGTTGGACACCGATAACTCTCTGGCAACTACATCTTCGATCGGGAGGAGGGGGGTAGGAAGTCGGCCGTTCGTCTGCAAAATAAAGGCGGCGGATGCTGTGGAGTTTCGAAAATACATTTTCGCTGATTCGCCGTCCGCCGGTTGTCTAGTGGTTCAAGGGTTCTGGTCGAGCGGGACTCTCTCACGGTGTTTTTCCGCATTGGCGGCGAGGGTGAGGATCGTGGACGGGCACAAAAGTTCGTGGAAAAACTTTCCGACCGTGGGCCAAATGCGGACTATCCGGAATCGCTGGTATAGGAAAGAGGAGAGGAGAGGAGAGAATTCCGGGGCCGGCTCGTGTTCCCGTTCCCTGAAAAGGGATGAAGGAGGATGGCCAACCCTGAAGAGGAGAGGCAGAGCCTGGCCGTGGAATTGCGGCCCGCATAGCGGAGTCAAAGCCGCGCACTCCGCTTTCGGATCCTTCTGCTCGACTACCGCCTTTGTACGTTTGAGGTTTCGCGGCCGGTAAAAACTGCGGGCGGATCGAGAGGCCCGGGGAACGCGGGGAACGGTCTCGCCCCTGAAAAGGGGCACGGAGGGGGCTGAAAGGTAGCAGTCTAAGGGCCGGGTCGCGAGGAAACATTTCGCGTGTTTCGTGAACTCTCGCTGCCTACCGAGGTCGAACATCAGGATCCACGACGAAGCTACACAATCCTGCGATCCTGCGGCGCTCTACGAAGACAAGGAACTATGTATGCACACGGAAAAATCGAACCATCCACTCGGTCGCCAATACGCCAAGAGAATCCGTCGACGAACGCGACTTACGCCTCTGGGAAATCAGAATTTCTATTGCTGCGATTCCAACAGCCGACGTCCTCATGCGAACGGCTCCTCGAGGATCTTTTGTCACTAGTCTGTATCGATACTGAAAGACCTTCTACCGATAGGAGCACTATCGGGCTCTTTGGCTTCTTCAGGATCTCGGATGTTGACTCTGAAGGAATTGTAGAATCCTCTGCTTTGATACTGGGGCTTCTGTGGTCTAATAGAATTGTTCTAATAGAAACGAAAACCATGCTGATGGAATTGTAAAGCAATTACAAATGGTTCCATTAGAAGAAACGTCAGCTTGTGATATTATCTTGTACAGTATGTCTACTTTTCAAATCGCATATCTTGTTTCGTGTTTTTTGGGTGGATTACATGACGCTCTAGAAAACTATTTTTTTAGTTACTTTCTAGAAGCAATGATAACTTTTGTGTCATGTATTAGTTAGTTGTATTAAACCTGAATTTCACATAATTAAAAAATTATTTCGAAACTGAGAAGCTCCTGGAAAAACGTCGTACTGTTTCGCGATGAGAACTTAGCTACCTCGAAACTCGGCAGGAAATGTGATCCATCGCGGATGCTAGAGATCGAGAGACAAGACCAGAGGATTATTCAGTGCAGCGATAGAAGCACACAGGGCAGCTTCAAAAAGACTTTCGAATGGCAGTGGTAGCCTGCGGCTGGTCGGAGACCAGCTGTTCGGATTTGACGTGGTCCAACCTAGTTCGGTGAGTTCGAGGCCGGTCAGATCGTCTTGGGTCCTGGATGCACAGAGCCGCATCAGCAGCCTGGTCCAGGCTGATTTACTGTGGGAACGTATGGGGGACAGAGGGTGGGAGAAGGAGGAGTACGACTGAAATACAAATAAGAAACTGCGCGAAGAAAAATAGCGATGTCTGCTGCCGGAGGAAGCTGGATTCGAGCAAACACGAGACCGAGAAGAAACTGGCACAAACAGAACGATATCAAGCTGATATCAAGCCGCACGGTCAAAGGTTTTCGGAAGTGGAACGAAGAACAAGCGGTGCAGAAGGTTCGCTGGGATAGGAGTCGATCCTTCCTCGTTTCAAAGCTGCCTTCAAAGGTGGTTACATTAGGCCGCGTTGGTCCTGACTGCATCCACATGTTTCCACAATATCTATAGTATGGAACGGGAGCTGGCGGTTAGGCCACCGACACTGGATTCAGGTTCCCGGAACACGATTGTTGCATTATTCGAGGGCCGCAGCTTTCGAACTTGCGGTGTCTAGCCTGCCGACGGCCTCGTTCCACTGCGAAACCACCACGAAAGAATTAACCTCTTGAATACATGGTGCTTGGGACTGGTTTTTAGTCGCTGCTCCTGTTCTGGTTTCGCAGCTTCTTGGCCTTTTCCTCTTCGTCCCTCTCGCTCGTTCCCTCCTAGTGCTCCAAATTCCTTTTTCATTTCTTTCTTGATACCGAGCTTCCACGCCAAGGGAAAATTGTGGAAAGCTCTGGTCACCGAAAAATTCTTTTCCTTGTGTGACGTGGCAATTTGGCCACGTCCCTTCTAAATAGAAGAAAACGA
>CM052332.1:2437502-2993729 GCA_028455615.1 Lasioglossum zephyrum
TTTTTCCCTCGTACGAGGTACGAAGAAAAGAGCCGCGTGATACTTGGGAACAATGCTCACTGGACCCTTATTTTGGAGACTTGTATCGTTAGCCGTTCAATTTGCGTTTTATGCTCTCTTACAGTTCTTCAATGTTATTGATATTGCTGATCCTTTCTTGAAATCAACTTCTGTTCGATTCTTTCCATAAGTGTAATACCAAAGTTGGAAATGTTTCTAATTGTGTCTAAGGCGGTTCTGTATACGGTTCAGGGTGGAAACGTTTCTAATTGTGTATAGGATGGAAACATCTCTAATTAATTTCAGTGTATATAGAGTCTCTGAGATTTTAGAGATATTTGTTGTGTCGTACAAATTTTTTTTCATAAATACAATCACTTAGCATTTGTTCGTCCTCATTAATTTTATGGACGAGAGAGAGGATTTATATTCATTGTATTTATATATTTTTCATAGTTAATGGTTTCAAGGATCTATGTGATTCCGAGGCGCAGAATCGAGTCAGCATTAGCGGAAAGATCGGTAAATTCCTTAGTGGAGAGTAGAGCGGAACTAGGCGGGACTGCGCCGAGACCGAAATTCGACGTCCGAACTTTATTCGAAACATCCTCGAACGAATACTAATACTCCCCCGCAATTTATTCGCCGTATTCGGCCCTCCCACGGTTTAATAGACCGCTGCGCCGCGGGTGAATCGAAACGCGGGGAAAAGGGGCGGTCGTTCCTCGATGAGCATCCAGAATTCCGGGGGTTGGAAACCGAGGGGGATGAAGGGGATGGTCGAACGGGGACAGAGAGAGAGAGTAAGAGAGAGGAGAGAGAACGGCGTTTACGCTAGGAGGTTGCCGGGCCTCGACGTTTCATTTCCGCCGACAGGACGGAAGTTTCCTTTTCCGTATGGAGGAGTTTGTCTCTTGTTCGCCGCGGGCCAAAGTGGGCAAACACCGGCCCTGGGGAAAGAGGAGAAAAAGGAAAATGGCCGTGGGTGGGGAGGACGGTTAAAAGAGAAAGAGAGAGAGGTGGTGCTCCCTGAAAAACAGCCGGCTTAAGGAGTTTAAATATACGTTGGAAATTAAGGCTGCTTGTACGCAAACGCTCCGGCCCGGCGTCGTTTCCTCTTCCCTTTTTCCGCGACGATTTCTTCCTGGAACGGGAATCCAGAGGATGCGCGACAGTACATTCGTCCCTGTTAATCGTTTCCTGTGAAGGCTCCTGACCGAGGTACTCGTTTCTTCTGTGATACTGCGCCTCCCGGGCTCTCTGATCGCCTAATGAGACCGCGGGAATACGGGAATGTAAAAAACCAATCGATTGTGCAATTTAAATAGAAAATGTTGTGTCTTTTGAATCGGTGAAAAGAAATCTAGGGAAAGCACTCCTATCTTTTAGAATTTTATTAAGCTCCTATGACAAAATGCTATGAATTATTTCTACTATACGATTAAGCTATTTTCCATAATATAAGACTTCAATATAGAATCTAGTTCTGTAAAAAAAATATTCTCAATATTCTGACAATATTTGAGTCGATTGTGACAAACAAAAGTTATAAATGAGAATATATTTGCTGCTTTAATAATTGTAGTAAGTAAAAAATGTTATAAGAACCTCCTTAAATATATTTGTAATGTCTACCTAATTTTTTATTTATCATTTTTGTCGTCAATGCATAAAGATCGCAGATTAATTATAATTTTCACCTATAAGATAGAGGAGGCCAGAAACAAAAATAACAATTCAGTAATTTCTGTGAGAAACCCATGTTAACTCCAGGAAGAACCCTAACTCTTTTCTTACGTATTTTTATCAATTTTTAGAATTTTGAGGAATGCAGGATTCTGATGTGTCACTTCGGTATCTTCGAGCACTCTTCAGTGTTCGAGAATTGTGGTTCGAGACAGCCCCGCTCGAAAATAGTGTAATTTGTTCGGAATAATGATGAACGGCGTTCTGACGCGTGGCCAACGGATGTTTTCGAACGGACACCCAGCCAGGACTCAAAATAGTCACACCATGAAGAGCACTCGTGCTCTCGCGTCGGTTTAGTCGCATATATATCTTTATGCCACGCCCGGTACAATCTGGAAGTGGTTATCGAGGCGCACTTAGCGATTCATCTCCTTCGTGTCCTTTTCTTTCCACCGGTGTCGTTCTTTTTTCTTTTCTCTTGCTCGCTATGAGACACAACGACAGGTGATTAATCTAAATGAAAAACGAATGATGAATGGAGGAATGATCAGAGAAAAATTACGTGAGAAAGTAACGAACTTTGCTTCGTATATTTTCTCTCACCTACGGTGCGCAAGCATTTTTCTTTTGCGTTCTCACGGCGAAGATTATTTATCTTGGTTAAAGAAGATGTTTTGCGGCGTATTCCTTTCGAAGCAAGATTATTTCCTTGTGTGATGGATGACCTCTGAATCCGCGTCTACGAGATTCATTAAAGGATCATCTATTTAAATGATTTCGTGCTTCAATCTGCGACTGAGACGTTTCGTGACAGAACTATCATACCTAGCCTGCGATCTTCGTGTGAAATAAAAATCTCCTGCATTATTCTCTCTTCGGGTATACCGATATTCGTCGACTACAATTTTTCAACTGATCGAAATTTCATACATTGAAGAAACGTTATAATAAATTCTTTAATAAATTCCCAATTTACCTGTCTCAAATGAAAACAAAAATTGTTCCCATTATTTTAACAATCAAGGAATTGCTCACTCATGTGCAGTAGTCCATGCAAAAATTTGTGTTCCGTGTGAATCTAGAAGTACCGAGGTCTGTATTTGCGACAAATGGTTCTGAATTCAGGCAAACGGGTCGACACGTAGGCGGGGGCGTGCAAGCTCGTGAAAAAGTGTCGCAATGTTCTTCGATGAATCGACCTTTGGCGCGCCTTCCCGTTAATGGCTCTATTGAGACATCCGAAATGCAATCGCACCGAGTGAAACAGTTAATTGTGGAGAGCCTAGCTTAAGGCTAGAATTTATGCCCGTCGTACATTCAAATTCGTGAATTCTTATTGCCTTCATTACTCTTGAATTCAATTGCTCTCGATCTACACGAATAGTTTAGCATCCTCTCCCGTGATTGAAATTCTATTCTTCTGCCTAGCAGCCGACCAGCATGAAAATGTTCCAGCTCACGTACCTGAAAACCAAATTGATTCATCCATTGTACCATACACGGACGTATATATATAACTCTTATCAAAGATTTATACGACGTTCGGAATCACTGTTGATATACGCTCTCAAAAATGTTTTTACACTTTCATTCGCTCTCTATTAAAATCGTTCTACATGCAATATCGGTTTACGTATGATCGACAGAAGCATTTCCCTAAGTCCGTGACGCAACTATTGTGTTCGTAAATCGAAGAAAAAAAACGACCGAGCCGGCAAATGCGATACGTTAATTGGAAGTCGGCGTTTCGTTTTCCACAACGATAATTGCTCAGCGAATTTGGGATCCATGATCCGGAACATTTTGTATTCTAGCACTGGTGCAATGCGTCGCTGGTTTTCGATCACTTTTTTCCCGCTGGCCTATCACGGGCAACGGTTTTCGAAAGGTTATTTGGAGGAGCTTGTTACCGACCAATAAATTTCGTTTAATCCCTCACCCTGCGTTTCGGCGGACTCGTTGTTCCAAAAATTTCGAAGAGATCCAATCTGCTTCTCCGCCGCCATTCGTCGCAGTCACTAAGCGTCAGTGCCAAACACAAATCCGACAACAACAAAATAAAAAGAATGTCAAAGAGCTTGAATCAGTGCACTTCCCGTGAAATTCAGATGGAGATAAATCAACGTTAATCAACCTTATTCAATTTTATTACAGTCACAATTACGAAATGAAAATTGAAATTGTAAGACAGGTCTGGACATAGTGCTAAGTTTCACGAAGTGTGAATTGATGATTTAAAATTGTTTTGTACAATTTTCTATTTCCTCTGCCACAATTCCTCGCAGAACAAAATAGAAGACAAAGGAATCATTGTAGTTCTTCTTACGGAGAAAGGCGGTCAAAGAGTTTCGCCGAGCATGCGACAATTGGAGTCTCTATCCTCCAAACGAGCCGATGTGACTTTGATCCCCAGAATTGGCTCTAGCCCGGTGACCCAACAACCTAACATCAAATTCGAGCAATGCCTATAACCTTTTACCATCACACCGCGCTAGAATCATCGGGGCTAATAGAGTAGGTTGCAGCAGGCTACCAAGCCACGCCAAGTTTAGCGGCGTGGAATCCAGCCCAAACACGACCGAAATAAATACTAATCGCGATTCTTAATCAACGGATCCCAACCTCTATATATAAAGCCTGTAATTCGACCGCTGCCAAATCACTTGAAGCCTCTGCGGATTATTCGTAGAAAAGTTTACCACTCCGAAGCCCTACGAATCCATCACGATTCAAACACTTCGCAATCCTGTGCGATGCGTGACTGCAGATTGTGATATTCTACGGTGCAGACGCCGAAGAAGTAGAATTGCTTTCATCGATTTGCTTCTGCAATTGAAAATTTCCAACTTTCGTCGTCTAAATATATTAATCTTCGGGTATATTACTACTTGTAGAGATTCTTCATCTAACTTTCCAAATTACTATTTTAATGGTTGTCGGTTGACTAAAAATGCACTTAACAATTCTCGACATGACGTAATTTATTTCCATTCTCCTAGTAATTCTGAGCAAATGACCCTGCCAATGGCCCTTCAAATATTTGTGGTAGCATAATGAACGGTGCTTATAAATTCTTGTTCTACTTCAATTGAGTATTTCGATTATTTTTGCCAGATTAAATCAATTTAGTCCACAGTATGCTATTGAGTGTGGTTTAACGAATTAGGAAATACATTATTATAATTTTAACATAATTTAAGACTTGCAGTTACACGTGCACACAACTTAAATGACTTTATGCATTGAATGCAATTTCATCTTGCGGTTAAAAAATTTATGATTATTTTGATGTTTCTGTTTAAGAATATATTTATTTCCTCCAGACAACGACTGAATTGTGTACTGACATTTTTAAAAAAGAACCAGCCCATTTTCCCCGAGTAATTTGCATCGGGAGTTTCGTTTTAATAAACCTTGAGTTTTTCTGGCAATATATACCCAGATCCGCATTCTTCGCAAATAGAAATTCTCTGATCCTTTCCGCTATTCTTCCGCATGCTAACCAACTGGCGAAAATAGTTCGAATTCCGCTTCCCTCGATTTGTTCTACATACAACTAACCGTTAACTGTTATTACGTAATTCCTGTTAGAGTGGCCTATATCGGGCATCGTTTATAAAAGATTATTGTGTGGGTAATTCGAGCGGTGGACAGAAAATTCCGCTGATCCCGATTACAGAAATAAAATCGTCGTCGACGAGCACACGAGGGGGAGATCGTGTGTCGTCAATGGAGCCGCGTGCTTCGTCATGATCGCTCGGTCATTCTTCTTCGATGGATATTAACGGGCCGCGGGTACTCTCGTTGCACAAGTGTGCTTGGCATAGTTTGTCGGTGTACGTGCGGGATGGGTCTTCTTCTTCTTCTCTCTCTCTCTCTCCCTCGCTCTCTTTGCTCGTAACGTGTCGAGAGAGTTCGGCCGCCCCTTCGTTTCTAATTATACGAGATCTATGTTTGGCCAGCGGGACCGATACTTTCTGGCATTGACAGTACCGCTTTCGTTTCTTTCTCGCTGAACGGGCGCGCGATGCGACAGAAACCGACGCGACAGGGCCAACTACATATATCGTCCGGCAATGAATTCATTGAATCCGCGACCGCGCGTCCCGATTGCCAGGATAATCGTGAATGGAAATTTATTTTGGTCCCCGAGCCGATTCACGATTGCCTATTCCCCGCGAAATTGGCCAGGTCGTCGTCCTCAACAGGGAGGGTTGGGGAGGGACTGGGAAAACGCGAACTGTCTTCGAGCGATTACCGGCGGCAAATTTGACTTGAAAATTTCATGCCGTGAAATGGAAATAGGGGAAAGAATTTTGGTCCGAAATTATTCAGCCGTTCCCGTTCCAGATCCCGTTCCCGTTCTCGCCTCCGCGACTACCGGAATTTTTGTGGCGGACGGCTTCTCTATAATTCATCTATTAAAATGGCCGTTCTGCCCGTAGGAAATTGTTCCGCATTACATCAGCCGGCCGTTTAACAAAGGTATCGCTTGATTAAACACGCGGAATTGCTTTCGTGCTTTGAATGCTCCACAATTGCTGAACTCTTTCTTGATAATAGCCTAAGAATAGCGCGGAGGCGAACCGAGGAATTGTCTAGAAATTTATTTCTTGCTTCGCTGATTCTCGTCTGTAGATTTTATACCTCACTCTGCTAAAATGCTTGTATGGGAGTTTCAGAAAAAATTGATTTTTTCTAATTTTATTCGCAACTGTTATTCTTCATTTGTACTTTCCTACTGTTGACATTGTAAATTCTTATATATAATTAATTACGCTGAATATCAATTGATTAGTACCGAAATGAACTAGATTATAGTGTAAGGTGAAAATTTCATTTCTACGAATGAGATAGACGAGGCTTGTGAGGAACAAAATTTCGTCCTCGTGATCAATACTCATTGTCCTACCCCTACACCAATTATCTGAAACACAACAAAAAGTTACTGAGTTATAAAGGATGAAAATTACCACGCAGGTTTTAGGAATAAGAATACCACAAAATAGTGGAAAGTGGTGGTGTCTAAATAATAAATAAATCTGTTATTTCAGGATGTATGTGTCTTATTTTCAAATGAAGCTTCTGCAATCACTTAATAGAGAGAAAAACGATTGCGAAGGCGACAGAGTTCTGCTCGGTAACGTGCAAAATCGATTGGAATTTCGATTCTAATTAAATCGACAAATATCTGTGAGGCTCTAGGGGCGATTCGAACTGCAATCGCAGTCGATTTTATAGTGCTCTGTGCGCGATATTTGACCGATTACCACGTCAAACGTTTCGCCGACGCGGCACGACGCGCCGCATTGGTCCGATTAATAGATCCGTTTTTTCCAGCGCGCATCTTCGTCCCACGATATTCCTCGAAATAACCCGCGGTTTTACCGTGTGTCGGCGATTAATGATCGGACCGTTCGTACAGATACGCTCGAATTAAAGCGACGTTTTGACGTCACCGATACATTGAATTCAACGAGACCGGACGGTCGAGGTTAACGGAGGTTAACTCAAACATCTACGCACGGGCTCTCCGGGGCTCACGATCTTTTTTCTCATCCTCCGTTCGCTTTTCTATCCTTCTCTCTCCCTTGTTTCCTCTCCTCTGTCACTGTGTACCTCTCCTCTCTTAACCATCGATATCGGGATCGCGTGCGCCCGCCAGCAGCGGCATCGGGATCTGTTGCATCATGTATTTGGGTTGCTCGCATCGTAATCCTGGAACGATGCTACGCCGCGCCGACAGGAATTTCGTTCTTATCGTTCGAGCCTGGTCACGGCGGAATTATCATTACGCTTCGGAAAATAACGTCGATGCTGGATTGCACATCTGTTTGCACGCATATTGGACTGCTTTTTCTATTAACCCTCGTCAGCTGAGTGCTTTTAACGATTTCATGGCAGCCGTAGTTGGGAGATTGATTCGAATGTATATACGTCAATTTTATTTCATTTTTCAACTTACTTATTTCAGATAAATGTTGATCTTTTAATCAGATTAGAGGGATACTTTTATATTAATTTTCGCGAGATGAATGCTTTGAATGTTAACTTAGTAATTTTATTTTATATGTATTTGCTTTGTATGGATTTGTATTTCTAACTAAGGTTGAAATTGTTAATGTTCTCTAAATCATCATGTCTAAGAAAATAATGATTAAAGTTCTCAAAGGCTTCGACACATTATGAACCACTCAAAAGTATATTAAAAGTTCTAATTTACTCAATACAAAAACCAATTTACCACATTGTATTTCTGATGCTCCGATTACGGTCTCGACAATCATCGATTTAATTATTCAATTCCCGTAATAGGAACGTTAACCATAGTCTGTTCCTCGCGTCTACTCCATCGTCCAATGTTCACCCGTCTTATCAACATTATTATTAGAACAGTTTTTATTCCAAGTTAGTTTAACAGTAGAATTATTAAAAATGTTTTCTCTACAACTTTTCGAATGCAGTTTGTTATTGAAAAATTTTACATAATCTGAACAAATACGACCTTGTCGCTACCATAAAGCAAATTACATCCGCAGCGCATCATGCTCAGCGCTTCTAGAGTTAACAACTCTACCAGCAGTGTTATTATACAGCACAACCCGCACATGTTACGCACACTGTTGTAAGCCCTGCTGCATATACTATCTCCCCAGGAAATTGCAGTGCTTCGAACGCATCATCTCTCCGATCGACTAGACCGGCAATGCGTGTAACGCAAGACTCTGCGTATTTTTCGCGTCGGTAATTTCGCAAACGACCGGCTAACGTACATAGCAAACGTTCCCGAGTGAGCGTAACAGATATTACCGTTGAATTTTGTATCTTGGTGCACTCTGCGCGGCTCGTATCCGCATATGTACGGCCTAATTACGTGCGCATCAGCGACGAGCATCCGAATGTTTGATGAATAGATGAACGTGAAACGCGGGTGCCGGGTCGGGCCAAGTCGAGTATCGGGACAGAAACGGAAACAGCTGGCGAATGGCGAGAGAGAAAGATGGATAAAAAAGAGAGCGAGAAACAGATAGAGGGAGAAAGCATGGTGGGGGGAGGGCACCACGAATAAAAACGAAGCGGCAATCGGATTAAGAAATCGAGCTGGATATTGCATTTTTGATCGGGTTCTGCCGGTCGAGTGGTCTCCGCGGCTCGTAACAGGCCGGAGGCTTTCCTATTGAATTGAATTATTAAATTCAATTTTTCGAGTACTGAGAGATTTGAATTATTAAGCCGGCCTTGGCGCGGAGACTTTCTTTGCAATCGCGACTGCCGCCCACGCGTTTTCCCCGTCTCGCGTCTCCGCCCTCGAACAATCGTTCCCTCGTTCCACTGTCGCTGCCGGCACAGAGCGAGAGAGAGAGAGAGAGACCCTCCGTACATCCCGCTTTTCCTAGCCGGTTACGTGGCTAATATTGTATCGTACCATTGAAAATGAAACCACTAGGGAGAGAGAGAGAGGGAAAGGGAGGAAAACGGGAATCTGGATTGTGCTCTGAATTTCACCGAGAGACACTCTCCCAGCCATCGGAACGAGGGTGCGGCGTCGAATCTCATCCCTTCACCTTCGCCAGGGGGTTAGGTCTATCCACGTTCATTCACGGCCGCTGGAAATCGAAAAACGCTTGACGCTCTCGTGGCCGGGGATATTCCACTGTAGGCTGCAGCGTAATATCGGCCGTGGAGATATCCTACGGAAGTCCTTCGTTCCGTATTTCATCCTCCTTCCACTTTCATCCTGCGCGAGAGCGAGGATCCGGAAAACCGCGGGCTGCCCGGTGTATCGGCAGAAATCGGTTATTTCTTTTGCTTGTCCGGCCTTTATATCTCATAAATCGTAATCGGATCGGTCATTCTATTTTTAGTCTCTCTCTCTGTCTCTCTGTCTCTCTTTCTTCGTTCCCTTTCGATCTGGTTCGCTCGCTTTTTTCTGTGTCCGTCCCTTCTCCGGGACTAATTGAGCACCGACGAATTTATAGCCGGCTCGCGGGCCACGGGTTTGTTGTGCTTTTTGGCCGGCAGATCAGCTGCCGTTTGGTCTATCGGATTTAATCGCGCCTCGTTTGCTTTGTTCTTCAGCCGCGATGTATCGGCGTGCTCCCGAGTGGAGCGAACATTTTAAAAGCGGAATGGGATTCGTCGACGATGAAGCGTTTAATGCGTGTTTCGATATAATACGCGAGACCGGCACACGGGGTCCAAGTGCCCGGTGTGTTCTGCCGGTAGCATTGTGTTTCCGCGTATTTTCGAAACCAGTGATTCACTGGTCGGACAGCCACTATATTGTTTGTAATAATTCTTTTGTCCGCGGGAGCCAGGGTTACAGCGGCCGCCACCGCTGCCGAAAACGAATAAATCGGGAAGTATTGTACCGGAACGGAAAAATTGCTCTTTGTTGCGCTTCTGCCGGACGATTCAATCCGATCCCCCGATTGTTTGCGGAAGTCCGGTTTAAATTCATAATCGGCCACGTGAAAATGGTAAATCGACGGCGCATCTGATTATCAGCCGTTTTTCGACCAGATCGATACCAATCGCGCCACCTGCAATTTGTTGATTGTTCGTTACAATCGTTTCGGCGATTTTGACTGTTCTATACTCTATCCGCTACGGGAAGAGACGAATACAAATGATATTACATCGTACGACGTATTCTGTTGTCGCTCTATTGCGTATACAGTTTTCAATCTGTTCAAACGCGATTGGGTTATTAATAACTTTTTTATTGCATTCTGATACGTATTTGGTACATTTGAAACTAATACGGGTTTTTCGTTCAGCCAGAAAGCTGTAAGTGTGTGTACAACTTAGAATAAAATTTTCTTAAAACTATATGTCATTTTTGAAAAAATCGGTTATGAAAAAGTGAATTGGTTGGTCATGATCAGACGCATCAACCAATTCCTATTCAATAGCACTTGACGAATTGCCAAATTCCATTTTCTTGAAAACGAAATCTCGAACTATGAAATCTTATTCCACGTTTTCAATTTATTTTTACAACCAGCCTGAAGCACCCTGCGTTTTCTCTTGTTTTAGACCACCTATAAAATGATACCAACAAGACAAATGAATGGTTTGCAAAAGAATGTAGCTTTATTGTTTATTACTTTAAAAAATCGATGTTTTACCTGATATAAGACGAAGTTAACAAGAAGTAATTAGCATGGTAGTCTCGCAACAGGTAACAACTCATAGAGGTACGACGAGAAGCAAATGATTTAAAGAATCATGATTATTGTAACAGTATTCATTATTACATACTTTTAGACTGTCTACTATTATAAATACATACAATCGGCAGTTGAGTGAGTCGAATTTTATATACTCTTCCGAAGAAACACAAGAAAGTTCGTATCACGTAAAGAACAACCGGCTAGAAGAGTACACAATCTCACAGAACCACAAATTCAAAGCTTAATCTGACAGCTTTCAAAATGCCTTCACACTTTCCAAATCGCCATGCTTTTCAACTTCGAAACGACTCGAAAGCGGCCTCGATTCAACCGGAACTAACAATCCCGCTTCGAAACAGATCGTACAGCGTAACAGACTGCTGACAAAAAGATTTTTCGTCCAAAATCCAGTGTTGTGCGATCGGTTTCCGTGGACCGTTCGGTCAGCGATCGTTGCGACCGGGAATCGTCGGCTCGGAAACGGGTGAACTGTCGGTGGAAAAGCGATCCGAGCGCGAACGGACCCAGAAAACGCTATTATTCAGCGAAGGGAAGATAAAGCGTGTCGAAGTTTCCGTCTGAAACTAGACGCGGTCCCTTAATAGTGTCCGGCGACGCGGGATAGACGAGCTGGAACCGAGACGAACGGGAGAGCTCGACGGAAACGTGGTGGAGAGGATCCTTACTGGTTAGTTTTCCGCGCGATTTCCCGCGAGAAAACGAGAAAGGATTGAGGGTCCGAGATTGGAGCGAAACGCCCGCGCTCGGCCGGAAAGTGAACGTTCTTCGGCGTTGGCTAAATAGAGAAAGCAAGAGAGGGGGAACCGACAAAGAAGATAGAGAAGCAAAAGAGGGAGAGAAGTGGGTTGGGGTGGAAGTCGAAAAAGCTCGGTTAGAGCTTCTGAAGTTGAACGCCGGTGAGAGCTAGCGGAGCAAGAAACCGTGGGGGATGGGCGAAGAAGAAGAACGGGGACGAGAAAGGAGACGGAGGACGTATAAGTGAGACGTGGAACAGTGGCTTAGCGTGGAGTATTATCGTATGAGAATCTCTCATCCGATCCGATAGTTCGAGCGCGCGGATGTGGAATAAAGCTCATCAAGGATTCAGCCTGCAATCCGTATTCGATGAATTAAAGATGTCGCCAGGAGTAACAAGAATGAAATCTTCGTCCCGTCTTGCTTCCCGGATCTTAGTTCTCCCTCTGTATATCTCTCTCCCTCTCTCTCTCTCGTTTCTTCCACGGATCGGCGCTTCCCTACCATCTTCTTAGTCTCCGGCGCTTTTCTCTCCGTCCAAGGAATCACCGCGATACTAACCCGTCTCATTACGAATAAAATTAACCCCGAGTATTCCCGCGTTCGTGGGATTTCGCCGGAGACAGGAGTCTATGATAACGGGAATTCCATTCCGATGGATAAGCTGCGTGTATCGGTTGCCATTTCTCATTCAAGTCTTCTTGTCTTCCGGGTCTCGCCAATCCTTTTCCCGCGGATACTTCCCAAGGATGCCGAGGATTATTATTGCCGGATTTCTGATGAAAGAAATTCTGAATGCATTGTAATATTTTGACGGATCTGAACTTTTAGGGGTTCCGCACCCTTGCATAAGAGGGTTAGATCTTTTGTTTTTGCATTGGTGCGACTGGAGAGAATCTGTTTATTTCAGGTTATATGAATTATTACACTAGTAAGTTCAGTTTGTAAGTTAAAGAACTCTATTGAGACATGCAGAATGCTGAGAAAATTTTGAGGAACTTCCACAAACTTTTCCTTTGTATATTTGACTTAGTTCTTAGTTATCATTCAAATCTAAGGAAATGCGATAGTGCACTCAATAAGATCCCAATTGAAATTAATTTTCTAGTTCAAAGAATGATGGTAGTCGTGGATGTACAAAAAGTTTTATGGAGACGCGTTCTATGAAGTGGAAGTCGGCTGGTATGTCTGGTTATGGTTGTCCCATTCTACTTATCGTAAATACGAGATCACTACTTATTCTACTTACCGCTAATAAGAGAACAATCTACGGTAACAATTGCAAAAAAGGACGCGAAAAATGTAAAAATCATTCGGCGGTAGTTTCCTAGTAGTTTCGAGGAAGAAAATAAATAGTCACTTTAAGGATGCTGGATTTTCAAACTCACCTTTCCCGAAAACGAGGCCCCAAACGGACAAAATTTATTTGTTGTTTCTACTACAGTTATAGTTTAAAATGTGATACTGCGAGAAATACAAAAACAATTATAAAATTTAGAATATACATTTGGTTTCATGGTATAACGAATATTAATAGGAATAAATTGCCATCCACCTGCACATAAATCCACAGAAAATCGAACTGGTATAAATATTCGTAGTCTAATAATAACACGCTCCAAATATTGAGCTCTCACCGACAGGTATTTAATAATAGTCGATCGTGTGTCAATCAACTATGGGCAGCAACGCAGGTCGATCCATTTAAATTTGCAATAATTTAACGCGTCGACTGCGCGTCCAGCAACCACAGAAATTCTTTAAACTAAAAGTAATTTATTTATCGAAACAACAACTAGAAAGTTAAGATTTATTATGGTCTCTCGTGCACTGGGATTTATGTTTTACATTTTTATTATACAGTATCTATCAAGAGAAAATATAGTTTCAATTCTAATAACGATTGCTATTGTATAAAAAGGATACTGTTCGAATGCCTATTTTGTTTCATAAATTATTTACAACCTTCTGCATTAAATATACTGACATTACTGTTGCCTGCCTTAATATTCAGCACCTTTTCAAGCACCTCATTGTACTTCCAGCAATTTCAAAGACCATCAACTGTATACGCTTCCATACCGTATTCAGAGCAAATCTAAATAAAATTAAAAATTTTTTTGAATAATTGCGTCAGCCAGGGTCATCGGCCCGTCGAAACCCGTCGAGGCTCGCTCGCCTCGGCGCGGCGGTGCGGCGGCTGGAAGGAATACTGAATAACCGTTGGCTTCGTTTAAGTTTCACCGCTTTCCAATCGAGGCTGCCAGGTTTCCTCGACCATAGGTATTCATCATCGCTTTACCGGCGCGCGAGGAGCGAAATGGGTCGAAAGTGGGTTAACCGCGAAACAGATGCGAATAGACAAATAGATGGATGCGGAGATAGAGAGACCGTGGCTGGGTAGATGGGGAAGAAGAGAATGCGCGAGCTGGAGCGAAGGGTGAGGGGGTTGGAAAGAGGAAAAAGAGAGAGAGAGATAGAGGGATGGAGAGAAGCGAAGAGAAAGGCTGCGGGAGCAAAAGAGAAAGCGCAAGAGACCAATAGAGGGAGTATAGGAGGCGGAGGGGGAGGGGGGCACGTTCAGGGAAAACGGAAGTGTCACGGGTGCCAAAGAGCGGTATCAGGGCAAAGTGTCAGCAGAAAATCGCGCGAGCAACTGCGCACGGAGGGCGCCCTCTTGTTCAGCTGGAACGATATGGTAGAAATGAGAGGGCGCCAAGGGGGTGGGTAGATTTGTACCTGCGTGGTTGCCATCATTAGGATGGTGGGCCATAGCTGCAATGCGGGCACCCATGCGACCGAGTGGTGGGGCAGAGCACCGGGTACCCACTGTGCACACCGACTATGCACTCCTGACTATACACCGACTATGCACTATCACGAACTCCTGGGAGTGGGGTTGGCTCGCGGCCAGGTAAGCTCCAGGTTCTGTCATCCCTTCCTTCGTTACTACGTTTCGGCCTATATGCGCCTATGAAATCAACCAAGCTCCCCTTTCCCCCTTCGACTCGATCCCCGTCCCTTGACCCCCCTGCTATGCAGATCAGCCTTCGAGGAAAATGACTAACTAATATGTCTTCCTCCCGGCGGTGGTTTACCAAACTCTGCGGTGTATAAAGCACACGCGAATGCTTTTATCTCCTCGTGGTCGCTTGTAATACTCCGCTATTACCGATATTAGCGGACTCACCAACCCCCCAGCATTTTTATTTTAAATTCCATCGATCCGACTTTAATTTTCCTACTCGCTACCAATGCCCGCTTGCGGATCGGTTGGTCCCTTCTACAGGATCTATATAAAGTTGAATGTGTTCGTGACAGCTGGTAGTAAAAAAACGGTAAGACTTTTTAAAAAAATTTTTTTTGAATAATGCATTGTCATCCAGTTCTGAGCCATGTGTGCAATTTCAAGTCTCTAGCTCATCAGGAAGTTAGTTTAAAATCAATTGCAAAATTTGCCACCGAACAAACAAACAAACAGACAAACAAGAAAGCGAGCTAATAAAAACGTGGTAAAAAATATTCAGATTCCGAATATTTTCATCCGCCATCATTGACCCCCTGACGAGACTTATTGCATCCAATCGGCCTATCGAATTCGTTGTATATAAATATATACAACAATAATATATAGATACCTATATTTATAGTTTCTAAGTGTAAGCTTTATTCATCCCATTTCGTTCATTTTTTCTATACACAAAATAAAGTAAGTGCATGAACAATTCCTGCATCGCATCGTTGTTCGTAGTCCACTATGGTAACCAATAATGAGTTTTGTATAAAATAAAAACAAAATAAGAATTTCTTTCTTTCCTTAATAGTTTGAATAAATTGCAAGCAATGTACCGATTGATTCGAATTCTTTTAAACTTTTTACTGTTACAAATTGCAGCCAGCCATTTTTGTCACAAACGCATAACGTTCGCAGTCTACAAATAAGTCTAAATAAGTCTACAATTCTTCGTTCAGCTCGCAGATACTGGATTAACTAACTCAAGAATACATTATCAGAAGCAGAAATGTGTAACCTAGTCGTGCAACATCGTCGGAGTTATTCTCTCTTAAAAATTGCTTTTATCAAGCAAAATGTTTGCAAGTGCCCCGGGTAAATCGATTCGTCGTCTCACAATGAATCACCATGAGTCTCGCGGATTCCTCGCTAGTGACCCAATCGTTCTATGTTCTCGGAGCGGTACTCGCAGAGCCGTTAATGGTGCGCCGTAAAAGCAAGACGGCGCGAGTACGTATCGTGGTCTTTTTCGGATGCTGTGTATTCGCGAAAATAGACCGGCACGCGAAGGAGAGCAATGTGAGACCAGGCTGACCCCTCTCAACTCTTTCCCCTTTCGCAAACCGTAACCCCTCATTTCGGTTTTCTTCCCCCACTTCTCTCTGCCTCATCCCGTTACAATATAGCCCGGAGGTGAACAGATAGGGTGCCAGAATGACTGCGTGCGTTCCTAGTCTGTCCAACGGAGCAATGTTTATTTGTTTATTCGGTGTACACGACACCCGGGCGTCGTTGGGTAATTGCTGTCGTCCACCACCGACAACTCGATGAAACTCTGCGTGCCTGTCCATCCGGCTGTCGGGTTTGTTGGGCCACGAAGATTGCGGATCGAGCAGATTTCTATCGATCCAACTCGTTACTTGGAATCGATAAGGGATACTTTGCGATCCCAGTCGTTCTTGAATCGTTCCGGGTCATTTCAGTCTATCCATCTTCGACCAATTTTCATAAGTTTTAAAAGTATGTATAAGCTTTAATGAAAACGTTTTCTAAGTTTCTAATTCACTAAATCCAACAACAAGTAAAATATGCACGATTTCTGTTTACTTGAATCTTTCTGTGAAAGTATGATAACCTGACTCATCTACACACCTATTTAAGAAATTGCGTTTAAAACGATGATGTCATTAAACATCGATCCAACTTTCATTTAAAATTCGCATCTATGAAAGCACGAAGTAGACCGCTTCAAACGTAAATAAATGCTTCCAGTATAATTTTTAAGAAATATTCAGTGCATACTGAAAAATTATGGCAGCCTTTGGCGTCGGGCTGCAACGGTTCTCAAAAAGAGCGGCGCCCGTGGTATTTCACGTCGCTTCCACACTTGAGCGCAGTTATCAATTCGAGGATACCGAAAAAGATTGCCCAGTGGAGCAAATTCAGGATTACCATTCAGTCTGAGAATGTTGGTACAATCCTTCCATTCTTCCTTCCTTCCTTCCTGCCTGCCTTCCTTCCTTCCTTCCTTCCACTCTTCCTTCCTTTTTTCTAGCTGCTTTCCTCTCGAAAGATCTTCCGTCTCGCATTATAGAGCTCTCGCTACGTGAAATCGAGTCCTCAGAACATATTGGTTGGTATTGTCGAGGATCTGCAGCCTTGACTGCCGGGGCGATAGTGAATAGGAGAAAAAGGGATGTTGGGACGGTGGGTTTCATTCAAATGAGATCTCCAACCTAGAGAAACGAGGGTGGATGGAGGCGGCGAGGGTTACACGAGAGGGCAATAGCGTAGACGCAGGCTTGGAAGCTAAGGAGACTGTGAGAACAGAGAAGAGAAGAAGAAGCAGAAAAGGTGGGAGAGAGAGAGAGAGATAGAGAGAGAGAGGCAGAGCAGCGGGAGGGAAAAAAAAGCGAGATCGCAAGCGTTGGTCTTCTCGAGTGTTTTTCTATTCAGAAAGGACTCGCATAAAGTTCTATATACCAACTTCTATTCCATTCTATGTATAGCAAGAACGTGGATACCCTAGAAGAGTAGGGATAGGAAACGACGGAAGAGGTAAAAGGGGATGGCACTCTCATACCACGATGTCGTTCATTGAAACGAATGGCCTTATCTACCTTCCTCTCTTCTTCCTTTTGTTACTCACTCTCTCTTTCTCGCGCTCTCTGCCTCCGCAATTTCACATTTCTATTTCACTCTGTCTCTACACACTCTTCGTCGCTCTCTGTTCTCTTCTCCTACTATCTTACGGTGGCCTCTCTCTCTTTCTCTCTATCTTTCGGTGATCCTCGAACGCCTCCGTTCACCCAGCACGACCTCTCTTTTTCCATCTCCCCGGTTCTACTTTTCTTCTTTCGCCACTGCTCCGTCGCCACGAATCCTCCAGGATTACTTATCCTCCGCCGGAGGACGCTCAAGGCTCAACCTAAAGTATCATTTGAATAAACGCGGAGTTACTGCTCGGTGTTACGAGCCCCGTTAGCGCCACCGGCAGAGGGGGATAGCTGGATAGATCAATGTAGGATAGATAAAGAGTGGCGAACGGGCGATTGTATTAACGGGTCGCCGTAGCTTCCACCGAAAACTATGTCCTACCCACTCATCCTTAGAAAGGCCTCCTTACTGCGAACAATGTCTCGATAAAAAGCCAGTTACTTTCATTTCCTACATGTATGGCAATTTATGCAATCCTTGCCAATCCTTATGCAACATTTTAAACTATGTCTGATAATATGTAAAGACATTCATGCTTCGGTACTTTAAATTTGCTGGATACTTTCTTTTGGAAACACAAACATTGGTGAACATAGTCGTCAGTGACGAACGTAGAACAGGACAGCGAGGAAACAAAACATCGACCAGATACCAGAGTATCAGTGAGACAATACTAATATAACGTGACCATTTATTTTTTCTCCAAAACGGGACATCTATTAATTTTGGTAATAATTTCAAAACAACGGGACATACTACCTAAAAACGGGACGGTCCCGACACAATTTGGATCGTATTTACTTGTTTAATCCACGATATAGTAGAACCTCGACCATCCGAACCAATCGGTACTCAATTTTGAATTCTCAGTTGTCGCACCCTCAAGTAAGCTACTTTGTAACATATTTACAGTAACCGGACCACTATCCAATGCGCTGAGAAATAACAGAAGTAAAGTAGAACGGACGAGTAACAATTTTCGAGACGAATCCGACAGACCCGGCGCCCGTAGCCGCGTCTCAAGATTCCAAAAACGGACTTCTCTTGAAAATTGCAACGCGGGCGTGCTTCGCTATTTTTCCGTTTCAGGGGGGAACGTATCGCAAAATTCCTCCGGATGGTCTACCGCCGAAATTTATCGCCGCGCTTCCGTGGCGATGTTTCACCGGCAAATAGCGAGCACTCACAAAATGAAGGTATTCGAGAGCGCGTGGGCGCGGGAGCGCGCGCGTGAACGCCTTGTAGCGGACTCGCCGGAGACGTGAAATATTAAAACACTCTTATCCGAATCCGTGCCCGCGTAATTTTCTTAAGCTGCGGCCGTTCGCCGGGCAAATTGCGGCGCCCGCCTTTTTAATAAGAGAAAAATGTTTGGCGTGGGTGGTGGCAGAAGGGGGTGAACAAAGCCCCGGCGAATTCATTGTGGGGAAGATCTTATTCCCGTCGGGGTCTCGCTAACGGGTGGCGTTATTTCCTGCGGCCAGGAGACACGGCAGCTCGCAGGATTTGAATATTTCAGGGTGCCGCGCAACCTTTTGCACGAGTTTCCCTGCGAAAAGAGCGTCTGCGAGAGCGGAATTCGCAAGCTCGTGGAAGAGGGGGTCTCGCCCGGGCAGCACACTGAATTATTTCGCTGGGACTATGAGCACGCCGAGAATCAGAGATCGGAAAAGGTACTCTCGGGCCAAAGTAATTCGTTCCGTATCGTGCAACGAGCAGGAAAAAAAGCATTAACAGAAGGGCCCGGGAGAGAGGGGTGAAGGGAGATCGCGGAGAGAGAAAGACGAGGGAGAAATGAACGCCTGACACGCCAACGTTTTAGCGGAACGGTGTTACCGAGACGAAATCGAAGGCAACCCTGTCATCCGAACTTCCGTTTCGTGTCTCGAATGAATAGATCGCCCGATTTGTATTGTTTTCCTGCGCTGCATTATTGTTTTCGCTCGCTAAAAGGTTCCCGGCTATTTCATTCCTCCAAATGTTCCGTCGATCTTTTCTCTAACAATCATCTCTTGACAAATTAAATACAATTCGATCTGACCGACAATACCAGTTATTTTGTACTTTATCATTATCAAATACTGAAATCATAATGGTATTATGATGATGTTATTAAATAATATTTTACGTCAAATAATGCAAGAGTTTATGAAACGTGTCCGTGACGTCTTTGTTTGTCAAGAGATTGAAATATTAAACGTGAAGCATTGTTCATTCGCTATTTTTATTCTCTTTGCTTCTGGTAGCAGCGATGCACATGCATGATCCGATTCCACTGCGGTTCAATCGTGCTTGACTAACCTTTCATAAAAATGACGAACAAAATATTAAAATCTTGATTTAATATAATCGAACACGGTATGATCCACCTACATCAACGAAAAACGTTGGACTATATTCACGTTTTATCTCAGGTTGAATTACCACCTTTGCTCTGTGATTTTTAGTGACAGTTTTTGGTGTCAGTCGATTAAAAGTTTATATGGGTTCAAAGTATTTTACATCGTTGTCATCTCCGAGTGACAATCAAGTAATTCAGTGTAGCTATTCGTATTCCATAGATTACGTTGTATAAGTTCTAAATTCTCGGTCATACGTGGATCGTAATACCGTGGGTGAGTAGGTTCAGTGCATTTTACGATCGAGGGAAGTCCTGTAGCCTATAAATTTTGCATACCTTGTTGAGGATCGTAAAATTAGAAGACACTGACGCAACACCGCGCTGCAACTTCCAGATGGTGATGTTAGACTGTGACAACGTGGAGCCCCGTCCTTTCGCTAGTCGGAATTAGAAAGTACTGACGCACACGGATAACGATGCATTGAATATTTCCATAATATTACAAACTTGGGAACACTTCAATTTCACTAGCTCCACCATAGTGGACCAAATTTTCCAGTGTGTACGAAACACGATGAATCACAAAATGTCATCCAGCAACAATACGATCTAAATAGAGGAATGAAATTCTTGATTCAATATAATTGAAACTAGAACATATAGTTTATCAGTTGCACTACAGTAAAATGGATTGTCAGTAAGGTAGCATTCTCTGTGGTTCAATTTGAGAAGAAACGAGATCTTTATTTACTTAATTTGGATAATAATTAGACCGTGGATGTTATGCATTTATGACAAAAAAGTGGCTGCAATTTGACGCAGTGTAAAGATTCAAAGAACGTTACTTTCAACCTAGTCAAATTATTAATGAAAAGGGCAAATCTTGAAGCCCATTTTAATCCAAATATATGAACATCTAAATTCTAACCTTTGACCTAAGCTAGATCAAAATGTTTGCTATAAATGATTCCAAAAACTATTGAATGAAAGAATTATCATTGACCTGAAAAGTGTTGATTTAAAGACACGTTAAAGAATTTTGAATAGAAAGGATACGAATAAGTGACTGCAGTAAAATCATGAAAAGCTTTCGTCGCGCAAGAACTCCTAAACAATGACAAAGTCGAGTGTCCCGAAGAGGTCCCGATACTGTAGTCATTCCAAAATTAGCTAGATACGTTAGACGGCGGTGCGAAGCTTAAAATATTCGAGCGGCGCGCATCGTGTCGCATAATTCCGCCGTTTGAGTAAATTGGCAGCGTTTGGCTCGTCAAGTCGGACTTGGCCGCTGCGAATTTACGATTTCAGTGGCGTTTCTGCGGGTCGCGCGCTCGTGCTCGTTGAGCGGTCGCTCGCGCTTGCTCACCCAGACCCAGCCACCATCCCTGGGATCCCATTCCGGAAGACAAGATAGGCCTGATAAATGTTGACGAATACGCCGGTCTCGGGCTAACATAGCCCGCGGCTGAACGCGCCAGGTGCTCCTCGCCGTAATGCGATTGACTTTATCTTCGGTAATCGCGTACAAGTGGAAAAGCGGCGTGCTCTCCCTCTTTTCTCTGGGGGTCCCCATTCCTTTTTGCTCGCCGTTATCGCTCTGTCGTCGCGTTCGCCCCACCTAGAGAACTTCCCACTTTCTCTCTTCCTCTCCGTCTCCTAATAAAATATTTCTCCCTTTTCCACCATGGTTATTTATGCGGGCCAAGTGTGCCGCGCGCGCGGTTCTCTCCCTTAACTGCGCGCGCGCGGAGCTTCTTCTGTTCTGCTAATGCGCCGGAGATTAACGGTTCCAAATCGTTTCTGCGGCCCGAGTGTGTCAACCCGGGAAAGTGCGATCGTGTCGCTTGTCACGAACACTTGCGTTCTCCTTTCATCTTCCGGCCCTGACAACCGAGCCGAGTGCATCGGCTCATTGCTCTTCGGGAAGGAGATCGTTGGGTGACCCGGTCGCCGAACACAGCCACTCTTTCTCTCCCTCCCTCTTTCTCTGGTTTTCTGTGATTCGCCGTATGCTAATCGCCGGATCGGCAGAAATAGAATTGTTTAACTAGTCTGGAACGCGGCGTGGACCTCGATCGGCTTACCAGGCAACCGATTTTTTTGGATGCACTCGGACAGGAACAATGGGGGTGATCTAGTAAGATAGAGTACTCGATTGCATTGAAAGCATTTGATGCTATACAATTTTCCTTGGCTTCGATCGCACAGGGGCTGTTAGGGGATGCAGGGCTGGTGGAATTTAAAGAATCGATAGCTGTTATTAATGATATTAAAAGTCACATTTCTCATGAATAATTCGCAAAAACTTCTATTGAAATATTCGAACGGTTACGAAAGTTACAGGACTAAACGTGACTGTAACTCTCGGTGTACATTTTCTGCAACTATGCAGAACTATATACACTATTTTATAACTTTAACAATTTTAAACATTCCGACAAATTTCTCCTTCAACACACTCGTATGTGTATCGACGTTTAGCTGTAAAATATATTATGTTGCTGAAACCGTATCAAAGTAATCAAACAAACAATAGAGGTGTTTTACCCTAGAAAGAAACAAAATTTATTGCTTGAATACGTGGTTTAGTTAACCAGGATTATAAGACTCTTCATTACAAAAAAAAAAAAGAATTTTTAGTACAATTAATGTAGTTCCCTTTGGGTTTCATGTTGTACAATCAGGTAATATTGTGATGTGTCTGTGACTTTGTAATTTATGATGGTTTGAAGTCGATTATATATTACTGTACTTTGTAATTTTCTTGTATTTTACCGTTAGAGCACCATCAATCGTTTAGAAACACACTGCACGCTTATAAAAGCACCCATTTCCCCCTTATTTCGCCCATTACCCACTTACTCTGTAATTACATTGTTCCGTATTCTACCATTCCGCTTGAAACGGTTCGAGTGGTCAGATTTTTCGCTATTTCGGTGTATGCTAATTGCCCATGATGTTAATTACACCGTGACGTTACGCAATGTAAAGTAATAATGCAGTTGCCACGAATGATTTATTGCCGCTACGTGTTAGCGAAATTCGTTGGGAACACGGATTCAACAGCGTTTAATGCACTGCATTTAATATTATTGTGTAGCCACGGAAATAGTTATTACCATTGCACTGCCACTAGATTAATATACCTCGAATTTATACAGGGAATAATAAACTGGATCGTAAAGAACCGCATACAATCCATATTTTCCCCAAATTACATAAAAAATTGACTGAATTGTGTCTCCATCAACGGAATATCCAGAATATATGTATATAGGGGGCCTATGCTATATACAATTAAAAATTTTAAAAACATATTTTGTAGATCTGTGTCAATTCAACATCTTCCGAAAATTTCATCAAAATCATTCAACATTGCAATAAGCTAAAAATGTTAAAAGATGTTGAAAATTTCAGTTTTTCAAGATTTTCAGCCTATAACAGAAATAAATTTAAGAATTTTTTACATTTTTCAATGCCTGTAGTTTTTTTCTACGTTTGCCGATTTTAATGAAATTTTCAAGATATGTATAATTGACACAAACTTACGAAATGTTTTTTTCTTTAATTTTCAAGATTGGTTCACATAAAAAAGTTCTAGTCCAATTCTAATTTTTTCAAAATTTCTTTTTCACGTCATGTAGTAAATTTCTTGTTCTAACTTATCAACAAAAGAAATCCAAGTCGTATGATCTGATATTAAAAATGATATCGTCCTTTTAAAAGCATCTGAATATTACTGTGGTTCACTGTAAATTACACGAATGACGAACAAGAAGGAATGTGTCGAAATGTTTTTGTCAACTTCTTCCTAGCAATGGGCCAACGTGAACGTGTAAAAGCACACAGCTATAGCGCACTTGGTAAATGTAAAACAATGGCTCATGGAAGAGATAGCTCTCAGTGTCGCGTCGGTAGAAAATATTTTCAGGCCAAGATCGTAAGAAGCGCTTCGGACTGTCTCTTTCCGAGATTCATATCATCGAATAGGATCAAGTTAGAGAGAATGCATCGGCGGCGAATCCCCACGTGAAGTATAACTTCAATCGAGGAACGATTAAATAAATGATGTCCGTAAATTTTCACAGGCCGGGAGGACGTTTTAAGGGTGTCTCCTTGTGAACGACGTAATTGCTTCCATCAATCCGCGGCGAGACAAATTAAAAGAGTATCAGTGAATGCGCCACGGCCTCTTGGATTTAACGACGATTTCATGGTCCAAGAATAAGGGTGGCTGGCAGTTAAGGGCTCCAATAAAAGGGACAAGCATCCGGAATCTGGAAAATGACCGGTTCA
Source organism: Lasioglossum zephyrum (assembly GCA_028455615.1). Taxonomy (NCBI): domain Eukaryota; kingdom Metazoa; phylum Arthropoda; class Insecta; order Hymenoptera; family Halictidae; genus Lasioglossum; species Lasioglossum zephyrum. The sequence goes on from CM052332.1 coordinate 2,461,711, forward strand.
TCGCGGAAAATACTACGCCCTTTATCGATACTAATCACTTCTTCGACATTCTGCAAAATTCGCTTTTGGTATACAAACAGGGTATACCTGTTGGGATCAAACGTTATTATCTTTCAACTTTGAAACTGGTAAATTAATATATATCACACGGTTTTCAATGGCAATAAAAAAATTATTATTCCCATATAATATGGAACAGATATTTATCAAATACTACATTTCTAGCGGAATTTAATTTTTTGATTTAATAGATTAGAAATAATTCTAATAGTTATTGTATCTACAATTTTCAATTTTCTAGAATTTGCAATTAAATCGGTACCATTTTCTTGCGAAAGCAGATTGAGTAAACAGCGTTGGGGTTGTACTAAATAATCATCGGCAGCAAAGGGGAAATTAATTCTGTTGGGCATGCGAAAAATTAGGTTCGCCGAAGCACTCCAGATACACTCCAGGCATCATTAGCGCCGCGCAAATAACTGTAACATTCAAATTGCTCGCCGTTAGTTACCGGCAAAGAAGGGCCGCCTAAATTTCCCGAGAATACTAATTAAGTATCACTAATTAATTCCGTAGGATGATGTAATTTATGCGAACAGCTCGTTACCAAACAGGTGGTATTCAACGGCTAATGACCTGGGAACACCAATAATTCATTGATTAACGCCATCTACTGAATAAACAATAAGCGCTCCACTTTGTCGTCTCACTGCCGCACACCGTGGCTCCCCTCCCACACTTTTCCCATTAGAGTATAACAATCAAATTTAATAATACACCGCGATAATTCATTACAGATCTTCGCAGGTAGCACGCTGAAACGATCCTGAATAGAAATTTAATACTTTCCCAGGGCGCCGATAAAAAGGATTAACTTAATAAGAGGTCTCATTACTTCTTAATTGTGTCCAGGGTGTATCTCTCGATCGAGACGCTTCCCGTGTCGAGGGAAAAGACGAAGAAAAAGAACTCCGATTTATATTCAGCCTTCAGATTGATTTAATTGAGACGTTCCGTCCAATTATTTGCGCGGGGAACCGTTCCCATTCGTTTCCCGAACTTCTTCCGAACGATTGTTCCGTTCTTCGCGGCTGCCGGACCAACACCGACGGGAAACCGTGCTTGTGAAGAAGATGGCAACGCTATCTGACCGAATCCACTTGCCACAGACACTTGTGATAACCGCCCATCAAATGGTTGAACGTCCGAGGCGGTGTTTTCGATGAATAATAAAATCGAACACATTTTAGCTCCGAAATGGAATTAAACTGTAGCAAATTATATTGTGCCTTAGCTCGAGAAAACCGAAGAAAAATTAATTACATTAATTTTCCGAAGAAACATTAAACTTTGCAGTTTTTCGAAAAGTTTCTAATAATTATAAACTAGGATTTTCGATGCTCCCTTAGTCAGTTCTTATGACAATGCAAAGAATAAAGGATACAAATCTACTAAGCCTCGTTCTCAACGAACTCAGTCTGAAGTGCTGACCCCAAGGTTAATACAAATAAGAATGGTTATACTGTGAATTTTTATGAAAAATAAAAATTGTTTGCATTAATTTTGAAGGAACAAATGACACCCGCTAATTTCTGACATAACTATATACAATCTTATAAGAACTGTTTACACTTTAATATAAATAATCTACTTTATGAGATCCTGTAAAGGAGATTCGAGATGAATATAACCAACAGAGATTGGAGGAGTTAATCTTGGATTTTTCCAAAGATATATATCTTGGTCGACGGTAATCACACGAATGGTAGAACCGAGCAGAAGATAATAAAATGCACGGTAACCATGTGCACGATAATGTCCCTGACAGGGTATCGCGATGGCGCATCTGCAATTTATCGAAGCCGAATACCACGCGCGACCGAATAGGCAAGTAACTACCGCGCATGACGAGGTCTTCAGAGCGATCTGGATAAAATAGCGTATAATTAGATAGGGTGTAAGATATATTTGGAGCGTGTCCATGTTGGCCTGCGGCCAGAGCTCACCCTTTTGATATATACCTATAAAGGAGGTCAAGAGGGTGCCCTCTCGTCAGAGGGATAGCACCGACGCACTCGGGAACAGCTGCACCGCTACAAATTGCTGAAGCCTGTCACAAGTTTTTCCGCAATATCAAATCTCGTGCCACTCTTTCATTATCAAAGAGCTAATTTCCTTCTTCAATGAAAAGAAACTGATTCCATTCAACGGAATCTTATACTGTGGCTCTTGCGAAACCATTCTATGTGATCTTAAACTAAAATACATATTTTTGAAGTTATTGACCATCAAAGTTTCAACATTTAAAGGCGATTGAAGCAATGTTTGAGTAGCTTGACGAATAGAATTAATATTGTTCATCAAATACAGGGTGTTCCAAAAATGTTCGAGTTACTTGAATGGAGTGATACCTGAAGTCATTTGAAGCGACATTTTCATTTAAAATAATGTAACCTTGGCTACGTTAACGAAAAACAAATTACCTCTGGAACCGCCCCTTTCACGGAACTCGAACATCTAATTTTTTTCTGAATATCTATAGCTGCTTTTGAACTCTGGAGCCATAGATACCGGTGTCGAACGTTTTGCTCGCGTTTCGCAATCAATTTCGCTCGTACACTATCGAAACACAACAACTCGGTGGGCCATGCATTTTCCCCTGGATAACACATTTCGCTTGAACATGCTTCACCCGATTTCCCTTTTAAACTGGCGTAACCGCCACAGATAACTATCCCTTGTGCACACAGACGCACTCGCGGCCGCGGATTACAATAAATCTGCGAATGCATGTTTAATACGAGTATAACCGCCTAAGAAAGAGCTTAAGGGAAAAAATTTGTTCCCCTTCACCCTCGCTGCGGCCGTTGACTAATACGATGTGTTTTCTCAACGGCGAATGAAATATTACATACGGTGGACACAGCGCGCTGTGTAATAAATGACGCGGAAATGGCGATAAATTTTTAACCGGGAAGTGTATTTTACACGACGAAGGATGCAGGGTGGGGGAAGACCATTAAACGTCTGGTAAACAATTGTACGTCGTTTGTTCTCTGTTTCCGTTTTTTTCTCTCTCTTCCTCTCTCCCTCTCCGTCTATCTAACGTTTCATTAACCGTATCCCCCCCAGACCTAAATCATTCTTCTATCCGACGAATCTTTTATGCTAGTCGATAAGGTATCGAATGCCTGTGTAGCGACGCAGCGGCGGCTGCGGCTATGAATTTCCAGGCGAAAGTTTGACATCAGATATTTCTTAATTACACGCCGCGGCTTAACTTGTCAAGTGTGCGCAATTAATTTTCTACGGTGTTAAGCTAAGCCGAAGCTCTCAGCCGAACGCACGCAGCGTGTTCATAAATGACGGGGATTACGCTCGGTACCGTCGACTTACATTGTTATCTAATAATTCTAATTAACGTTAACGAACTTCCTCGTCGCGCACCCGGGCCGATACGTCTCTCCCACACCGGTGACATCGAGAACTCGAATCCCGAGGAGTTTACACTGGAAATCCTTGGAACACAGCCGGAATTTGTTCTAACGTGACGAGCAATCAACGCGTTTCCTAACTGCGTCACGTGCTACCGCGATGACCTGCATTCTGTATTTTGTGAGAGCCTGCTGAACCCCATTGCTTATGACTCCATTTCAACTCTGGTCGAAAACTAGTAGAGAAATGTACTATAATTAGACTGTTGAGTGTATGCATCTATGTAAAAGTGTTTGAGAATACCGATGCATTACTAACAATTTACTAACATTATTAGAGAAGGAATAATAATTTCATTTTGACCCTATTTCTCACAATTGATGAAGACAATTTTCATTTTGCATTAAGATCCGTATATTACTTCTAACTCAATTCTATTAAGTAGAAGATTCTTAAATTAAGAGGTCTTATGATTCTAATATGAATTTTAATAGAAAACGAATAAAATGTAAGTTTATTCGTTCCATTTGTCAAGGCAGTATGGCTCTAGAATTAAAAAAAAATTGAATACAGCCATGTGTAATAATTATGACACGGCGTTATATTAGACAGTACTATTTTATGTCTGACCTCCTTCCTTCAGCAATCTCGTACCACGAATATCAATTTTAGGGATTAATTTGCCGTGAAGCTTAAACACTCTGTTCCCTTAATTGCTGTGTACTTAATAACGTTTGTACTGAAGTGTAACGTCTCCGTCATGGGTCTGCGTTGATTTTATTAGGCGAAGGGTTTAAGGATGTTTATCGTAGCGTAGGAGGCTGAGGAAGTTGATGAAATCTCTTACGTTTTAATAATTCATGAACATGCTACGATGTGTTAATAATACTTGCGTTTTTTCATGAGCCTTGATGTCAAGTGGACGTACAAGAGTCGAGATTTCTTTCAAGAATGTTCTGCTGAAAAATAGGTCAGAGAATTCGATGCATATTCATTCTCCGTTTTCGATGACTGAAGGTGCTGAGATTGGGATTGAACTAGTGAATCTAGGTGCCAAAGAAAACGAGTATTTTCGATAGTGCTGATTGCGGTGTTCTACGACGGCGTTTAAAAGTCTACTATAATTTCGAGACATAGCTAAGGATTCAGCTGTCTATTCCCAAGGCCGCAGAACTCGAAACGGTTCGCGTGCCTCGGCGTTTCTAGTTTCGTTTCACAAAAGGTCTGCTCCGGTCTGGTTCGGCCTGGTTCGGTCTGGTTCGAGAGCAACTATGATTCTGAACGAGGAAGAGAGAGATAAGACCCTCGCGATTATTCACCGTTGAAATTCAGTTCCTCGCGTTCAGCAATTCCACGTGACTTGGGGCGGGGAGGGGGGTGGGGGTGGGCACCGGTAGTTCAGCGAAAACACTCCATAGTGACTGATTTGCTAAAATTATTCTTTAGGTTGGAAGTAACGAGCGCAGTGTTGCCGATAACCGACAGGAAACGGCTACTCGTAAATTTTCCCTCGTATCATATGATTCACGAAATGGTCTGGTAGTTTCATTATGTTCTCTGTAATTGGTGACTCGGCCGGGGCTGCGTTCTGAAAATGGACCCTCCTTTCGCCAAGATAACGACCGATAATAAATCATCTTTAACGAAGAGTTCATCGAAGGAGCCGCCATTATCACCCTTCCTCCCCCTCCAACCCCCGCAACGGCCCTTATAATAATATCCGATCGATCGAATTTTTAGTAACGCCCGCTGCATGCCCTATTATAATGACCCCCTTTTTGCGAACCCTCGTAAAATACGGCATAAAGATAGCCGACGGCGATAGCCCGGAATTGCATAAAATATTTCAGTTTCGGACGGATTATTGCGTGCGCGTTAGTGGCGGGCTCGATGGAATTGAAAATCAATATTAAATCAAATGTCAGGCAACATTATACGTATCACGGTCGCCGAAGTGTTTTCTCAGACGCGCGGGTTCGCAGAAATTAAAGCGTCGTGTTAGCGATTCATCTAAAATTCATATTCGGGGCAAAAATATCCGGGCAAACACGTTCCCTCGATTTTAATTCCTCATCGATGTCCTGAATAGCTATGGAAATTCTGACGATTATAGACTGTTCTCCCGACAACAGTTATCAAACAAACATCGTCGTGGAGGATAAAACGAAATTGAAAGACCTACTCACTTCGCCGAAACTGCTGTTTCGTAGCACTTGACTCATACGCGCATAATTCGTGCGATTCATGGCGTTCGGTACATTCAGCACTAGAAACCAACTCCGATTAAACTATGATTTCCCATTGTTACAGAGAGCCTCAGGGAGTACTTCACCAAGTACGGGGACATCACAGAAATCATGGTCATGAAAGATCCCACCACGCGACGATCAAGGTGAGTCGTAGAGTATTGTTATCACTTTAAGAAGGTATTCCGGTTTTCGAATTTTCAGGAATTTTTTTCACACGAAATGTTCATGTAATTGCACACGCAAACACGGGTATTTGGAGTACTCATGTTATTTTTTTAAGAAGAATTAATCAGAATTAGGTTAGCTATAAATTTTTTTAATAATGTTTTACAAAACATGTATTGACTACTGCTGTAATACAAATCGAATCCGTTTGCAAACATATTCTAAAATACTTATGCTTCAAGAAGATGCAAAAAAATCAATCTTTTAAATGTAAAAAAACAGAATAACCCTTCAAGAATTGTGCGCGCGTGATGCGTATTCAATTAAAGGGTTAAGAATCTTTCCATCGAGCAGTTTTATGCATCGCGATAGTATCCGCGACGAGGCATCCGGAGTTGTAATCGCCGCGAGTATTCGCGATCGCTTATCGCCACACGGTTTCATGGGACGCTGTTCCTTCTTGATCCTGAGTTATGGGGGCGTTTGACGGTAGACCAAATATTCCTAAACCCCTTATTAGCCGCGCAGTCGCATTCTGCATTCGCGTGTTCGCAGAGACATGCAAGCTGCGTTATAGTCTTGTGCATTATGCTAACAGTATCTCTTAAATTAAACTCCGACCAAATTACTCCTCCCATCAATCCGATCGATTAGCCGTTTGTCGCGATAAAAATGAAGATTGATCGCGATTCTTCATCATGTAATGTAAATAGATCCATCGGAAGCAATGAGTCCGCAATTTTGCTTCCTAAAATATGTTTAAACTTTCGAAACGTTCTTAGCTGACCTCTCCACAGTGTCATCCATACCCCCACCTTCTTATTTGCCTTTGGAGGGCGTTTCGCTTGTATGACACGCCTAGTTAGGCTCATTGGTGAGGTGGGGATGGCCCGTCGACCAATGAGCCGTGTCTAGTGTGTTCTATAGTCATCTCGCGTGAACGAGAACGCATTTCGCAGATCCCCAAAGTAAACGATCTGTGGATAAATATATTTATTTCTTACATACACTTCAAATTAAAAAAAAATATTCTGATTTCGAGTTCGATGGCTAGCTAAAGAAGTAGTTCTTAAAAACTGTTACTCTTACTATCGCTTACAAGTAGCTTATACTGTGTCAGCAATAATAGAACCATTTTTATATCGCAAAATCATTGGAAAACGTCTTGTAACCTGACATATGCTTATTCGACTAAGAAAAGAACGTGTTCGTAGAAGTTTAACGAAGACAGCGAATTTTCTGCTTGTTCTAATTAAAACCTTTTTGCACCGACCCGGTAAGAAACTGGCGAACGGTCGTCGATATCACGCGAGAGGCAGTTGCCGGGCTATCGAGAATATCTTGGCGAATAGCTAATCGAATTTCCAAGCAGGCTGATAACCTATTTTCGAGTCGTTCGGCCCGTTTATGATAATGTCCCGCGATACGAGGGATAGCAAGCACGAAATCCGCGTGCACAGATGCGAGCAGACTATCTGCTGCAGCAAGCGGCGAGTTGGTAAGTGCAATGCATCTGCGGTAGATAGCGAAAGGAAATAATGGGCGCTTGGGATCGCTTCGTGGCGCGCAGGTAAAGCTAGCTCGCATTCGTTGTCACATTTATCTGGCTGATAAGTCTATTCTTGGCTAGTGCATCTAGGCCTACCATCTTCAAATACGTTGCGCGTGCTGGATCACTATAAATGCACGCGTCATTAGTTACGTTATGTATCGCGAGCGATACAGACAACCCTCCAATCCCAGATTCGAAGCTTTTCTACGTTTTCTCTGACCTATTTAAATTTACCTGCTTATTATTAGGATGAAGATAATGTTGTAAACCGCCATTCTTATTTCTATATCGCTATTTTTACACCTGATACCTCAAGTGCATTCGAAAATGAAATTTTAATGTACATAATTAAAAAATATAGGAAGCAGTTGTTTCTGTATTAATACAAGGGTTTAAATTATGGTTTCCATGGAACATTTGATTCATAATGGTAGTTTGAATTGTCTTCGATCTACTAGAATAATTTAGATTCGTCACATTTTCAGCGTCCAATTAAAACAGAAGTAAAACAGTCGTCTCTACATTAATATCAGGACTTAGATCCATATTATTCGGACATCAATGCAGAAATTTAGAGGAAAATGTGCTTTAATTGTTTTCGGCCAGCCACAATAGTTTTCTCCTCTCTCCGCGTTAAAGCACGAGTAAAGCAATCGTCTACCCATTAAAACAGAGAATGAATCTTTTCCTATTATTGTGTCTGATCAGAGGAAATATAGTTTCCCCTCGAAACTAGAGATTCCCATTTCACTCTCTCTCAAGTGCGCCAAATATCTGGGACTGTAAATATCGCGAGCCGCTCGTAAAAACATCAGCCGCAATTTGCTTTCATGTCTGCGTCGAATAAAGACGTTTGAAGGGATTAGGTGGGAAGCGTAAAGCTGCGCGATTGTCGGCGGAATGGCGAGAATTTGAGATAGAAAGCGCACTGTTAGAACGCGACCACTGCCTGTGAAAGAATTAATAGCGTATATAGCCGGGCACGAATTTATCGATAGCTCTAGCCCGTTCCTCGTCCGTTCTGTTTCCGTCCGAATATTACGGGCAGCGACTTTCCACCGAAAACTAAAATAATCTCCGGTGTTCTCTCGCTGGTATCGATGACGTCGCTGCCACACGTGGCCACGCAGAGAAATTCCGGTTCGTTCTCACGTTCCGAAACGCGAGAAGGTACAGTTGACTGGCGAGTCTGTAAATAAATAATTTTTACGGAAAGGATACGTATCGACACACGACGTCTTTCCACTGCGCGTGGTTCATTAATTTTGCAAACATTTCGCTGCTTGAGATTCCTTTTGGGGTGTCGTTTATCGTTTTATGCTATTCTGTAGCACAAAATCTGCGAGCAAATTTCGATGAACAGGGGTGAAAATGTATACAAAAGCTCATACATTGTGTCAACAGTTCACCTGTTTCGAATATTGTCCAATGCAGGGCTGGATTAAGCCCCGTATCAGACAATGTTTATCTTGTAAAATTTTGTACAAAAAATATGATCATTCATCTGTAACGAGGCACCGACACCGGATGAGTGGTGGTTATATTTACATTTATGTTTAAAGAACAAGATGGGACAAGATCGTTTAAGTCACCTCACCTTAGAGTAAAAGTTATGTTTCATATTATTTTCATAGAAAGCCTAGGGCCTCCTGGCAACATTTGCTACGGGCCCCGCGTTGGCTTAATTCGGCCCTGGTCCAATGCGTATATTATTTACGTGGTTTAAAAAACGCACTGCATTAGCTCAAAGAAATAACGGTTAATGGTTGTACATTTACATTTTTGGAAAGGGGTTGAAGAAGACTTTTTAGTATTTCATTCAAGGATTCAACAGATTTTCGATTCCAGAAACGCTTAAGACGCGCTATCATGATCACCACCCCCAAGTGTTTCCGACTTTCACGAGTGTTTCCGTTTGTAACAGTTACAAACTTCATCTTAAATTACAGTACTTCCCCGCCCTTTATTGTCCGATTAATGTGTTCATTATGTGTGTTGCGTGACACGACTCGTGAAACGCGCGCACCCGTGTTCCGTATTCGATTTCTCTCGGCCAGCTCGTGTGTCTCGTCGTTCCTACCTATTTTTCATTTCAGTTTTAACCTATATCCACCTACGATAACGGAGGAATCTGCTGATGTGCGTCATTGACAAATTTATTTCATCGATTAAATTCCTCGCGAATTGAACGGACGCAACAGGGAATACAAAATACGGACGACCTTCACAAATTGTTGTTTAAAAGTGGACCCAGTGTTTTATTTCTTTATTGTTTGTTTGTGTGCAATATACTACAATCGCCTCGTTTCACGTGGATTTAATTTACGCGAATAAAAATCGTGTAAATTGAAACTGTCAGTATAAGAGGAAAACTAGTGGAAATAAAAGCTGGTAAAAGTTATTTCACATAACTTAACAAAAAATAAATAAGATAATTCAGAAAATAGAAGTATGTAAGTTTTATTATTACTAAGTATGTAAGTAATTCAGAACAATAAGCATTTTCTTTTTAATTGGCATAAAATTATCATCTCAATCGCTTTAAATATCGAAAGCGAATTTGGTGTGCTGAATGTCCCTAATTATATAAAAGATTTCGCCGGTCCGTTTACGGGAACCGAGATAGTTGGTTTCTATTAATTCCGGTCGGCGTGCAATTCGCACAGTTTCCCTTTAATTGTATTTTAGCAGTTGATGCAAATTGTCCAAAGTTCGAGTTAAGTTTCCCAGGGCTCGTAATTGTTGTGTCGTGACTTGGTAACCTTGCGGCCGTAGCCGGGCTCGTTTCGGCGTCGGTCTCGGTCCAACAAAAATAGGTGTTTTCGCGTAACGGTACAGGACACGAAGGAGAGAGCAAGAGAGCGAGAGAGAAAGCGATCGCGCGGAGCAACAGAAGAGCGGCGAGGTGCCGCCGGCAAACAGAAAATCCCCGCAGCAGTACAAACGTTAAATGCTGGCATCAGAGTAATTACCGGGTTTTAAGTGGAGGAAGCGAGGGGACGACAACGACCGTAACATCGGACGAGGGTCGAAAGAAGGAACGGCATCGGCGAACGGGGTGCGCTACGGCAATACAGGTGGCCGGGCGATCGTGAAAAGAAGGGAATGGCCCGTGTACTACAGCGAATTGCTTTCTGAATACCACCATGCTCCCCGGGGAAAATTCACAGTAATATTCCACCAAACATTCTCGAATAAATTCATTTCGCATCCTGCCGCCCGAAGACTTGCATCCATGGTCACTTTGCTGGTTGCTTTCGCTTCTTCTTCGCGATCAAGATAAATGGGGATGCTGATCGGTGAGTCGGAGTATCCCACAATCTTGTTTGAAGTGGGAACGTTTGTATTGATACAAGACAAATTTTTTTCGGACAGCAGAAACTGTTTATATCGATTACAATTCGCATCAGCTACCAAAATTTTTCCAAAGCTGCGAAAAAAAAATTAGGGTAGCTCAGTAACGAATTCAAAAGAAGGAAATTAATATACAAGGTGAGTCACCATGCATTTCTAACTTAATAATGTTGTAGCTGATGTCAAGACGAGTTCAATCATGTGGTACAATATAATCTTCAAATGACCTTGAACTAGAAACAGTGGTCTATTTTTTGTGACTCACCCTATATAAAACTATAAATTATTCTTAACCGGGACAATGGTCAGAATGTCCCACAAATTCACGGTACTGAACAATTCCACTTACATCTTGATAGTATCGTTCATGTTGTCAGCGCTCTACTGAGTTTAAAATCTGTGTAATTCTGCATGGAGAGGGTAGCACAGCAAGGGAGGTATCCTTCGGTCTAATTTATCGAATCGGAGTACTCTGAATACGATATACGTACCGACTAAATAATAAAGAACTGAGAAACCGCTCGTTCGTGGGACATTCGCCTGCGCAAGCTATCGCTCTTTGGGTGGCTCTTCATTCATCTCTCAGTGTCTCGCAGTTGTGCAGACATTTCCCGGATACCGTGGATACCAAGATGACACTGTGGCCTCGATTATTCATTACATTCGTCATGGCGTACTTACGTTAATGCGTGTCACGAAGTGGCGTGCTTTCATGATTTACGGCGCTCCAGTGTGAATAGAAGCCAAGCTAGTCCTCCTTTTGATGTATCCTCGAATGGCTCGTGATCAAAGCACGGTATAAACATGCAAGCGACAGGAATGTTCGACATACAGAGAGGGCCCATCGTGGTCGGCAGTCCGTCCTGTGGTTCGCATGGTGCAGCCGGGGAGTTAAGTCTGGGGACACTTTGACATATGACTTGACACTGAACAGGGAATAAGAAGGGCACGTCTCGTCGTAGCGATGCACGGGGGCTATGTCTTTGCGATGATTTGATGACGTTTGCGAGCCTCTGTCAAGCTTCGCAATCTCCTCTTCCTTGTCTCTATTGTGTCTGTTTTGCTTTCGATGGATCTTGTAATGCATCTTCCAATTTTTAAGACTTGCAGTAAGGGAACAAAGACCCCAAAAAAAAATTCCAATATGTTGTAGTTATTCGAATATGTTCTCATATAATTCTACACATATTGTCAATTTTTTCTTGGTACAGAAAGTGCAAAAAAGAATAATTTCGAACAGAAGGATTTTACGAATCTCATAGAAAAGTGGAGATAGAGGTGACAGCAAGGTAAATGTAATTAGTCTGGGGAGGTGATAAAAAGTTGATTGAAGAGGCGAAATTTCAAAGTTAAGGGACAATATCGTTTACTGAAGAACATTCAAGGCTAAGATTGTTTTCTCGGGAGCTGACGGCATTCCCGACGAGCGAATGGTAAATTGTTCCCCCCTGTCGTTTATTCCAGAGCTCTATTGCCTTCTAGGGTATCTGGAATCCATTAACGCCAGACTATGCTACTAATTGGCGCGTTTCTATAACGGCGTGTTGTTAAAGGGATTGTACAGCGATAATCGCAGTTAAATTGTCGCGTAACTCTTTAAATTGTCCGGCCCCGCTTGCTCTAACGTCTCTTACGCTCTGCTGTCTAGCTTTTCTTCGTTTAATTAATTGGCCAGAAACTTTCAGCCGTCCGACCCATCTCTCCTCCTCTGCCTCTCTTGCTTTTCTGTTCTCTCTCTCTCTCTCTTTCTAATTATTCGTTCCTTTCATTGCCGAAAGAACGGCGGAGAAAGAGAGAAGAAAAAGAGAGGGAGATGAGAGAATAGGGAGGCAGGCAAGGTCGAAGCAGCTGGACAACAAAACGAAACACGGGACAACTTACTTGTGCCGAGCTATAAAGCAGAAGCAACAGTCGAGTCTATTCACACTCGCTTATTATACAGAAATAATGCTCGTTGAATCAAAGTACAAGTGAAAGTAGCTCGAAGTCCAATGGCAATTAGCGACTCCCCTTTTTGGCTGGTCTAATAGGATTTCACTCGTGAGCACGTTATATCGGCTGGTTCCTCAGAACTCGACGCCGAATAGCTGCCTCTTCAACGCCGGAAATGTTTACTCTGGCGAGCTGCATCTGCGGTGGATAAATTATATGTGTTATTCCATATTCTCAATAGTTATCATCAGTCTCACTATTTATAGTTCATGAACGACTCTGCCAAAGGAAATTAAATTCAATTCAACCCCTGTGCACTGCTCAGGCCACTTTGTCCTCAAGCCAATCCTTGTAATTGTTCTTTGCTGAAATACGTGAGTGAATTGAACATTAACAGATAATTAGGAGCTAGATATTGCGTTGAAAATTAAGTATCAACTGACTCAATTTGCCCTGAGCAATAGGGGTTGAATAGACTGAGTTAACAATAGAGAACTTTTCAATCATTGACAGTGGATTTTATGCATTTACGAAAAAAATGTTTGTTGCAATTCAAGCAGAAAATGTTTATTTTGTATGTAGGCTCGTTGTCTTCTTCCGAGGTATGCAATGAGAGTGGTCCATAAGATTGTATGCTTCTTTCGAAGAATAATTTCAGAAATACAATCTTGGTTATAACTGCAATACCAGCAATTTATTATTTCATTCGAACAACTGCGAACATTGCAGCTAGTGAGCGCGAGAAAGCAGAACAATTCCATTCGACGTCTCGCGAATTTTGACGCGCGCATCGCAACCGATTAGCGAATGGCGTAGCGAGTGGAGGGACTAGGGCGCGAATAAAAGCAACGAAAGATACTCGGGGGTAAGTGGTTCAATTACTTGGGTGGAGACGTGCTCGCGTCTGGTAGTCGGTTCCGCGATATTAACCGGGACGTGGCCCCGATAGATTTAAATTTCTTCGACGGAGATCTGGGAAATTTGTCTGGCAGGTGGAAGCCGCTTAGAGACGTAGCCACGGAGAGGAAGAGGGTGAACGAGGACGACAGCCCGGGTGAGATAGAGAAACCGTGGGTTCTATAGGGTTCGGGAACAAGGGTGGTTGAATCCCTCAGCGCCACGTCGTAGCTCATATCTGCCGCAAAGGGACGTGGAACCTGTATGCCAGAGGAGGGGGAGGGTGGGACGGTGGGGTTACTCTGCGGGTTGTAAATTAATGGTTAGACCGTGGCACGGGGGGTTTCGTCCTAAGGGTTCTGCTTGATCTATGGACGGCGTGTGTGCCAGGTCAAACGGGTCTTGCCCGCTCATACGAGCTCAGAAGGTATCTTGCTACGAGCGAAAATTTCTCTCTTTCCTCGATCGGCTCGCGAAATCGATACTCTTTTGTGTGTATCAGAAGGGTAGATCCGCGGACGATCACAGGCGATCGGCCAGATTTTTTGGCGCGTTTAAACGCGCTATCTGTCTCGGGAATCGGCGCCGTGGATATTCGACGAGGATACGCGAGCTGAGCTCCAGGCATCCGCGTCTTTGAAATGCAAAAGGGACGCTCGATCGAGACCCTCCTTTACGATTTATTCGAGCGGGCGCCACGACCGCGAGCTGATCCTGGGTACGATCAGCTCGGTATTCTGAAGCAGTTAACTCCGGGAACCGAAGTCCTGGAAACCTAGTCCACGCGGAAACTCCAACGCTTCGTGTACTCTCGCCTGGTTCGACTGTTTGGCCTTGCTTCGCCTGTCTCGGGCTTTGAGCTGGTTTTCGAAATACGCCGGATTTAATGAATCGTATGTTGAGGTATTATGGTGTGATCGTTGTCTGGATACAATTATAATCCAATATATTTCTAGGCAAGAAAAAATCCAATATTTCATGGTACTAGTACTGCGGTGTAAAAATTCATAAAAATAAATAGCTCAAATATATGGAAATAATTACGCTAAGTTTCACAATGGTATGCCACGTTGTTTCTTTAAAAAAAAATCGCGAAGTCTCCCCTAATCTTAAGCTCCAACAAAACATGGAAGCTAAAACAGCTCCTATAAAATTATAAACTATTTCTTAGTATAATTTGAAGTTAACTACTTGACGTACCACGGACATTTCTCAAACCATAATCCCATAATCCACGACCCATTTGATCTCGCAGCTTTGATTTTCCCGATGGACCAATGCATACGACAAAACCACAGCAACGCGGCGAACATTGCGGAATAAACGCTTCTTGGCGAGTCCGGCGACACAACAGCTCTCAGAAAGTATCGAGAAGCGATCGTTATTTCAGCTGAAATGAATCAAAATCCTCATTTCTGGTTATTCCGCGTCCCACCGCGATCCGGAAGCGAAAGAAAGCGGGCGCGAGATGGAGAATAGAATGAGTGGCGTCTAGAGAGGGAACGAAGCGTTCTCGTATCGACAGCCTCATTTCCTGCTTCGAACTTATCAAGACAAATACACGGCGAACACGCTCTCCCGTTCCTCCAGCCACTCTAGCGATCGGAAAATATCTCTAATGAACAAACTATCCGATTTGAGCTCCCGCAGCCCTGCCAACCGCATAGCGCTACGGTGCCGGCACCACGCTCTCTCCCTCCCTTCTCCCATCAGCCTCCGGAGAAGGTTGGAAGTCTTCGATAACCAATCTCAATTTCAGCGCGATGTATCCGTTACGTGGTGGCTGGCTCCCATTTCGGCTCCTGTCTTCTTTTTTCCACCTTTTTTCTACCCATACTCCATTGCCGCCACGGAGAGAGAGAGAGAGAGGTGTCCGTTGTCTATACCGTTTGGTTTATTAGAACCGTTCGGAAGGTCCTATTTTTCTCTCCTCCGGCTCTTTCCCTCGTCTCCGGTTGCCAGGTAACCTGGATACGTCCTCCTCTTCAGAGACCTCCGACGTCCGCGGAATACACTCCTCTTTTTTCCCGTTTTTTCGCTTCGAAATCAACGACACACCGCCGCGACGCGCCACACCGCGCGAGATATCGTTCCTTTCGCGGAGAGAATTAATCGGCTCCTGACAAAAAGATTTTCGGTCGTGGTAGAAATTGAATGGCCATTGTCGAACGTCCGGGACAAGGTAGAAACTGGAGCGTGGAGAGAATCTCTTCAGCCCCCATGAATAGGGGCAATTTTCTCGAACAAGTGTTTGATACATTAATATGAAATCCAACTTTTCGCGTACCCGCTCTCGAGACACGTAATCAAAATTCATCTGTAACCACCATCAGCCTCTCTATGTCGTTACCTTCTCTCTCTCTCTCTATCTCTATCTCTCTCTCACTCTCTCTTCTATTGGCGAGGCATTCTCCAATCAAATCGTTCCCCATTCAAAACGGATAACCATGAATTTTCTGCGCAATCGAGGGACGTCTGACGGCAGTCAGCAAGAAAGCAATTTTAAAATCGCGAATCGCCGATAGTTTCTCCGATTACTTCAATCACCGGCTCGTTCATCTTACCGGCAGAAAATCCCATTACCCCCCTGGTCCGACTGGATGCGCTCGCGCTGCAACTAAAGAGTGTGCCGGATGACGAGATTCGTCGCCGGGCAGAATCAAACTTAATTTGCATGGCCTGTACCCTATATCAGGGAGCAAAGTTTACGCCCCTGAAAGTTTTCCTTCCCGGAATTTCGCTGTTGCATTTCGGGGAGGAGATCGCGCGCGAAACGCTGGAGAAGGGAAAGAAATCGGAAGGACGTCGAAGCGGGAAGAACACGGAGCTGTATAGCCACCGCCGCCGGGCAATCTGTTAATTCGATCGTAAATCGTCGTTAGCGGAAAATTTAGTTGGAACTTACCGGGCGATAATTACACAGGTTTTGCAGCGGCTGCCTCGAAAACGTACCGAGACGGAATAGAATGGGGAAAACCGGCAAGAAAGGAGGTTCGGCGAATAGGGGGTGAAGGAGAGACGGTGGCTGAAGTAGAATTTATTGGGCGATAAGCGCCCTGCAACTTTCTTCCCTTACGATCGTCATTCTTTATCAGCCCACTCGTGGTCGACACCAGCGTATCGAGGCCGGGATACTAGGCTTTATGAATCGGGATTATTAAGGTCCTCCCAGGACCGTAGATCTTCCGTTCCTACGCCGTGTGCCCCTTGCCATCCGCCAATCGCCGATGAAAACGTCGCCGTCGAGCACTTCCGGTCTTCTATCTTCATGGCGGCGCATCTTCCTCTTTCTTCGTGAATTCGTTGATTTTCCTATCCCTTTTCTTCTCTGGTAAAATCTATATCCTCCTTGGGAAACTGATTTGTAAAAACTGCCGACATTGTACCTCTTTCTCTGGACGCTTGTAGGATTCTACTATTCGCCGGTTTTGCCAATGACGATCTCTCTTTTTCTTTTCTATTTCGTTGTTTTCCTATCTCCGGTATTTTCTCGGGAAATCTATATCCACCCTGGGGAAATTGATTCCGAAAAACTGCAGACATTGTCACTCTTCTTATGGACTTTTGCGGGATTCTAATATTCGCCTGTTTTGCTGTGATTCGTTCTGTGTTGAAGTATCGAGGATATGGAGATTGGCATACGTGAAATACTGTGTATACACAGGAGTAAATGGTCGAATCCAGACGATGCGCGATACTCAAAAATATGTCGTGGTATAAATCACGGGTGATGTACAACTGGGGCGAGATGAGTTTCGGGGGAAGTTAGCGGAGGGTGGATGCGGGAGCCCTTAGACCACTTACTATGTAGGATTTTGTCATAAATCAGAAGAAATATAGTTTCGTATAGATTGCTTTTCACGAGCTAACCGATATAACCACCTTACTGTAATTCTCTCGCGGGCACTTGGCTACTGGGAGATAATGGAATCGATGGTCCGAGGAACACCTACAAAGATCATCCAATAATGGAGAACCAAGCTGCCTTCAAATTCGTTAAAGAATTCTGACTCTGTTTTAACTATCCAGGTCATAGGATGAACTAAAAATTAATTATTATACAGAATCTTTCTAAAATCAGGAAGTAAATGCTCTGTTTCGTTTAATATTACTGGGAACGTTTGAAACAGTGTCCACGATAAATAAATTACTGAAATACATGAAGGATTCAGACCCGTTCAAATGTGCCGACCAATTTGCAAGTATACTAAAGAATATTATTGCTTTCTCCAATCTGTTCACAGACATTCAACGTTTCTTCTATAAATTATTACACGGCCTCTCCAGTGTGTAGGTCCTATACATCTTAATACGGTTGGCAACATCACAAGTCGTTTGCTCACGAAAAATCAATTACCATAATGAACTTGTGCATACCGTACCATCGGCACATTCACAGAAACATCATAGTAGGTTCTCTGTTCCAAAAACCTTGCGGTTCAAAGATTGAAAAGTTAATGCATTCGCAGCAAATTGGGCTTGAACGGCGGTAAAGTTAACACGTTGAGCGCCACGTTAGCCATCGGTGGCTGACACTAGACTTTCCGTTTAGAATTACAGAAAATTTATTTAAAATTTACTTAATTTTGATTCATTACAGGACTAATGGTCTAATGTCAGTGTCTAGTGTCAGCCACCAATGGCTGACGTGGCGCTTAACGTGTTAACGAACGAGTCGTTGGCAATAAGGAACGTTTTATTATTAGCAGTAACGCGAACAATGTTAACCCCGGTCGGCCGTCGTATCCGAGGCATATCTTCGAACTTCCGTGTTTCCCGCAATGAGAACGCGGTTGAAGGGAGCTCGGTCAAGCTTACCCGCTGGTTATAAGGTTTTCCGGTGATAGGCGAGCGCGTGGTCGAAACTACCGCGGGAGCGATGGATGGGAAAGGTGCTGAGTAATTTATCAGGGTGCCTGAAAGGCGTGGGTGGCGATGGTACAAGTTCCCGTCGGTAAACGCGTGGATCTCGGAGTGTAGGTAGCGTGAAAGTCTTATCTTGACCAGCGGGGGTTCCCAAGGGTGTTCATAACCCCCAACGCAACGATAATCCTCTTAGATTCATCGTGACCTCCCCGAGAACGTCATAAATCTGGTATCTGTTATTCGTGAACATAACACTGGGGGCTCGAAGACAACTGATTTCGTGTACACGTTTACTCGGCTTGAACTTTCGCTGTAGTACCCTACTACTGCCGCTGCTGGTGCTGACAGGGTACCCCGCCGCAAACTAGTTCGTTACTTCTGATTGCTAGCGGAGCGTGAGCTGCATGAACGCGACTATTCCACGCTTGGCTAGTCCGACTGTGGAAAAACGGATCTGCGTCGATTAGATCCGATTTGCCACAATTAGTTTGCCTTGGACAATAAAATCTTCAATTACTGAAAAATGTGCGTGCTTCGTTGAAACGCGCTGGGTCTAGATGAACATCCTCTATTTAAGATTCTAGTCGGTTTCTCCATATTTATCATCTCTTGACTACTAAGTTAACTAAACAGTTCCGTAAAATCAAAATTACTTCTTTAATAAGTTGAAAGTGTACTTCGTAGTGTACTTAGTAGTAGTACATCTTGAGTTCTCAATTGTTTTGCCTTCTAAAGGACTATATGCTGTCGCTGTTAGATAAAGTATAGATTTATAATTCTTATCCCTATATTCAGAAAATCTCGTTTCGTTGAAAAATGAAGTAACTCTAATTTTGTGCCTTATGGCATTTTGATCATGCCCGATCTATCGAACAACTCGAAACCCCAGTTACACAGGGGTAAGGGGTTACAAGAGGTAAACCTTTATTAACTGCGTTCATCGAGAATACATCGGACGGAGTTCCTCGCCCAAAGAAAAAATTGTGTATAGTTTCGGAGCTCGTACGAAGACCGGAAGTCACGAATATCGGTGAACATTGTACCGCCTCTCGGTCTTCTTCGAAAGGGTCTTGGCCGACCTCTTTGTCGGGTCGCGTTCGATGGTGTTCCGTGTTTCATGGCGAAAACACGCGATTCCCGCGTTAACTCCCACAGAGCTCAGCGGGTGTCCTCGCTCTCGGACTCGCATTAACCGAGCTCCGCGTTTTCTCCACCTTGCCAACCACCCTTCAAATATCTCTCCATTCCCACCCCGTCGGTTTTCCGCGATGCCAGGGACGTGCAACACACATCGGGCTACCCTTCTGCTATCTCGACCTCGACTGGCCCGTATGTATGTATGCGCTACGTACGGGTATCTATTCACCCTCATTTATTCTTCGCCTAGTCGAGCGTAGTCTCTCGAGGCCGTGCAGATGTGCCCGGCCGTTTAATAACGCGTGCACGCATCGACCGTTGAATTTAACCCTACGGAAATTAAGAGTTTACCACGGTTAATCGGCAACGCCCACGGACACGCGATTTCCAGTACGGATTCTTGCATTATTCCGTGACGGCGTGCACGGCCGACGGTTTGAATAATTCGCGGGAAAGCCTCAATCTCTTCCTCCCTCTCCTCCCTCTCCTACCTCTCTTCCCTCTCTTTCTACCTCTCCTCTACTCTCGCAACGCTCTCGCTTGACAGTGACAGTCGCTGTGGGAATTCCAGATGAACATGAATGTTTGAACAAAGGCACAAAAGTGAACGGATAGAACTGCTATGCTTAGTTTTTTGCGGTAAATGCCTGATACCCCGGCTCTTTTATTATCACGCACGTCTGTGCCGGACAAAATTCACTCTGCTGTCGATCGTTTAAATACTTTTAAATTGCCTTTGACCGTTCCGTTTTTCTGTTTTCGCGAATCGATCGGGCTCTTTCGAAAGCGAAGCGAGTGCAAAAATGATCCTATCCGATTTTCTGTTGCATGGTTTGGAGTCTCAAAGGATTAAGCGTTGTAGCTTAAAACTATTGGACGAGTCGATTCATACATAAATATATTTCATTTTTTAGCAGGAAACGAACAAATGGATCCTTATATTTTTATAGAGTTCGAGGCAGAACTTGAACTTCATTTTATATTTTTAAGTGAAATAATAGTGTTTTACATAGTTAATTTTCTAGAATTTGTGAAACAATATTTATTTAAGCGAATATATCTCTTTCGGTTAAAGGATACAAAGAATATTTTCTATGCAATTTATGTATCGATTGATGATCATACGGCAAAGAGTATACGTACACTGCAGACAAGAATATTCGTCCGTTCGCCGGTGGTATTTTTTATTTCGTTCGACGAAAGGAATTCGTTCCCCTGTCCGATGGAAAAGTCTACCAAAAAGAGAAGCAGGCCAAAGTTCGGCTATTCGGATGGAGTACCGGAGAGTCTTTCACCAGAGTTCTATTCCAGAGATCCTTAATTTATAATTGGACTTGCGGCATTTTCCTCCTTACCGAGATGTCGGGTATTGAGGTTGACCGGCTTCGTTCCAGATTCTCCCGTTGAAAATAACCAATAGAATTACTTCGCAGGTAACTGCACTCTAATTCTGCTTAATTAGTGTAGCATTCGACTTAAGGCCACAACTGCCGCGGATTTGCTTGTTTAAGTGATACTGACCCATTATTCCAGCGAACCAATTCCATTGGCTCGCATAATCATGTTTGAAATCGACGAAAGTTGCGATCACCAAAGAAATAAATCGCGCGAAATGGCTCATTTGAAATGTTCCACATGAATTGCATGGGTCAGAATAAATATATTCGTAATAAATAACGAAATTTGGCAAGCAACAATGTGTACGTTTATAATTTTTTAGTTTTATACAAGGAGGGCTAATTTTATCCAAGGCTGAGATATTATATCAATTTCATATTTACAAAATGAGAAAAATCATATAGAATGGAATTTCAGGTCGGAAGAAATGTTTAATATGCGAGTGATAAAAGCTGTGCAAAGGGTTGAAATTTAGAGGAGGAATATTATTAAAATTTCTAAAATAAAGATGCCATCAAACCGCTGCGCTGATTCCAGGTAGTTATAAACAATCCAGCCTGACGTGAAAGTCCACGATGTATTACAGGAAGAAACGGACGGTAAATTATTCGATTACAGAGCTCACGAAGAACTGTTCCACGGGAAAACTGCGCCGACTATTAGACGTCGTGATGGCAGTACGCTCATTTATGCCGGCACCTTCGGCAACAAAATGTTTACGCAGTCGAGGAGCACGTAAAGAAGAAGAAAAAAGCGTAGACACAGAGATCAGCGGGCACCGCAGAATTTTCCATTTCCCGTTCGACTCAAATACCATCGTGAAAAGTTATAACTTGACGCACCTCATAAAGAAACGAAGGGAAACAGAGAGCGCGACGAGTCGTCATCGCGCCGGTGCTCAAAACTTGTCGTTCGCCGAACAAATAGTCACTGTTCCGACGCTACGAAAAGACAGGACAACAGGAGAGCATAAGGGTTTACGGTGTTGCAGCGTATCCCGTGCGGTTGCCACCACCATCTAACGTCAGTATTGCAACGGAGGCCCGACCGTAAAACCGCGCTGTTAAACAGTCGATAGCTCTGAAACGATGTACGGGCTTTCCATAAACTTCCTTTGCGTCGTGTCTACTGCACGGTGATATTCGCGGGAAATGCCAAGAAAAGTTTGTCTGTACTTGCCGAGGTAATTTAGTAAGGGAAGTGTCGTGTCAGGGAGCGTGTTACGTCGGGTAATATAAGGCTGCTCGAACTTCCCGCAGCAACTTACCGAAGAATTCCTGTTTTACTATGGTGCGGTTCCACCCCTAATCATTCACTAGTTGCGATTGCCGAGATATCAAACAGCACAATCTCAGATCGGAATGATCGAATTTAAAATTCAAAGTTTTTCTGCCCAACGTGGCCTTTTCATTACCAGGTCTTCCAAAATTAACGTAACAAAACAAAAGTAACGTGTCAGTATGCTGATTAAATCAAAGTAGGACATCACTAGTTGCAACCTCGTTTATTGTATGTATAAAATATATACAGTAATCTAATTGCGCACACTGTAATCGAATACTGTCTAAATAAAAATTATATACTTTTGATCAATCCGTGGATCATCCCAAGTGGAATGCACTGATGCGTGCAGCACCTGCGACCGCGTTCCTGTTTCAGTTGTGTCGCGGCTCCGCATTCATAAGCGCGATATTAATAAGAGGCGTCTGGCGTGTCGGCGTTAAAAGAGACTCGCATAAAGCAAAGAAACTAATAGGAACGGTGCGAAAGTGAAGGAGCTAGCCAGACGGACGAGCAGACAGGAGGCCAGGCTGCTGGAAATCGAGCGGGAAACGCGGGCGTCTGCAAAAATCGGCGCGCCTTGGCGCGATCGTGCAACACCTGGCGGAACACTTGCGAATTCTGTTTCCGTGGAAATTCGCCTGGGTGCCGCGTTCCTAACGCGTATCGTTAGACGGTGTTTCTGGCCTCTTTCTCTCTCTCTCTCTCTCTCGCTCTTTCTGTGTGTGCGTGTACACGCGCGCATGAGAATCCGCCACGTCATTAAGCAAATCACGCGGAGCCCCGGGTCTGCCGGAAATTTAATGGGTATTCGCTCCATCGAGCACGCCAGACAGCGGTTTCTTGTTTTCTCTTTCTCTGGCCGACGCGACGTTACCGAGGTCCCCGCAGCCGGTACTTCCGCCCAGGTACGTTGCCCCGCGAACGCGATAAATTATACGATTTTACTTTTTGCAAACCGGGCGACGGCGTTCCCGCGATTTATGGACCACCGTTATTCATTATTTTTCCAAGATTCATAGGGGGACCGCATGAATTAGCTGTTCGAGGGCTGATCTCTTTTCTTTTCGACTGGAGAGTTATTTGTTTGAATAAATTCTCGTTAATGACCCCACCCGGAATTCAAATTGCAGAGACTCGCGGTTGCGAAACCCCATACGTCAGACTATCAGTGTGATTGTGTTCTTTTAACTCTCTTGTTGGTAATCAAACTTTTTCCACTGTGTTCAATCAGCTTATCGTTCTCGTAGATATGCCTAATTGTCGAAGCACATTTTTCTGTCGCCGTAAAGCAATGTGAAAATTATCCGAGGTGCACTACTTATACTAATCATTTTGTATTTACTGTAGGTACATTTATCATTGAGAAAACTGATAGAAGTAGTGTTTAGTGTTTATACTGACAAAATCGTGATATAAAAATATGGTATGAGTAAAAGCTATAACTTCGGCATCGCATTTCTTCCATATCAATGTGTGATTTAAAAGAACAATTATAAAAGTTCCGAGTGTTCGTTATGTAAGCAATAACAATTGCCTTTACTTTCAATGAATCCAAGTCAATATTACGTACAAACAAACTGTCTTTAAATTATGTACAACTCACGAACATTTGTTTTAAGCCCTCAGGACCCACACACGAGCCACAGAACATTTTAGAGTCCTTGTTCATGAACCGATCCCGCCAAGAATGCTGGTTCGTGAACTTTCTCAATTTCGCGGCGGCGGGTAATCTTTTAAAGACCGTTTCCCTTAGCCGTCGGCTTCTAAATTTAATTGCTAATTCTCGGACAGTATTAAGAACCACTCGGCGTAATTTATTCATAGTCGAAAGGCTGGTGGTCGGCGGGGGTGGCCCCATGGCGTTATGACTTTGCGCCGGCTCGGCTTCGGTCGGCGGCTAAGTTAGTCCGGAAATTGTACGTATAACTTCTAACGACTCCTGTCGTTATTTCTGACCAAGTGTAACAAGAACATTGTGCTAGCGTACGGGAACATATTCGGGAGCAAGATAGTCGGCAAGTTCGGTAACTTTAGCAGGCCGGAGCTCCGCGCGCCACGTACTCCGATCGTGTCGTTACGGCGTTCCAGCCTCTGGTTGTGTCCGAAAATTTCGCGATCGATCGATCGCTTGCCTAAGAGAGCGAACGTGCTGGTTGGGGGGCGAGGCAGGCAGGGGTGGGTGGACCGGCAAGAATTCGTGACACACCGTACTTTGTCACGTAATTAAATCTGCGATAGCTGGAACGAGCTGTTCCGCAATTTATCGGTCGCCTCCTCCACCTCCTCTAGCAAAAACTATCGCGGAATACGACCACCCCCGGCTATAGTTGGAACATCGTGGCATTCGGCCGCGTTCGAGAGCTCCCGCAATCCTATATAAGTTCCCGGGGACAATGAAAATTAGCCGCGACAGTTCGGCTTAACATTTTAATTACGATCGACCTGGAAACCCTCGCGCATCACCACTGGTGGAGAGTACCACGCCGCGCTGCGGCGAACCACTGTCCAGAACTGTCTTCCATCCAGGTATTTTGTAGAGGTATTTTCAATATTATTAATTGATGGTATTGAAAAGTTAAAGTTGCGAACAATTAACCATTGTGATGTGGTTCTCGCGAATCAACACGTGGACTCTCGCGTTGGTCGTGCCTGGATAATGCCGAAGTTCGTTAGAATTTTTTCAATTTAAATTCTATTGGAGGATAACGTCTCTGCACAGCCGAATATTCCAAGATGAGTAAATACAACACATTTCCCATCCATTCCTGCTCGGTTCCTTGAATTTGGACATAAAAAATCTTGATCACCTGGACTGTACGGTACCTAACATCTATGATGTTTAATCCTTCGGGAACAACGATGGGTTGCCAATTTGCTTCTGTATGGTGAACGTTCTATGCTGATATAGATGTTACAATAATTTCTTGACAATTTTGAATAGTTTCTCCAGCAAATAGGTTGATGTTTACGGCGCACGGGTTCTATCCTATGTTACTAAGCAGTTTTGCAAATTAATATAACTTTTCTCGACGTTTCGGTCTAGTTCAAGACCATTTTCGAGAATATATAATTGCGTTTGCTTAGTGAAAAAATATTAAAGCTTATGAAACCAACGTGTAAGAACAAAATAAACAGTTTATCTAGCTATCGGATTATAGTAAGCGGATACGGTTGAATAAAATTTTGTTCTTACATGCACTTGCAGATTCTCTTACAACGAAATTTGTGGTAGGCGGCTGTACAGCAATGATCCAGAAAATTTACAATAATCCCGGGCATCGATGTCAGCGTCGCTAGGCGAGCGGTCGCCAATATACGAAGGGCGGCGGCAATTTTTCGCTGTCTCTTCGCGGCGCTCTAACCGTCCAGCAGGCCGCTGATTTAATTAGTAGAATTACTCCCCGGACAGCGGCACGAAACATGGCGAACTAACTTAACAGCGGGTCAGCGGCAATCTATCCCGCATACAAGCCAGCCAGGCAGTGAGCTAGCTGGCCAACGCGCAGCGGGCCGATGCACGCGCGGTCAGCATGGACAGAGACGGACGTGCATAAACACGGGGCGTGTGCAGCGAGTGCAGTCCGGTGGCTGAGTTAGTTTGCAAATACCTGGACGGAAGATAGTTCTGGGCAGTGGTTCGCTGGCGCACGTAGCGGCGTGGAACTCGACCGAGCGACCGGTTAACCGGTGGCCTCTCTCTACGACGCCATTGCTGACGCGCGAGAGTTTCCAGGTCGATCACAATTAAAATGTTAAGCCGAACTGTCGTGGCTAATTTTCATTGTCCCCAGAAACTTATATAGGATTGCGGGGGTCTCGAACGCGAACGAGTGCCACGGTATTCCAACTATAGCCGGGGATCGTATTCACGATAGTTTTTGCTGCAGGAAATAAATAATCAAGTCCTCGTACGTTCTTCAAGAATATTTGCGTTAAAGATTCTTATCTGTTTATCATTAATTTGAAACAGTAAAAGAGGTTATTCGTGCCCGGACGTCTGCAAACAGTTTTTAAAATTCGCTTGTTTTACTTCGTAAAAGTTACTATGTCAAATATTTCAACAAATTAGCGGTCCAAATCATTGTGACAATCTCAAAGTAGGACGATCGAAGGTACTACCTGAATATTGTCATATTTGGTAAAGAACTATAACTCACTGGAAATTGCGTTAGTCATAAATGACCCAGTTTTGTAGTTCATGTGTAACGAATTACAAGTATTTGATATTACAATTGAATTCTCTCCTGAGGGACGATCAAAGGGTTGAATGTATCAGTCGAGTCTAGTCTTGTTCGTGACATCGTTAGAATTTAGTGTAACATTTATTTGTTCAAGAAAAGAAACGAATTGTTCCATAACCTCCATTCCTCGATATAGAAAATTTTCATTTCGCATGTAGATAGTCTGCGGATTATCACGAATGACCATCCATGTATAGCGATTCAAAACCGCTGTTAAACAATATCCGAAGCGGCGAATGGAGGAGGAAGCTGAAGTTTTAATCGAGTTACGCGGTAAATTGGCGGGGAATCCGTAGAATCGTCTCATTAATTAGAGCGGCGAGGCGTAATAAAAATTTTCGTCGTGGAGTATTTAAAGCGAGTCTCGCCTCGCGTGCCCCGGAAAGGACAAAGGTATCGCGAAAATGGATGAGCGTTCCATTATACGCGGTGGTGGACGGAGGAACGCGCGTCACGAGGGTTGGAAAGGGTACAACGAGGGTGGTTCTGGCGCAGGAAAGCGAAGAGATAGAGACTAAGAGAGAGAGAGAGAGAGAGAAAGGGGAGGGAGAGAGATTCCCGGAGAAGGGAGAATAAAGGGTGGGCCGACGGGGTTGGTTACCTGCGCACAATTACAGTAACTAATCACATTGTTTTCGTAGCAACGACACAGCGTAATACGTCATAACATCCTTGCCCAGCCTCCCATCACGACCAACCACTGATCCTTTACTTAACCCCGACACGAGCGTTCGGCCGATGCGCTTGGAAACTGTTGGACCACATGACAGGGAAGTAGGAAATTTGTGTTGGCTACGGTCAACGCGGCGGCTCCTTGTTCACTACCGTGACAGACGGACGCGTATGCGTGACACTGTTTGCTCTGTCGTCCATAAGTCACCTAAAGTTCGATTGTTACCGGGATAATGTGAATCCCCGGGCAAATGCGATTTCTTGCTGCGATTGCTGCATCAATTATACGCAGCCTTCACAGTTGCGAGCTACTCGAAATTCTTTATTTTACCACGTTTTTTAATGTCCCTCTATTTCTCGAGTAATAATTTGTTGAACTAATCGGAATTCATAAATACCATATAGTATTCAAATACTGGAGATGCATATATTTTTTTAATTATTCTCAGATTATTGACACCAACACTTTTCAGAAACTAAATGCAATCAATCCATCAAGATAAACTATAGTAATAATTCTCTGTTAAAAAGCTTAATAGTGAATCATAACATGTAGGCCCGAATATACTGACTGATTAGGAGCAAGAAAAAGAAATATGATAACACCCAAACGATGGCACACAATTTCATATTAAACGAACCTGTTATCCCTTTATTTAATAACAACACTTACTGCAGCATTGGAAAACGCTTTCAGCAGAAGTTCTCTTCTACAAATGACTAGTAGCGGGCAATATACAGACGCAAACACAATGACAGGACCCAAAACAGAACAAAGAAAGAGTTTTCAAAGAGACGCCGAATTAATCACCAGGAGTGTAAAACTGCGCGTTTGCAGGCTCGAAGGCAGCGGATGCATGTCACAGTGGTTTATATTCGGCGCTGGCTAATAGTCTGGATCTTTATTGACCAAGCCCGCGTATCTCTTCCGCCATCGTTGCATTCGTAAAAGCCGAAAGTCTGCCGGTCGTGTTTGCGCGACGCGTTACTGCGAACAGTGGTCTCAATTAACAAATGTGCTCGCGCATTTCCATGGCGCGACGCGTATGAAAAACTAGCGGACCGAAATGTATTTTAAACACGCGAGAAATTGAAACGGATAAATTAAACGTGACAGCGCAAACTGTACGGAAAAACAAATTCCCTTTTTTCCCCCCCGCCAGAGCAGAACAGCAGCGACCAAACGAGGCGTCTGTACACGCGCGCGCGTATGCTCGAGCTAGGCTTTCGCTCGCTCGTATGCGAGCGACTCTATGTCAACGAAGGGTAGACAAACCGAACTGAGCAAACGTGGCGGATGCGCATTGGTTTCAGTTCTCGCACCTCTATTTTTCCTAGTTTTTCCGCCCCTCTCCCTTTTTTATATACTTCCTCTTCTCTCTTTTACCCTGCATATGTATATCTGTCTACGCCTGTATCCGTGTCTGTCGCTGTGTCTATTTGTTTGTGTGCGTATGTATGTTTTTTTGCCAATCTACCCTCTCGTCGAGAGTCGGCCTGTGCAGTCTCGAGCTGCGAATTTACGGGACGAGACTTTTAAACGACGTTCGAAAAAATCGCGGCGCGCACAGAAACCTTTCTGACAATCAGCCCGGAAAGTTTATACGCTGTTCCATGCGCCGAGTGTGATAAAGCGAGGAAACGATGAGCTTGTTAGTATCGGCGATTACGAGATCGACAGGATGCGGTCGTTGAGCGCCTTTTTTGTTACAATCGTTTCCACGTCGGCCTCTGGGAGAGTTCCTCCGGTTATCCTAGAATTTCGCAGCTTTAATCCGACGATTTATTGATCTATAGACTCATTCATTCGCAAACATTGCGTCACGGCTTGCGTCCAGCTAAACTGGTTGTTGGACTTCGCTTAGGCACCTCTACATACATCTATTTTTCTAACGTGCGGTGACGGTGCAGTACCGGAATTTCTGCCTGAAATAAAATGAATTTAATTAGACGCTGCACATTTGTTTGAACCGTAGTTACGGCGCCGCAATACAATATTTACCGCAATTCTGTTGCCGCACGGTTGTCGCACGTTAGAAAAACGGATGTGTGTAACGGGCCTTATACTCTGTTTCCCCTGCCTTCATATTGAACGCTCACTACGTTGCCTGCGAACGGTTTCCAATTTTTGCGAACACCGAACGACGCACGCGCCCAACACATGTTCCTCGGCCTCGCGAAATTGATTGTCGTGCGCTTCTTTTTCTCTTTGAGCACAATTTTTCCTCACTTTAACACTGTTTATTTAACATGTTCAATATTTACATCGCTGTTGCACAAAATTCTCTGCGACCAGTTCTTTTACAGTGATTGATTGTTGCTGGCAGAAATGGAATAGTTTTTAAACCTACTGTAAATAGTCAACAGTTTCCACGTCAATTTCCACGTTTCAATGTCAATCTATTTTTTATGACCCAAGAAAGCAGAATTGCCTCTATAGCAATTTTCGTGTACTTATTGATCAATATTCTTTGCGTTTTGTCTTGTACAAAATCAAATGAATTGGCTATTACTTCGTGTCTGACCATTACCTGCCTATTCTACTGATTGGTAAAACTGATTCATGAGTGACTTGATTGTTTGAAAACATTTTATCCTACCTTTTCGTCACGCTTCTTTTTGTAGTACCATCCCCTTCTTGATTTTAATATCGTATTTTAACATTCTCATTCCCACTGTTGCTAACGAACTTCGCATTTTACAGCGAGCATTAATGCATGAATTGCTGTCTGTTCTACTTTCAATTAAACATTCAGTACATCAGTAATCAGACCCAGTTTTCGTGATTATACATAATTTTGCCACACTCTTCGAAAAACGGAATAAATGTAACAAATCAGTGAGCTCCAATTTGCAGCTTATCAAACACAGCATAAAGACGAGACAACAATGGTAGTAACGAACGAAGCGTTCGGCGTGGCTAAATTGAACCGTCGGAAATCGGTGCATAATCGGTGTATAATCGATGGCAAAGCCCTCAAGTAGACTGCGCAAGGTGTACTTTTCCGTTTTAATGAGCTCTGACAGGGCGACAGGTAAATCCGGGCTGAAATCGACGGACAGCCGCTCAGCGAAAAGGGCTGGGGGTTAGGCGGGTGAGAGGGGCGGGTAGATGCGATTAGGTATCGTTCGCATTAACGACTGCATGTACGGGATAGGCATCCTACGAATCAGGCTAGTTACATGCGTTCGATGACGTCACCGGTTTCGCAGGTTTGGTCAATCAGTCGAGCAGTCTACGTCAGATTCGTAGCCAGCAGTCTGGCTGGGTATAATCGCGTTATCCTAGCGATTCTGATTAGCGACGTTAATTAGAGAATAGCGATGATGCGTTGCGCTGTCGAGAGCTTTCGGTGCCCGATGTTCGGTTCCCAGGCGCTAGCCTTCCATTTCGCGGAACTTAATTATCCGATTATTCTACCTACGGAGCGCCACGCCGCACAGTGGGCGAGAAAGCGATCTTTTTGGACAAAAATCTGCCTACAACTCAGTTATTCACCGATTCAATTGAAATTTTTTTTTTAAATGTTCGTGAAGGTCTATATTTTGATGACGTGCTGCACAAAAATCGTTATCAAGAATCCTTATCTACAAAATTCACAGTGGGCGAGAAAGCGATCTTTGTGGCCAAAAATCTGCCTACAACTCAGTTTTTCACCGATTCAATTGAAATTTTTTTTAAATGTTCGTGAAGGTCTATATTTTAGATTTACAGTTTAAAATTTTGCGGTTAGGGTTAAGAAGCGTCGACAACTCAGCTGGGACATGCAAATTTATGGTATAAGCGGATGAAGTATCGGAGTTATTGAGTTTTGTAGATAAGGATTCTTGATAACGATTTTTGCACAGCACGTCATCAAACTATAGACCTTCACGAACATTTTTAAAAAATTGCCACCCACGCAGTCACCTCCTCTTCCACCCACAAGCTCGATGTCGAAGCTCGATCTAATCGCTCGATCGATGTTACTTGTCCGGTGCTTTGGTTCCATGGAATGTTACGATATCGATGGAAGTTTATCTTCTATCAGGAAGTCCGACGTGCTTCTAGCTTCCCGACGCGAAACGTCGGCGTGTTTTTCTATCATTTCAAATCCATCGTTCAAGTGCTTCCTATTATTTTTGATAACCTGCCCCAGAACGTCGGTTTCGTGCTTTTCAGAGAGAGATCACGACGTAAAGGTGGCTTTATGTTACGGGTAGAATCATTTCTGGGGATCGAAATTGGTTGCGATTGAGTCGTTGATGTTTCAGAGAGTACACTGATCGTAGTCGGCCACAAAAGTCTGGGAACGCTGGTTACATTTAAAGAATTGGATAAAGAAGCAGATAGAGATGTTGGGACAAAATGTCGCGAACTGCTATTACCAATTTATGCTTATTCAGACTAATGATACCCAAGAATTGTTACACAACTTTATATCTAAGGGTATAAATTGTAAAAAACACATTGTCATTATTTAAACGAAGGGATATGTTGATAACATGCTGATTTTAGCCAAACGTCAAAGAGATTCCTTCGTCACGCTATCAAACGGCTAGAATTAAGTGTAAACTCTGCGTCGATTTAATAATTACGGACTCGCCGGCCTCTCGAAATGCAACCTACACTGTTCCGAGGGAAAGTCACGCATTTGTTCAGACAACGAGACGGCTGTTACGTTAAATTGCCTTTTATTTTTCCAGTTAAGTCAGCCGTTTCCCCAGAGCCGACTGTAAGTGAGAGAGAGAGAGATAGAGGGAGAGAGTGTGCTGGGGAGGGAGAGAGGGAGGGCGACGAAAAGGCGGCAGATACAGGCAGCCAGCGCCCGTAGGAAATAATTGAAACGTCGGAGACGTTTGATTCATTTCCCGTGGCTTTTCTCCTCATTTTACACAGAGCCCTCGCGGATTGATGTCGGGCGCCGCGGCGGTCAGGATTCCCCGACAGAATGCCCTGGGGCGATAGAAGGAAAAAGACAGCGGAGAGAGGGTGAACACGGGGTGGAGAGTTGAGAGCGACAAGGGGGCGGCACGTCGGGGGCCGCGGAGGAGACAGAGGCCGCGAAAGATCGCGCGATACGACATGAGAAACGTCAAAGACTACGGTATATCTGATTGGACTGGGCGTCTCGGCTCTATAGGAATGCACTTATCCGATTGGCTCTGCAATTCAGCCGTGTCAGCTTCTTTTCCCCAATGCGTCGTGCCCCCCTTGTTGCCCCCTTCCATTCCTACCATGCGACCGATAACCGCCCACCGCGCGGCTGATTCTGTTCTACGAACTTTCATATCAGATAGGATTTGAATTTCTTTAAAATATAGAGACTACGCTCTGCGGCGCTCTTCCGCAGCACACCTCGCGCTGCTTCTTCTCTCTCCACACCTTTTTCTGATAATGCTTCCCGAACAACGCATATTTATTTATTAAACTTCCCCCATTTGGGGAAGTTTCCCCGCGATCCCGAGAAATTTAAACAACCGCAATTCAGCGTGAATACGCGACTCCTCGGTAGCTCTTCTGAAGTTACCCGTCCCACGATGCGTGTCCCGACCTTCTTAAAGGATTTCAGCTCGTGCCCCGGCTCTGTGGACCGCAACTCCATTGCCGTTTCATATTCAACGGCTCTCGAAGCCGCGATGTAAATGAAAAATGTATCACAGCCGTTGTTGTACTCGCGGCTCCGACGGTGTCTGCAAAATAAGTCCTGCGCGCTTTTCAGGCCGCCGGAAATGGAGTCCCGTGCGCCTCTCGTGGCTCACCAGACTCGTACGAACAGATTATATGTTTCTCGGTTCACGCGATTTTTGAAAATTCTTGCTTCGGCATTTCTATTTTGACCGTGAACAAAATTCACCGGAATTTATATTCACAGGTTTTAGAAGTAGTATCTTAAACGATACCTTTGGACTCGTCGAGTTTTATTTAGATAAATTCTTAAATTATAGAAATGCACTGGGTATGATAGAATGAATTGCGAATGTAACCAAATTGAAATTTTGGCAGGGTAGATCCCTCTCGTTTCTAACGCCATAAGATCTATACGGGACTTTCATCTTGTGCCGCTGTTTTCGAATTTACTTCGAAGCACGACACAGAATGACCCGTTTACGCGAATACTAGTGCGTTTAATTAGCTAAGATAATGTGTATATCGCCATTTCAACAATGCATCATTTCAACACAGCATAAAATGCATGCCGGAAGCCATGAAGCCAGCTATAACCACCTTCCCCATAGCCGTGCTGCCCCTCACCCTGTCTCGAAACGGCTGTTCGTTCTGGTGAACCTTGGCCAAACCGGTCATGAATAGTGCATGGTGGTCCAAGGCGAGTACATAGGTGGTACGTGAGAATAGCATAACAGCTGAGTCGTTTCAGGTGCCTGCCATTGGCCCAGGCCGAGTTCAGAGCGAATTGAATAGTACACGTCATCTAATATACAGAGCATCACACGTGTTCTGCGATGCGTCACGTCGTTTCAGTTTGACATTATTTATGGTCGCATGAATGCACTATGTTGCGCGTCGTCCAAGCCCTGTCTGCGCCGTTTTCTCGATTCTACCTTTTATTCAAAACTCGCATCTACTCCTATCACTACCGTCCTCGCCTTTTATTGTCTCTTTACTTCGGTTTACATCTTTTTTACTGACCGCCGTTAAACTTCCACGTGTGCAAATTGCATCTGTACAATTCTGTTCAGTTTCTGTAAATTTATTCGTCAACTACATTCTATTGCATGGTCACTTGGAGTTTTACTGACTGATGGATAGAAAACAGTGGAATAGTACATTTAACAGATAAAAGGCGTTTATTTCACAAGCTATTGTCCCCCGGGTTACGTGTCGTCCCCGGGACAGTACAGACAATTCGCCTCTCGGCGGGGGCTAACATGTAGATAAAATACAAGATGTAATTCTAATACAAAGTGTAGTTCTGTGCATTATGAACAATATTTGTTAGAACAACGAAGTTAGTTCTGTAACATGGCTAAATATAATAATACACTCGACCCTGTCACAGACGGATTTTTCTCATTACGTTTTGTAACTTCTATTCAAATTGGAGCATCTACTTTCCAGAACTATTCGTTAAAGAATTTCTATAGTCCACACAGCAAGTTTCATAACACCTTCCGAATCCTGGTTTGCAGGATTAATTTCCAGCGATAACGAAACTAAACCTACAAACTAATTTCGTCTTCTCGATTCCACAGTTCTTGCACTGATTTTCTTCGTGCTTGTAATTAACTGGAAATCGAAGGGAATAATTCTATCAGCGGTAGATCTGCTTTTTATTTCAGGAATTACTCCGCGTTGCATTCCAAGATGCGCACGTAGACCCGGAAACTTGTGTAACTCCTCGTACGCGTAACGGTACGTGCTTCGTAGGTGCATCCTTCCGTCGAACTTCAGTCGTATTCTGTGAACTGTTTGTTTACAGCCTCGAACCTGAACTCGTAAAACCACGAATGATTAATGGGCTTTAGGTGCGAAGTCGGCCGGGCCTCTTTTCGAAGTCGTTTCGCTAACCGGTTGCCACTTTTTAATGATTCCCCTGCGCGGCGGCTTCGTCGCACTTCCTCGCACTTGTGACTCTCCCCGTAGTTTCTCTGGGTCCCTTTCTCGTAATCGCCTAAGTGGATCATTTTCGCGTCACTGCGAATTTTCGTCGAGATCCAGCCATCCAGACTGTCCCATGAAAAACGCGTTGGAATTTCTTTTCCCGCCGCGTTGCTGAAATTTCCACAAAAATAGATCAAACTTCATTTAACTCGGAGGACCCGAGAGTTTTGGCCGGAGTTCGAAATTAATTAGGAAGAACTCCAGTAATCGGATCTTTCGCTTTAACATGGATTTTCGTTGTGAATTCAGACCCTCCTTTGTGATCCAACGAATTCAGTTCCCGTTGTATGCGAGCGGCCAGAACTTACCCGGAAGTTTGAATAAATCATAATATTCGTCGAATCGGGAGATTCGTTCTGCTTGTTTCGAGACTTTCGTAAACACGGGAACCGTGCTCTCGGTCGATTTTGCGTGAAATCTTACACCCGAACATGTTTCAAACATCCCATACATTACCATTTATCTGCGGGAACAACTCGCATTACATATTCCACTAGGAATAAATCACATTCACAAACTGAAAATTCTCATTTTACCGCAAAATGAGAATTACACTACACAAATCTTCACAAGCTGCTTTTTTTTAAATGTGATTTGACACACGAATTTGTATGTCGCGCCAAAAGGGAACGATCTAGAAAACGCAATGCGCAGGTTATGTGCGTCTTCTCTTTATATCCGCGTTGAGATTATTTATTGCTTGTTAGTCTAAAGTATTGTATGTATTAAATAAGTATACGTCAACATTTTTAAGCCTCCTCGAAATTTTTCTCGTAGACAAAATTGTCTTAGAACGAGTATCTGAAATGGAGCATAATTATAAATAAGAATATCAGGAAGAAATTGCGTAAACTGAAAATGAAAATAATTTTTACATTGTATATTGTAAATTTTCTCAATATCGCTATAAGAATAAATCACCTTGAGAATTTAAAAGTGGGAGAGACATCCTCCACTTTGAAATATGAATTCACAGAAATGTTTCTTTCAGCAAAAATTGTCTTTGGATGATCGTCTCGGACGATTGTCTGGAAGAATCGCCCAGGATGGAACCTAAGTAAGAAAATCTCGATCGGTCTGTTTCCATCAGCCGGTATCGACGCAATTATTTCACTGTATGAAGCTCTCGCGCAACAACAATTCTTTTGAGACGCTTACAAAGGATGTTTAAAGTGGGAGGACGGGCGAAGGAATCGGAGGAGGTGGAGGAAGAAAAATGTTCCAGAGTTAGCGAAAACGATCGCGTAAAGCCCTGCTCCGTTGGAAACAATCGTATTCCACGGACCATATAACGGACGTTCGGGAAGTACGGATTTACGTCTCTTGCGTCACAAAGGCGAGACAGGCACAACCGGTAGTTCCGGTTTCTTTCGACGGATCTCGCCAGAAAGGGGAAATTCAAGCGGCCTTTGTAGACGGTCCGCGCTTTGAAGATTCCGTAAGCTAGGGTCCCCTCGTCAAAGCCGGTTAAATGTCGAACAGAGAATCGATAGGACGAGGTTTTATTTATCGACACGACCGAAATATCCACCGGACTTAGCACTTCTACCGTTGCGTCTTCAAAAAGTATCCGACTCGTTGAAAATTTTCCCCGCGAATCACAATAAAATAAAGGATTTTCGATTCACTTCGACAATATTTTCGTATATTGTCTGAGACAAATTATATATAACATTAGTATGGATAAAGTCTGACACCAAATACTACAAACAGAGGTACCACTTTATCGTACTTCCAATATGTAATTCTGTGCAATAACAATAAATAAAATGCAATAAAGTCGTTTCCCATTGTACGGCAGTATTCACATATATAAACAATGTACTCCATAAAATTAATGAAACAGAAAATGAAAATAAAGAAAAAGGTAAAAGTGTCACGACTGTAAAGGAAGAACAGACTACTTGCAAAGGACGAAAGTAAATACAATAATACACACAATTGTTTGATTTTCTTGATATTTAATTTTCCGAGCAGAAAAATGTCAATTCGCAAGGAAGTCTTGCCTAAAGTGTTCATCTGAATAACCATTCAGCAACACGCGGTCGCAGTGCTGGTGCACGCGGAAATTGAGAGAGTGAGAGTAACATTTGGCCGTGTGGCCGGCGGAAAGCGTCGCGACGTTGAACTAATTAAAATGCATATGGGCCGTCTTGCCCGGTTCCGCGTGTCGGGTAAATATTTTTTTGTCCACGCGAGTTGGAAGCGGCACGGAAATAATTCTCGCCGAAAAAACGAAGGGCGACAACGTAACAAGCTTTCTGGCCTCGACGCGACTCGACGCGACGCGTTTTGGCCCGGTCGCGAACAGCCGGCCGAAGAAACGCGGCTGGATTATTTGCCGGACACTGGCGAGAGATTAATGACCGCGGAGTATTTGCGTGACACGTGCAAAATTATGTAACCGACTAATTGAAGTTGTGTGGCGTGGAATGGTCTTCTTTGTCCGCGACCGGCTTTTTATCGAAAAGACAGATAGACGGGTCGAGAAGACAGATAGTTCGGCTCTCTTGGTGATCCGAGAGTGTCCCATCTTCTTTGCTGCATTTCGTGACATTCGGTGCAGTGTGTCTTTGAACTAATAGTTCTCAGTCGATGTTGTTAGTGGATTGTTGTTCTTAGTACAAAATACCAATTTTTCTATGTTTCTTAGTTGGTCGGTTTTGTCAAAAATGTACAAAATTCACAATCTAATTAATAAATTAAATGCAACACGTAGCAATACGGTTTTATAATCTCAACAGTTGCAAAGAAACAATTTCAAAGAGATAACTTGACCAGCAGTGGTGGGTCCATCATGAAAAATTAATTGCTCGTAGCTAGCTTTCAGTGGCCTGGGGTACCAGCAAAGTAATTTTTTAATTGGGGAAAAATATATTCGATGGATACCAATGCGAGTTTAGGATTGAAAGTTCGCGGATTATTGGGCTGGTAAACAGAAGTTGAAGTATCGCGTGCCTCGGTCTACATAGCTTGTTGCGCGCTCGATACGGTAACGCGATATTTCGAAATATTTATGTAGATTGGTATCGGTGTCTCTGGCGAGAGCTGGGCCCGCTCGAAAAATTTTCAGCCCGCGTTACGTGCGCATTATATGCAAATTCGTATTTAACGGAATCGTTACACCGCCGGTCCTATTTCCTTCTATTTCGCGCCACTCCGTAAAAATATATATCCGTCGAATCTGGGTCAACTGCGAAAAGGGACACGCGTGTGTTAGATCGAGCCGTATCGGTGGAACGTACACTTATCGCGGTGCAAAAGAGGCGGTTACATTCGCGGTGTACCGCGATTTCTTTCGACGGATCTGGCTCCTGGCGAGTATCTTATAACGAGAACATTGTTCATGGATGGAATGTGAAGTATGATAGCTCATTGTTGCAAAAATTGGTCTCTAGGAAAATTCTAGATGTCTCGCAAGTGACTGGAACTCGGAAAATGACTCGACAACATCAATCTAAAATATTCTATGCCGAAATATCCGAA
This sequence comes from Lasioglossum zephyrum, assembly GCA_028455615.1. Lineage (NCBI taxonomy): Eukaryota > Metazoa > Arthropoda > Insecta > Hymenoptera > Halictidae > Lasioglossum > Lasioglossum zephyrum. Next base: position 2,499,982 of record CM052332.1, read on the forward strand.
TCTTAACGTCATGCACAATTTTCGATAAAATTTCAAAGTCCCTGCTACCTGTGTCAGAGAATACTCTAAATTCCCGGAACTCTCGCTGCTTTACTTTATAGTGTACGGAATTTCGAGAATCCCTGAGACGTGAGAAAGATGGGACTCGGCGATATTTCAGCGAGGTGCCAGATTCAAAGAATCTTTTAAATACTTTCAAAATTCCCGCTATTCGACTAGCTCATACATACAAGTGAATCGTTTCTTCGAACGTCTCCGAACGAAATCAAATCGAATGTGGATTCCAATATCGAATTGTAAACATTGGAAGAAGTTGGTTTATATCGCGAGAGGAATAAAATGGTAAGTAATTAAGGAATTTTACTAGAATGCTAGGAGTTAAGGAAAGGTGCTAGAGTTGATGGGACTTACAAAATTTCAACAGTGCACTAAGCAAGTAGAACTCCGACTATTTTCAAAGTTCCAATAGCTCTATCAGAAATGGAGTTCTCTAACTTCCGGCGATGCGAGCACCAACTCTAGAAATCTATTTATTTAGCCTCCCGCATAAAATTGTTGTATCTATTTGCATTGGGAGCTAGCTGGACAGCGAAAGTACCTGCAAAGTATCAATAATTTTGGGTTTTAGTTCTCTCGCTTGCTGAAATTAATTAAACTAAGCAAGCATAGAATAGAGATGTACGTTTCAAGTTTACAATTCAGAGATGGAATCAGTTTATACTCGATGGACCAACTAAGAAAATATAAGGATCTTTTGTACTTGTAGATTCACCAATTGTAAATTTCTTGGAAGATTTGTTAAGTTTGTCTGATTATTGAGACGTTGCGGAAAAATTAGAAAAGAAGTCTGACTGAACGTAGAAGTGTGAAACAGCGGAAGTAACTATGCACTAACTCTGCAGCATGAGTTCTAGTCCCCGTTGCCTCATCATTGGATCCATAGTCGCATCCGAGACCCTGCTCAGAACTCCGTCACTCTTGACACACTGTTCAAATGCTCATGGTTTCCATAACAGACCTTGTGAAGTAGACTTGGCACGTATTACACTTTCAAAGTCCCAGAAAAAAGATGATAATAATGTCACTGTTTGTTATTTTATCGCATCTGATGTGATATTTAGTATTCAATTTCAAACGCAAACCGACTTTGGCAATAATACGTGCATTGCAGTATGATTTGAAAAGCAGATTGTCTAAATATTTTAATTGTCCATTCTTGGAACAATGCGTACATTTAGCGAACTTCAGTTACGACAGTATTCAAAAGAGGAAGTGAAGAAAATGCAGTAATTGAGCAATTCCTTTGATAGAACGTTACTTAAAGCTTTGATTGTTTTGAAAAAAATATTAATTAAAAACGAAGTACGCTTTGGAATATCCGCTGAAAGGCTTCGTTGATCTCGACTGGTTTTGTTGTACGACAATGTAAAGGATCAAAAGGAGAAGGTCGAAAACAGAGAGGAGAACTGCGACGAAAGTTACTGCGATGTGGTCAACGAGTATCTCTTTGGTATTACCCTTCTCCCGGTAACACAACCGCGAAATCGGCTTAAGTACTTTTTGAATAATAGCAAAGGCCACGCGTGGTAGTAGCAAAGAGTGCGGTATTATTACGTCCACGGAGTTTTTCCAGAAGAACGGCCAGAAACTCGTCTCGACAGGCTTAATTTCGAGTCGTACTTTGTACCGCGGCACCAAATTAATTCTTTATCTGTTTACGAGTTAACATTGCGTCCGACGCAAAATACTACTACTGAACATTTCACCCATTTTCTTCCGACGTAAAACTGTTAACGTTCCACCATTTTTTAAAAAGATACTACATTTATCCGAAACACTTTTATTTAGGAATATTTGTGTCTGGGTTCTCTTTACTTTTGAGAATAGCTCGGACAAAATTAGAAAATAAAGCAAAGTTAGTTACGTTTTTGAAAGAACAGGGTTTTCGGCCATTTTCGCGAAACGTACAGTTGGAACGGTAATAAAATACAGGCATCCCATCTCGTCTCCAGAAGATCCTCGAATTGTGAGAAAATATGCTGCTCGGCCAGCAGTTACAGGGACTTCGCCCTGAAAGCTACTCGGATCTCTCCCTTTTCCCGCCGCTTCCTGGCTCGCTCTTTTTCTTTTTCCCGCGCTGCCCTCCTCCGTTTCATAAATGCACATAATCCGCGAGAAACGTACGTTGGATAAATTTTGAAACGGAACGGCGCACGGAGCAAAAGAATTCTGATTATTCCGCTTTTTCATTCGAATTCATATTTCTGCAGACAATGTTAGGTTCTCTGAATCGAAGAAAAATTCTAATCGAATATCAGAAAGCTTTGTTCGGGCAAAAGAAAGGCTCGTGATAATGGGTGACACAATTTTACATCCAAATTAATTCGCGAGCATAGTTTGAGTCTACCATTGTTAAAAATGGATCTACCATTGTTATCTCCACCTGCCATGGACCTTTCCACGTTGCCTGCAACCTCCCGCTTTCCCTAGATGCTCCGGCCCTCCCTAGGATCCTCTGACTTCTCTAGGACTCCTCCTTTTTTGCTTAGTTCCTTCGACCTTCTTTAAATCCCACACACTTCCCGAAGATCCTCTAACTTCCCTAAAATCGCTTAGGATCACCTTCGCCAGATCCTTCCACCTTCCTTAATTAATTAATTGGCGAATTAGAATTCCCACACATCATTTTTCTTTTTGCCGTAGGGGCTACCAGGACTATAAATTCATTTTTTGAAGAAAGATATACATAGAATGACGTAGAAATAGTATAGAAACCTATTCCTCCAGTAAAAGTTAAAGCCGCTTCTGTTCCCTGCTGGAACAAGCTACGAGAGTAATCAATGGACGCCGGTGGAAGCGTTGAATTCGTTTCTGCAAAGGAGCGGAAACACGATGACTCGAAAATAAACGGACGTGAAGGAGCGAGGGAGAAAAATCCCTAAAAGAAGAACAAGAATGAAAAACGGTAAAGGAATAGTAGCCGGAAATTCCAGCGGTGCGTTTCGTGCAACGCTCTACCGGGCAGCTTGTTTTCTAGGCGGGAGTGAGTGAGAGAGAGAGAGAGAGAGAAGGAGAGGGAAGGAGCGAGTGGGCCCATCTCACGTGTATGTTTAAGTTAATATAAAAACAAATTGAATAACTTCGTCGAGTAATTTCGCGTGTCCAAATGAGCGACGAGAAAATTGCCGCGTCACCGTGACAACGGTCGTCGCGTGTATCTCGCTCTCTTTCTCCGGCGACCGAACACCAGCGGAAGAAGAGACGGGGAACACGAGATAGCAACTCTCAAGTCTTTCCGTTTCTTGCTCTCGTCGCGACGCCGATGCTGACGCCGCGTTGTTTCGGCGTCGGGAGTACACGTTCGTTCTCGTGCGCGCAAAAACATTTAAATAGCGCATTACCACCCTTGAAATGGACCATCCAGACCCCATTTTTCGAGCCGTTCTACCTCTCTCTCTCTCTCTCTCTCGAGCGCTCTCCTAGTATAACCGAGACGGACGAACACGAAAGGACCAAAAAGACGGTTCGAATCTACCGGGAAGTTGAACAGTTTCGCGAAAAGTTTTCCAGGAGGCGGATAGCGACGAGGATCGTAGAAAGCCGCGGTGGGACGAACCAAGGGAACGCGGGAACGAGTACATGTACGATTTCCCGTAGACAAAAGTCGGAAATAAAGAATGATCCAGAACCGAGCGAGTTCTACCGAATGCGAAAACCGGGCGAACCCGGGTTCAAATAAAAACAAGACCCGCAATCCGTTGGCTTGAGTGGAGGATAAATAAAATAGTCTTTTATGCTGCTGCTGCTGCCGCCATCCGACGGCTTGCACGGTAATTCGAGGTGGTAAAGAACGGTGGGCTTTGCTTCCGTTACATCTCTTAAGAGTAATTAGGTCTCGCGGAGAATTATGCGCCCTTTTGGATCAGATGTTCTACCTACCGGAATATTTTACGCGCAGTCATCTTGACGCTCCCACTCGTTTTATAGACAAGCTTTGCTATTCATTCTGCTTCGAGATAGCTGTGTCATTAAAGTTTCTCTAACATCCGCGATATAAAGTTTACGCTTCGTTGTAAAAAAGCGAACGGTAGTTTAATTGATAACTTTTTGAACAGAGGGGGGTGGGGGGAGTGTAGTAATTGTTGCTGGAAACAGATTCGATAACTGCGTTGTTTCAGTTGATAAAGTTGCTTCGCCGGACTTGGCGATTACGCCGAAGAATTTTCCGCGAGACCTGAATTAATTGATCGACCGGGGAATTAATAAACTTCGCTGATACTTTCGATATCGCGAATTTACTTTGTCTTTGAGATTCGAGGATCTGTTTCCCCGCTGTTATTTGAACTCGGGGCAGAAGCCGAGTCGCGAATCAAACTTTCCATCGTTCTCGTTTGTTGATTCGATTTCGTGAGAGGAAAGAGGATGGAGGGAGGGTGGGAGAAAGAGCAAAAAGACGAAAATTGTATTCCCTCCTGTCATTTTCAATTAACGGGATACGGCCTGGCCGGTACGCTCTGCAATCTTCGCCGTGTATTTAATTGGGGGTGAGGAGGGAGGAGGGCGCCGTTAATTTCATTTTTAACCAGTCGTAATGCTGCAATTACGATGGCTCCCTTTCATTTTAATTTACGGAGCGGCCGGCCGGTCTGTGGACAGTAAACGTTTCACTTGTTTAATTTACAATCGGCCGCTCTGTGATGCTGTCCGTCCGTCCCCTTTATCTCCCCGAGGTGTGAAATGAAAATTTTATAACGTACTCTAATTTCCATTAGGCCCCGCGCACAGAGGGGGAGCGATAGATGGCGATAAGTATACAAACGGCGTTGATCAAACGCTAGCCCTCGGGGGGTGAGCGGAGGTGGTGGCTCCGTTGGATGTAATGCGTTAATCTGACACCGATGCGGAAAGACCACGGGCCAGTGTTATCGGCCGCGATGAAAAGATTACGTGGGAATTTACAGCCGGTGCTTTGCTCGAAACGATACCAACTCTCACCACCCTTACGCAGTTAGATTATCGCTCGGTTTAACCTAAGGAAAATGTGGGGTGACAACGCGCAATACTTCGAATTCCCTCGCTGTTACCTACATTTGCATTTTTAACGATTTCTACAACGGTGATTGTTGAGTGTCCCTTCGAGAATCCACGAGTAACTGCATCTTTTATTTAACGGTTACCATCCTTTCCACTTTTTGATTCGATCATCAATTCTACCTTAGAAAGCGAGAATCTTCAGAACAATTTCACTCTGACAGGCTTACAGGTCTTTTTTGCATTATAATCCTGAACGAAATTATTATAAATTTATTACTACACTATTCGGAAATCCGTACCCGTGAAGCACAGCCTTGATTGGCTTACTTAATTCTAATGTACATATAAGTATATACATATTCTAAAGAGTGAATGTTAAATTCAACACATTTGAACAGAAATTTGAACAAATAAGATATAAAACAAACAATACACAAAAATGTACAGTTTTAAAAGTACGCACCAATGTATTTTGGTTTTAGTATGAAATTTCATAGAGATACCCCAGCACATTCGAAGAACCGGAACAAGCAATGCTACCTATCATCAGACATTCTTGTATACGCAACAATGTGGCATCAGAAATCAAGCTTGCTTGTAAAATGGCGAAGCGGATCGGCAGAATGTGGTGTAGCAACAAGTAATCGGTGGTCCGCGGAATTTCCGTGCGGGATAAGCGTTAAACGCGACCTCCCATAAATTCGTTTTAGTGGAATGCGACTAAAGGGAAATTCGTTTAGGTGGAAACCTCCTTGGTGCATCTGTTCTGTCGTTAGCAGAGACAATGACGGCGCGGGTGCAGCCCCGATAACGATCGCGAAAGTTAACCGGTATCAGGACGGAGGGCCTATGCTTCACGCTCATAAAAGCAGCTCTCGTTTCGGTCCTGGTTGGCCGAAAGGCAATAAAGCTGCTGCGCTTAACGCCTTATAGACGGCGCAGAATGTTTAGAGCCCTCTGCGGCATGATACCCGGGTGCGCCGCGAGGCGTAACTTTATTGCTTACCAGCGCACCAGGCCCCTGTCTTCATCCTGTCGTCTTCATCGGTTACCTTCGTTACAGAACCGTCCCGCCGCCTTTGAGCACTGCCAATTTAGTTTTATATCGACGAATTTCTGTCACGGTGAATTTGCGTGACGGCGAGCACGCGAACACACTTTATTGCCTTGCGTTCAATCACATCCCTGATTTTTATCGCTACCCGTGTCTCGTATCCTGTAACACTTTGCTTTACGCCAGCCCCCCCCCACACTTCCCCCGTATACACGGGAAATCCGACGCAGAAACGCTCGCAAACGCGAAGTTGCTAAGCATGTCCTCCGGTTTATGACACTAACTCATCGATTTTAAATCTCCTGATTTTCTCTGTACCGGGAATTACGAGTCTGGAAGGTGGATGAGAAAGTTGGGGACTGCGAGATTTATAGAATCGACTAAAAATTTTGACGATAAGCTGCGTAAGTCCGGAAAATTTTCCGATGAAATGTGAGAGTTTAGTTGCAAACATTAAGTTGATGGGAAAGTTTCGGGGAGTAAGGCATTAACTCATCGATTTTACGTGGCCTGATTTCGTCCGTCGGGAAATTACGACCCTGACTGATAGACGAGAAAGCTAAAAATCACGTGATTCATACGGCTGTCTAAAAATTTTGGTGCTGAACGTTGTGAATTTTGAAAAATGTCATACTGAAACGAAAGACTGTCCAAACATTTATCGAAACTGACCATGTATGTTCCCGGTATTATGACTCTGATACATCGATCATAAATGTTTTCTTCTACGAGGTAATTACAACCTTGGAAAGTACGGGAGGAACTTGGAAGTCATAAGAACAAGACTAAGAATTCTGCAAGTGTTTTAATAGATTTACTATTCACTGTGTCTCTGTGTCCGAATCCAAGTTCAACTAGTTTCAAGACTTACTAATTTATTTAAAGTGATTCACGACTTCGTAACAATAGGAGCTGACAATGTAGAGATGCGCAGTGTCCTGGAATCTATTGGACAACTTATTCGAAACGTATTAGAAGCGGGCCAAGCGATCTGTGTGGCCATTAGCTAAAGTGACGTACTTGTTCCACAGGGAGTGGTGACTGCGTGAATTGCTTCGACAGCTGTCCCTCAAATTGGCATAATTAATAAGTTGAAACTTAGAAGGATTATAAGCGGACGGATAAGTAGTTAGTTCGGTGGGGTTAGTGTGAATAGGGATGGGGCAACGTGGCGAGAAAGAGAGGAGACAGCAAAGAGGAGGGTGAATCAGAACAGGGGCGAATCCGGGGAGGATTACGAAACGGGGGACGGCACCCTGTCATTAACAGCCACCTATTGACAAATACGCGAGCCATCGTACTCGACACTAATGCCATATCATCTTCAGACCTTATTGTAGTCATTACTCCCCCTCTTGTGTATAAAACGACTGGCCGTGCTCACGCCGAATGAAAAACGAACAGTCTAATCTTAAAAGTGATCGCGGGACCAGCCAGGAGCTTGATTTGAAACATGACTGTCATCTATTTTTCCCGGAGCCTCGTGAAAAGGGATACCCTAATCTCTGCCAGTTGAAAAATTTTATTACCGTTTGAAGTGATTAATAGTATTATCGGTAAAAGCGCTCTTTGGGGAAAGTAGCCAGAAAATCGATGTGTTGTGGCAAACATGATTAATTGCGTGTTGTGCGATTATTAGTACGAGCTTTTCATAAGATGATACCGTCCTTTCAATACTCTCGTACATCATTTTACACTTCCGTTCCCACTCGTGGTAAAACAACGTTATTCTTATAGGTTTTCAACCATGTCCCGAATTAAACTGTCCGGCCGTAAACCAAGCCTCTCGTTTCAAGGATTCTACCTTCAATCAGTTTGATACATCCGAATGAATTCCGTTAACGCGAACTTTGTAATTCTAGCGAAATTATAGTTTGGAACTGCGCGCCGGTATAATACGGGCGAATGACCGCATAAAAAATCCTGGAATATGCCTTGGTTTCCCAGGGAATCGTAAACGCAAGGATTTAGTTTATGACCTAATGCACGAAATAATTCCTGAATATAACGGAGCGTTGCGAAAAAGAATTATTCGCCGCTGTGAAATTGCAAATTCAAGGGAGCGTCCTCGACGACGGGGGGCATCGATGAATGCGCCTTGGAAAAAGTCTATTAAACGTCGGATAATCGATTGGTGAATCACGGGGGAGAGGGTGCAGCGTTCGAATAAAATTCTGTTTTCACACCGCAACAGTTATCAAGGAGTCATTGCGTCCATCTCTGAATCGCTTCGAAGCGTCAAAGAAGGGAACCCTTTTCGCTTAGCGGCCATTTCGTTCATTTCCGGTCCCGGGATGCGGAGGAGATCCATTTACTGGCTCCCGGGGCTCCTTCTGCCGTCTACCTTCCAAGCATCGAAAGCCATTGTGTGTCCCAACCCCTTTTCGGTCTCTCCTTCGTCTGTCAGTCAGTTTACATTACTCGTTGTACCAGCAAACGGGAGAACAGAAAGGATCGACGATGGTCCGTATTTAAAGCGGCCATTAAGTCTCTGTAATTATCGTCCTTCGATTCCAATTTGATTCTGAAATGAAAACTCGAGTGCTTTTTCGTTGATGATCGGTCCGGGACCTGCTGCGACAATGTAGCAAGACGAATTAATAACCGCGGACACGCGACCTTTCAAAATTTCGATTTAATTATCGACGAACTTTGCAAACTTTATTTCAGCAGTTGTGCCGTTGTCGAGGACCATTTTTATCTGCAAAGTCAGTGGCGACTTAATAACGTTCTTTCCGAGTTGATTTTAGAAAAATTAATCAAGTTAACTGGAGTAGAAAGAATTTTTACACGAGCAACTTTATTATATTTTCTTCCACAATTTTCCCTGGTTCTCTGAAGAAATCACCAAATCCCTTTGAATGTTGACAGCAATACCAGTCTGGTTAACCGTTTGTACTTGGAGCTATTTTAATTCCAATACTGAACATTTCTGACGACCTGGAATATTTTTCCATTGTATATATTTTCATTTTATTGATATGAAATTTAATTATTTAATTAATTTAATAGTGTCTCCTTTAGTGGCTCCTCAGAGCTGGCATTCAAGTGCTAAGGGTTATGGATCTGAGATTGCACTGGATGTATATCATATTTATCAGTTCCAGCTTATTAAAATTACTAAAGAAAGAGCGAAATTTGTACTTGCCTCCTGTCCCTTGCAGTTGATACAAACAATGTTCATCTCGTATATTCACAGCCTGATAATTCCAAATAAATACGGAGTTCAAATTTATGGCACTTGTAATTTGATTCCAGCAAGTTGTAACGCCAGCGAGCTTTCCCAGATACATCGGAAAGTCGTAAGGAACCGCTGGTAAATCCTGGCCGCCGAATAAATAACACCTGTGTCCACGGGGCAAGACAAGTCCCAGACGTCGAGGAAGGGGGGGCTGGGGGATCTGGTATTCGCACGGTCGTCCTGAATATTCAGTTTCCGCGGAACAAAAATTACACAGTTGGTCCGTCGGGACTCTAAAACCACAATCTCATAGAATACAAAACAGCCCGGGTCCCCATTGTCTGGCGAGCGGCGGGGTTTCCATCTAATTTATCCCGCCATTATTCCCCAACAAGTAGCTTAACGACTCCTCGAGGCGTCGCTGCCAAAAACCAACTAAACATTAACTAATTCCTGCGGAATATGTTAATCGTTTCTGCGAAGCCGAGCGGGTAGGAAAGGGGGGAGAGGGGAGCGTTGGCAGGTGTTGTCGCGATTGGATGGCGAGAGAAAAGAAGAAGGAAAGAAGAAGCGAAGAAGAAGAGGGAGAGGTGGCTAGAGTGGTGGCGTTCTTATCAGAGACACCTCTGCATACTTCGGCCAAGGGGTGGTTGTGATCATTCTCCTTTTTCGTGGACGAGGCGCAGCAGCACATGGCAGACCGATCGTTCGAGGGCAGAAGGACGAAGGACGTAATATTCAGGCCCTTAACTCGAATCCGTGGGCGAGGCGCACCCTCTCCGACGCTTAGCCACACTCTTTTCCTCTTAGCTCGTTCCAGCTATGCCGTTCAGGGCTGATCCATATGTAACGCGAATGAATATTCAACCCTGCTGCACCACCATCGGCACCGCCGCCATCTCCAGCGTTTCCTATCGCCACACCATCGTCCCGAACGACGGCTACGACGACCACGACGTCGACGACGACGAGGACGAGGACGACGATGCTCGCAACTACGAGCCATAGTCCTGCTCGTTTCCACGGTCGCCGCGCACTTGCTACGACCTCGAGGTTTCTCGGTGGTCTCTGTCTATCTCTCTCTCCCTCCCTCATTCTCTCACCATCGGCTCTCTCGTCGCTCTCCAGCCGCAAGATCTTAAGTGCACTGATAGCGCAAACGACGCGCTATCTCCAAGCCCTCTACCATCCCCGTTCCACTCGAACCACGTCATCGCGCTCTTTCGCCGTGGATTTTGTCTCCTTATCCTACGTGCCGTGTACCTGCGTCCCTTTCATCCCACCTGGCCACGGATAAACGGGAATGTCTGATGGAGAAAGATTGTTATGAGGGAAGAGAAGGATCGCTAGATAACTTGGAAATGAAATAGAGGGGTGTTGGGTGGCTGGAAGAAACAAAGCAGTTAAAGTAGTAAAGAAATAATAGGATGGAAAGAGAAGAGCGGATGCAGGGAGAGAGAGGCAGTGTAGTCATGGAGCCTGGAAAGCAACATGAAAGCTACATTTAATGGAATATAAATTTACCAGGGGTTGGAAGCGAAACGCGGCACTTTATGAAATTAATAATCCAGATAGCAGATATTGACGGTTATCAGGAAGATTGCTTGACTTGCGAGACGCCCAGGCGGCGGAGATAGCGCCGCCGCCGCCGCGCCGGAAGGAACGAAGATGAATGCCGAGGCATGGTTTAATTGATTTTTTAACTAAACGCTCGACCGCGAACGACCGAGTGTTTTACGTAAGCCGTGCCGGCGAGCCGCGCGGAACGCTGAAGAGTATGCTTTCACGAACGCGGCCGCGACGAAATTTGCATTGATTTGCAATTCGTCGCGAACGCGAACCGCCCGTAAGAGTTTCCTTCTATGCTTTCAGCTATGTAAATATTTCTTTGCCGGAGACACGAGATTTCCTCCAGGACGTTCCGCGAGATAGTGGCTTCGACTTCCTGCTCTAATAATGTCAAGGAGAATATGGAGGGCTGGGGATGAACAACCGCTCTCGCCGTTCCGCACGAGATTTATCGTGTTTCGTCTACTACTTCCTGCTGATATGCTGTTCGACAACTACATTGCCCTGTTCCCGTGAACGGTCTCGAAGAAATTCACGCGACGGAGGAAATATTAGATTGTCCCGAAACATTCTTTTCCAAACTGCACACTGGATATTGTTGGTCTAGCATCATTATCGTCTAAGCTGCTCCTAGTTACACATTATCAATTGTAATCGTAGATTTATCTCTTCTCTGAACGTATACCCGATCGCATGAATAACAATAAGATTACTTGTTTAACTGTTGATCACCATTGACAAAATGATCGATACTTGCATCTAATAAATCGAAATTGACCAAGACGAAGTCATAATTTATTCTAAATTACAAGAACAGATCGGATTAATAAATTAGTACCAGTGTAATAATTCTGATAAATTGAACGCAATAAAACAGAATTCTTAAGTTCTCCTGTCCTGAGTTTCATCATAAATGCATAAGATCCGCTGTCGACTGATGAAATAGCTTCAAGACCTCGAGTCGCAGAAATAATGCCAAACAAACGTTTGACTTTATGCTTCTTATTAATTATTCGAAATTCCTCGGAACGTTCGACATTCGATTGGTTAACGGTGAAATAAGTGTTATTAGAGAGAGAATATTTGCGATCCCGATTTTACTGGAAGCTTAAAAATTTCTCTCGAGGGGCAGTTATCGTTTCCAGTGACTTACATCCCATTTACCGTGGAAGTATTGAAAATCTGCCTGGTATTCTAATAAGATCAGGTATAAGAGCGACGATGAAATTTCCGTCGTAAGTTGTTATCGATTTTCACTTTATTTTTCGATTCACCGAGCGTCTAACGCGTTCGGTAAAGCTTCTTATAGCGGCAATTCCCGTATTTGACGTCAAACGGTAATATGTCGGCGGGAAACTTCGGCTATTAGTAGATACATAGAGGTTTTGAAAGATACCGAAAGCCGCCCCTTCCCCACTCAACCCTACTCTCTAAATGATCGTTGGTAATGGTTTATAGCGAAAGTTCCGAGCATTCTGTTAACGCGCTCAAAACGTTTCTATATTGTTCGGTCGCGAAGAATCGCAATTTTCAAGTTTCCCTCAGCGAACAGCTCCGATCGGACGATCTCTCATCGTTATCATTCGACCGTGAAAGAATTGGCTGCGCTTTAATCGCAGTTGTTTGGTTTAGAGAACGGTAACGCGACTACTAAACGATCCCCATACGAATGTGTTTACCGTGAAAGTTCCGCGTGAAAACCAATTTCCATTCAGAAACCGTCTTCGAAACTCGCCGGAGAGAACTTCACAGTGGAACTGCTCTCTCTCTCTCTTTCGTACGTAATGCCTCTCCACTAACCGTATATTCGTTGATGCTATTGTTTCAGATATTTATCCACGGTGTGCAACGAATTCCACCTCTCCAACTTTCTTAACGTTCTATGCTATTTCTAAACAATACATTAATTCTTCGTTCCTTAATTCTGAAAAGTATTTTGCGAAACATCGACGAAAATATTAAGAAATGAGTTTATGACAGAGTTCAATGAAGACACAGCTAGATGCTTTTGAAGATTTCATGGAATCCATTTAAATACCTTTGCATCAATGAGTTCGAGACTGGCAGTCGTCGCGAGCAGACGTGTTTATTTACGCTCCGTCCCGATAGTGCTCGAATATCTCGTCAATTCAACGTGTAATATATAAAGTGAATCCTCTTTACGATACTTATCGTGCGGTCTATAGCTGACAAGTGTTTAAAAAATTGAAATAATGGCTTCTGACAACAGGGGTCATCTATCCACCGAAATCCAAAGTTCTCCTCAAGCTCCAGTTGATAAAACATATGCGAAGGTAGCGGCGAACAGTTCACTTCCAAGGAAAGACCAGGCCATTGTTCTTGATTCCATCGACGGTCTCTCTAACGATGATTATTTAGATGGTCTGGAGAAACTAATCAGCATCAGTAATATAATATTTATCTCCAAAATCTCTGGCGGAAGGATTTGTGTATTTTTAACCAGTGTCTCCTTAGTGGAAAAGATATCTGACAAAACTATTCAAATAGGTAATCTCTCACTGAAAATTAGACCGTTAATGGAAAAAAACAAAAGAGTTGTAATCTCCAATGTCAGCCCTGTCATACCACATGGTTTTATTGTTGATTTACTAAAGAACAAAGGATTAACATTAGCCTCTCAAATTAGCTACATTAGAGCTGGCTTAAACAAACCGGGTCGATCTCACATCTTATCGTTTCGACGGCAAGTTTATATCAAGGAAGAAGATGAGCACCTTCTACCTGAATCTTTACAAATCTGCTACGAAGATACGAATTACTGGATATATTTCAGTACTGACTCTACAAGTTGCTTTATTTGTAAACAGAAAGGGCATATTGCTAAGGTATGTCCCAATGCTATTGAGAAACCGACTGTTGACATAACTACAAGTACGGTCAATAATGCCGAGGTTCTCAAAGACCCAATGTCTGAGTTTCCGGAAATCAACAGTAATTATCTGAATACTGGTTTAAAAAGGAACGCTCCACCGTCAACCACCTCTGATAACACCATTGGCGAACCATCATCGAACGATTCTTTCTCAAATCGTAATGAAAATAGTTCTTCACCTAATTTAGAAAAATTAATTAAAACAGACTTTTTGAAACCCAAGGCCAAAAAACCAAAGACCATTGACGCTACTAGTCTCAATGTTCCTTCCCTGGAAAAAAAGTCATCGGTTCTAGAAGAAGCGTTACTTCCAGCAAAGGAATTTATTGGACGGTCTTCTTCATCGTTAGTCTTAGACTACAATCAATTCAAGCAATTTTTAGATAAAACTTTAGGACAACATGACATGCTGAGTATTGCTCAAGAATTCACGAATGATGTAGTAGGCTTAATTAAAATGATCGACGTTGTGAGACTTCAACTAGAAGACCGATCTCTTAAGGCGAGGTGTTCCAGAATAAAAAAAAAACTTCTATTGCAGTCTGCTGGTGATCCCTCATTGGATTCTGACCAATCCCAATCGTCCGACAACGCTTTCTACTAACAACGGAAATACCTATACTCCAATGGCTCGTCTGCGTCACAAGGACCTTAAAATTCTATTCTGGAATCCAAGAAGCATCCTGTCAAAAAAGGAAGAATTACCTAAACTCCTCATCGATACGGATATTTTTGTGTGCGTCGAATCTTGGCTTTCGGAAAGTGACTTTCATCTCAGCGGATTCAAAACATTCAGAAAAGACCGATCATACGCAGCGGGTGGTGGGATTCTTATCCTTATACGTAATAATCTAGCTTTTGTTGAAATCAACAATCTCCTTAGTCCAGATGAAACGGTAGAACTGGCAGGTATTAAACTCAATAACATCCAACCTGCTCTCGATCTTATAGTGTGCTACAGAGCCCCAGGTCTTACACTCTCCCAAGTACAATGGGATATAATCCTTGGAAATATTGACAATCAAAATCATACTATTTTTATGGGCGATTTTAATTCACATCACACTAACTGGAATTGCAAAAATAGTGACCTCAATGGTGAAAGGTTATTTAGCAGCTGCAACAACTCTAATTTATTTCTTCATAATTATAATTCTATTACACATTTTCAAACACGTAATAATGTCTCAACTGTTTCGAATTTAGATTTAATATTTTCGTCTATAAACCTAATTGACAAAATCAATGTCATTGTCGATGAGGAGACATTGGGTTCTGATCATTTCCCGATATCCATAAATGTCTATTTAAGTAAATTTGTATATCGCAAACAAACCTTTAAACTCAATTCAGTACGCACAGATTGGGAAGGAGTAGATTCAACTCTTAATGATAACTTTTCTGACTTCTTTTCTCCAGAGTATGATTTAATGAATGCTAATGAGAAATATTCCCTTTTTATACAGACACTAACGAATGCTATCACTCTCAATACACCAAAAAAGAAATATGTTCCTAACAACATACACAGAAACCCGGTACCGTGGTGGGACTTCGAGTGTGATAAGGTTAAAAGACTCAGAAGAGCGGCTTTCAAAAAGTGGAAGCATACCAATAGTCTGGTAGACTTTTACTCTTACAAAAGATCGGTAGCCCTAGCCAAACGCACTTTCAAACAAAAGAAAAGAGAAAAGTTTAAACAATTCGCCAAAAAGATCAACTTTAACACTAAAGGAAAGTACGTTTGGAATACTGTCAAAATACTAAAAAATAAATGGACCAAAATAATACCTTTTCACAATACGGAAAACCACCAAACAGCTGGCATAATCGATGAAGCATTGAATAAAATTAGCCCTCCTTGGGTCCCCACAGATCCTAACTATCTACCAACCTGTGAGGAAAATGATTTTCTAAGCTTACCATTTACTTTCATTGAGTTCAACCTGGCTCTCAGAAATAAAAAATCCTGTTCAGCTCCAGGTATGGACGGCATTAATTATGAAATTCTAAAGATAATTCCAATAAAATACAAATTGATTCTACTAGATATTTTTAACGAGATGCTTGATACTAGTATGTTCCCAGAGGAATGGAAAAATTCATACATTCATTTCATTAGTAAATCAGATGGAAAAAGTGTCAGGCCAATCTCTCTGACATCTTGTTTATGCAAGCTGTTTGAAACAATGTTAAAATTTAAATTGGATTGGTGGATTGAGAGCAATGGTATTGTCCCCATAACCCAATCCGGTTTTCGTAAGGGTCAATCAACAGCTGATAATTTAACGAATTTGCTCCTCAATGCGGAGGAAGGATTCAGTAATAAAAAAGATTTATTGGCTGTGTTTCTGGATATAAACAGTGCTTTTGACAATGTTAATGTGGATATTCTTGTAAGTAAACTAGCGGACATTGGATGTCCTCATAAGGTAACTAGATTCATAAAGTTTCTAACACATGAAAGATTAATTGGTACAGACATCACAGGTAACAGTGTCAGGAAGGTTTATAAGGGCATTCCTCAGGGTGGTGTGCTAAGCCCACTACTGTTTAATATTTATATCTCTAAAATTGCTTTAAATATACCTCGAAACGTTACTGTCTCACAGTTTGCTGATGATCTCGCTCTATATAGCAAAAGGTCTTCAACAAAATCAAGTAAAAACCTTTTGGAAAAATCGATCTCCATGATCAATAAGAACTTAAGGGATCTAGGACTAGATTTATCTCCGCAAAAAAGTGTTTTTGTACACTTTAATAAACGTAATATTCTACCGGGAGAGACCAAAATTATGATAAATAATGTATCTATTGAATCTAGGGAGACTGTGCGATTTTTGGGTGTAATTTTTGACTATAAATTGTCTTTTAAACACCAGTTAGATCAGGTTAAAAAAAAATGTTATAGAGCAATTAATATAATAAAATTTCTCAGAGGCACTTGGTGGGGGGCACACCCTGAAACATTAATAATACTATACAAGAGTTTTATTCGGTCTATAGTGGACTATGGTAGCTTCGTTTATTTTCCAACACAGAAGAAACAGATTGGAACACTTGAAAAAATTCAATACTGTGCCATAAGATTGGCTTTGGGACTCAGATGTAGTACTCCCACTAACATTCTCTTATCTACATCTAAACTGCAACTTATACAAGAACGCTTTAAATTCCTGTGTAATAATTATCTATATAAAATCCATTCTAACACAGGACTATTAATTCACAACACTGTTACCAGGATTAAAAGAGTTATTGACACGCGTAACTCGAAACTTAAACTCAGTAATCGATTGTTGCTTCGTTGCTTAAGAGACCACGTGAATCTAATTGGCTGTATATACTCTTCGAACCGTTATAATATTTATAATTATAACTATTCCGCCCTACTTAATGAAATCCACATTGATGTTGTCTTTGGTCGAACTGTGGCAGAGTCCAGGAATCCCGATCTCTTGATTGACAATATTTTGCGCGAAAAGGGTGCAATCTCAATATTCACGGATGGTAGTAAGAGCGAGGATGCCACCGTGGTTGGAACGGCTTGCATATGTCACAGTTTAAATTTATCAGTGGTAAGAAGTATAAATCGTAATGCATCTATATTTACTGCTGAGTGCATTGCGCTTATGGACGCTGTAGATATTGCTCTCAAAAACAAAGACCAATGCTTCATTATATTCTCTGACTCTCTAAGCTGTTTAACCTCGCTTTTATATCCCTCCATCAGTAGTAGCCTTAACCCTTACATACTTAGAATCAGGAATAAAATTTATGAACACAGCACAAAATACCCAGATTCCAATAAAATTCTATTTTATTGGGTACCGTCCCATGTGGGTATTCGCGGGAATGAAAAAGCTGATGAGTTAGCTAATATTGCCAGAAACAATATAGATCCAGACAGCTCTCTCAAAATACCGCATACTGATTTGAGGATGATCTCCAAATCATGTGCCTTTACTAACACGAATGAATATATAGTTAATGAAGGGCGATACAAAGGAAAAAATTATTTTGAACATTTTCATGACGAAAGAAGAAAACCCTGGTACACCGGGAAGAATCTATCTCGAAAAACCGTTGTGACCATAAATAGAATTAGATCTGGCCATTATAGTCTTAACTTCTCTCTAGCCAAAATCAACGTGGTGAATAACCCTGGCTGCTCATGCGGACATGAGACACAAGATATTGATCATGTCTTATGGCAATGTCCTATTCATGACACTCACAGATTGAAATTTATACATAACCTGAGATTACAAGGGTTTTTTCTTCCCATGTCATGTAATGTTCTACTCCACAGACCTACAAACACTATATGTAAGATCGTATGTTCCTTCCTAAAAGATTGTGAACTATGTATATAGCGTCGCTAAGTCCAGTAGCAGTCTATCGTTTCGACTTTTGTATTGAATGGTTGAAATGTTCTAGCTGGAATATTTCTAGTCATCTCCCAGCCAAATATGTTAGTGCTATATTCGTAAATGTTATAAGTTATAATTAAAAGTTATCTTTGTAATGATGGCATGCACAATCATGTGCATGCTGCTAATAATCCCATTTGGGGTTCTATAGCTTAATAAAAAAAAAAAAAAAAAAAAAAATACCTTTGCATATTTCTGTACGTACTGTTTTCAAATCAAGGTTGATCGCCTCATAGGAATTACCATAGATGTTTAACAATGTAATTCTGACCACTAGAAAATACAGTAAATCAAATAGTAAATCAAATGAATTATTAAACTACGAGTTTGAAATGTAATTTTAATTCTTGCGAGCGATTTTATGAAAATCGAGACTACTTGGGATAAAAGAAAGACTCCTTGAAAATAAAAGTAGAATGGTGATGTCTGTAAACGTTTTCTTGTAGATCAGCGATTTCTGGAAATGCGCAAAGGGTCGCAATATCAACTCTCGCGTCGCCAAGATACAATAATCATTCTATCGACGTGAGCGTGGTGTTTTCTTCTCGGGGAAAGATTTCCTTCGTTTTCTGCGTGAAACCGAGCGAAGGTTCTACGCGCCGGCGAGCGAAGCTTCTGAAATATCGCCGGAATTGCTCGCCTCGTCGACGATTACAAGAGTTCCATAGAAAATAATTTTTGTTTGAATGCTTCCAAGGATCGATCCTCGGAGGGAATACCGCGAAGGAGCTCACGGTACTCGAGGGTGCTCGAAGGTTTTAGTGGAAACGGTTGAAAGTTGGAAGAGCATCGTAGCGCACCGAGAAAAGAAATTTATGGCAGTTGGGTGAGACTTTATGCGATCTGTTCCGAGAAATTGTTTTATGCGCTCCGAGCTGATACCGTCGACTCGCGGAGGCACGCGTGTGCACCTTTCCACCATCGATTACGGGCTGTCTCCAAGCTTTATTCGACGATCGCGAATATGCGAGACACGTGCCGTCGTTTTCGCCTGAATTACAACTAACGAAAAACGGGGCTGATTTATCTCGGCGTGAATCGTATCGCGCTGTCTATCGATTGTCATCTCGAAATTTTCATCAAATTCTGGGCAATTAAACTTGGTTCGTATTTGTGTTAAAATTGTAATTTTATTCGGAACAAAAATATTCCATAATCACAAGGAAATTGTTATTAGAGATGGAATTTATTTCGTTCCAATGAAACGCTATTGCCAGATGCAATTTTGTATTTTACATTAAATCATACTCATACTTTCCATCTTTAATGACAAACTCACAAAGATTCCGGCAGCAATTGCTAGCCCTAAATTGACATTTGCAACAGAGCAACGTCATATCTCTCGATCCAACTAAACAGTAATCTTTTGAAAGCCGCGCCTAGTTGACCGCTCCTAGCATTTACTTATCTTGTATGTACTCTTGCACGCTAGTACTATGGAAAACTAGAAACCGCCACTCATCGAATGATCTAAGAATCTCTCCGACTATCTGCCACAATATTCACCAGCAATCTACTTACTGAAAGCAACGCGACTAAAATATATTCTCAGATTATTCTACAAAAAAATCGAGAGCAATCCGCGTTACTGTTAAAAGACTGAAAAAGTAATCCTCCAGAGGACATACGGTCCCCTGTCAACGGAAATCGCAACTAGCGTCCACAATCACATTTTTTTTCTCCGTCGGACTAGCGTCAGGAATTTCTCATCGAAAATTCCACGGGCCGTGGAGGCGGACGAGCGAAAAAGTTACAAAGGACAGAGATAGGCCGAACCGAACTTTCTTTCCGGAAGCATTAACGCAAAAAATTCGTCGGTCCGACGGCGGAGGATATTCGATGGAAGTGGGTGATGGTAAGAGTCGCGGGGAGGTTGCAAAAAAGTGAAAGAGAGAGAGGGGGGAAGGATGTGTATGTGTGTGTATGTGAAAGAAAGAAAGAGAGAGCGAGTAAGAGAGAGAGAGAGAGAGAGAGAAAAGGAGAAGAAAGAA
The DNA here is from genome assembly GCA_028455615.1 of Lasioglossum zephyrum. Classification (NCBI taxonomy): domain Eukaryota; kingdom Metazoa; phylum Arthropoda; class Insecta; order Hymenoptera; family Halictidae; genus Lasioglossum; species Lasioglossum zephyrum. The sequence continues at coordinate 2,520,137 of CM052332.1, forward strand.
AAATTCCACCCACCCAGTGGAAATTGCAATCGCGCTTAGGACACTATCGCGAGGCAGTCAGCAAAAACAAAGGCATTTCGGGCTTGAAGGGGTAGAAGGGACGGAACGAGGCTCGTCAGACGCGCTTGCTGGCTTTAGAAATGAAAGCCCGGTGACAAGGGGTGGCGGTGGTGTCGGCGCTGGCCCCTGCGACGGAACCACGACGGGATTGCAGAACGAACGTGTAGATAAATGGGCACAAAAATTTGGACAAAGCAAACCGGCTACCGCATACCGGGAATACTTCTTCCTCCCTTCTTCGGAGCGAAACAACCCCCGTTGACCCCCGCCGCCACCCTTCCCGTCGTCGACGAGCGACGACAAAGAGGCCGCGCGGAGACGATGGTTAAGAACGTAAGAAACCGGGCGAGTCCTCGCTCGAAATAAACGTCCTCCACTTTGGTCGTCTAGCACGGGCGAAACAAATGACGACGGGAAAACACACCGGTGAAAAATATTGGTAATAAATTATCTCATCGCACCAGGAATACCGCCCGCGCAATGTGCTCACGAGACGGCCGGAGACGTTTTTACGTCTTCTCTCGAAACTAATCGCGTCGGACACATTTCTCATTCCTGCGCAATGAACGCTCCCGGATCGATAAGCTTTGCTCGATTACCGCTCTCTATCTCTAGTCCCCGTCGACGCCCCCGCTTCTATTTATCTTGCCGCAGCCGCGAGCTTGCTGCTCTATTATTTAAGCCGTCCCGCACCTGCCGATAGCTAATTGTGAGCGCTCTGACAATGAGCGGAAACGTTCCCAACAAGAGTTCATTTATTCGGATCAACGTTGGCATTAATCTTTAGTGGCTAGCTTAGGTTATATGTTGACTGGACGGTCTCTACAGCTTCTTTAGTCGCAACTTGGCTCGATATACATTTTATTCTTGTGTTATTGTGACAATGGTCGTTTCATATTTTATTATGAACTCCAAATCAATTTCAGATGCGGTGTTACAATTAAAACACTACAGTGTGATGCTCGTGAAGCTAGCAAGACTTACTCGTTACACGTTGTTTTTTTATTTTATAACGCAAATAGAGACGTTTCGATATGTATTGAGACTGGGACTGGGGTCTACAGTACGAATCGTGACGTCATTGGTTTTCCCTCCTTTGGTGGGACTGTTTTTGGTACGTGATGTCATGTATTGTCACGGAAGAAATTTTTCGGCAATGTTCCGTGTTGATCTTAAAGCTTGGTAAACATTAGGGCTACATAAGCGGGGGTAGGCGGGGCAAACAAGGGTCCTTTCCCCTGTGACGTCTAGTTTTATGACGAATAGTCATAATCCTGCTTAAGATTGGGCAAAAACCATGATCCTCGGGCATTATCCCAGCTGTTTATCGTTGTGCGAAAATATTGGGTCACCGGTTGTCGCTGGTGTGGTCCGGTCGGTGTGAGAGTGACTTGTTGATAGAGGGACGATTAATCAAAAGGCTCGGTAGCCGGGTGACTTCGGTAGGTACGACTGCTGGCAACGATACACGTGTAGAAGTACGTAGCTGCGGCGGTATCGTCGTGAACGACATCGATTCTTGGGTTGGCACCTCGTGAGGCTGGCGGTGATCGATCGTTTTAGGGTTACCGCAAACACACGGGACACGCTCCGCTTCAATTCCCGTCGGGGCTCCGCGGAGACAGTGATCTTGACGGCCTTTGATACCGCTTCATGAATGTGTAAAGTAGCTGGTCCCAGGTTTCTCAAGATTCCAGGCTGACTCCGGGTAGTCCGGAGACGTTGGGGTAGCAATGCTGCTGGTCCAACCGATAGAGGGGAACAACTCCTAACCGCCCCGCTAGGCCCCAAGCCTGTCGCGTTATCAGGAAACAATGGTTGTTTTGGCTGGGCTCTCTCCCGCTCGGCTTTGATCGGCCGCTGTCAGGCTAAGTTTGTCTTACCTGGGAGCTTCCTTTGAACGATCATCCTGCATCGAAATTCTCTCTCCTAATGGAGTATTCCGCTTAGTTCCTTGTCGGCCCATGCATTATCAGAATCTTATTATCGTGTTACCGTGATCATGACTCAAGTTCCGCCTCTGCCAACTAGTAACTTCATAACAACATTCATCGGTAATCGTCTGCCTAACATTGTGAAGTGTCACATACAGGGTGTCTCCAAATTTCTTCAACATCCAGAGAGTGGAGATTCTTGAGATCATTTGAAGCAACATTTTCCTTTGCAAAAATGGCATCCGTGGTTTTGTTAAGGAGTTATTAACAAAAACTACGGACCAATCAGAGCGCGACCTAGACGCGTGTTGGCACAGCCGGCCAATTAACAGTTGGCGCGCCGGGCCGACTCTGATTGGTCTGTATTTTTCATTAATAACTCCATAACAAAGCCGCGGACACCGTTTTCGCTTAGGAAAATATTGCTTCAAATGGACTCGAAAACCTCCAATTTCCAAATGTTAAAGCAGTTTTGAGACACCCTGTATATTGTGCACTATTCCTGGATCTACTACCGCTAATGTCCAAGGTAGAACAGAACGGCATCACAAATCATTTTCTGGATATCATATGAAGTCTTTCAATTTCTCGTTCTACAATTTTTCAACATTCCTGAATTCGGTTTCTTGATCGGGAAGCAACGCACCAGTCTCTTGTAGTAGAACAAATTATTGTTTGATCCCCAAGAGCATCTTTTCGATTGAAACAAAGAGAATGGAGTCGTGAAATTGACTGATTCGAATCGAAGACGAGCCGCCTTGTCGTGCGATTCTCTCAGACGTGGTTAAAAAGATCGCTCTTTTATAAGCTCCTTAGAAGCGGAATATAAAATATTTTTTCGAAAAACACATCGTCAGAGGTTATTTTCTCTTTGCACGTCTTACACGAGTGAAGCGTTATTTACTGTACGCTCGAGCTTCTTTTTAACATCGAAACGGTTCTCCGCGCTGTTGCTCGAGAATATTCATACGCCTGTGGAAAAATAACAGATTGGCGAGGCGTATAGGAGCTCGCATTGGAAAATCTCTGCGCGCGTTCAGCCTTCATCGTTGGGAAATTTGAAAAGATTCGCGATACAGATTTACCGGGGGGAAATCGCTTTATTTCTAATATCGAAAATCCGAGGGAAATATTAAAATGTTGTCTAAGTAACAGAACGCGGAAAGGTTTATGCGTTGAACTTCTCAGCATGAAACGAAACCTCAACCTTTCAGCAAGATGACGAGTTCATTGGACGTTCGAGTCAATTTTTCTTTTTTTGAAAAAGAAAAAGTTCTTTCCAATTTTCACCGTGGGAAATACATTATTTATATGTATATTAATTATGATGTACTGTAAAAATAACCGTAAAAGAGAAGATCAGAATAATGTGTTAGTAGGCCCAGTTGGCCATGATCGTGAGCTCACCTGCAGAAAAAGAGGATATTTCTAACTATTCGCTTACCAATATTGAAACCAAGGCCTAACAAACTGCAAATCATGGAGCTGCTTGGAGAGATAAACTCAATCTTATCATTCTCATAAAGCAACACGCGATAGTCACTTTTAATGCTTGGTAGGTTTCGATTTACGTTACATACAATGGTTTCCTAGGGAAATGTTCTTCACGCGGGATGTGTTCGTTTTCGAAAATAGATGGTTTCACGCTCGATAAACCATGAAGAGCCATCGCCAGAAATGATTCCTCGCAAGTTGTAATGAAGAAAATCACCGGAAGAGCTGTTCGATGAGTCACGACCCACATAATTTCTCCATCATCGATTATTTCCAAAGGACGACGTCGGCCGGGGATGTGCCTAAGGCTCGCTACCATGCAGAGCCTTGCGGTACCCCATAAATCATCGTGACACGCGCATAAACGTTTCCTAACGTCCGAGCCCGGTAAACGAAATAATTTGATAACTAATGGCCGTTGGATTGCTGGTGCGGGCGCGCGATCTGCGTGAACTGGCAGACCGAGAATACCCAGAGAATTTTCGCTCGGGGAACCAGGCAAAGGATGTACCGAGGAACGGATAGATCCATCAATCTGAAATGGCGCATTGCGAATTCGGTTTGCCATCCAGGGGTAAGGATGACTGATGGAGATCGGCACGGAGACGCTAATGACGCGGATTCGCAGCTCGATGACTGACAAAACATACCTCGTTAATGGATACCGCGTTACCGGTGCCGGACACTCGCCTGCCACAAGAAACCGCTTCTCTACGCTGCTACGGACAGATTGGCAGGACTCTCCATTGCCAGATCGCCCGATATTGTGAGCGATGTTCTCGTGTATCCTCCATAATAGCTGCGCGTGTATGTTTGCGGATAAGCTCCAACCAACTCAGAGTTTTGAGCATATAATTCCATCGCGTCTTGCCAGTTTTTCCGAAAGCTCTTCCGTACTGTCAATAGTAGCAAAAAACTTCATCAATTTCTCTGAATGGATCTGCACACTGTCGCCCAAGAGCAAAAAACATTGATAAGTTACTTCATCCTGGGATGGCTAGAGCTGACTCCATTTAATCCATCCTTGTTAAATTATAATTTACTGTCAGCTGGTTTAAACAATTAGCTACTTCTATCAAGCTCAACGAGAGGATTAACGTCGATCCCGAAGGATTGTGTTCCAAACTATGCAGAAGAAAATTGCTGCTCGCTTTAAACTGATAGCTACGAGCACAAAGAGACCATGGAAACCGTATCAAGTGAAGCACAGTCGCTTAACTCGAAGTTACGGTGTACCACGTAACGATTTTTAAACTGGACGCAACTTCGTTATTCCCGACTTCCAACTTCATCGTGCAGGGTCAGGTGATGGAACGGAGCTTGCGCCTCGAGTGGCCCAATAGCAGCGATAATAGGTGTCATAGCCGACCTAATCGTCGTCATCCACTTCCCGAGGCGAGTTGGTCATAAATATAGAGCGGCAAGAAGCACAGGAAAAATAAGAAGCGGTTCGTTAGCGGCCGATCACCGGGTGTAACGCGCAGTTATACGCCGTGCTCGTTACCTGATGGTTTAAGGTAACCATGGAACGTCAAAGGGCGCCGGTTTATTTAACGTCAAACTAACCGGCATGCCGCGCTAGAAGCGTTTCCACGGCGGCGCGGGCTCTCGACGCAGACCGGCTATGATACTTTCGTTGCTCGTCCGAACCTGACAATTAACGCGGTTGCAAACGCGCTACGCGGCGCGGTGCGGTTAACTAACGTGGAAACAGATTACGATGTATTTTTAACCCGTGGCTCACTCCCTCTGGCCCGGCCGGCTATCGGGTTTCGCAGGAGAAACGGTCGTTGGACCCGAGAGCTTCGTCCGAACCGCAAGATCACATGGAAACAATTTCATTACAGGGACACAGTGTGCATTGCGATGGCGGCACGCGCGCGGAATAATGCGGCCGCGCCGAATTTTACAGCGGCGCGCAACATGCCGGTGATTTATTAAGTCTCGGCCGTCACGCGCATACCAGTTGCATTTTAATTATTCCGCGGCACGCATTAAAAAAATTCCCACCACCCCACAGCCCGATTCGCCCGTGTCCCACAGTGAATAACGGACGATCGTTACCGCGGACCGAAACTTTTGCGTCCCATGAATCTCCCGAGGCCCCGGCCAAATCGTTAATCCCTCCCACGCGTGTCTCATTGCCGCTGAGAATTACATTTTTCCCCGACCTCTGTTTAGCCGACGAAATGTGTCATCCCGCCTGGAGGAACCGTTGAAATCGTTTGTTACCCCGTCCGCGGTCCGTTGAATCGTTGTGCTGGTTCATTGGATTTTTTTTTGTGTCACTGTCGTGTTCGATACTCGTGGCTGATCTTTCACGAAATTATTGACTTAATCAGACCATGGTTTTTTATTCGGTTGATGCTGAAATTGTAGAATATATCTATTCTAGTGAAATAAATTGACTGGAGAGAATAAAGTACTCTGTAATAGTTTCTCTAAATGATTGTACGAAATTATGCAATCCAATTGAAATTTTTACGAGATTTTTAAATGTAAAGTAAAATTTTTTTCTTTGGACCATGATTTAATTTGTTTATCAGGGAGAATAAAAAATGAATGGTTCTTTGTCTTAGTTGCTTTACAGAAGATCAAATAAATTGTGCCCGCTATTATCATACAAGAAAACGGTCTACAGAGAATCACAAGAATTCTTTGGACCCCTGCCCATGAAGATAGGCGTTTCATTTACATCGAACGTAACCGGAGTATTTTTCTCTTCCAAAGCTTTTGAAAGTTTCCCCCCAGTAATTGAACCTACTTGAATTGCTTAGAACTGAGAGACACACTGGGAACCCTGGGTTATTTTACGTCAGCCGACAATCCCTTCCTGATTTCCTACCGGTTGACTTGCAAGTGGGACAGACGTGAGGTGACTGGAGAACGCTGACTAAACGTTTGCAGCCGTAGGTATTTCTAATAAAACAATCTGCCCGATAAAACTACACGACTCGCTGTCATAGGGAACGAGAAACGTGTCGAATTTCCAAGGAAAATAGGGACAACATTTAATTACTGGCTTGATCCACTTACGAAATAAAGTCTGTTGGACAGAATGTAAGTTAAGTTTATGTAGGCAATGTAAACAAGTTCTTGCTAAGACATAAATTTATCAAAATTATAACGATTCATGAATCCTTCGATCCTTTCCTTAAATATGTTCTTTCCTAATACTAGCTGCCTCAAAGAGGCTGCACACAAGATGGTGTACAGAAACAAATGCTCATAAAAAAATCCACAAATCCTTGTGTCATTTTCCTAATTATTTCCTGCGTGTATCACCTCGCCATTAGCACTTCCTCTAATTCAGGGTTGCCCGAAGACGTCTCCCGCGTCTCCTCCTTCGATTCATCTGTGCTCGCAGCGTCTGAATGGTTCGTGACCGTAGGTTTTCTCTAATACCGGGCCTCTCACGCATCCAGTATGAAATTTTAATATACCGAGATTGCGGATCGCGTTTCAAATTTCCGAGTACATTCAGCGGCCGGTGAAACGTAGCTGAGGGATGGTAGAATGTAGGTCTTCCCGCGGACAAAAGGGGAGACGGCACAAACGATCTCTCGCGGCCTCGGCCGATTCGGGACGCGGCTTTTGAATCAATTCGTATTCATTTACCGGCAGCGCGCGGCGCTGCTAACGGTGAAAAATCGTTCTTAACTTTTCCCCGGCAACGTCCTGCTTGGCGGGCAATGAAAAGTACTCGTTACCGAGCACCACGCCGCGAAAACCAAACCGGCCCCTCCCGAGAAGTGTGGATGCGGTAGATGGAACCTTCGAATGATTTATCGTCCGCGACACTCGCCCCGTTCCTTCGGTAAAAATAGCTTCGAGTTTCTCGCGGGGTTGCAGGGCAACGGGGCTGGCTGGGTGGAGTAAATGTCTCCGCGATGGTCTACGGAGAGTTGAATTTGTAGTCGGCGAAATTCTGCCTCGTCACTAAACCGCGTACATTTCCCGGCGTTCGCTTTTTTAGGAGTTGTGGTTCTAATGGGAATCGCAGCTTCTAATAGCTGTGCAAACGCTCACCCCATTCCGCAACTACGGTTTCAGTACTCGAAACGCGTCGACCGTCGGGTTTGACTCGTACGAAGAAAGTGGAAGATTATAATGCACGATTTCAGCAGTATCAAGAATTAATAGCGGTTGACCATCCCTGATTTTTTTTTGATAGGTAACTACGAAATGATAAATTGCAAACTTTCTGTAAAGTGTAAATGTAGTTTACAATTTTATGTTCCAATTTTCTGAAGTGAATATGTTGGAAAATTACGGAGTTACTCGCTTGTTTTCACACGTCACTTCCTGAAAAATCGATTGCCGGCCGCGATTATTGCGACGTACTCGAACACGTGAAGTGAAAAATTCGGGTTGATTTGCCGACGGAAATATATTATCGAAAATGTAGAACATGAATTTTCGGAATTTTCGATTGTTACGGAAATGACAGCAGTTTGAAATGGAAAGGGTTGTGAAAATTCAGGTGACTGGGATTTGGAAAAACTCGTATACTACATTCTATGTTAAAGAATACGTAGAATATTTTTTCCGAATGTGAACTAAATAGGACGCGTAATTATTTATATTTTACACTTGAAACTAAGGTAAGATGGGTTAGGTTAACAACAGGTAAATGAGCGTGTTCAAGTCTTCTCGATTTTTAGTACAGTATGTGCGTCTATAAGTGTGCCGAATAATTTATAAAAATATTGTTATGGTTTGTAAAATAATTAATAAATAAATACTAAATGGAGAATTGAAATATAAAGTATTTAGTCGATGATGGAAACTTTATAGAGCGTCTAAAAAGGGGGTGAATTTTGCAAGTTCGTAGAAATTTCGAAACATATTGATTCGGTACTATTAGTTACGTATCGATAGCATAATGGATGATACGCATTTTATTTGATCCGATTCCTGTAATTCGATCACTCATCGTTATCCTTCTGTTTCCTTTGTTTCAGGTGAGTAATTCAGCCGTTAACCCTGGTTGCGTTGGAAATCGCTTTTATGCGGTGAGTTGACCAGCCGTGATGGAATTGGGTACAATTAATGGAAATTTCTTTCTGACCAGTCGACGTTGGTGCTCTCTCTGCACTTCAAAGTTTTTATTCAGATATTCAGAAAACATTTATCGAGCCTGTCATTAATACATTGCCAATACTCTCTCTCCCTCAAAAGTCAAATAAAGGAAGACAAAAATAAATAGAGGAAAGTCATTTTGTCTTGATTTAAATTGTCTAATTAATTCCAAATAATTTTGTAAATTAAAATTCGGAGACTCGAGACATTATCCAATAATAAATGCATTTTCATCTCGTTACATTCAAGTGAGAGCATTACATTCTAGCCACAATAATTCAGTCTAAAGTGTATAACAGTGATTAATTCAAATATTCGAGGATTTACATGTACTATATAAGAAACACTATTTACGAACAGAATTCTCATTTCTACGGTTACTAACACAAATTAGGAGGCAGTAGAGAGGTCCTGTCAATTCATCCTGAATGGGTGAAGTACATTAGGCACCGTTCAATTTAACACAACACAGAATTCCAAGCCTTTGGGCCAAGCATTTGGTTTAATTGCAGTCGACGAATCGAGCGGGCCTAGAAGGAGCGATCGAATGGAGCCGCATCCCCTTTTGTCTAACGTATTCAATGAAATAAAAAGTTGCGAATGGTTGCTCAATAGCAGCCGGTCATGCGACGGACGTCTCGGGAGGGTAGTAATTTGCGGCGGTACGATCAAACAAGTAAAAGAGAAAGAACATAAGAGAAAGAGAGGGAGAGACTAGTAGCAGCCGTAGAAAGAATGGGGTAGAACGGGGTGAAAAAAGAAGGGAGAAGGGAACGGTCAGACAGGCGGGGGTAGAAAAAAAAGCGTGGAGTAGACATCGTGAACCGATCGTCCGTGAAGCTGGTTCGGCGAGTAGAAAAATTGTGTGATACGCGTCTGCAGGAGGGTTGGACCCACCTACTGCGAATAAGCTGGGGTTGATACCGAAAACCGTCGATTCACACTCAACAGTAAGGTTAGAAGGGACGACGAGAAAGAAGAGACTGGGTTACAGTCTTGGGGTATGGTGGGAAAAGAGAGACGGAGGGGTTGAGAGTGAGAGCGCCAGGGAGAGGTTTGAGGCAGATGTAAGAGAAGGATTATCTTGCGTCGGGGCTTCGAATCTGATAGTGACTGTTCCGGAGGGTGTTTTCAAAGGTCGGCGCGGGGTTAAGCGGGGTGAAGAGGTATGCTTTTAAGGTATTGGCCCCCAACGGGAAGCGAGCCGAGCGAAGAAGACCGCGGCAAACCACGTTCACAAACACCCTGACGTATTATAGGCGTAAAATGGAAGTTCCGTGGCAAATCCGTGACGCTACTTACCTCGAGAAACGCTTCTGACCTTATCGACCGGGTCGTTAGAAATCGCCGGCTGTTGGGAGCCCGTTCCGATGCGCCGATGCTATCCTCACACTGTTTCTGATCGGTTCCTGTCATCCATCGTCGCAAAATCATCATATTAAATCGTGTACAATCTTACTGAACTTTGAAAAACAAAATTGTATCATATACTAAATAATTGTATCATATCGAAAATATTCAAGTATTTACAAATCACTTTCTCTTCCTGCACGATCACTAGACTCATCAACAGGCATTCATTTTCTCAACATTACAAATAGCTTCTTTCAGCGATCTGTAACGCGAGAAACGTGCGCTCTCCGGACTTGGGGATTGTTCAGTCTTAAATAGGTCTCACTGTTTCTGCCTTTTAGTGAACCGACGTAGCTTCCGGGGACCGGCATTAGCCATTTCTCCTACTACTTAGAACTTTGATACACGTTCTACTTGATTGAGAGAAATATTCTTAGTATTTAAAGAGAACCTAGTATACACAGGATTAATTAATACGTTTCTATGTAATGTTTACAAATTTGCAAAGGTTGGTAGGAGTGCTTCATGAAACCTCTGACAAAATGTTTCGTTTATTTTTAGCGTTCGAAATCCATCGCGATTTTCCTCTCTATAAAACGGCACGGACAGTCGAGGATTTGCATAAAGATCGTCGGTCTATTCATAGCAGTTCGTAGGATTTTTACGAGGCCAATTTGTGGCACGTTCAATTAACTTAAATTATCCTGGGCCACGCTGTGTTTCTTATCGTCGGGAGAGATTTCGAAATTTACGTCTCTCGGGTGTCGGCTTTTCCGATAGTATCGAGAGAGAGAGAGAGGGAAAGGAAGAGGGAAAGAGGGAGAGAGAGAGCTCTCTTGCTTTTCATAAAATCCAGGGGCTAGCACAGCAGCGCACAGTTGCAGTTGATCGATCGTGTTCCGTGTAGCTCGCGTTACTTCCTCCCCGTTTCCTTGATCTTTGATCTTCGGTGCCTCCCGCTCGGTCTCTGGCCACGTGATTGCGTCCCAGCAGGTTGTCGTTCGCAAAAAAAATTGACAATGCGATTATCCGCGTAACGAGGTGTATCGTCGGCAGACAGAGCGAAGCCGATGCTTCTCTCGGAAACTAACGGCGGCGTTTCCCCTCGGGGGGCCTCATCCCTAAGTCGCCGGGACCTTCAATCGTTATCGAATCTTCGGGAATTACACAACACAGTTGATCAGGAAATACACGCCGGCGATTCCCCGTTCCATAACTCGATTAGCTCCAGTAATTAACGCGGCAAAGTTACAAAATAACGTTACAGCTGTCCGTCGGGCATCGACGGGCAAAAATCTGATCCTGCGAGCACAAATACATTATCTCCAACGAGATTACCCCCAGCATAGTATACTCCGAAAGTACCATGCTTGGTAAGCTTCTTTCTTGTCGATCCTAATACGATTTGTGATCATGTTTCTTAGAGACACCCACTTTCTTGGAACATAATATTTTAATCTTAGTGTTCGTTCATATTGAACGATCTTGATAATTCTGGAAATAAAACAGCATTCATGAACAAATGACGATGTTAATAAGCATGAATGTTGCAGTAAGAATTTTTGGAACAATGCAATGTACGTAATTTTTTTCAAAAATGTTCTTACACGATTGAACTTGCAAATGCAAACTACGTATATAAAACAAAAGTTTTTCTTTCTACACCCTCTGGTTCCCGAGATACTTGAGAAAGATCCTCAAGGTTTGTTTTTCCCCCTTCATTATGAACGATCACTTTCAAAACAATGTGTGCGTATTAATTCTGTCTTCAAAACCGATCTGTACTACAAATTTCACTCATCTTCTCACACAGAAACTACCCCAATTTCGCAGAATGTTTACGTTCGATAACTTGTCAAACAGTTCCATCCACCGCAACAGCCTGTTTCTACAGCCCATATCATCAGTTCGGAGCATGTAGCATCTAGAGTTTGAATTGTCAAGGATACTGACAGACAAATCACAACAAAGTATTCCACTTTGCCCGAGCCTCCATTGTCTCTAAAGTTCGTCCGGCATGTTGCCGTTTCGTGTTCACGAAACTCAAGCTAGAGAAGAGCACGAGCGAGACAAAAAGTGTGTGTGTTTGTGTGTGTGTGTAAGAGAGAGGGAGAAGAGAATAGAATAGAAGGAGAGACTTGGTCGGTGAAATCTTCTGCCCGACGAAACGGTTCCGAAATCAGGGCCTCGGTGCCGGAAACGATGGCGGCAGGTGTTGCTCGCCAGCCAAGATGATGAAAGATGACGCGCCGTCACCTTGGCTGAAGATCCTTCTGACTGGTGGTTTCCATCGACCCTGTCAGTTCGAGCATGAAATTACCAGCGAGAGAGGTACAAGAGCGTCGCGGAACGCCCGGTGTGTCTACGGGAGGATGGGGTAGAAGTGGGGAGGTTGAACGTCGATGAACGGAGACACAGTGGGGGTGAGACGGAGGTTGAATCTTGCCCCGGTGTATAGGATGAAGAGGGAAAGACAAGCGAAGCGTCGAGAACGCGAAGAACGGAGGCAAACGGGGACGAAAGCTGGCGGGGATGGGAGGATCAATTATTGTCATTCCAGGCTGTAGTCGCTGGATCCTGATGGCTGGTTTCGTGTTGTGTGTTACTCCGCGCCAGTTACACGACAATCCGTTACCGAAACCAACCTCGGCCCTCTCAACCTCTTCTCGACCGTTGTTCCCAACGTTGCTGACCCGCGGGCGACCTCCGCATACCGGCGTATCACGGCCCGGTAATTTGTCACGAATAACGCTTATTAGACAATTCAACTGTTGTCGCGCCCCGGTCATTTATCGACGCGTCCACGATACCGTGAATTTCATTAAGATCACCGGACGGAGATTGCTAGCCGGCGACTATTCGTCGGTCTCTGGTATGTGCTGATCGCCAACCTGGCCTCCCGTGGTACGCTCCTCGATCGTCCCGTTGCTCGATCATCGCGAATAATTAATCTGGAATGCCTGACGCAACGGCTGAACCCCAGCCGTTACCTTTGTGTCCGTTCTTGCGAAGCTGATCGGGGCTCTTGCACCTGCTGCTGACGATACCAACCCTCTGCTCGACGGCAATAGGGGAACTTTGATTTTGGAACCTGGTTCTTCTGTGTCTTGAAGTATACCATAGTTTTGGGACCTATGTGAAAGGCAGCTCCAAAAACACATCGAAAACATCATGTAGCCTATACATGAGTGAAGACGACAATCTTGAAGTATACGTTGTTGTTTTCACTCACGTATGGGCTACAAGATGTCTTTGACTCCATTTCGGGGCTGCCTTTTATTCAGGTCCCACAACTATTCTTGTCTTGAAGAATCAAGGAAGGTAACTTATATCAAATTGATAGAAGCTTATCTTAAAAAATACTAGCGTAATTTGAAATTTCAAATTTGAAACCTGTTTCATCCCTCGCGTCTTTGTACAAGCAGTTAGGAAAATTATGTTTGCCTCTCAGGATGAAGCGGGTTGGATTCCTGGAGTTTCAGTTCTTAGGATTATCAATCGAATCCGATTTTCTGAAAGACGAAACCATTTGCGACTAGATTACCCTGATTTATAGCATGCGTGATTATTAAGCTCATTCATCGGGGGAGTTAACGTCCGGGTAACCGGTGATCTGATCTCGCGTGTCGATCATTGACTCTGGTGTCTTCGGCTTGGAATCCACGATCACGCGATTCAGCGATAATGCTAAGCTTAAGTATACGGTCGTCCAGAATCATGGATGTATCCTCCGGCACAGTTTAACGAGTCGCACCATTGCATCGGCAAGACACCTCGACGGTCTCAACGAGGCAATGAATGCCTGTCGGCGATAATTGCGCTGCTTTTGCGAAAACACGTGCGAAATCGTCGGCCAAAGTGTTTTTATTGCTGTTCGGTTGACTGTTAATCTCGTTGGAACGACTTGCATATCATGATTATAGCTCTCGCCCTAATACTCTTTTACTGCTTAATTTTGATGGGAAAGCACCGTTAATGCTGATCAATATTGACACCGTTAGGGTTCTTTTATTTATATAATGATTTAATGATAAATTGCCAACAAAATTGTAGTTTACTCATATAAATTTACGAGTGTGTCCAAATTTCACTGTCTTTGTATCACAATCAACGCATAATTTGAAAAATTGCAAGATAAATGTTGAAAAAATTGTGCTTTCACTGTTAGTTTTTTTCAATTGTAAATTGTACTTCATCGTTCCCTAGTATTTTCTATCGTTAAACCGAATTAATTTTCGCTGTGTCATCCGTTTATGAAAGCTGATTGGTCGGCGTTTACTATTTTCCTTCTATGGTTTCGTCAACGGAAATCCAATTAAAATGAACAAAAATTTATAATCTAGAAACGAAAATTGAAAAACGTCTATTCGACGTGAAAGAAACAAAATTAAACAAAATTTTGGTTGTCAGGTGAGTGACGTGTCCCCGACGAATTGATTTCCATGAAAATGAACATGAACTCGTTTCGAAAATAGAGGCCGACCTGAAACTCGACATCACTGAATTTCATAATTTTAACGGGGTCTTAGAACGAGCGGAATTATATTCCGGGGAACGAGCATGCATTTTCGAAGAATATCACAGCGCGGTGCACGGTGGAAAAACTTGGCACGGATCGCAGTTGGTCCGAGCCGCGAGATGTTCGCGTTACGATAATTCGGAATCTCGGCGAAATTGCGCGGGTTCGTAACAAAAGGGAGAACTGTTCGAAGATGGTAACGAGTGGAGAAAGACTGAACGGTCCCGCGATAATTTCGAGTGCGAACACGATTTTCCCGTGTGGCAACGGCCGGAGTCCTTGATTTTGCGATAAAGTTATTACTCGGCAGAATTTAAATATGCAACGTGTCCGACGGGGCTTGCAAAAAGAACAATGCACGTGCCGGGGCGCGCTCTGTTCTACGACACTGCGATTCCGTGGAGGGAAAATTTTATTTCGCGGGCGCCGCTTCGTAACAGCTTGCACAAAACTGTCGGTGATATACGAGCTCGTGCAGCTACCTGGAACGGGGCCATCCACATTAAAAATACACAGCAACGCCAAAATTGATGGACGAGCGGTAGCTGTGTAATTATTATTATAAATCATCGCGACCGGTCCGGTCACCGGCTCCGGTCCCGGCAACTTGCATTGTCCTATTCGCTTGTGACATTTTATAATTTATAAAATAACGAGTGCGGAAGGACACACGCAGGATCCGGGTGGAGGGTCCGCGTACACCGACATTAATATCTCGCGTGATCGAATCGCAACGCGCCACGGGGAAAACGCTGCGAACGATAGTCCCCGGGCCGATCTAAAAACGCGGAACTAATTAATAAAATCGCGATACTTGGCCGGTGTTCATAAATCACGGGAAAATGTGGCACGGTCAGAGTTCGTTAGCGAACCGTAAAACGAAACATCAGTTGCATTTTATGCTTCCTCCGTCTCTTCCTCTGGGCATTTTTAATCCACCACACCTCCTGCCGCGTAACGTCGGTATAATTTAATGACTTGTACCGATGAAGGCATTAAACTAGACGTGTCATACTTAAACAAGCCGTAACCGGACGACAGTGTAAAAGGGAAAACGTTTACGCGAGCTTGCCGCTCGCGGTCCTAATCATTTCAAGATTAATATTACGAGATCTCGGTAAATACATTCGGGTTCCGTTTAAACAATATGTACTCAACTTAATTACATACTTCCGGTTGAATTGGGAAATATGTGTATGAGGAACTTGGAATTTTTAATCTGTTATTAAATGTGGCTTCTCTCTCTCTCTCTCTCTCTCGTTATCTAGACAATAGACTTTAAGGATTGGTTACCTTCTCGTGCACATTGGTACAGGAAGTAGAATCGGTCGGCCATGTCAGACATATCAGCTATATTCTACTGAATTAGTGAACCGAATCAAATTTTTCTCTTCTTTTATATTATATATTTTACAACTCGCTACAATCAATACTCGCATTAGTACTTGTGTTCATACTGGTAGCTACTTGCAGTTTGTCTTTAAAATTTTGTGTATGTTCTTCCTGAAAAATCCAAAAATAAATTCACGTTCTTTTAGAGGCATGTAAGTCCGACATCCTCGATATTATTGAATGTTGTAACAACAGCCATAGGCATAAAAGAACTCCATGGATTATAAACGAAAGGAACTTAATCTAGCTCCTATTGGAATTGAAAAAAAATTTTTTTTCATAAATCAGTCTGATAATAGTACTAACAACAAATGGAGGATACCATTGACATCGACGCGTACTTTCAAAATAATAGAGTCGCTGAATACCTATCAGTAGCCAAAGAAGTCTTGGAAAAAATAGAGGAGGTAAATCAATGCCGCATCAACAAGAAGTTCCGGTACTCGGGGAGAGTTTGGAATGATTTTCTGTCGGGGTAGGGTTTACAGAGGGAACGGTCGGCCAGCAGTTGTAGCCTGGTAAGCTCTCGAAGCTGCTATCGCGGCGGAAAGTCCGTGGCGCGTTCACTTTCAGCATTCCCTGATCTTAAACTGGAATTCCCATCGGAGCAGGCGGGGCCAGGGAGTGGATCAGGTGGACCTGGCACGACGATTCACCGTGATCGAGCTTTCTGTTCCGTTCGTCGATCCGAAAGATACATAGGTAGCAGTGCGAGCCACGGTTAGATCGTCGGAGGAGGACGTCGGTGTCCACGGGCACTGTAGGCGGAGCGGTCGAGGCGGAAGAAGGTGGGATTGGTCGAAGGAGGTGAGGAGAGGACGGCCAGTAGTCTGGTTCTCTCCTAATTTGACGCTTTCGATAAATTTAACAAGCTCGTCACGAAGGAAGGGCCCTGTATGTCCGGGCACGGTGCCAGACTCTTGGCGCGTCCGACGTGCGCACAACCGACACCATTACCTTCCCGTATTCCTGGCCGTGCCTGAGTCCCGAGGGACACGCCGGGTCACAGGCGTCCATTTGGTAATACGCTTCCTCTCCTACAACCTTTCCAACCCACCATTCCTGCGAACATTCTGTGACTCCTTCGCCCGTACCTCCGCATTGCCCGTTCCCAGACTGGCATCGTTAGGATGCTTTTGCTCGCGTCCCTGACCCTACCACCCTGCCCTCGTCCTTTTCTTCAACACGCTCCACCAGGCCCGTCCCACCACCTTATATCTTTCGATCCCCGGGAAAATTCGCCTTTAAGGCCAAGCTGCTGCGAATCGTATGGAAAACTTGACGACCCCCTTCCCTCTATCCTTTTATCGGTCACTACCACCTACACACATCCACCACACTCCCGGAAACCGGCCCTGGACAACGAAATCTTTTTCCCATGCAAAGTAACCCGCCGATCGACCAACTCCATCGTCGTTCCCACGGAATTTTGGTTCCCGAGCACGTGGACGATGATGCGCTCTGACCATCCAGCCAGCGGAATTGCTTCCGGCTGGATTAGAAGTTGATTTACCAGCTGTGGGGAACTCGGAGAAAATGTTTGACCATTTGCTGGCAAATTTTAGATTCACTGTATATAATACCTCAATCAGGTCAAATTTAGATTCTCAATATTCATTCGGAATTCAAATTTCCGTTTTCGAATCTAAGGCAAGGCAAACGAAAAAATTCAAAAAATCAACGAACTTCTGAAATATGTAGTGCATTATTAGCATGTATTATGCGAATATTTTGCTGCCTAAATTCACTATAGGGGGGGAATTCAACTCCTGATAATTCTATACTAACCTTTAAGAGATAGGGCGAAAGTTTTTAGACAATTCTTTTTAATGAGTACTATCGTAGTAGATTTATCAATTACTTATATAATTAGAATCGAACGATAGTACAATTTTCTAATACTTACCTACATGTATATTATTATATGTACCCAAACGTTCACCAACATTGAAAGCAATTGCACAAAATTTTATTCTGTCATCATACCTCTAGTAATTCTAGTAGTAGATAATAGAATATTTCTTATCACCGTATGTACATTATTTGGAAGATGGAGTATAATAGTTTAATATGCAACCGATTTTCTAAATGACAGAGTGTTAACAATGGGGCAGATATAGATCATATGTTTCATTAATACCTCTTCCGCCAGGCACTTCAGACGTCTGCACGGGGGCGAAGTCGGAAAAAGTTCTTAGAATTTCGAATTAGCTGGTTCAGTTTATTCGTAATTCCGCGGCGTCTATCTGGACTTAAATCTTTCTTTACGATTCCTTGGAGCGGAGTTTCAGCTTGCCTTTCCTTGGTCGCTAGAAGTTGCGGGTCCCGAAAAGCTTTCATTAATAAGATAGTGAAATTTCCGTGGACGAAGACTGTTCGAGAAAGTTCTGCTAGTTTTTCATTTCATACCTCGAATCCGTCGGGGGATTTGCAGGAGCGACGGGTAGTTTCTTCACCGCAGACATAAACAAAACGAAGGTAAACGGAAACGCTCAATATTTGTGAACTGTTCCGCGTTTTATTAAGGCTGAATCGGACCGGGGACCGTAAGACGCCTACCGGATTTTCCACGGTCCCTCTTTGCGAAAACTTCGTGGTCTCTCGAATTACCCAAGATGCAGTATGTTGATTACGATTATGTATCAATAACTATAACAAGCCCTGTAATAAAGGATGTAAAGAACTACCTCTAATTGAATTGCTCAATCAGATTCTATTGCAATTTTTCACTTTCTAACAGTGGGTTTACGGAACACTAAAATAGATTATTTTATGTTACTTTATGACATTTTTTATAATATATTCTAAAAACAATAAATTTGTTAAAGAATTTTTAATGGATTACATATATTAAAGGAAATGATTAGTATTGCTTCAGAAAATTTGTGTCTATTCTCTGAATATTAATTAACAATCATATCAAATACGGAGTTACAATACTCAGTACTTTTCGTTTAGAAAACATCGTTTACTTTTCATTTTGAAAGAACACTTATAGTCCCCTCTAGTGAAACTATTTTAGCTGAAGCAATAAAATTTTTATCGTGTCATCTCAAAAACGGAAATCACGTCGGAACATCTCAATTAAACAGAACCGGTATTAATGCCCACACAAACTCGAGCAGTTCAGTCTCATATCAAATTAAAGATTCAGAAAACATCCCCTTAAAATATAAAATTTTAACAATTCTTTTCTACAACTCATACTTCAACATTTACTAAGGGATCGTGCTCGTCTCAACATTAAAATCCGGAGGAATGGAGTAGGCGATAGGCAAGGGTAAAAATATAAAATTTTAACAAACGTTCCTGGCGATCGAGTGCGAAATTTCGCGAGTTCGCGAGATTCACGGTCCTCCTTCTTTTTTCCGGTGCCGTTCCGAGAGCAGTTCTTCGTAGCAGATAAATTGCCCGATAACTTTTATCCCGGTCACGCCACCGTCGTCCGAGAACTTCCAGAGGGGAAGATTCGGGTGGAAGGAGGCTAAAGGGGCCTGGTGGAGTTTGAGGATCGTCTGATAGCCAGCTGGTGCTGCTCCTATATGCACGGTGTTTGCTAGCGGCGTGGGCCGTCTGTCGGAGTTCATTTCATCGGAACTTAATAAACGTTTTATACTCCGGAAGACGGCCTTCATAAGATATTCCCGACGAGCTTCCAGAAACGATATTGTCGTTCCTTTACGCGTGGTTTAAATTTCGTCTTCGGCCGGAAGTTATATATATATATATATATACACACATACATATTCACATACAGTCAGAAAGAGAGAACGATAGAACGAGAAAGAAAGAGATATGAAGAAGGAGCGAAGAGTGCGGACGGTTGAAGGTGGCAAACTACGAATTTCGCAGGACCGTCCAATTTTGAAGAAACGAGGCGAGGAGAGAGCGTACTCAGAGCAAACGAGAGGAGTGTAAGGAGCAAGATTGGAGCGGGAAGGAGAGGCTGCGGGGCGTGTGGGAGGGTAGCAGGCTGGCAGAAGGAGGGAAAGAGTGCCTGTCAATCGTCGAGAAGGTGCGCAGCCGAGGCAATTTCACAGGGGTGGAAAATCAGGGCGATTCTTGAAGTCAGTAAATTTTCTCTGTCCTTCTCCGGAGAACGTTGCTGATCTCTTTCGTTTGGACCCGGCTCGAGGATGTATACGTTCCTCGAATAGGGAAACAGAGACGCTGGAACCAAGAGACAAGAACGCTGCTTGCTAGCACATAAGAAAGAGAGAGAAATAGAAAACGTGGAAAGAAGGTGCAGAAGGGAGCCGGGAGAAACGTACGTGGGCATAACCAGAGCAAAGTGAAAATTGCTGGAACCATTCGGTAGGATTGACCTTACGTGCCGCCCTATATCCTTGGGACTGTTCGCAATGGACTTGTATACATGTCCCACGTATCGCGCCATCCATGCAACGGTGTGCAAGCATCCATGTGGGAACAACGTTCACCGGTGTACATAAACATCTGGGATTTACCCGCTGCACGCTGCAAGTGCTTCTTAGGCCACTTCTTTCTTTCGCGCATTGCTTGGGATTCGTCTGTTCGAGAAATGCACGCAAGAGTGTCCACGATGATCTTACACTGAGCCCTGAACCTCCAGACAGCAACACTTTCTATGTCTGTGGCTTATTGTTGCTAGAAGCCTTAAGTGAGAAGTGCAACGAGCACGTCAACTGTTTACCTCAATTACTTGAATTGCTATCTACGATCGTGGTAGTAATTGTATTTCGAAGCCAGGATTAAGTACATTGCTGTGATCTACTGCGCTGATACATGTTTACTGCGTGGTAACGACTTTTGGCTGTTTGTACATCGTCAAGTTTATGGTGCATCGTTATTTACTGGCAGATCTATTATCATCAGATCATGCATATGTTATGCATTTCTGGCGAACATGAATAGATGAACATAAAGATACTGTTGTACTATTTTCAACTCACGTCTATGTAGTTCCTATATCTTTTAATTATACATATCTTGGATAAAAAAGCGCAGTTTAATTATCACTGTTTTTTGCTCTGCAGAAATTACGTTTTCTTCGGCTCGTATTTCGCAAAATTGGGTTAGAGAAACACGGTGATCCCAATGTGTAAATATGCACATATTCCTATGGTTTACCAAAGAAAGAAAATAAACGCATAAATATTCACGGTACAAATTATTGGTGCACGGTAGACGTTACTCTTACTGCACTAGAAATCCGTTTAAAGGTATAAATAACAAAACGAGGCGAGCACGAGAGATTGTCCGGTCCACGGATTACATAAAGGGAAACAGGAACAATGAAGCCGGGGCGCGTATGAAAAGAAAACCACGAGGAAACGGAGCATATACCCGGGATTATACCGGTTGCATCGAATATTCCATGAATACCGTAAAACCGTGAATTGGTTCTCCAATTGCAGACTTATCACCCCCTTGTCCGCGTGTCTATGGTTATACCCGTACTACGGTAGCAGCCTTCGGCTATATTGCGCCACACCGATTGCTCGACGCAGATGGAGGAGAGCTCGGGAGCCGATTGACCGATGTCCGACGTGGCCATTTGAAAATCTTCCTCGATGTTCACGGTAAACCCCTATGGGTTTCACTTTTCTACGCTGATCCTACTCCGTCGAAGACGTCGGAAATGCGTTCCGTCGAACGTTTCCTCTTTCTTCCGTCCGTGGAGAATACAATGTTTCAATCAGCCAAATGTCGCTTTTATCTCAATTTTGGAATTAGCTCCTTCAAATTTTCTGTTAAAATTTTTCCGAATATTTGAAAAAATAGATCCGACTATTTTTGGAAATTCACTTAATATTTAAACAAATCATTTCTTCTAATTCAGTGTCAATCTGATACCTTGGCTCCATACATTCTGGAAAGCAGTATACTAAAAACATTAATTTAATTCTGACAACTTGTACTTAATTCTTACTGTGCACGATTTTATATAATTTAAGAATTCCTGATGTGAGTTCTCGTGAATGGTTCGAATCTATTACACCAGAAAGACAATTGGGGATAGTTTATGTTTTTCTTTACAGTATTGGCACAGTGTTCGACCCAATCTCGTTCAGATTTGGAGTCACTTGAAGGTATACCTTTTTCGAATTTCTTGGGAAATCTGTGGAACCTTCTATGCAGATTTCTACCCACTGACATCGTGCTCGCTCCCGTTTCGAACTGCAGGGGTTGGCAGCGAACGCGAAGACAGTTGGGGTAGCTGTCGGAGCAGCTCCCGATGGTTTAATCTTCTCGGTTTTTTTTCGGGCAGCCAGGCAGAGGGACACGGGAACGATTCGAGTGGAAGCTGGGCGAACAAGAGTGGGCCGATGATGAAGAGGGAGGGTAACGGGTTGCAGAAGTACGTTCGAGGTCCGGCGAGCAAGGACGACAATAGGGGGTGTGGGCTGTTGGGGTGTGCGGAGGAGGGGGGAGACGGGGTGGGGGGAGGGGCGAGAGAAAGCGGTCGGAAAAGGAATTCGTTAGTGAAAACTGCTGCCCCGAGGATTGGGATGATCTTTTTACTTGAATTGTCGTCCGGATAAAGCGATGGAATGCGGTTACGCCGTGCTCTCGCTCCACAACCAACAAAAGGAATTCGATCGTTAGCTCGCCGCTCGGAATGAAACTGTTACCCGGCCACCGGGCGAACGTACGATGTACGCCTCGGCTTCCAGAGTTCCAGCTTACCACCACAAGATGCTTCCCTCTAGCCTTGAGATAATCTCTTCCCTCGCTCTTGGAATTTCCGATGATCGTTCTCGTTTTCGTGTCCAACTATGCTCTCGCCGTGGCTCCGCGCGCCGCTTCAAAACGGGAACGCGTGTTACTGAATCTTCGACGATCCCATTCTTCTCGTGCTTCCATTATACTGAACGCTTTGTGGCTCCATCATGTAATAATTTTGCTTCTTTCCGACTAGTTTAATATTTCACTGCCAGAGCACTCGATCGACAACTTTTTAAATTTGCAAGATGCTTCATGCTTGATACTACTAAATGACAAAAATTCGTAGAAGTTTCAAACTCAAGTGTATACAATTTTGGAGCTAGCTTTTTTGGAACTTGAAGGGTTGATTTACAAATGACAAATCTGAGTTAAGAATTATGTCATTTAATGAACTAATATATTACAGTAGCTTATCGGAGATGTTGAGAGTGGGAAAGATATTTAACACACAAAGGATTGAATTCGACGGTGTTCGTCGAATCCCGGGGGCCGGAAATTATTCAATAATGGCGACCGGCGATAAAGATAATTCGTCGGGGAACGGAATCGTTAAAACCTTCCACGCGTTTCCTCGGGTGAAATTACTCCCGTGAAAAATCGCCGACAAGGGGGAGAAAAGTTCTAAAAGGGGCAAAGAGCTCCATGAAATTAGTTCGAGCAAGTTTTCTCGCATTTGACTTTATAACGTTCAATAAAATGGTCAGGGCCCTTTACCTCGCAAATTTCCGCAGCGAGAGCGTTCAAGTTCTTTCACTGAAAAATAATACAGGTTGATAGGCGAGCGGGAGAGAGAGAGAGAGGCGCCTGGGGAGAGAGGGTGGCCGTCAGGAAAGGAGCTGGGCCAGAGTGATAAGAGCGAAATCGAACTCTCAAAGAGACCGATCGAACGGTAAAGCGTTCGGACAATGAGAGGGTAAATCGAGCCGAGTTGTCTAATGCATATTAATAAGGGCCCGAACGTCCGCAACACTCGGGCTTCAATTCAAGAACGCTGCTCGTTCGTTCCGCTCGCCTTTCCTAAGGAATTGTTACCACTTTCTTCTTCATCTGATACCGCTGTGACGGCCATAATTCCGCGCGATCAACTTCGTTCTTTTATTCAAACCGTTCCCACCGCAGGGGAAACGTAGTCGCCAGTATAATTAATTCCATGACTTTTCGCGGGATTAAATTCTATTGAATTACGCTAATACATTTTTCAGAAGCCACCGTACCTTCAAGTAGAAGCCACTCGTTTCTACGTTTTCCCCAAGCCCAAGAAAAATCTACTTATTATACATGTGCAAACTAAAAGGGGCCACCTAAATAA
This sequence comes from Lasioglossum zephyrum, assembly GCA_028455615.1. Classification (NCBI taxonomy): domain Eukaryota; kingdom Metazoa; phylum Arthropoda; class Insecta; order Hymenoptera; family Halictidae; genus Lasioglossum; species Lasioglossum zephyrum. The sequence continues at coordinate 2,543,988 of CM052332.1, forward strand.
ACACTTCGTCGTTATGATGTAGAAAATGTTTGTAGCACAATTTTAATAGCTTCAAAAAACGAATAATTTGCAAATCAATTTTGTTAGGCGATTTTCTTGTTCTCGGAACGTTTATTAGTACAAGCGGTAAGTTCGAATATCATTCTAGGATTTTACACCTTATCCATATAAAAAATGTCCTCCGAATGACACTTTTCGAGATTATTTCGTCGACGAATAGTCACGAACATTGTTTACTTCATAAAAACGACCGAGATATTTCCCTGGCTTTAAAGGATACGAATATTATTGTGCATTGCAGAGTGACGAAGAGTATTCGCTGGACGTTGAATAAAAGTTTGATTGGCCATCAATAAATACTTGGGAAATATTTTACAAGTTCCCAGCGAGGATTCTGCTGTACGAGTTACTATCCATGTAGTATGGGGCCAGTTTTTAGGAGTAGGGGTCTCCTATCAATGTCCGTATAACAGACGCGCCAGGTTTTTGTAATCGTTGAATTTATTGTTCAATCTCCGATACGGTTCTCGAAATATTGACTGTTCCGCCGATCTACCGTGCACAACGAAACCACTGTCGCGAGTAAGATACTCCAATTTCTGTGGCAAATATTTCTCGAAAATACGAGTCGATCGACACTCTGCGCGCAACAGCCCCAAGAGATCCATTTTTTGGCGTTTGTATCGCTGCCGGCTTTCATCTCGCTCGAACTTACAGTAACCACCCGCTCGTGCACACATACACACGAGCCACCGTCTATACGGTCAATTACACCGTTGCACGCTAACAGATATGTACCTACAGCGGTTTCCATTTGCCGTATTATGCACATGCGACTCTAAACACCATTAGTGTTAATACTACGCAATTAGCAGGCACATAACAAAAACAAATCTTGTCAACGAACTCGCAAATTGAGTTATCAGTGCTTCCTAACGACCCCGGTAATGTCTATACTGTTGGACTTAGTTGTTAGACCGGCTCACCGCAATCGCAACATTGTTAACCTTCTATTAATTGCGCGAAAATCTGCTCGTTGCTTAGTTCCGAAATCACGATGAATAGGGTTGTTAACAAAATCTTGTATGCAACCCTTTAATTATACAAACTTTATAACGTTTGTGTCTACAAGTAGACTTCATTAAACACAATTCATTGTTGCAAAGGGCTTCTGAACTTAGCTGAAACATGACCACAAGCTACAAGTTACTGTAACGTTTTGGTTGTCGCACGAAATTCTATCGCGTTTGAGAAAATGTGTAAAAATTTAGAACATTGCCATCCATTAGTAGAGCCAATTAAGCAGAGTTTATTGTTGAAAAGGGCTTCCAAATTTGCCCGAACGAAGCCACAGTCTACGAGTTGCTGCATTGGATGTGGCCCAAATTGCGTCGTACTTCAAAAAATGTGCAACACTAAGCAACACCTGCATTTCAGACCGCAACAATGCGCACACGGTGCCTCGAAACGAAACGGCGACACGAACATACAATCATTCCGACCTGGACAATCAAGGCTTCGAGCTTCAAAGTACTCTAGCAAAACATATCGATTTCGATTCAACGCTGAGCCGCTGTTAGTCACAGGAAAATAGTATGAAGGTTAAAATACTTTAAGTAAACTCGTTTAATCACTTACAGAAAGCGCCTGCACTCTTGTGAAATTTCCAAATCGAATTGGTCTGGTGAAAAATCGGGAAAGCGATCATTCGGGCCTGGCCAATCAAGACGCGGATCAAGCGGCGCTCTTGCGAAATTTTTAAATGAAATTCAGTATGGGAGGTGACGCGTTACGGGTATCCCCTCTCACGGCACGGTTACTTGGTACGTTCATTAGGAGAGGAAAATCCCTCGGCGAGATTCTCGTCAGAAAAAAAGGGAAGAAGGGGAACAGAGTGACTCGGCTCGAGTGGCTCGAAAAGCGGTCGACGAGGAGTAGGTAGTAAGTCGGCCAGGCTCCTCTAATGCATATTGATAAGGGCGGAGCGAAAACTCGTCGTTCATCATAGTCGAATCGAGTGAACGGTCGGTCTCTCGTCGGCTCTCCTCGTCCTCATCAACCTGCGGGACTGTGATTGACGAAAAAGGAAGGCGTCGGTGACGGACCACGCTTCTACGCCCCGATCCGCTCCGATCTGCTTCGTGTCTCTTACCGTGCTGGACAAAATGATAGCACGTGTGCTACCATTCACTTCTCGAACTTTGACAAAACTTCTGAATGAAATACACACTGTACAGTCTTAAGAATTCATCTTAAATTATTTCTTCCCATTAATGCTTTAAATATTTGACGTTCCTGGTCAGGTCTTTATTCTGGCCTCTCTACATGGCTTCCAGGAAAAGGTCAAAAGTATCCATAAGCAACACGTCGTAGCTTCAAGAGGCCGGGCATCGCATATTAGGACGCGGCAAAAGATGTAATCGTAGTCGCGGCGATAAATTAACGCGCGCGCATAAACACCTGGATTATATTAGGTGGAGAATATCGTGGGTGCGTTTATAGTGTCGCGGAATTACGACTGACATTGCGAGATTAAAATGGGCTACTGCGGCAATTTTGTGTGCGGGAATGAGCGTGCGGTATTAGCATAGAGAAGAGAGAACACCGTACGCCGCTACGAATAAAAGCTTATTTACGATTTCGCCGGAAAAAAGGAGGATGTTCAGTGTCTACGCGTTACGTGATTCTTACGGCTACTATGGATTTCTCTGTGATATGCTGCCGACACCTTGAATTAGCTGTCAACGGCTGAATGGCTCCTGGAATGATGCTTTTACAGAGCTGTTTCGTAATGAATCTGGGCGAAGCCATTAACGTCCTGCGAGCACATAGCCAAGATCATTTTGCAAAGGAATTTATTATGCCGTTTTATGGGTCGTTTATGTCGTCTTAGAAGATAGCACATGCAGCTGAACCTATTTCTATGCTTTACGAACATCTAGTAGATTTGGTCGTTTAATCGAGACTTGCGTTTTTCTGTCCACAGTCGTCTGACGTTTGACTACTCTTTCTACTGTGGTTTCTTTATCTACTCAGGTGTTCCTGGATAATTAATTCCTCGTAAACATGTAACCTGTTTCTTCATAAGTAGACTGCATAATAGATCTCTAAACGAAATAAAAGCAGGAGCTAAATGAAAATGTACTTCCACTCTCACCAGTATTAATGAATTGAGAATATTGAACTTTATTGTATTTCACTTACCTAATTTGTCAGGAACACACAAAATCCACAGTTAATTTATGGAAGTGATACATTCGCATTGTCGTTCTCGAATGGAAAGGGGTAGAGTAAATCCTCGATTTCATTTGTCGTCGTCATTTCCACAGATGCTAGCGTAGCTATCTGGCTGTGACCGTCATCGCGGTGAATCCTGGAGATAAATGTCCGGCGATTTATCGAGTCGATCGTGGAGAGCTTTCAGCCGGCCGTTAAAAGACAAGCGAAGTCGGCCAGACTCACGGGGAGCTGTAAATTGTCTCGGTAACCGAGCAAGTTAAATTCCCAGAGCTCCCCGAACTAGAAAGAACGATTTCACGCGAGAAAGTAAAAGGTGGCTAGGGCCTGAAAGACTGCGGGCGCGGGGAAGGCAGGGAAACTGGCAAAAAGAGAAGAAGCTCCGGCTTGGCGTTTCACATGGTAATCCTCTCATGAATATCCTCAAAGGACACGCTCTTCCCTCTCCTGGTGGCTCCGCTCTTCCATCTATATTCGCGCACGCCTTCGAGATCCGTAAGACGACGTCGCGACGTCTCCCGACGCGCTGTTGCGCGTCACGGTGACGCGCGCGCACGGAGAAAAGGGAGAGCGAGTGAGAGAGGAGAGAAGCGGGTAGGCGCGCGGGACCTCTCTCATTCGATTAGGTCGAAGCAAAAGCTTAGTTGCACGCTCGCCCCTTGAAGCCGAGTAATTTGATTAAAACTCCGATGATGCGAGTAGGTGTCGATGTCAAGAGGATCTGCCCGCGGGAACACCCACGGCTGTGACTCGCGACGAGTCGAGCCGAAGCCGAGCCGAAGCCGTATAGAGAACTTCTTTCGCCTCATCTACATTCCGAGCTCGTTCCTCGAGTGGCCGCGGTGCACCGTCATGGGTATTTCCCCTTGAATCTGTCGATTCCACTGATTTCGCTTCAACCGACAGCTCAAACGTGTCACAAACCATTTGGTATTCGTGTCGCAGCTAGTTTGAGACACTACACCTCTGACAGACGCATGGGATTTCATTTCTTTACAATTTAAATTAGTTGAAATTATTGTCTGCACGTATTGGTTGCATTCAAACGACGTCAAACTCCTTGTCAAAGAAATCTTGAGCCACTACGACTCGATTTCATTTTCTTTCAACCTGATGCAATTAGAATTATTGCCCCCCCCCCCCATGTCGAGTACATTCAAACGAGGCCAAACTATCGCGAACCTAGTTTCAGAAGTTCTCAGATATCCTGACTCGAATACAATTAACCGCAATTCTTTATGTCAATCGACTACGGTTAACGATCATACCCAGCAGCGCAGCTAACAAAACCTACGACTTCCCGAAGCAACCAGAGAAGTTTACAAAATTTCCAGGTCGATCTGACGATCCCGCTCCTCCAATTACTGGGGGCACGCATAAATTCCCGGAGTCAGGCGCACAATGCGCACCTGTTCGACAAAGCGTGAACGTTTGAATCATCTGTGTGTTCGCGATCGATCTCCTTTCCCAACAGCCATTATCCAGAGTTCGACTGCGAGGTGGAAAGAATCGCGTCGGCGACGGCTGATCAATATCCATGAGATATAACCGGATAATCAAAGTCAGGAATTTCGCAGCGTCCCATATTACGTTCTTTCAATCTTCCGTTCTCTGTTCTGGGCTGTCGAAAAGGGTCCGGGAGTAGAGGTCCGTTACGAAAAACGCACTCCCCATCCCCTACCCTAGCGACTGTTATTCGTCGCGGCCGAATATATGAGGCCCCTCCGACCTCGGTCCCGTGAAAAATATGAGGCGATACATGAGAGGGCTGAACGGAAAAGAGAGGAAGGAGGAAGCACGGGGTGGAAAGCGACGAGCAAAGCGTTCTTTCACATGCTAATCCACCAGGCGGGCTACGTTCATGAATACCTACGGTCAAAGCACATCCCTCTTTATCTCTATGTGTCTCTCTTGTCCTTCCTCTTTCTCTCTCCCAGGCGGGTACCTGTCTTTCCTCCCTTTACCTTTTACCTTTTCTCGCTGTCTCCGTCCTCCTTTTCGGCTTCCCGGTCGCCTACGCTCTCTGTACCGTTAGGTACATCGTTGCACAGCCATCCTCCCCCGCCACGGCCAACCCTGTCGCGCCTACGAGAACCCTCTCTCTGTGAACCACCCACAGTTCTCAACCCTCTACCCTCGATCCACCCCGCACGGCTAGGAGGCATCGCTGCACCAGCGACAGCAAGAAAGGCCCTCGAGAAATGGCGCCGCTTTGTGTCCCGAATTTGTGCCGCGCCGTTCTCCGTGTTCCTTTACGAGGGGCGATAAGTCAGAAGCTCCTCGCTCTACCTAGACCGTTTCTACTGCTACTCTTCGGTACACTGACCTTTCCTTTTACGCCGTCTTCCTGCGCCGCCCTTCTGCCCGACCGAACCCCTTTTAGGTCTCGCGGTCGTGGACAGAGCAACAGTTATTGATAGACTCCGGATCTCACCCGAAATAAACATTTTCTACATCTTCGGGACGAACAGGACTAAATAAACACTTCGCCTTTCATCTTCTCACTGTTTGAAATTTTACTCTTTTCACTATCTCGTTTTTGTCATAAAATCAGAATATTTGATGTTTAATTCGTGACAATGGTGTACACTGCTTCGTTGTGTGTTCTTTTGAACTCTCGTAACTTTCTGCAAAAAAATATTCTGTCCGGACTCATTTTGAAGAGTAAATTCTTCAGTTTTATTCGGTTTATTATTTTCTGAACTCGGCTTCTTTCAAAGTCTCTTTTTGATCAAAGTATTGTAAAAGGAAGCGAGAAAGTGAAATCGTCATTGTTCATATCGAAATGTACAATTTAAAACGCTTCTGCGAAGATGAAAGAATTTTTTTCTACGATTGTTTCAATGCGATCTTGTAAAGGGAAAACTCCCCTTTGCAATGACCTCTCGATAGTCGATCTACAATTTTTTCTCACGGTATTCTCGTCATTTGAAGTGCGTTATTCGCAGTAGAATAATCTAAAGTCGAAGTAATACGCAGACTGTGATGCATTGTGTACACAGATTAGAAGCATTTAATAATATATCAATGTATTAGTTTCAACTTTGTAAAATCATTAAGAATATTTATGTGTTCAAACTATTTTTATTTTATTTCAATTAGACACTAAATACGTAATACTCGTTTTTAAATAATGTTAGCACAGGCCTGAGAAACATTCTAGTCACACGGGCGTTACAGGGTCGACGGTGGGGCACTTTGGACAGACAGACTTTCGGAAACTCGAATCATACCAACCCCTATAAGCTCCAGAACCATAGGTGACGATGATGGCGGCCGCTTCGCCTTCCTGCCCAACCTTATCCACGCTCCGCAACGTTTCTCTCGAATTATCCTCGTATTATACGACAGAACCGCTGCGGATCTAATTCCGACGCGTTCCATGGTATGCTTAATGAACCACTGTGCGGTAACCTGTTTCCTTGGGAATTTATTGCGAGCGTATTCCGCGCGCGTGTTCGTATCGAACCACCGAGCTCTGCTTCCACGAGAATGGCACTTGAGGTTCGTAACGTGCGCGTGCTAAATTGTGCACGCTTTTTATGAGCGAAGCCGCTGCTGGGCGACTGCTTCCCGCGATTCTGACGTGTTGTATTAATTTGATCCCGCGACGAGTTTAATTGGTTTGTGTTCGCGTTCTGCCGATGCGATAGTTGTGGCGGGACTAACTTGCTGTACGATCGAAATCATAAAATTCGGGTACTTATTGTTAGTACGCACTTACTTTACTAAAGGTTCCTGTACATTTGTACAAATTTTTCTACAACTTTGTTAAGCTTCCGAGGAGCTAGTTCGACTCAATAATCAAACGTTTCTTCCGACCTAGAACAGTTCCATTCTATATGATATTCTTACACGACACCTAATTCAACACGTAAATGATTTCTAATTTATTAAATGTGAAGTGTCTGCCTCACAGCAGAGTCTCAGCGAGATTTTCATACTGATAATTCGAAAGTTGCTTTCCTCGAGCGTTACTTGTACAATTAGGTGATGGTTCCCTTGCACGTATCCATTCGAATCCTTTAAAGTCGAGGAGCTATTATTACGTAACCCAGTACAGTACCCCAAATAGCTTTACCACACACTCGGCAGTTATGCAAGAGCATCCCATCCCCTTAGGCTGACGCCTTAAAACGGCGAAAGAGGCCAAGGCACCGGGGCGTCACATGACGGAACCGCAAAGCGTCCGTGCGCTGTATCGTCTGCGACCGCGGACACTCGGAATAATCCATCTGTCGGTGGAAAAATGGCCGGTCCAAAAGAGAGCGAGAGAAAGATAGAAAGAAAGAGGGAGAGACACATAGCGCGTAGGAGGGAGTGGACTCGTGTGGATTCCGGAGGCTGGTTTCCACTTTTCCCCAGGCTGCCGGTTTCCGGCGGCTACTTTTTTCTCATCGCTAGGCCATTGGAGGGCGGCGTCACCGCAGGAGTCGAAAAACGCCGCGGTCGTTCAATTTCGTACCGCGAGCACCGCGTAATTGGGAGCATGCTCGGCGGGCTCGTTGCCGAGAATTTAGTTTCCGGTTCGCGGTGGGCGTTGGGCTGGTGTGCAGCTATCCGTGTGCCCGTCGTCGCCGATGGTGGATAGTCGGTGTGGTGATACCAGCGGCGGTGACCGTGGTCTGGATCACGGAGGTGGAGGCTTGCGGGGAAGGCAGCTGCGGATCTCCGTGTATGTTTGACTGTGTCAGAGTGTGTGCATGTGTATGTTTGACTATGTGTGGATGTTTGTGAGTGTGCGTGGTCGTGTGTGTGGGTCAGAGAAGAGGGCAGAGGAGAGGAAGCCCGACGGTGTACCGGGGCGATGTCGGGGCGGAGTGTGCGAAAGGGATGGCGATCCCACGTGCTGCGCTCCCATGCATAGAGAGGGCTCATGTTTCCCTAATGCAGCCCGATAAATATTTAAGCATAACGTAATCGGTCGGATTATCCGGCGAGAGAAAGGGAGACCGGAGACGAGCCGACAAGACGGTACCGAGCGAGAACGAGAAACGGGGACGAGGACGCAATCCGTAATGCTCGGTCATGTTCCCTATTGGCTCGCGAAATAGCGTCTTTCGTAATCCCGTACAACGGGTCCATAGTACCCCCGACCTCTACGGATTGGAATTTATCTAATACGCCGCTTTAGCTTCGCCGAGGGTTGGAATTTTTATTCGGCTTATGTCCTGGAAATTGTTTCCGCTCAGTATGTGCGAGGATCACCATACCACCCGTATTCTACATGCCCACACACGCCTAACCGCGTGTGCGCACTCGTTCTCGGATGGTGCATACGGTTCAGGGAGGATGATGCTATCTATTAAGCTGTAGAACGTGTACTCGATCGTTAATGAGACACTCGATTGTAGAATATTAGTTATGGCCCGGGTTCGCTGCCGCTCATTTATTCAGTTAAATGTGACCCGTAATGATATGGCATTAACCTCGAGTTTGGCTCTGATGTTGGACTAGCGTGAGGAAATTGTTTCTTAAGTATATGGTATCGAGTATGGGGCCAGAACCCTACCACGTGCCCGAATACCTGGGATGATCATATGGTTCGGTTTAATATGGTGGACGACGGGGACTTGATGCTTTTTGCAATTACCGCTTGACATGTGAGGGGAGAGCGGCGAGCAGAATCTCCATAAAGTGGAGAGTTGGTCACTTGTTAAAAAGTTTAGGGGTGATTCGGTTTTCGCTTGATATTTTACTGGCCTCTGACAGGGGATCGTAACTAGACTCGATACCATTCTTACATCTAACTGAAAACATCTGGAATTAACATTCTTAATAATTCTTTTTTGTTATCGACACATCAAATTTGCAGCTCAAAAATCATACAATGAAGAGTATTGTAAAGAGCCGATATAAATAAAGTAAACATTACAGTCAGAAATATGATATAAGCTGAATAAAATAAATACTGCAAAATACAATAATAAAAATTAAACAAATATATTACCAACCCTGTTGGTTTCAATCGAGGAGTCAATATGAAAATGGAATCAAACAAATAAAAGTACGGTAAACAGTACGGTTAGCCATCGCAAGGTAATATGGGGTTTCAGGAAGCCAGGTTTGAAAAAAAATTGATATGAATAATATTAAATGTGTTGGTATACTTTTTATCCTTTGTTACACTTTATCCCAAATTTATTAAAAACGACGCTGTTTATGAAATTCAATTGTCTGGATCTAAGAGACACCACCGCACTATTTATGCGTTATTAGACCTGACCTTGCGAGGGTTAAAAATATAAAAAGGGACAACAAAAAAAATTACAAAATATAGTAATAAAATAAAAGAACAATTCTCATTATCTAACCAATATTCTTCCACTCAGAAAATTCACAGGTAAACGCCCAAAAGTCACTCAGCTTAACCAAGAAACACACATTCCCTACTTCATTCAACCCTGAATCCTCCTGGGAGGGCCGTCTACAGGATAAGTAAACATTAGATATCTGGATCACAGTCCGATCCTCGGAGTCACGCGGTCTCGTTGCTCTTTCTCGAATTTCATTTATCGTCTGGAGGGTGGGAGGATAATAAAGAGACTAGGTAGGGGTTGTACGGGGGATTTGAGGGGAGAGGAGGTTACCGCTTTTACGCGCGACAAAATACCAGCCAATCTGTCCACCCTGCAACCACAGCGGCAAAATAGTTCGGTAGAAATCGGCGATAGGGGAGTCGGTTATATGGGGGACGCGGAGGGTAACCGGCCCGGTGGGTGGACAGTTGAAGGGGTGGGTGCATGTGGGGGGATTCGGGGGGACGAAAGGGGGGCAGGAGCACAGGGATGCAGCGGATGAGTTCGTCCAAAAGCGCCAGGAGGTGCACGGGGTGGTTAGGCAATTTTACGCTCTCCCAGTTACAAAAACCATTTACGCTTAAATGCTCTCGCGTCCCCCAAAGTCCCGCAACCCCTCGGTGTCCGCCACCCCTTTGCTGCCACCACTTTTTCCCCGTGTGTGTCCCACCTACTCCTCTTCGAAATTCGCTGCCGCCTATTCGCTCCATGCCGTGACACGATGGACAGCCACCCTCCAGGGGCTTGGATGTCCTGCAAATGTCCGGCTAGAATACCGGTGGATGTATCGCGATCGAGCCGTCCCAAAAACGAAACCTTCCACCGCGGATAGGGTTATCGTTAGCAGCGACGAACCGACACGACGGCTATAAAAAATTTGATAAAAAGTTGGCCCGGCTCGGTGTATAGGTGCTGATACTTGTACGCTGTAAATTTATTTCGTATTTTTTGGACCTGTTTTTTTTTATTTTTGTTCGACCGTCTCTGGGGGTTGTGTAGTCTAGACTGTTTGTCTTCTACGAGATGGAAATTTCATTTTGTGTGAAGCTTGTTCATTGGTTCGACGTTATTCTCTGGGCAGGGTTACAGAGAGGTGACTATTTGAGGCTTTGGAATGTTTTCAGAATTTATTGATTGTTACTAGTTAGTTTTGTTCTCGAGATTAGTTTGTTAATGTGTACATCAACCTCCGGAATTTCATACTAGAAAATAGTGAACGAAAATCTATTTAAGTACTGCGTTAGGACAGAAGATTTAATAATTCTATTTTTCAAAGATTGAAGCTGGCTCGAACAGACCCGCTGCATATGTTATACTAGTTTCTTGGTCCAAGTTGGAGCCCTTGGACGTTGCTTCGTAACTCGTGTTCGACTCCTGAATACAAAATTGATGTATAGGAAACGTACGATGTTGGACAACTTTCCGGGTTTCCCGGCGTAAGGAGTCCTCGTTGTTGAATACCTTCGAGTATTCGTTCTTTGGCTCCTGTCCCGTTAGGAACTCTTTTCCATGTTTGATCTTGCCAAAGATTTTTTGACACATTGATTTTTTGATACATTAATTGTATGTATGAAATTCGATGTACTTTTTCGATGTACCTACATGTTGTAAAACATTAATGTGTGACTGAATAGATATTCAACCTTATTACAATAAAATGTGTTAGAATAATTGGAAGATCATGATTAACTCTTATCAGATCTTTTGAGTTATTATTTTTGTGTACGAGGGTAAATTGAGTCTCTTGTCTGTCAGTAAACAATTGTTTACACTTTGCAGATTCACAAGAAAAGCTTGTAGAATGTTACCGGTACTATTCCCGATTAGACTTTGAACGGACGGACGTGTCGCCTTGCTGGTTGGCACAGTTCGAGAAGGTATAGTGAACGTTTAATTAAGGACGTAAAACCGCCGCCATGCCGGAGGTTAGGTGCGTGTCAACAACACCGCACGGTGACTCACGCGCGAACCTGGAAATCACGTATTCATCGTCGGTCCATTCGTAACCCGTTGTGTGGTCAAGGAAGGGGTGAGATATGACGAGCAGTAGAGCAGAGAGAGAGAGGGAGAGGGAGAGAGAGAAATAGAGAGAGATAGAGAAAGAGAGGGTGGAAACTGGGTGGTGGAGAGGGCGGTGAAAGGGGGAAGCGATTAATTTCACAGCGCGATTCATAATGGAGCTTCATCAATCACTGCCGCCAGTTACGCACAGAATCGCGCGCGGTGGCCGAACTCAGGCGATAATTAATTTCGAAAAATTATTAATCGCAATAATGTCCTCATTTACATAGCGCCGTGCCGGTCCGACTGTAGCGTTAATCAAGCGATTCGTTAAAATGCCGCCGGTACGCACAGTCCTCGGCTACTCGGTCAGAGATAATTTAGCTAATAGAGTGTCAGTTATGTAACAGTCTATTGAGACCGTGGTCGAGAATCATATTTCCATAGAAATTTTGTCACAAGTTACGGCCTGAATAGATTGTTCTGACGACCGTCCCCGGTTGGAAACCGAGTTTCATGTTATAACCTGGAGTATATTTCTGTTACAACCTGTAAGCTCCTCTAGAGAATTATGCTAAGTTCTTCGCGAACTTGTTCGATCTAAATTCGCTGGCAGCGACGCAATGTGAATATTTATCGCCAACTGCTCATCGCCGGTGAATATATCCGTCTGACTAACTGAAAATGGGAACATACTGACATCTAGAACTCTCTAGCATTTGATATTCATTCCGCACTTCAAACATTTTTATTGCTTTTTGGCAAAGAGAACTTTTGCAAAAATAGACATTGTAAATTTGCTGAAGTGATACTAGCACTACGGAAATTATCTTTATTCTATCTAACAGTGTCAATTATTCTTTCTGTTGCAGGTATGCAAATGAACCCACGTACAATAAATCAATCTCTCCCCTACCGTCAACATATTCTGGTAAGAAATACCAAGTAGATTACAATTGAACCAAGATTGCAATCTCTACAATTGCTTAAAGAAAGTATTAAGCGCTTCACAAATCAAATTGTGAAACGGAAAGAGCCAAGACCAGTCCAGCATCAAGTAGAAATGGTCGACGCGTGGGCAGACCCGTCGAATGTCTCATACGTAGCACAGTGTGTTGGAAAAAACAACACTCGTTATCTCCGCAAAGTATATCCAGTCAGACACATTATTTCGCCGTAGATAAAACTAACACAGACGAAATGTCGCTTTTGCCGTGTACCTTCTCCGTGCCGTATGTACACGTGGACACCGTTATGTGTCCGTTATACAACTGTTATATACATGTACGCAAGTGTATATATATATATATATATATATATATATATATATATATTTATATACATATATATATATATACACACATATATATACCACATGGTACGGATCGTGGTTAACAGCCCGCGACGTCGTAAATTGATAGTAAATGTCACATCCGGATTGCAGAATAAGAACGCTCTCCTGTGGGAAAGCTCCTGCTGCCTGCAATCACTTAGTCGCTCACTCCGCGGAGCATGAACGTCGCTCGCATTGCTTACTGACGCTCGTAAGTCCGAGACATTGATATTCCCCTGGAAGGCCGGCAGAGACGGAAATATTACATTCCACAAGTTTCAGTTCTCTCAGAAATTACTTGAAACGGTAGCCAAACGCTGCTAAGCCTGCGGTTGATACAATAAAGTTTATCGCGTCGTAATCTGTGTAACCCTCCTTCGTGATTTCTTTCGCAAATGTATTGGCTGCTGCTTCATTTTCTATTAATTTTCTAGACGGCAAAGATAAGATTTTATTTATATGATTGTATACTCTTCCTCGTAATTAATGTAAATGTCGATATATTATTCTCCATGTGAGGCTAGACAATATTGACCATAATGTAATTGCGTGTCTGACCACCGCCGGTCATTTCTTCTTGGAAATTGAAAATCCCGTGAAAAGTGCAATACGTTCTGGACATCGTTTTCTGGAAAAGTCTAACAGGTCGTATAAAAGCTATGAATCAGGTTCGGTGTAAATTTTATCGCATAGGATCGGTTCTCCAGTGGATTAACGACAAACGACGGCTCGCCACATAATTTTGCGGCGAATGTAACAATGTGCAAGCGACTTACAAAGCAGCGTTTGTCGGTCAGAGGCAGGGGCCGACCTTTCACCCGGCTGAGGCGGCGGCTGTGCATTTAATCGCGTGAGACACGAGAATTAATAAAATCTGGAAATTACAACTTAGACGCCGGCGAATTTCGCGAGGGCGCAATGGATGTCGAACGAGATCCCGTATTCGTGCACAGGGCACAAATTTATTTATTCAATAATGACCCCCGTCGGTTTTTCCTGGCCGTGCACGTGACAGGCGCACGCGACCACGCGAAACGGTCCCCGGCGATATTATGTCTTGCACGGTAAACCGGCTGTTACACCTTTTTATGGGGAATATCTGATTCGCGAATGTTTCCACGCGACGACGGTCCCTGTTACACGATCTGTCGTCGAAACTCCCGGAGACAATATTTTTCTTCGGTTCTTCCGAGTTGAGCCCGTGGTTCGGTAAAATCGCCCGGCCCGGCCCGGTCGTGGGGAAAGGAAACGAGTAAACGAGCGCATTCGCTGAAGTAACTGCCAGACAATCGATAGGTCGCCTATCCCGGTAACGCTTCGTTGTGTCTCTCAATTTCGACCGGGGGCTTCATGAATACCCAATGGCCCAGGAGGAACTCCGAACCGTTCTAGGAACACCGGCTGGCACCGAGACCCGCTTCCATCCCTTCGAATCGACGTTACAACACGCGATCCCACGCGGCGAATACGCTCGGCCGCTCAGTGATTCTGATGAACCAATAAGAATAAGATTTCGGCAATCGTCCGGGGATCGTTTTCGTTTTCTTTCGCCCGATCGCGGCGTCCCCTCGTCTTATTTTTAGAGCAATCGCCGGATTAAATTCTCGTTAGATCTCAGAGCCCGACCTCCTTGTTCCATCACTGATTCCTCTACTCTACGGGCTCCCTGAAATTCAAGTGCAACGATGCTTCTCCATACAAGACTAGTTACTGGTGACAACTAGCGACAGCACCTATTTAGTCCCTTGATTAATATAATTTTTAATAGAAATTTAAGTTAAGAACAAGAAAAATAAAAATTTATTTCTATGAAGATCATAGACTTAGTGCAGTTGTCGGGACTCAAAATTCTACCATTTAGTTGCTTGGATCACTTTCCGAGAGGTTAAAAAGTACTAGCTTCCTACGACTAGAATAAAAATGGTACTAACTGTTTCCATCCCGTTCTGAAGTTAGTACTGTCACATGTGAATTACTTATCTGATTAATCGATTGCATAAACACATGAAAGGACAGAGACGTCATTTGTCGCGGAAGTTGAAAGGAAAGGTGTCATTTTGTTCCCGGTCACCTTGAGTTGATTTGAAGTTGGCAATGTAAATCGCGTTTCACGAGTTTCTTGAGAGCCCAGGCCGCGAAGCATTAAGGGTAAATGGTATGGTCTATAAACGCTACCGACTCCTTGAGTGGAGTGCGGATTTGGTGGGGCACCCGGTAGAAAATTAGGTCGACGTCTGGTACTTCAATTAAATCCCTACCCCAGGGCTCAACCACTGTCCAGTTTCATTTCAGAAGTTTCCACACAATGGACCATTCCTATCCGGAAGATCCGTTCGACACGAAGGACGCGGAGAGTTCCTGACTCATGGATCCTTCTGCCGAAGCTCCGCGACGATAACCTCGCCGTAATTGGTCCAAATGCTTCGCCCGGCTCTCTCCGACTGGTCTCAGCTCGCACCAAGAACTTTCTAGATTAAACGCTTAATTACACGACCGCTATCTCTTTTGGCCAAGAAACCCCTGAATCCTTGTCATGCCACGGCGCAATGAACGGGGAGACGCTGCGAACTCTACATACGCTCTGTCGAATGCTATACTTCATCGGGATCGATCTTGGTGGATCTGCTAGCATACCACCTTCTTCGTCTAGTTTATTTGCGTGAAACTTCTCAAATATAGAACACCATCGCCGACTCAAGTGCTATTTTCAATCTTCACTGTATTCTTTCTCTGTTGTCAATGGACGACAAAATTCGTCTGACATAGAAGTCCTACAAACATTAACGTGGTAAACAGTAAATAGTGATTATGATTCTGTAGATCCAATATCTTCTTGTCTATATGCTCACTCGTTATTCTCTTCTCAAACTATAAATATTTATTTGCACTTAAGTAAGTTAAGTTTATTAGTTAACTAATAAATCTTCGCACAGCCAGTCCCATTTCCTCTAAGATAATATTAAATCTACTTCTCCTTTATAAGACTGTCTTTTAAGATTTACCCAGATTCTGTCTTCTAAGATTGTATCCTGGAATAGAGAAGGAACATTTCTTAGGCGAAAATTTGGCAAGAAACAGTGTCAACGACCTTTCACGAATCCTCCACAAGAGTATTCCCGCATGTGCGACCAAAGGAGTCGAAGTATTGCGAATCCTTCACGATTGAAAAGCGCCTCGACTTCTCCGCCTTTATCTCCATGCCGACTATCGAAATTTCGCCTGGTTTCTAAGGATTGGTCATTAACCGTACCCAGCCCCATTGTTCTCAATGGCGAACTGGCTAAAACGTACACAATACGGTCTCAGGCTTTTCATTATCTCCGAGATTATCGTTGTCTGCTGTAGCGTGGCCTGCGAGTTCCTAACTCGAGCGGGGTCGAACGTTCCATGGCAGGAATTTTTAAGCTCGAGCTGTTATCGCTCCAAGGAATCTTGTGTATAAACAGCTGCTTTAATCGTGGGGCCATCATATTACATGTATAATTCGGGACAATTCCGCGTCGTAATCGTGGGTTATTCTTCTATCTGATCGGAAGGAATCTGCCGTTTCACGATTACGATAAGGAATATAGTACTGTGTTTGACATGTACGGCTCTGTATCGGTAATAATAACAAAATTTACTACGGTATTGTGCTATTCCCTTATGATAGCGAGTGAGACTCGTGACCGAAACTTAAAACTGAAAATATATTATTAAATTGAGGAGTCAGTTTCGTTTCTAAAACATATTAACTAAAATTCATCCTCTTTGAATTTGCATCTGTTTGAATTAATTTAAGCATTAAAATTTGTAATACCGCCTGTACTTTTGCTGTTTGCTTTTAAGCGTGATAGGATTGAATATATTTTGTTAGGTGTCGGTCCACTTTTTACAATTAAAAGTATATTTGTGAAGTGCTACGTTTGAAACACTTCGATTTTTTCGTTCTTCTGCACCCGCGTCTTGAACCGTTTCTCGAGCGGTATTTCCTGGTTCTCAGTAAATCCGTTAAATCACATGCCAATGAATTATCGAAAACGAGGCGGGGATGATCGTCAGGATGCATTGGAACGCGCATAAGCGCTCAGAGGACTCGTAATTTTCGTCGAGGAGCGCGGTAACAAGAAAAACGACTGCAAGGGGACCATGTGTGAGAGCCGCAGCGGCTGGAGCAGAGGGCAAGGAGGGAAAAATGGTCGCATTCGGAGAAAATAATGTAATTGGCTAGAAATACCTCGACGGGACGGCTCGTTAAGTTTTATTAATCCGATGCAAAATACAAATGCGGAGGAAAAGTTCGAATACGAAAAGTCTTCGAGGATGGCGACGTGGCTAGCGACGAAGAAGAGGAGAAGAGCGAGAAAGAGAAAGAGAGAAAGGAAATAAGGAAGGATGGATGCCGATACTCGAATTGATCCGAACCAGTCATTCTTAATTAAATATAATTGCGGAGTTTAGGTCGATAGGGTCTCGATATGGTTCGATTTCCTTTCGAAACGGTACCCATCTCGAGGTAGCTTTCGCGAAAGTTACGCCGGAACCTTGTCTTTTTCTTTCGCAAGCCGATGGCCTTCGATGCTTCCACGATATCTATCTCGCTGCCTCGCTTCACCTCCACCTCTGTCTCTCTCTCTCTCTCTTTCTTTGCTCCTCCTCTTCCTACTCGTCCTCCTCCTCCTCCTCCTTCTCATCCTCATCCTCCTTTTCCTCCACCACGCCGGAAAGCTCCGACTTTGAAGGAGGTCTTGGAAACTTTTTCAATCGGCGACCTTTCCCCGATTCAGAGGCATCGATGGCGTTGGAAGGAATATGAAGTATTCGCCAACTATTTCCATCATTCTATAGGTCCCTTAAAAACAGCTCGATAGAGGCATTGTGTGGGCGTCAGCCGAATCAAATTTTTTGGTGAACTACTTTCGGTCTGGCGCCGACCACGTGTAACCGTTTCATTCACGGACCAACGGGGACGCTCCATTGCGGACGTTTACGCGAATTTCCAAACGTGATTCCTCCATCCTTGCATTAGGCAAACTTCGGTTTCAAGCCAAACTGATGTGCATTTATATGTGATAATTGTGTAAGTTTGTGTATTCTGCTTTTTACTTGTTTGCGTCTATTTTAACTACATAACATTTGTCATCTACAAAATTTATTATATTTAGTGCACAGTTTGAAGAAAGAATATGCCGAGTAGTGTTCATTTTATACTGTTGCTTGCGCTGAATCAAACATAAAATGGAATTATATTCAATCTCAATAACGTGCATAACAATTTTCGTTTAAAAATTTTCTCACAATAATCCTTTAAAGAAGTATTTGGAGATTTTGCAAGGATGCTCTCCTTGTACACGCAATTAAATTCACAAAGCAGTTAATGTTGCCACCAAGAGAGTATTTCCTACTGTCCATGCAGAACAGGACGGAATAATTTAGAACGTTACCACTGTGTCAAGTTTGAGTTACAAGAAACAGGGGTCTGCAGCTTTCGTTCGTGTATTAAAATCTTGCATCGAACGTTTTTATCATAATATCATCCAGCTAATGCAAAGTTCTCGTCTGCGGCGCGTAATCTTGCAATCGCAAAAATTTGTTGGAATCGACGTATAATCAGAGGATGGTCACGATTCCACCTGAATAGAGTCTCGTTGATCTTTTTGGTGGACTAAGGCGGATCTGCTCAGAGATTTCGTGGACGTCGAGGAAATAAGAAGAATCGGACGGGGGAGAAAGGCGCGCTGTACGAGTAGGTTCTCTCTTTTCCACGACGGTAAACACTCACGGCCGATAGCTACGGTGGCCACGAAACGAAAGTGTGGGACAAAAAGTAGATAAATGGTGACTGGATAGTAAGGGAGGGCCAATCTATCACGCCGTAGGGGAGTGTTATTGACAGTGCAAGAACTGTCTAACCCTCGGCCTCCCTTTCTCCATCTCCCTTCTTTCTCCTCTTGGCTATTTTCTCTCTCTGTCTCTTCCTCTGTCTCCTCGTGCTCGCCTTTTAGACCATCCTTCTGTACTTCTGTTTCGACGTTCCGCATTTTTCTTCCTCGTCCCTATGAGGAATGTCAAGATAAGAGAACATGATCCCGTGGCAGGAACGCGCACGCAATCCGTTGTCTACTGAAATGCATTCGTTCACCACCGTAGAACTGGAGTTCGAAAACTGCGAATCCTGAAGGAATCACGGACGAAAATATGATTCGTATTGATCTGAATCATTATCCATTGCTCAGAAAACTGAGACATTTTGAAAGTTAAATTAGAAAATTTAAAAAATTCAATGATGCAACTCAACGTCATGCCAGATGGTCGAAAATTTTCGGTAACCTCGAAAAATCTACTTTTGTAATAGGAAAATGTAATGTCGAAGGAGGTGGCACGAAAATTCAGTAGTACAAGCCAACGACAGGCCAGATATTCAAAAATGTTTGTTTGTCAAAGTTTTTGCAATTCCAAATCAGTGCAATAGCACAATGACAATTTATACAGGCGTTCCTTTTTGTGAAAATTAGTAGTATAACTGTACAACAAGTCGGACGTTCGAGAAAAATTGGTGATTCAGTATATACATATGCTGGTACAAATAATTTCCGTTCACCCGAATTCCGTGGGTAAGAGCGTCGAAGCATTATGGGATAGGGCTCGCAGCGGGACTGGATAAATCTGTATACACGGTGGGCAACTTTTAAACTCATCCCGTTAAGAGGAATCAGCAATTTTGCTGAAAATTATTCGAGCGACGGGCGGGATATTGACTTCTCGACGTGTAACTTCCCTTAAACGGGCCCGGGTAACATTAGTATCGTTGACCACTTGGGCGCACGTGCGCCCCTACCAACAGGATGTACGGCGTTCGTTCAGGTTCGCAAGGCTGGGATTTCCTCCGGCCGAAAACCGGAAGCTTAAGAGCGGCTCGGCCCGGTGGAGTTTAGCTAATGCCTAATGACGGGTCGTTTCAAATATTTACCGCCCGATTCCGCGAACTCCAGCCTCGACCGTAAACGCGATTACGTCCGACCGTTGGGTATACGATAGCTATCCTGGCTAGGAGAAATCCCTGGTAAGAGCAGCCATCGATCCGAGCGTAGTCGAGCAGCGCGAAGCGGATCGGAGCAGAGCTGGAACAGTGTCGTGGGCATAAGAGGGGTTGTCCCGTGAATTTTCTCAAATTACGGAATCGCAGGATCAGCCGGGAATGTCCCGAAGGCCAATCTGCCTCTAATCCAGCCTGCCCTACTCGAAATTTATTCATATAACGCCCCCGTTCGGAGGCGCGCCTCGTTCCCGGCCTCATCATGGCAAACGTTTAATGGAGGCTGCTCTCCAGTGATCTCCGGCATGTGCGCGTGCACTTTTGTGCCGTAGCGTGAAAGAAAAAGGGGCCACGCGTCGAATCGTGAACGCGTTTTCTTCCATCGTCGTCCCTCCACCGTCGAGGACGGGATTCAGACCGATGACGACGGGGTTCTCGTTCAGTTTAGTCGGGCCTCTCGCATCACGGACAACAACTCGCATTGTTGGCCCCCGCTTTTTGTCCTCCGGAACGATAGGCGCCGCGATATCCTCGTCCCCACCGCTCCGCGCCGCTTTTGCGTCCGACTAGCTCCGCTCCCATCTCCTCGCCACTCTTTCGTTCCGCTCTCCTCTCCTTTGCCCTTGCAAAAAGAATCGAAAAAGAATACGGCACGAGCGACGCCGAGCATCGGTGAGGAGGGTAGTCGCGCGTCGCGACGCCAACGCGTGCCGCGCAAACGGGGAAAGCAGCCGAACGAAACGCCCGCGCCGCATTGTTTCCACTTGAGTGGCTTCGCTTCGCTGTCATCGCCATTTTCAATTAGCCGGTAATGACTCTGGGTGACGCCGCGCTCATTCAGCACCCTACCGACCTACACGACTTATTAATTATTAAGTTGCCGGCGTGTATTAAGCTAATTAAAAATTCACACTGCGACGACAAAGCGGATGCTGCTCGAGCTCAATGAAGCTTCGTTCGGGACGTCTTCCCTTTGGGTTTGATCATTCTTCAAACCTCTTTTGCCGGTGTTCGATGGGATTGTGTTCTCTTTTAGGCAAACGCTGATTCGTTTTATTCTGTTCGACTCTTGGTGTTCTTTTGTGATATGAATAGGCAGTGATTTAATACAAGTTTCCAAAACCATAGCCAACGTTCATTGGCCCCACTGCTAAGTCTTGACCCGTATCAGCGTCTGTCAACGTGAAAGAACGATCTCCTACCGTCAACAAGGAAAAGTTTTCGCGGTTCTTTGATGTTCCTCTTATCTTTTCACTCCCGTATCGTCCTTCCCTCGTTCTCCAGACTCTCGTGTCCCTCTGCATCTCGCCCTTACGGGTGCGCGCTTGCCAGCTTGAGCGGAATTAGCATAACCAAAGCAGCTTTGATCAATCGTAACGGCACCTCGTTGCGCGACTATGGCCATTAGTATGCACCATTGACCGTGAGTCGGCACCACGTAATTAGCATAATATAGCGATATCATAACGTGCGTACCGGGAAATGTGTTGGCCACGGCAATCGTTGGATAGGTGGACATCAGGCTCTCGTCCTGCGAGTCCCTCCCGGGACCAGACTCTAACGTCCCAGCGTATGTGACGCGGTTTCATCGGCCGCCATAATGAACTTCCCACCGTCGTAAACCGTTGGTCGAAACTACCATCGTGGATTTTACCAGCTACCTCTCTAAAGTCCGAGACACTGTCATTCATTTAAGCCCACTATTCGGTGATATTAAAATCACGCAAATTCTCCATCCAAATGAATCCACAATTTTTAAGTGTTCAATATCTCCTTCTAGTTTTAGGGGGAACGATTGAATACTTAATAAGTTTCATCTCAGAGAGTCAACAGGTTCGAAGAACAATTCCTAAAAACGAATAATAGCATGGCAACTACGCAGAGAATTTACTCTATTCCTTTACTCTATCAAGATCAAAGTACACGAAAGAGCTGATCAACGTGGAAAGCTCATTAAGCTTTCTCTAATCCAGGAACGTTGGTGGATTATGAAAATGAAAAGAACAACTTCCAGAACAGCGTTTGAAATGTTATTAGCATATTACCGTGGAAAAGTTCCATTTGTAAAATTATCATTGGCGAAGCAACGCTGGTAATGCACATCGCAGCAGAGTGGTTTACCCCGTGGCATGAAATTATGCTATAGCCGTGACTGTGATTACCAGGGGATAATGCCCGGGCGCAGATAACACGATGACAGCGATTGTTATTGCGAGGAGAGCGAGAGAGAAAGAGAAAGAGAGAGAGGAGAAGGAAGGCGAGAGAGGCCAGCGTTGGCCGGCTCGGCTGTCGTCCATTCGAAACTTATCCATTCATTGATTACGTTTCCGGTTGCCGCGTATCAGAGGCCACTGGTACACCATTCGTCGATGGAAAATTACAACCTTCGTTTCTCCGTGGTAGGTCCGCGGGAAAAACCCGTTGCGCAAATGGACGGGATATTCGTGTACTTCTCGCTCGTTCCCGTTCGGTCTCTCGCTTATGAACACGCCAATGTTTCACTTCGATCGGAATAATCGACGAGGAAGTAGCACCGCCGAGCGTCGCAGTTATTAAATTACAATTAAAATTAACGAATCAGTGGCCGTCGAACGTAATGTTTCGCGGCCCGGCGAACTTCGTTCGCGTTAATTAACGTTTCTTCGTTAGCTGCCATTCGATACGTCTCGGTAATGGCGGTAATGCGCGGTGTCGCTAGCCAAGCGGACCTTTCGTCTCTCTCCTCTCCCACTCTCTATCGTTTCCCCTCTTCTTTTTCTTTCTTTCTTTCTTATTATAATATCGAGTGGAAATTCGATTGGATAAAACTAGGTGGCGTTGATATTGTAGATCTTGCGGGACGAGTGCTCATTTTTTCAATTAAATCGGATCCATCGAGGGCACGCGACTGAGAGGATCTACCTCGGATTATCTGCTGTTCTGATTTCGACGCTGCTCGCTGCAATAGCAAACGATTTTCATGGATTCTTTGGAAATATTTGTCTCTCGTCAATCTTTTCTAAAAACGTCTGAGTCGGGTCAAGTGTTACAAAGAGGCATTTCAAAGGAGCCACTTATTTCTCTAAATTTGAGTTTGTTGTGATCAATGTTATTTTATAATAGTTTCGTACTCTTGAAATTACTATAAAGATTTCCGTAAGTATCTCTAACGAAATTATCCAACGGTGAACTTAAAACTATTTGTCTCTTTCTTTAACGATTTAAATAAGCTGCAACTTGTACATTGATGTTCTTAAACGTTTTTCCTTGTAAACATACGAAACCGTGTTGACGGAATCGCGATAAAATTAGAGATTCCCATTAACCATCTTCCACGATCTTGTCTCATTAACTTTTTAACACACTTATCGCGCGACGCTTCTTCATCGTCCTACGCTGGAAGAGAGCGTATATCAACTGAATCGAATCTGCATAAAGTGGCATGCATTGAAATGCAAATCCAAGAAGTCCAATGCAACTGGTGTGCGACAATAAGCGATGGGGTTGGAACTGTGTTAAATTGTAGTACTGAATCCCTGCACAATATTCGATCGAATGTACCAAGATTTAACTATCGTCTTCCTTGACATCGAATCCTTTATTCTCTGGAATCCTTCGAGAAAAAGTAATTAGCGCAAGAATGAGCTGCGAAATCAAGCCGCGACATAAAACTTTTAAAGGAATCATGAAACCTTAGCAATGCTGAACTCAAATCAGAACAATCCACTATTCAGAGTTGTTGAAGGTAGAACGAGGTAGAATCAGATGATCCATATCCAATCAAAAATATTTATCTATCTCAACAATAGATCAGAGCAGTTCACTTTTGCGAACCATTGCGAGAAGAACGAACTAGAGCCAGTGACACTTAAACAGATCCGTGAAGAAACACCTAGCAAACAAATAAATAAAGATTTAGCTATCCGACGATCAGATTAGAGAAATTGTTCGAAGCTGTTGAAGGAAGCAGTTGGAGCCGGAGAGAATTAGGCAGATTCATAAAGAAAATCGGTTGAGCTTGAAAAATGATTAGCGCAGCTCTAAACCGAGATGGAAGTAATTTACACGGTCCACGGATAGCCGGTGCGCTATCAATTTACGCCGTTCAACACCAGGACGTCGGAGGGATCGAGAACGGAATATAACATCGACGATGTCATTCCGGCTGTCGATTCATTGATTATCGATTTGGTATCGGTACCTGAACTATGGGAGGCTTTATGCACGAGTCACGTCGACCGAACAAACACGATGGTCGCGTTCGTTTGGTCGTGCACACGACGAGAGAGAAAAGGGGAACGCGATGGCAAGAGAGAGAGAGAGAGAGAGAGAGAGAGAGAGAGAGAGAGAGAGAGAGAGAGAGTCAGAGAGGGTATGAGGGAGGTGCGCACGGTTCGGTAGGATGGGAGGTTAAGATACGATATTTGCAGGGTTATTAGATAGCAGTTGCAATACCCCGCGCTCACCGCGCAATATCGATCGTGCATTTACCTGATGAGCTACCCATGCGTTATGAACACCCGTAGGGATAGATAGTCGCTCGGGTTTCATATGTAAAGAGTGCCGATGATTACGAACGGCTCATCGTGACTTTATGCTTCTTATTCGCTCTATCCCACAGTCGTTCTCTTTCTATTTTACTCGAGCTATCTCTGTTGCACCAGTGTCGCTTTTCTTTCACCGTCACCAGACTTTTATCGTCTCCGTTCGCCAGGAAACGGGCGAAACGGATCGGTCTGTCCCGTGGGCCAGCGCAACACAGTCCGCGGATCGTTACGGTTTCGAAGCCAATGAAACCGACGGCCAATTTATGAAACGCAACGACCCGTGAAAGCGATCCTTGATGAGATACATTGTGCCTCCTCTACGCTCCGGAAGAATCCGCACCCTCTCTCTCCCATTCCCTCTCGTATTCGCGGAATAATCCGGATTCATTGGATCGCGACTGGGAGCGGAGCTGAGCGGAATGGCGCGAGCCCCGCGACGCACCTCGGTAATGCAAGCTGGACACAACCGATCGGACGTTGCGTGTTCAGGTGGTGCTGATGATGTCCGACCGGACTTCCCGCTGTCGCGTTATTTATTGCCGGCCACGGTAGTGCGGACGGCACGGTTGTTTTGCTGAATCGCTAATCCAGATTTACGTGTAATTGACGATCCATACATTAGGGGGCTACGGTGACTCTAATCGCCAAGCGTTATTGCGAGCTCGTTTGCTTGCAGAGGTGATGCCGCCTGCGTCAAAGAACGTTTCCTGCCATTTCAGTTCACGTTTCAACACTGCTCGGCTATTTAGGTTATTCCAATCGACTAATCTACAAATAATTTCCACATAATAATTTCTCAGTTGTCATCGATATTTTTTAAATTACTTCTTCGTTAAATTAATGTTGTTCTTCTCACAAGATTTACTACACGTAGCACACGATTAGAATTGACTACTCGACTATTAAAAGTTAGGTGTTCGTAACTCTAGGTTAAAATGAACCGAACTTCCATTATTTAAGGGTTAATTTTCCGATAGATTTTATAAGAGAATTTTTTATAAAACAAGATTAAATGTACGAGGTAAATAAAAGCAAAAAACTATTGCATTTGATGAAAACTTGTTGGATTTCATCGGAGATAACTCATCTTTTTACTGGAGAAACAGAATTTCATAAAAGTCCGAGTAGTTTTCAAAATGATCTGTCGTGAATGATTTGATCAAATCCGTTGATATACCGTGAATAGAGTCCGCAGTCCGGCAATTAATTTGATTACAGTTATTAGGAAATTGACTGTGGAGGATTATATCTGATATTTAGTTTGCTACACTTACACTAATAATGTAGATGTAAAAGTAACTTTTTCAACGGGGTCATGTGTTTATCTCCTATGCAGAAAACATCAAAGCGAGCAAAATGCAGCACGGAATGCACATTCTCGTGGTGTGTCCGGTTTTCATATCGGAAATGCGAAAAGTTTTGAAGTTATATATGCACACACACACACACACACACACACACACACGTATACATATATTTTCCGTGCAGCTGCTGTCTCAGCATTTATTAATTGAAAAGCTGTATTACTGTAGAAAAGTATTGTAGCAGGTACGCGAGCGATGGCAGAAGTTGTCTGTCAATTAAATGTGTTAAATAATTTGGAATGTTTTCGGAGCGAAATGCTTCGGATAAATGGAAGAATTTAACGGCGAGGTGTGGGTAACATATGTGGAAGGGGGGCAATAACAGACCGTCGAATAATTTTAACCGAGCGAAAAATCTGCAAGTTCTTCTGGGCATTCAGAGTTTTCCCCCGTAAATAATTCCAAGCAATTATAGAGAATTGGGTTCGAATATTGCAGTATTTCGGGTCCCGAGAAGCGAGAAAACAATCGGGTGGAGAAATGTCGGCGTTTTCCCACGTTCCATTTTCGCTTGCATGAAATACTCGTATTATCGAACAATGAAGTATTTCTAACAAAAATACTGACCGCCCTCTGTTTAATCAGCGCCCATAAATTGTAAATCGCTGCTCCATATTTCATAATTCAATTCATAATTTCGAGTAATACATGTAGGTACTCGTCAACCTACATTTACCGTTGGACATCGGGGCTCTGCTGAAAAATAGAATCGCGATCCGTGCTGCGATCGACGAGCGGTATTACGGACACGTACTAAATTTTCAGTAAAATAACAAATTTATTAGCGGCGGGTCTAATGCAGATGGAACAGTTCCTCGGTCCATCGTGAGAGACAGAAATAAAATGACGAATAATATTTTTAAATTCTTGTAACGTCGACATATTTTTGAGTTTGGACAATTCAGTTTAGAACACGCGAAACTTTCGTTTTATTTTGCAAATGAGAAACAATTTCGAGGAGAATAGATTTGTTTTTTCTTACCGCAGAGGTTCGCATTGGGATCAGAATAAAACAGCACCTAATTTTCCCGAATTAATAGGTTATAACGACTACAAGGAGAAAGCGGTGTTTCAGGAAATTGTCGATACAAATCTCATTAAAGGAAGTCTTCGGCGCTCCTATCGTCGACGGATTTCCCTGCAAACTACGTAGATAAGCCGTCTCTGAGATCGGTTTGTATTCGTCGCTTTAGAAATCTGATAATATGGGAAGCCGGGCCATTATGAATCGAACTACAGTCAAATGCCAATCAAACTTCATTGTAAATCCGCAGCTGCGGTATGCGGCCTAATATCTCCCACTTCCGGCGTGCACCTTCAAAGGTGCCCGGGAATATATTGTCCAACGTAATTCCCCGGAGGCTATGGCGATGAGCTTTGCCACGTGAATTTCCGCGGACGAGTTTCCTCGTTTTCGCGTCTCGCTTCGGTTTTTACGCGGCGTAACGTCCCGGTGAGTGATTCGCGATCCCGACGAACCCCCGAGACGATTCGAAATCGAGTTGGCCGAGAACTGACAATAGTTCATCCACGCCGCGGTAAGTGGGTTATTATAGGAAGCTGTCTGTGCCGCCTCCGACACGGAAATTGCTTATGCATTAAGCAAATACCAGGCAGATATTCCGCGGTAGGACGATCCGATCAGGTCGTACGTGCTTGTCGTAGATAACCGCGGAATTCGATTGCGATTATGACGCGTGCTCGTCCCAGCTATCTTTGACTTTTCATTGAAAGACGCCACCGACGGCGGATGCGTCGCGTCCGCTACCGCAGTTTATCTGGGAAATGAGTGCCGTTCCGGCGACATCGTTTTCATCACACGATTTATCTTTGCATTACTCGCATACAGTACATACAATCTCAAAACTTAGTATTTCGCAATAATATAGTTTTTGTTTTTATTGAAAACTTTATTCACGTAGATATGTAAGAATCAGGCTCCAAATAAAATTATTCTTCCTTCTTTAATAATTTCTGCAAGATGAAAATAGTAAATCATATTTGAAATTATTTCGATCTCTTTACCGTTATGAATTTCAGCTACTCATTTTTATTATAAATGCATAAAATTCACAATCGAATTATTACATTTAGCTGTCGCACTATTTCACAAAAAGTATGTTCGAATATTACATGACAAGATCTTAATTCATCGTTACCGCTTACAGAAATCTAACCTCGTAGACGGAAACGCTTGTTTTCCACGTTCTCGTCGACTGGTTCAAGTCAGAGCGTGCGTCCGCGCGGAAACCTTCTAATTAATGGCGCACATAGACAGTTTACGTGGCTGAATACTGCTGTTTAATAATCGGGCCTTTATGAGTCGCATTTTCACGATGTCGAACGATCATCCGGTTCAGTGGGCGCGTATACATGTGTGCCGACTGCCGGCCATTGAATCTCAATGGCTTCGATTCTCAGTCAATTAGGGCGAAAATACTGTGCATAATAAATGTGATAACATCGTGGCAGGCGATGCAAGTAACGAAATAAAAAAAAACAGGCAAAATGAAAAACAGAGAACGCCAGTCCGTTCAGTGATCAGTGAGCCATATTTTTTTGTGGCGAATGAAGGAACCGCAGCGAATACACAAATCGCGGACACACGAATGATACCTTTCCGCGCACGCGTCCGCAACGTGCATTTATAGGCCCTTTACGCGACATTTATGCGTGTACGCCGCGGGGCAAGGATTTTCTGCATTGTAACGGCAACGATAAAGCCGCCAGGGCCGTTCGCTATGATAAAGCGACGAGCTTGCCGCGCGAACTTCATCAAAACTTTATTGCGCCTTATCCTTTCTTTTTGGAAAGGTGCTGCTGCCGCCGTCGACGGAGCCGCTGCTGCTATGCTGGCGTTTTCCTCGAGGAGCGCGCAACTTTCGTTGAGTTACGACCCGGTGTAGAAATGGACGATGTATGTTCTCCTCGAAGCAAGCAGAACGACACGTATTAACGTGGTCGCGATTTTATAAAATGAAATTCCACTAAAAATAACCACCTCTGTTTAATGTATCAATATTTTCGTTCGTGCTTCGCTCGTGTGAAATGTAAATGCCTGTGTACGTTCGCGGAACTGTAGATTGTACAGGACCCTAGGATAATAGACCCGATCGAGTGGACAAGACGAAATAGAATAGAACAGTCTTTGGTCAGGCAACTAAATTGAGATGAATTGCGGTCCGACCAGTAGAATGTAATTTCCTTTATCCAGACGGACAGAGTGGGTTATTTTTTCGGATAGGAAAAGTAGAAGACAGGTTTCAGTCATGCAGCTAACGATTTTACCGGAGAATAATATTTTGTTATAACTTTTTGCTTTTCTACTGGTAAATATACGACTGCCTGTTCCAATGTTTATCGAATTAACGATCATAACACTATATTCCGCTATCTTCTGTTTTCTCGTAAGTTATGACTATCACCAGCCATCATATACTTTCGTGCGAAGCTCCAAACGATTAACGCTCTCCTTTCACACTCTCCGTATACTCCCGAGGTTTTCTAACGACGCTACAAATTTTTATTAGCAATAAAAACTCTGCCATCGCATTTCAGCCATCGCAAACTCCCAAAACGGTTTCGAAACGCAAGAAGAGCGCCATTCGAACGGCCACAGACACACAGCCGGGCGATCGTGCCATCGGACAACGAGCGTTTTCTCAAGAAATTATCGTGTCCGTGCATCCGGGCGTCCGGAACGCCATGAAAACGGGGAATAGTGCACACGAAGCGAGTCGCGCCATTAACGGTTATCGAAATGGCCGGCGAAAAAAATTCCATATCCAGCGCAGCAGAGAGTGGGCTGCTCTTCGTAGCCGAGGAATCGGCTTTATGAACGAGATTTCATTTCCCGAGAAAACATCGCCAATACGTGGGCTTAGAGAGGCGAACCGATTTATTCCTGGGAATTCAAGCCGACCGATTCGTCCACTGCTTTGTGCGGGAATTAGAATCCTCTTCTGTGCTCGCGCGTCACTCGATTAAACCATTTTCTACCCACCCCCTCCCCCCAACTACCCCTGTGCGATCCTCCTTTGTCGTGAATTCGGGGAACAATTTTTTGATGACACGGATTTGTCTTGGCAACCGTCGACCTGGGCCCGTTTCGCTTCGGAATCGTTTCAAATTATTGGCCACGCTAATCCTGGCGCTTAAATGCGTTCTGGGAATCAATGTTTGTCATCACATTGAATGCCTGTTAATAGATTTTTCGATTGTTGTGCTTGTTGGAAATATTAATCCCCTTTTCAAAAAGAAATATAAACTTTCATTAGAAATATTATTGGACTGAATTGCTCGGTAGATACAACGTTTTCATCGATTGTCGAAATTTCTGTCAAAGAAACGCTTAAGCGATTCAATAACTGGGCTGTCGACTATTACATTTTAGAAGACAATGTTCCATTTATTAGAGTTGGCGCGTGGTGCATAAGTTTACTTATGTACGGATCCTTCGCCTCTCTGCTTCGCAGTTCGCGACTTCTCAACAGACTATAACACTTTACTCACATCCGTCATCTGGTAGATGAAGTAATCTTGTAATACGGCGTGTTATCTGAAGCCCTCTGCATAACATAACTCCGCGAATTACAAACTCATTCCCCAACACTACTCAAAATCGTTAAATATTTGTTCTGTTTTTACAGAGACAAAGTTCACATTTCAGCTGTAACAGCTGATGGTTATTCAATGTTGTTTTGAAGACGGATGATCAAATCATGAGGGTTACTTAATCAATTTTTTTCTCTCTCTTTCTTTTTCTCTTTCTCAACATTCTGAAGTTGAAAAGTTCCTGTCAGGAAAATAGAATTGAATTTCAATGTAATCGAGATGGTTCATTGATCAAATTCGTTCATTATATTCTCATGTACCATTTTAACAGCATTCACTGAATTGTAACAGCATTTTCCACAATACCTTTTTACAATGAACAACCAGGTCATCAATGCAGCTGGGAGCGTCATCGGAAATTTCAAAAGTTTACAAAAATTCCGAGATCGATCCACTTCCAGCTAGAGTCCGCACTTGATCGGGATCCTTGGACAGTTCGAAAGAAAAAGATCGTCGTCCATGAACCTCCTCGGGTTCTGGAGGCTTTAATTGCCCGCGAGGCGGCGAGCACGTGGCAATTTAAACTTCATGACCTTAACTGCTCGACGGTATCGGCGCGTGGAAGATCGTAAAAGAAAGGAGAATAGGAGAGAAAAGTGGGAGAAGCGTGGCAGCAGGAGCTGCGAAGAAGAAGCGCGACGAGGGAGTAGAAGAAGGAAGAAGAGGGCCGACAGCTCGAAAATGGCGGATTAACAAGAGCAGGAAGAGGAACAGAAAGTGGGTGGTCCGAGGGAGTGCGAGGGGTAGGGGGCAGTGAATAAATTCGAGTCGCTCAGAGCCAGTCACGCACGCCTCGCGTGTTAATCATCCTGACTTATGTGCGGCAGCGCCGGTATCGCTCGGAACAAGCGATGGTGATAAACGTTCGATGCCCTGGCAGAGCACTTCCCCGGGTTTGTCGGTCGTGGAAAAGAGGTTAGACGAAAGCGGGAATTCATATTTACAACTGGGAATCCGGTCGAAGGGAAATGGCACCTATGAACCGTTCGGAACGTCCGACCTCAGCCGGAAAATTGCTGGGAACGAAAAGCGAACGCCTGCATCTTCTCCGACTGTTCTTCCGTCTTTCTCTTTCGTTCTTGCTGCTCTTTCACTCTCGAGGTCTGGCAAAGAGCCTCCGGGCAACCCTTTTTGCTCTCACTCTCCCTCTCTCTCTCCAACTCTCCGCAACTTTCTCCGCGGCCAGTGATTTAAGCGTTGTAAATCTTGGTAGGGCCGCGTACAATCAGCCGCGGAAGGACTACGCTCGATACCAGGATAATTGCCTCCTCCGCTGGCCTACTGGTATCCTTGAGAGCTTTATCGATGTTCCTTTTCTCGAACCCGGTTGGCCAGCGATTAATCTACTGCGAGGAGGAGTCGTTCACTGCAAAGATCGCTCGGACGAGATGGCGTCGAGAAATAAACGAATCGCCCGGCTGGAAATCGGAATCTGGCTAACCGAAAGTTTCCGAGCTGAAAATATTGGCATACTTCGGCACTGGATGAGCTGCGTATACCCCCTCCTCCGCTTCTCCTCTTCCTCTTTCTCTTTCTCCATTCCCAAACGGCACCGCCGCGCCCGTGCAACTTTGATTTGTGATATTTCACGCGAGCGTTCGACGGCAACGCTCCGACCCCCGTGTTTCGTATCAGTGAATTTATTCCGACGTAAACTAACTGTGGAAATCGGACTGTTTGAAACACCGGCTTCGAAATAAATTCCTCGGTCCCGACGGTGAAACGCGTCGAAGGAAATCGATCGACTATTACCGAGACCGACCCGAGTATTGTTTGTCGCCCATGATAATCAGTGTTCACGCAAATGACACGCTTCTGCTTTACGTCGTTCTAAAGTCGCACGAATCAAGTGCAAGCATGCGAACGCTTGAAAATATAACGTGCCCACAATTATCTCCCTTAATAAAGTGATTACTGGCGCAGGAACTGACATTTCCATGTACATTCGTCAGAAATATTATATTCAATATTTCCTTGCATTAATCGACTGCATCTCCAAGATGAATTTGAAGCATAGGAATAAAATCTGTGGTCGTATAACAACTAGATTGCAGATTTTATGCATTCATAGCAAACGCGTAGTCGAGATTCAAAACAGTAGGAATATTTAAAGAATGTAATACTTAAAAAGAAAATACCATTCGACTTTAAAATTCTGTTTGTTGCAATTGATGCACTAAATTTGTATTTTGCATAATCTCTCTCATCGACAATGTTTATGAACACTCTCCAAGTGCATAAAACTAATCAGACAAAAACTTGAAGAATACTATACACATAATAAAAATTGCTTTTTTATTTTTACACCCTCAAGATTCGGGAACCTCGATTTTTCGGACAGTCGACTGAACGATCGCGCGAGAATTCGAGAGGCGGGACGTTTTTCATTACAGTATAGCCGTAACAGAAAAGGTGTTTAGCGAATTGGCGAGTTACTTTGCGCGATTGCGTACCAAAGGGAATTGATAGGTATAAACTATTAACGGCGAATCCGCGTGTTTTCCATCAGAGAATATCTTTCCTGTCCAGTGGCCCCGGAGTGTTGAAAATTTGTTAAAAACACGTTGTGGGGTGGGGATGGGCGCACCTGTACACAGAATAGAGCGGGAAAATTGGTTGGCAACAACGAATCCATTTTCCAAACCGTTGAAAATGGGTGTACGCCTCTAGAAGCGAAACTGTTGCAGTATGGCCGATGAACTTTAACGCTCGGCCGGGTAACAATAACGGGGGCTTTTATCGGGCAATTTTTAGCGGGCGCCCGCGCGCCGGAGACCGAAGCGGATCCTCGGACAACTGCCGGCTAACCATTAAAACATTAACGCGAGTTAATACTTTATAATCGGCGACGTCACGGGGAATTCGCGGTCACCGCGGACCCGCTCTAATCTCGATGACTATTACCACAGAGATTTTATCTCGAGAGCAATTCTCGTTCCACCGAGCTTCGAGATATTAAAGCAGACTGTAAACTGCACGCAATTTTGCAGGTAGCGTCCGCTATACGTCTTGTGATTCAGACACTTTCACTTCAATTCTAGATATTTTGTATATACTTCATTATATTCTTCACTTTTCGAATATGCACTTGACACTGACGTAATGCATTTTAAGAAATGCACAACCTTATTTAGGCGTCATATGAATATCAAGTAATTATTAGCGACATCTTTACGGTCTGCACAAATTTTTTTAGTCGTTTTTACTTGAGGAGAGAGCGTGCGACTCCGTAATTCAGCATGTTTGTCCGACAAATCCAATATTTCAGGTGCGAGTCACAGGGACCGCGGTCCCGCGGGTAAAAAAGGAAGCAGTAAAATGATTTGGAAACGAAAGGATCTGTTTTCCTTCAAAAAACCACAGCGCGAAGATTCCTGGTCGCGAAGAAGGAAGAACGCAGCCGGAAGCAGGGCGGGTAGTAGCCGCGGTGAAGAAATGCATTAAGCGCTTTGCAAAAATGGAATCTTCTTACAAGAATGACAAGCATCGTCTTCCATTTTATTCTTTAAAAGGAAAGTTTGTCTTTGATGTGTTTTTGCGTCTTTTTATTCGCCATCGCCGAGCAGAGAGAGAGAGGAAGAGTGGAGAGACAGTAAAACGTCTTCCCGCGAACAAAAAATCGCTTTCTTACGCAAATAAGCTCGCACCGCACCATGCGACGTTCCCCAACCGCGGGGTAAGACTTTGGAGGAGTTAAAAATATTTATTGAAATCGGACTGCACCCGTGGCGTTTAATCTTCGCTACTGGCCCCGAGTATATTTCCATGTAGACTGCTATTTACTTGAAAGCATTCGCGTCGACAGTAAACAGTTTTAGGAAATCCGTTCTCCACTGTTGGAATTTGAAACTTCTACAAAGAACTCGCCAACGCGACGCGACAGCGATGTAACGCGTGATGCAACGACTGACCGAGACCGGAAACAGAAAATGCAGTGCCCCGGTGTACGGGATCACCATCCGGCTGATGAATGTCCGCCGCGGACGTAATATTTTTTCCTAATGGAAAATCGAGCCGCGGCAGACCGCCGAAATTGAATTTCATTAGTCGTTCCTTTTTATCGGTATTGGATCGAACCGAGCGACCGAGCGCGCCGCGCACTCCACCGTGCTTCTGGGTAATAAATTAAGAGCTAGAAACGTTTTCGATATATTGAATATTCAGCCAGACTCGACCGCGACGTTTCCGGATGCTTCTTTAATGGAGACATCCATCTTCCTCGTTTACAGTTCTGCCGAAAGAATTGCAATACCCTCTATCGCTATTTTCATTCGTATGGTTATTTTACTGCTCTTGCGCTTCGTTTGCTACACATCATTACATAAGTTCCATTTCTTCTTTTTTGGAAGAAATGTGACGTCCATCTTGCTGAATCATATTTCCCGGGAAAGAACTATGATATTAAAGATAATATTAATCAAATATGATTGTACGTACACCAAGTTGAAAATGCTACAGAACAATCCGTCGCTTCGATCGCTGTAAAAGTGGATCTCTTTTTCGTTTTATCACTCGCATTAATTACACTGTCCATATTTCCAGCCGCGCCTCGCGCGACAAATTAATTTTTAACTCGCTAGAAGGACCTCATTGACGCCAAAAAAATTCCTTTCGTCACCGGCGAGTATTCTGTCGCTAACGCGTCCGTTTTCCTGCGGAAAAACCGGGAAAAGCAAAACAAGCGTGCCACGGGTTGCGATAAGAGTATCGAGTTCGCGCAGCTCGGTTACGGACGTGAAACAAAAGCCATTCTTCCCACGCAAAATTATTTGCAAACGGACCACGCCGGGCTGGTAGAAAAATTTCTTGACCTATCTCGCTGCAATCTAAACGGATCAAACTGTCCCATTTTGAGACTCTTATTTTATAATTACTGTGACGTCACTTTTGTGAGAAATTATTCATTTCGTTCAAGGAAAAGAAAATGTGTTACGTCATGATGCTAGACGGTACACTTCAAAGAATAATAATTTCTTAGAACGAGATATAAGGAGCTGGCTAAAAGATGCACGTAGTGTATGTATATAAAAATCTACAGTCTAATAATTACATCAAGCATACGTCGAGCATACGTCACAAATTAAATAGAACAATAAAATCCCCAAGAATTACCAAAATAAAATTGCTATTAACAAATGTGTCTTGGAGTTGGACCATAGATTAAAACGAAGTGCTTGCAGGAACCAGAAGCATTTTGCATGAGTTTGAAGATATCCTGCTTTATCCTCGAGCGTTTTGCTCGCTGCGGTGGATTTTTACGCGCGTTTCTTCTCGCGGAAACGCGGCGGCTCGCGTTTCAGGTGGTAAAATCGAAAGCAAAGAAGAGTGTGCCGACAGAGAAAGAGAAGAGAGAGAGAGAGATGGGGCAGAGAGGGAACGGGGACAAGATGGGAGACAAGATCGTAGGGGCGATACGCGGTGGATATAAGGAACAACTCTCCGCGACAACTGACGAGAAGCCGACTTTTAACCGTCAACGGTGCGACGAGCGGAAGTGGATGAAGCCCGAAGGAAAAAGAGGCGGCGTCGTCGACGACAACGACGGCGTCGGCGGCGTGGGGCGCGACGCGCGACGTGGCGAAGCACGACGGTAAAAGAAAGCCCTGGAATAGAGAGGATGCGACGCCGAGAGGACGGGAATGCAGGCGACGAACTGAGATTACAGCAAGGCGGTAAATAACACGTCACTCGCTACTCCGTTTACTTTGTGCCGCCATGGGTGACGACGCTGAAGTTTGACGAGTGGAGGTAGATCCTGACGCTGTTCTTCTTCCACGTGGAAACCTGGCAAGAGGACGCGGTCAAGCAACAAAGAAACATCCTCCAATCGTAATTAAATTCCAACTGCTGAAAATTCAGACCGATGGATCATCGGGATTGTCCAAGATCGTTGCTGTTGATTTTACAGCCCCCCAGGATAAGATTGTACTGGAATGATGTTCTTGTTGCTCCGCATTCGCTCGACGACTTCGTTAACTTCTACTTCTCAGTTTACTGTAAAGGAAAGACAAAATTTTTATCTACAAAATTGTAGAATACTACAAAACATAAAATGTTCGTTTTGTTGAAGATTTATATCGCTGAACTTACTTTACATAATGTAGCTAAGGAATAAATATTTTGTTTTATTGCAGCAACCATATGTTTTTAGATATATATACAATATGGTGCTGCTATTTTATATATTCATTGATCAATGAATTTATCTATCTAATCATTTATTTATCGTTCATTCATTCATCTATGCAAAAAGAGTCTTTACTGACCGAACGAGTTGCCGTTGTTGTCACGGTCTGTCGGCGACCGGAAAGGATTCGCTCGCCGTAAAAATACCCGCCGCTACGGCTGATAGCCCCTTGACGTGATGATGTCATCGTTGGTGATCTATGATCGATTCTCAATATAGCCGCGGCGACGCGACGGGCCCCTGAGCAATGAATTCACCTTAAGAGCATGAAATGGGCGCACCTCGATGAAAGCCACTTCATGGTAATTACATCGGCGATCCCCCGATCATCTGGAAGGCGTTAAAGCGCGAATGAAATCAGCCGGGAACACGGGGGGTGGAAAAAAGACTAGCCGGACTGGAGGGTGAGGGGTTTACAGCTCACCGCCACCCCGTAGCGACGGTGGATGATGGATCGGTTCGTGCTGGAATAATGGCGGCGTTCCGTCCTAACAGCCATTTCGTAATTACACCGGCAGTGATTCGCTTGCCTTCGTCTTAGCTATCGGGACTCATCAATAATCTTTCCTGCTTCTTTGGCTGGCGAGCCGCGTTCGGTCGAGCGCCGTTTAGAAAACTAGACAGTGACGTGCCAACGGGCGACGACAGCATTCAGATTACACGAATTTCATTTACTTTAAAAGGACTACATAATACTGAATTGCCGCTAGATGACGTGTTAATAAAAATTATTACTGGACAATCCTAAACAGTTGCGCTACCAAGCTTTCACGAAAGTGTCAGGAGCTTCATAGACGGCCTCGTTCGTTTGATGATTTTCAAGCGACGAAAAAACACACGGAACCGGTCCATCATCGAGGCAGTCTATGCTTTTACAGGATATTACATACCTCCTCGAAGGATATTAAATTCTCAGATTTAACCCGCCCTCTTCGCGACGACCTATCAACCCTACCGTGTTCAGCCACCCGATTACCAAGTCTGACTTCAGCTTCAAAGATTGCTGATTGCAGTGACGCTTTTTGAAAAAGATACACTGAGGCGGATATTTGTACCGATGTCGGTTTATGAGACTCGGTTACCAGTGCTTTCTCTCTCTTGCGTTCTATCAGGCTGAAGCTAGTTTCGTGTTTCACCGGGCATAATTAAACGCGGAGTATTAAAATGACCTTTGCCTGACAACAACTGTATCGACGGGCTTTGAATATTAAATGGATTCCAGATCCGTGACGGATACCTTTGGGCAGGGAATAGTAAGACTATTTGAATGATGGAATTATCTTTAAAAACTTAAACAATAATTTTAACACTAATGGACCAAGTGTATTAAATTTGCAATCCAATTCTTGTACTTGCTTGGTTAGCAGTCAACCTGTTAAAAGGGTTACCTACGATTATATAGTTGAAAGAAAAAAGCAACGTCATAGTTGCAATGATATATATCAGTGAAAATCAGCTCACAGAGCATATTGTAGATATTATGAAAAATCCAGGAATACGTGGGATTTCTATTACCAGGATTTTTGTACCATTTTTTTTACCCAGCGAGCATATTTTAATCAGACCACGATTCCACGTTCTTCGACGGGAGAGTATCCCGCGTATCCACCGATAAATAAATGTTTACGCACCGGCGAATTCGAGAAATATCTGCCTGGTCTGAATAAATAAACAACGTCGGTATTAATATGCATTAGAAATTTATGAACCATTTTGTTCTACCGTATGCCGAATGAAAAGCGAGAACGCAAAGGTTCCGATTGCCCAACCTGAAACAGATTCGAAATATGATTTCGCGGCTTGAATAATGGAGAATTATCCGTGCGGAATTAATTCATGGTCGTACGGGGACCGTTCCCGATTATTGCGTCTCCCGTGGGTGTGCCTAAGCCGATTAGGGTTATATCTGCACTCATATTTAGATTGCAACGGGGAATCGCCGATTTTACTGCTTTCCATGTTTACGAAGTGTAATGTCACCCTAAAGTGCCATTTAATATTATGGAAAAATACGCGGGAATGATTTGTGGCACCCTTCCGTCACGTGGTCCTGCAACGACTATCAATCGGCGCTGATAATTCTCTGCAATTAAAATATCCGATTAGGGAATTAATTTTTTCGATATCGTTTGGAGTTAGTTCAATGCTTTGGGAATAACTATGATAATTCTCTACTTCGTAGTTTCTTTCATTTCTATTCAGCAGACGATGTATTAAAAATATGTACATTTCGACATTTTGCAATTCAAAATCATCGTGAGCACTGGAATTCATTTTCTACAATCTGTGAACTTCTAATCGTACTTGCCACTGAATACAGAATTAACCAACACACTAAGCGATGCAAAATTCCACGATCAAAAGAGCATCTTTTATACTTGACGCTGAACAGGAAATCAATCCACACACCGAACAACGCAAGATCGAGTAATTAAAACAGCATCAAGAAGCACCAGAATTTACAGCTGGCAAGATTACACTACTTAGTTGACATCGAGCACAAACACAACGTAGGACGCAACCAAGCAAGCTGCAGCAATTAAAACAGCATCAAGCAACCGTGGAATTTATTTCGCACAGTTTACGGGCTTCTTAGACCATCACGTCGGCAAATAGAATTACAGAATCGCGTCGCCGATTAACAACGGTTTTGGTCGAGCCGAGAACGCGACAGTACGCGAAAATCCTCAATTAGGCGAGACCGCGGCGCGACGCCGCGCCAGTTGGAAATTCGAATTTTCCTTTGAACGTAAATATCAGAAGGCAGCGGGGGAACCTGATGTGGTGTGTGCGACAGAGCACACACACACACACACACACACACATGAACAGGGACATCCGCCAACAGGCACAAAGTCAGTAAATGTTGGCTTTTCGGTGGGCGATGCAGATTCTCCTCGGTTTCGTGTCACTTGGTCTCCCCCCTCTCCGCGCGTGCAGGTAACTAGGTAGAGGACAGACGCGTAGGATAGAGGAAACTAATTACTGGGGTACAAAGGATACGCGGCGTCATTCTGATTGTCACCCTATCCGGAAATGTCAGGCCGCGTGGAGCCTCCAGCCCCCGCCTATCTTCGGGTTACCCCTTCTGTTCGGGGGCTGTGTGGCACACGCACTCGGCACACGTTGCCGTTCGCATTTATTATCACGAGGTCTCCGTCGGCGTCTCTATGATTAATTGACCTTCTGCCGGGCGTTTCTTCAGGATGACTTTCTACCCGACAGAGGCACGACATCGTCAGGCTATCGATTCGAGTCCTCGTCGACGTGCAGCGCGAGCGAGCGACGTATCGAGCCCGAAAAACGCGTTCCCTCTCTTCGGTTTTCGTTTTTATTTTTCTCTTCCGAGCTCGACGAAAATTCGCTGCGGATGACGAGGGGCATTAGTTATGTTTTTCGATAACCGCGCTCGGAATAAATTACGCTGCATGGAAGCCGACCATCGGGCTTCTGAGCGCACGCGGGTCCATTTTTACGGGGAATGACGCAAAGAACTCGAGCAAATGCAAAGCCAGGGCGCGCTCGCGGGATCGCGTGTAACGAAGGTAACTAAATGTTCTGTAACCTGTTATCGAAATGCTGAACCGTCGGGGCCATTAACGGGGAAATAAATTTCCTTTTTACGGGGGAAAGGAAACGTTCGCAGGCCGCGGTCGCCGCGGTCACTTCGGCGGTAGGGAAACGTAAAATCAGAACGCCCACAGCCGCCGGCTGATACGGAATCTTTTACGGCCGAATAATAAAAGTTAATCGTGACGGTAATGATTTGGTTTCAATGAGATTCTACGGTGACTCGCCGGGTTTTCTGCTAATTTAGAGGGCGCTCATCGCTGAAACTTCCACGCTGTAATCGTTCCGCTTCCTCGAACTTCGATCTCTGAGTAATTCGCTTTGTTTGAGTTCGAAAGAACGGTTTACGGCGATGCCAATACCTTTCGCCGACTGCTCGACACTTTCAAATTAACCCTTAGGCTCCAGAAGCTTTAAATTTCGTATCTCAAATCCTATTCAAATACTTACGTATCAATTGCTGATTTGTTCTATCTACTATAGTTTAAGGGACACGATGAATTTCTTCCATTCGAGAGTCAAAGAGCAAAGTAGTTTTAACAAAATTTCATTCAAGCACAGCACTTCCGACGTCGATAATTTCAGTGAAAATACAGCGCGGAGCCGCGGTAGATGCTACGGTATAATTTATACGATTAATTTCGCGAGATTTCCAAGAGACAAAGGATCCGCGATCTAATTCCGGCTTGATTCCGTCTCTGTAGGTAAATGAATGTGTTTAATCGAACACAGCCGACGAGTTGATTTTTCATCTCCGACTTGTCACCGTGTTTTGCATAATCTAATATGCTCGATTCCCGTGCATTCATCGCACAAAAGGGGTGCATTTGTGTGTACGCCGAGGCATTGAGTCTCCTCGTACGGATAAATCTACGGGACACTGTAGTATCCATGACGAGCGTAATATCGTATTTTTTTTTACTCGATATCGAATTCCAATTAACGGTGCAATTTCATTTCAATTACCCCGCGTGTATTTCAGTAACGGCCGTCGCCGCCGTGTCTCCCTCCCTCTTTCATTCCGCTTGTTGTTGCTCTGTACCAGCGAGCCGCGTAATTAACGGACCCCTTAAGATCCTAACGATTATTTAATTCGTAATGTAATAATTCATGCGACGAATATCGCGTTTGCTCAAGCTTTTGTGTCCCCGTCGCCGGTTTTATAATTCACCGTTAAAAAACGAGAGATGGTACGGCGGCGTTCGAAGTCGATGCCGACGTCGCGTCCCGTCGAACGCAATTGGTATCACGATTCTTTTTAGCCTGGGCACCGTCGTCGTCGCTTCGTTACACGGAACAAAAGACCCCTGTCCCATCGCCCATCGTCCGGCAGTGAATT
Organism: Lasioglossum zephyrum; assembly: GCA_028455615.1. Lineage (NCBI taxonomy): Eukaryota > Metazoa > Arthropoda > Insecta > Hymenoptera > Halictidae > Lasioglossum > Lasioglossum zephyrum. The sequence goes on from CM052332.1 coordinate 2,585,473, forward strand.
AATTATAATTTTATTTTTGTTGCACGGATATCGTTACCATCAGTCACGGCCGGAGTCCTCCGGCTTCGATCCGCTGACGGCGCTCTGTAGTATTCCGTTTCATGTTAACGAGTACATCCTTCCGCGACCGGGCGTCCTTTTCTTCCCCCGTCAGCGTATTTAACGGCTGACGACGTCGTTACCGCTGACAGTCCTGGACGAAACTGTGCTAAGTATAGATTTTGGTCCGTCGTAATTCGGTGCTCATCAATAAAACAGGTGTAATTTTCAATTAGCAGGCAGAAATGCTTAAATTACCGATCATCAATTGCCATAGGAATCCTCAAATGTAGATTTCTGTGGAAGTACGTTTACGATGTTTTAAAGTTTTACTAGTTAGAAATACATTCCTGACTGAAGTTTGCTACAATTTATACGAATTTTTGGAATACAATCTTCTAAGAATTTGGTTTATCCACGTTGATCAATCTATCGATTTAGTGGGTTTTTAAAGTAGATGGAAAGTTGGAGTTTGGACCGCGCTTTAGCCGTGCAGCTGGTTTACTCGAAACCGCTTAAGAGCGGCCGCGTTTTAGCCGGATAGCAGAGAGTTGGTAGCCGGTGTGAATTAACCGAGGCGTCTTCGTTGCCAGGCCTCTTCTTTTTCTGGCCCTTTTGTGTTCCCGTTCGGTTATCTCGCTCTCTATCCCCGGCCCCGTTGAACGAGCTTGCACGTTAATGTAATACGCAAGGTCTACCGGCGTTAACTTACACACAGTGTGTCCGAGGATTACCGCGTCGTTGCTTATCTGCACTCACCAGGTTCGTGTTGGTATACCACGACGACGGTTTGCCTCCGGAGATATGCACGTTTCAATTTATTACTCACTGCAGACAGACTCGAATTCCCACGTATACCTTTCGCCGTCCCCTGAATATTTCAGATATCCGTCGTAACACCGCCGCGCTGTAAACTAGACCCCGGAGTTGGTCGCCTTTTGTCACGTAACCGGGCATAAATCTCTCTCTCTCTCTCAACGGAAAACGTAAGCGAACGTTCGCGCGCGCGCAGTCTCCCTTCGATATTAATGGAGGATGGGCTACGTGGCGAGTTTTAAATTGTCAACGACAGTGTAACGAGCCCGATCCTCCTACGAAGTCATCAGACCCCCACCTCTCCCAGCCATTCTTCCAGTTCTCTTATTTTTGGCTTTTTTCGATCGGAGCTCCCGCGGGGGAGAACAGCCCCTTCGGAAGATACATGGCCTTGGGCGTCGTCGTTTGTGTCGATACCGAGGACCCGAGGAGGAAACGAGAACGGACGTCTTGGTTGGCAATCGAATCTTTCGGTTCGCGTCCAGCGAAATCAACCATCGGTTTTGCACTCGAGAATCCATTTCTCATTTTTCGGTTATAGCGGAATGGGGTAATACGACCTCTGTGGTTGAATTATGCAAAATCGATCGGTGGTCGTGGCGATTTCATGCGGCTGTGCCGCACTGATAAGTGAAATAAGGTCTGCGTATAGTCAGACAAGTGCAGAGGTCTTGATTATATTGGTGATTCACCAGTGGACGGTATTATTGGATCAGACAAGAAGATTGGGCTTGCGGCAGCGAGAAAGGTAGAATAAACCTGCATATAGTCGGGCAAGCAAAATAAGTATGCATATTGTCAGCCAAGTAGGACGAGACTGTATCTTGTTAGGCGCAAAACCGGGTACAGTTATTAGCCAGATAAGAAGAATAGTTATGGTTTCTTGCTTAGACCAGTAAAACGGGTACATGTACGTAGAATAAGTCTGTATATGAAGAGACAAACATAAAAAATTGATGTGTAGCTAAATTAGTGCAATAATCTTGTGTTACTCACACTGTTAGATTGAATGTGTGCCTAGTCAGACAAGTAGAACGTGTTTATACCGGTTGAAGCAAGTAGAATGAATCTGTGCCTAGTCAGACATGTAGAATAACTACAGTCCATAGTTAGACAAGAAGAACGACTGCTGTCTTTGCTTGGAGAAGTAGAGTAGAAACAAATAAGTGAAATAAGCCCATCTTTGAGCACTAGTAAAACAAGTCATCATATATCTATATGTCGTCCGAATGATCTATAAGTAGACTGCAGATTTGATGGATTTTTAACGATAACAAGTCTGCACAATTTAAAACAATGGTATTTCAGAATACTTAGCGACCGTATCATCCTTTGTTTTTGCGGTACCGCTGTCGACATGGATGACAGTAGAACAAACTGCGGTAGGTTTCGGAGCGGAGAAGTAATCAAGCAAAATCTCCCCTCGATCGCGCGTATGGGAAAGTTGACAGAACGAGCGGAGAGGCAAGAAAGGAAATCGGGTTGACGAAACCGGCGAAGGGCGAGGGTGTGCGGGACAAGATAGAGGGATGTCGACAGATAAAAGAAAGAGACAGAGTCAGAGAATGGGACGGAGGGCGATCTCGTTGCGAGGAGTTCGATAACGAAGATGATTGGAAGCGCGATTGGTGACAACGGTAACTGCGTTAACGGGGTAATAATAACCAATCTCGAGGCGATTTCCTCTCGGCTGGACCAATCAGAAGACGCGTCCTTATTTCCGTCGTCGGACCCTTCGCGTGCTTCGCCCGTGAGTAATCGAAATTTTGAGCAGCTCGTTTTCAAATCTCGAAAGTCGTTTCCTCCTTGAATAGCGGGGATCCTGTCTGCCGGCCACCCTCTTCCTAGGACGTGGCTTCGGCTTCGGCTTCAGCTGCGACTTCAGCTCCGCTCGTTCCGAAGAAATTCAAGAAATCCACTTGCTCCGGTAACGGCAATTTTTCCGCTCGGATCGTTGATACGCAAATTTCGATGAAACTTCGGGATCGTGCCTGCGTCGAATTTCCGAAGCAGTCCGCTTCAGACCGGTCATAGCATTATGAAAACGATTCGTCGATATCGCCGTTGGAGAAGGGCTCCCGAAAAGCCGTGGTCCGCTCGTAAAATCCGTCATATAACAAGCCATATATGCCTCGCGTCTCGGCCGGTGCCACTGTTTCGGTCTTAAGAACGGAATACGCGTCTCCTTTATGTTTGCCTTGGCAATGAAAGGGATGTCTGGCCTCGTTGACTAGCTGTTTGTCCACGTCTCGTCAGCCAGTTTACACGTCGATGCTCCGAGTGTACCGTAAACTGCTTAAGGTCGCGCGGCGAGCAAACAGTTGTAACGCGACGGGAAATACACGTTCAGTTTCGAGCTCAGCGATGGGAGGAGGTGAAAAGAGAGATTGGGGGGGAGGGGAAGGGTTCTCCTTCTCTCGTTTTATATCGCATCCGTTTCGTCGCGTTTCCTTCGCTTTTTGGCGCTCGACGTCCGCCCGGCTTAGCTGCATCCAATAGCCCTCCACGGTCGTTTCTTCTTCCGAGCACGCGACATTCTTGGCGGCGGAAGGGCGCACAACGATTCGGTGTCCTTTTGCTTGTCTGGCGCAACGATCGTCCTCGATGGACGGTAAATCGCAAAAGGAACCCGATTGCCTCTAAGAAAAGCGTTTATAGAGCTAAGCCAACTCGTAAAGGAGGCGTGTCTTGGCCTGAAGACAAAGCCACCAGATGTCTCTGACGGCCCCACCACTAGCCATCGATGTCTCTTGCGATTATCCCTTTATACTTACCCTCGGATCGTCCACTTTGCCTCTACGTTTCTCGCCACCCGTGTTTCACCACTGACGCGACCCACTTTTAATAAACCTCCGCCGTTCCCCGATCCCGAGAACAATTCCTCTATTTCATCATTAAAACCTCGTGCCGTCACATTATTCGCAATCCCCGGATTCGGATTTACGGTCCCGTCGCAGATGGAACACGTTCACGCGTTTGCCAAAAATACGGCTCTTCGTGGAATGCATTAAGATGAGCCAGAACTATTTCTCCGTTCTGGGAATTAATTGCAATGATGCTACTATTTATACTGTTATATGCACTCGAGCAACAAGTCATTCCAAATTAAGATTAAGATACCGTATATACTATTGATGAACGAACATCGTGCACTGGGTCAGAATAATAATATTCATGTCTCTAAATTGGTTGTTTTATATATTCAGTTTTAATGCAGTACTATAGCTGTGACGTGCAACAGTGTTGATTAAAATTGCAGAACACTTTGAAAGCACAGTTTCCCGATACTACATTGCAGAGATGACAAGTAGATTACTTCAATGTTGTTATTTATAATAAATGATACACTTCGGAATGTGCAGAGGGGAGGCACAGAGGTGGATTAGGGAGCAAAAGAGACAGTTCGGAACACTGCAGGAGCTCATTAACAATGCAATCATGCTCGAATAAGAAACTCAGTGGTAACGGGACGAGTTAGAGGGGGGTAAGTTCGCGGCAAATAATTCTCCGTCGACCTCGAACAGGGTTCCGTTTTGCAAGCAAACGATCCTACGTTAACGGTGAACGAAATTGGTTGTTGGCTTGGCGTAGGTACAGAACCAGGCTGTGCAACGGAAGACGAAAAAAAGAATTGCCTTCGGTTTAAACAGTCCGTAGCGAGGTAAGTAGATAAGGTAAGGAGGAGTAGAGGGAAGGGTGGAGGATAGGAAGAAGGAGGAAGAGGGGCGGAGGACGATGGGTGGAGGAGGTGGGGCAAGGATGCGAGTTGTTATTTCAGACTCCGGGACCACGGCGAGGTTCCTAGTTAAGAATTAGCAAAGTAATTAAGAGTCAGGAAATGGAGCAAAATAAGGCGGAGAGCTTATATCTAGAACTTATACCAAACTTGCCGGAGAAAGAGTCTAACTTAGCCGAGGCCAGGGGAACGTGGTACGGCTCTTTTCCGTTCGAGAATCCAACAACCCTCCTTTCTCCCTTACATTCCCACAGTCCACCGTCCGCTTTTAGCCAATTCCACCGCCATCTCCTTTCCGGTTCGTTCGTTCCGTACGAATCTTCGGCTAGAAACGTCGGAAGTTTCTTTCAAAAACTCCGAGAGACGGAAACGTCGACGAGACGGGTGAATGACTGGCCAACGAAATTACCTGACGCTGTCTCACTCTCTTTCTCCCTCTCTCTCTCTCTCTCGCAGGGAACCCTACCCTTGGACCCTTGCTTAACGAATTCACCGACACGCTATCGATCAACCATGCTCGTTTCGAACCTCGCGCCACCGATCGCCATAAAGCGCGCATCCGCGGCCACCAAACTGTTCGCCACCGTTGTGGACGGATTAGGAGTAATTTACGTTTTCAATTTAATAAAACCAACAGCGGTTTTATTCGACCGAGGCCAAGCGTCCGCGAACCGGTTAGCAACCCTCTCCCGCAACCCTCGACTTCGGAATTTCGCGCGACGATCAAATCCGGATTTCCCCGAAACAATGCGTTGTTCGATGGTAATTGCGAGCTGGCCGGCACGTATTGTTCCGGCGCCGCAGTAGAAAAATCGAAGTGGAATTAATTGCGATCTGAACTGTCGGGAACCGTGCAATTAAAAACCATCGTTTTTTGACGGGAAGCTACTTCGCGCGACTTGCTACTGTCTATCGTGTTTATCCGACAATTTGTATCCGGAATCACGCCCGAAACGCTGTAACACGTTTTTAATTGTAATCGCGGCAACATTTTTAATGGACAAAAATAGGTCCTCGCAAATTTATTAACAGTTGCGCATTAGTTGTTTACGTTTTTCTATTATGGATGTGAGACTGAAGCACGAAAAGAAGAGACGCGATTCACAGGCAAATAAACTGAATAGCAACAAGTAGAACAAGTAGGTCACTGATCAGACAAGAACTAGGAATAATAACTGATTTTCCAGATTTATTATTCTACAATTATTGAAATAATAAAAAATGATTTTATAAGGATTATTTGTATAAATATATTTAATGGAGCATGTATTATAATAGGAGCTGCACAAAGTCTAAATGAAATCAATCTTGTTAATTTATAAGGGAATGTGTACCAGTTATTTTTAAGACTCGGTAAATTTAGTGTTATCGTAATTCCATCAAGCGTGAATATTAATTCGTCGATGGAAATTCACATTAGCTCACGAGAAGCATAAATATCCATTCGGAACGCGTGCACGCGTATGACACACGGCTCCGGGAAGGCCACCCCCATATATATTCGGGGTGAATCAATGATTGCCTGCTCTGTATCAAGTATCTCGGTGGAAGATCGGCGAGTTACTTGGAGATGCAGGGATCGAGGGTACCGCGTCATAAATTCCGCTATCGGCAGGCAGTCTCTCACCACACCCCTTTTTCTAGGGTGGATCCGGGGGTGGTCCGGCCGTTGTTAAACTTGCGGCCAATAAATCAGGCGAACTCGTATAAATTTGTTACCCACGAAAACGTACGTGGATTGCCTCTCCTCCGTTTCTCCGTTGTTCACCCCCCTGCCACCCCCGCTTTTCTGCCGTTTTCTCTTCATCATTCTTTCCTCTTTCCTGTCGACTAGCTTCACATCTTTCCACTCACGCGCTTCTTGCGAACGGAAAGAGTATTCTGCATTCGCGAGAATGAGACACAAAATTTGTCAAGGAAACAACGGGGGATCTCCAAGACCCCATTAACGTTTTAGGCATTTATGTTAAAAGCAAAAAGGTCCAATTTAAAACAGTAAAGAAATTAAAACAGTCTAAGAACATCCATATAGGTATCATTTTTCAATTCATTAAAATCAATAAAGTAAAGAAGAAATTTTTATGTATCGTCCGGCAATGATCCCAAACAATTTTTGTTTTGTATAAAAGTACCTAGAAATTTCTCTGTGGCCTCTTCTAGTGGACGAAGAATAGCTAGCCTCTCTTGCGTTCCTTCGTCGTTCATAATCTTGCCACCCCTACTATTCCACGGACTTCGCAATTCTTTTCTTCTTTGGGCGGACCCCATCCTTCGGTCCAACTGCTCACATTTCTTGCGAATACAGAGAGGAACGGTGGTTTCGCGAACGCTTTCTTTCGCGCGTCTCTCTCCTTCAGGCCGCGGGCGATTCCCTTTCAACCCTATCTGCGGGAACGGCGCCACGCGCCACGTTTACGAGCGTTTACCACGTGCATTTTTATCCGTTGCGTAAATAACAACCGCGGCCATAAAACCTGATATACCGCCGATGCGGATTTATATATCGCCGCCGCGATAGATGCACCCTCTCACGGATGGCCGACGCGGCCGACCAACCCTACGGATTTATAGGTGTTTTCTATGAACGACCGACCAAGAGGTACACTCGTACCACCATTCACAGAAGGGCTTTACCTTTTACCGAGCAGCCCCAGACCCCCGTTGCATCGCCTTCCACCCGGAAAGTGTTTCCTACGATCTCCCACCCCACCACCGCTACGCTACGATGCATTACCTTTGAAATCTTCGGACAGATGCAGTTTTTCCGACCCGCGCCCATTGTTTCCGGCAACCTTTATGCTCTGCAATCTTGACAGAAGATTTTATGGTGTTGCCGAACACCCGAGACGGACTATCTGCTTCTGAGGTTGCATGGCCGCGCTTCAGATTCGAGCAATTCGTTGGAATTTGTTGTTGGAAGATTGTGGGTTTGTTCAGAAATTGCTGTCTTTTGATTTGACAGTTTAATTGATTGCCAGTGCGACGTGACAGTGCATTTTAATTTTACTTGTTAACCCCATGCACTACGATTTATTTTGTAGTACTTCTTTATCCTCAATAATTTATTCTATGTCTATGTATTCTACACATACATCGACCATCAAAAAATAAAATTTTATTTCGTACACATACTTAATAGATTCTGTTCGTAATATTGATCAAGACAGTGTGTTTTAGAAATTCGCTTAGAATAAGACTGTAGCGAAAATTTAAATTAGAATTTGCTTGAAATTGTGCATAAAAATGCAATACGGATTGTATCGTAAAATATGCACAAATTATCTTTCGGGTGCTATTAAAATCGGGAAATAGAAAATTGGAGGAGTCTTAGATTTCCATTAGCAGATGAATCAGGTAATTAAGAGCACATCTGCGAAATCGGAGGAGACATCGCAGCCCGTTGCGAATGCGTCCATTTAATCGGAAACGAAATTCTCGTGGTTAATGTATCCAAACGAAATAATTTCGTAGGGTGAAATGAACGATGCCAGAAACAGTGGAGGACCTAACTGCAGAAAACGAGGCAGGTAGACGTAAATGGGTAGAAACAGAGTAGCGGCACGACGTTGAATGCCGAGCATTGTCTAATCAATGCACATTGAAGTGCCAGGTAGAAGCTGTGGCAGAGGCAGAAGCAGAAACGGAGATTCTCTCTGTTCTTCGTTGCTCCTCTCCCGCATTTCCATCCATGATCTGCCGTCTCCGCCTGGTGGCTCTCCCTTCCTTGCACCAGTAACATCCTGGTACCCGCAGGCGGCATACCCGATCTGCCAGCCGCCAATGCTACTTCGGTGATTTAGGCGCCCTGCTAATTACCTCGAATGGCCGTCCCGGATTCACTTAGCTACGTTCTTGATATCCTATCCTCTAACGGCTACACGATCGAACTGTTAATAGTGTCTGTCGACCACATTACAAGTGTTTGTACATTCACAGGTCAACATTAAGTGGACAGATGTCTGCGAGAGGGAAATATCAATCATAATATATCATTCAACCATGATACAAATACAGCAATATCAATAAAATTATATTTTCTACCACATTATTTACAGTACAGATCGTTTAATCCAATATTGTTTTCACTGTAAGTTCATTAAAGTTAATATGATATATTGCCCCAGTTTTCCATGTATCTTTGGATAATAACACCAAAAGAGATTATTATATTATGTTAGTCATTGTTCTTCGGAAGGCAAAAATGTCGAAGTGTAATAATTCGCCGAGGAGAAATCGAAGACCCTCTGATAAGTGGAATAAGCACCACTCGTGATCAGACAAGGAGAGTACAATTGCGTTCAGCGACAGAAGCAGGGAGAGCACTAATCGTACAAGGACAATAGGGACTATTCCTGGTCAGACACATGGGACTTTGTTGGTACGTAGTCAGCGAAGGGGAATGGAGACAAGTTCGTGAGCAGACAAGTGGAATGGAGACACTGTGTTGAGGAAGGGGAGTGAGTCCTCGACTAGTCAGACAAGAGAGTGTAGCCAGAAGAGTCTTCAACACACATATCAAGCTTCCTTTTGTCTGATAATACTTAATTCTCTAATCGCGTAGATCTTTGCATCGATATATTCTTACAATTTTAAATATTCTTCTAAAATTCGTCTCAGAACTAAAATTACAGAAATTTAAAAAGAAATTTTATTCGATATTGAATGGTAATTCACTTCGAAAAAATGTATCAGAAAAGGCTCACCCCGATTGAAATAAACCGAAGTCAGTGTCGGACTCTTGAAATCACTTTCCGCGCTAATCACTTCCACACAATTAAGTGGTATTGACGACTAGATAGATTAGGCTTCCCTGAAGTTGGGAATTGAACGAAGGTACTGTCACCTTAACCGACTGAGAGAGCGGCTGTAACCCAGGGTCGCAAACTGTTCGCTGATGGTTGCGGTCGTGCTAATCAACGGATCGCACCCTCAGGAGTCGGCATTCTGATAAATGAAAAGAGAATGAAAAAGAGGGACCAAACGAGCGAAACGACCGCGCCGAATGCGGCCCTACAATGTGCGTGCTTCTTAATTAAATTTCTGCTGACCGAGATTGCCGATCGAGATTCTGCGCGAAGAATGTCTCCGAAAAGGTAACTGATGATTCATTAGCTACACTGGGGACCTTGTGCCTTTGACTGGGGAGCCTTAATTGCGGACCATGCTTCCTCTCAAGTATTTCTAATATTCATTAGCACCTTGCTTCGTTCATTTTCAAAATATTCCAGTTGAATTGCACTGTTTCGTGAACGTACAATTTTTTAGCCAACCAGATACATCATGATTATACTGTCGATCATTATGGAAAATACTATAATGACCCAAAGTATTTAAATAAAAATAAGTATTTAAATAAAAATGTTAGAACAATGTCCTCAAATTCTTCTAATGTCTTTTAGTTTTGTATTCCATGAGCCACATAAAATTAATTTAAAAAACCACTCCGATTTCTTCACAGAATCAAATGAAACAAACTTACATTAACATGGATTGTCACTGATATACGACTTGAACTAACAGTTTTAGACCATCCAGAAATATTATAAATATGTGACAGCCCGACGGAGGTGTTTCAACGAGGTTCCCTTTAAGTTTTCATTGAACGTGATGAAACAACCTCGCGTTAACAGAGACTTGTCATCGACACGAGACTTAAACCAGTAACATTTGTATTCTGGAGCAACGTTGCCAGGCACCACTGTCATATCGGACAATCCTCGTAGATCATTCACGAGACGTTGATTGCGCCATCAACTATTAAAGCGGCAGCTTCCGTCGGTGGCATCCTTATCCGCGAAAACAAACTCCTCTTCGTCATTACGGCCACTCTGAGCGGCCGATAAAGATAACTCTGTACCAGCGATACGAGCTTGTATACGGTCGTTCCGCGGGGAAAAGTGCCTTAAAGAAAACCCGCGGGCCGAACCCGAGTAAGACATTACAAGTCGATGTGTGTACTTCAGGATGGAACAGAACGTACTTTAGATATTCCCGAGTCGTTACGTATTGCTGGCCGACCAACCAGGTTCAGGAAGATGTTGTAAGGCTGATTCAGCTGCACCCCGGGTTGAGGGGAATCGTTTATGACCGGCTAAGTCGTAAGCCTAAAGCGGGACGATAACATTTTTGCCGTGGCCCCCGTCGTTTCCGTATTTGCAGCTGCGTTACCTTGGATTTTTTCCGACAATACGGGCTGCGATATGACAGTCGAGCACTTACGGCACATTTTAAATCTCAACAAACTGTGCCCGATATTCCCGCTTTATAATATCTCATCAACTATTAGATTTATAAAGGTCAATACCTTTATACGCAGAATTTTATGCTGCATCAGTATTCGATCAAATATATTGGGTATTCTATTTAGAAAAATGAAGTTCACCTTCATATATCCTTTACGCGGCCACCTACAAAAAAGCTACTAACATCAGATTAATGTCCCCTCGAAACCAAGCAAGTTCTATCTGATGCATTTTTTCCTAACACCAATAGCAGCCGAGTTATTCAGGTGGCCTATTTTAGGTGCCTCACCCTGTACATAATTTTGTAGAAATGGCGATTAGGACATTCAATACGCGTGATATCGGCATACCCATCGAATGTTTCACTTGATAAATTCAATACCAGATATAGCTGTTGTATTTCGTGTATCCTGTTGCTTCGCAAGGTAAAATGTTTTCATTGGTCAATAAAGTGGGTTCAATGATATTGGATTGTGACATACAATGCATATGGAAGATATTTATAAATATGTTGCAATTTTAATAATTCAATTATGACACAATTTTAATTGAACAGAACTGCAAATGAAAAGAAATCACACGCAGAAAAGAAATATGAAATTGATTGAATGTTTATAATACTGTACCTTATTAATAAGATAAAATGAGGTACCCAATATATTTGCAATTTCATGATGATTACACATGTCTTCTATGCTTGGGGAAGATGTGTCTGTTTCGAAGAATTTCTGTGTGTGCAAGATCTTGTTGGCTCTGTTAAAAATGTCATTTAAGGTGTGAATAATTGAGTGTGTTTGAGCTAAATTGGGTAGGGCCTGCTGTAGAAAAGAAACTGGGGCTCGTTCTTTCCGCCTGGAAGAAGTAGAGGCCTTATTTAACACGAAGAACGAGACGACGAGAGTGTCTGGCCAAACAAGAGTAACAAACATACAATGTACTTAATCAAGCGAAATTAGGACACACCGTCTACTCTGACAAGTGGAATGACGGCAGCAGCTAATTAGACACGCGGAATGAGAGCAGTATCTAGCCAGGCGAAGGGCACGGGGGTGTCAGTCAGACAAAGAGAACGAGGACAGTATCTGGATAGACGAGCGAAATAAAGTATGTATTTAGTCAGACAAATATAACGAAGCCATTACCTGGTCAGACGAACCACTTAACCTGCATTCCCAAAAGAGAAACAAATACTTCAAAGTAGAACGGTTCTCCTTCCACGAAATACTTTACACGAACAAAAATACATGCCGTGAAAAATTTATTGAGCTGCGATAACAATTCGAGAATGTCTAATAAATTTTTCCCGGCGAAAAACTGTCAGCCAACTAATAGTGCAACTAACACAAGCCGAAGCACGAACTGGGGAACTAAATCGAAAATGCAGAATAAAACGTCATCGCAGCATCGAATTCGAGCAAATTCAGTTTTAATTTCGGAGCGAGCTATTGAATGGGGCTTGACCAGCGTGTCTGGTCGTTGTTTACCGTTTCTACTAGTTGTAAGCACGAAAACACGTGCATCAGATACATTTCATTGCCGATTTATTGGGAAATGTAGCTCCGCATGAAAAAATGTTATCGTGTACAACTGCGCCGCATTTTTTCCATACACACTGTATCTGGTTACGCTGTCGAGTTCGTTGACCCTTCATATTAAATTCTCGATTGCCTTTCGGCGATTCGCATGAAATCATCCTCGAGCAATGAGCGAGCATCGTCCTTAAATTCCTGCTCGGGCATCCGAACTCGTCTCGTGTGGCATAAAACCTGTCGTAAAGAAAAAACACAGCGCTCGTGCGCGCACACACAATGTTTCTCTTTCATTTATCATTCGGCCGTGCCGCTCCCCGTCGAAAGTCTTATTCCCGTGGAGTATTTCCTTTAGTACACGCAATAAATTTTTGCCGTCTCATTGGTCGTTTGTATTTGCAGCAGTAACTCCGGCTGATAACTTCGCAGCGATGGCGATCTCGTTTTACGGGAGTTTAATTCCCGCCATAAACTGATTTCATTTTACATTCGCGTAAATACCGGGTCCGTGCCACCGTGTTCTATTTTTTCTTTCTCCCTCTCTCTCTCTCTCTCTCTCGCATTCTCATTTTTCCCGAAATACTCTCACGGTATATTTTATTCTGTTTTCCGTGTGCTCGGCTCTAGCCCGTCCGTCTCGAGGCGAGCTTTCCCAACGTTTCTCAAACCCTGGGCAATTTACGCGTGAAATTAAAAGCCTAACGTGTCTGCGACATAGCAAGAATTCTTTCTTCGCCGAAATAAACGGCGGAATAATCGCGCCCCGTCGGTAGAATAAATCCGGAAATTTTTGTGTAGCACCTGCCGCTCTGATTATTCCGTGCGAGCTGTTTAAAACTTTACGAATCCCGCCTGCGTCAACTGTTAAATTAAATTCTCTCGACGCTCTTAAGCTCTGGGTGCACTTGCTCGTTGATCACTGTGGCTGTTTAATCGATTCGAATCGGATTCGATGCTTTCGTGACAACAATGAACAAATGAAATTGAAAACACCAGAAAAATTTAAAGAAAACGTTGATACGTTTAAGAATGACAATACACTAGTTGCATCCCATTGAATCTTAAGAATAAATACATTGTAATTTTTAGCTCCTGTCGTTTATCAATGTGCTGGAATGTATTCTTAATAGTGCGTTACTTTGACTCATAGATATTATTGTACTCAACTAAAGATTCCTTATCTTCTTTTGTAGAATAGAAAATTTTGAGGTAATAGGATGTTAGGGGAGATCAAGTTTTCTCAAACGACAGGGGTACACAAATCACGGAGAGGGCAGCGGCGATCTCGTAGTTATGGGATCTGACTGTGACAACCATTGAGTGGCAGGCGATTGCGCCACTCGAAGGATGTGTACCTTAATTGCGTCGAGCCAGGATCGTGGAACGAACCTTCGAGTTACACAGGTCGGTAGCCGCAACTTCAGGGTCGTTGAAACCGAACGCGAAAACCCTTCAAACCACCGAATCCTTACCCTGGACACGCCCACCTTTCGCTCACACAAAAGAACCTTAGTTGACATCGATAACACTCGTGGTCGGCAACAATCGCGTTTATCCTTTACCCTCCATTTGCATACTGGGTCGATTTCAACACACACTGCTCTCGGTTTTGTACTTACTTCCACGTCACAAAAAACAGACTTTCGTCCTCCTTGTAAAAGAAGTTTATTATAAATTATCAATGTAATTTTTTAATGCACATGCTACAAGATAAAACCTGTCTACGTGAATTGCAAGAAACAAGAACCAACTAGATATTTCACCGCTTTTTTAATAACTGAAATGGGCTAAAACTAATTCATTGACATCTTCAAGTAGTTTTACTCTTTATACTTTAATAAATTCCATTTACGCTATAAGAACGAGTGGCTGATCTTCTAGAAACATAGAAAAACATCCAGAATATTTTGAGGATGTTTTAGAGTAAGAAAAGAAATTCCATAAACTTAGAAACCCAGTATGCAAATTACGTCACTAAAAATAAGGTTGCAGAGGTTAAACTGTAGACGACGCGAATCACTGCCACACATAGTAAATTTTATTTCTCGATGATACACATTGTGTATGTGTATGTGTAAAGAGAAGAATCATGATAGTATAGAAAGCAGGATGTTTATTCTCAAAACAAAATTATTCTAGGATGTTTGCTTGAGGAACCTACAGTAGATTGATGACTTTGACACTGTTTTCATATTTTGAAAATTCAGGGGAGGATTGCATTTCGAGGGGGAGCATATGGTGGTCGATTATCGTGATGTTTGGCTGCTCACGAGGATAGGGGACTATGAAAAATGGCCACAGGAGTCAATCAATCGAATCGGTTCGAGGAAACAAACAACTTCAAACTCCACCCTTAATCTCTGTCAACCTCTGAAGGGAAGCCTCGCTTCTCAAATTCAGCCTCTGTCATTCGCTCCGTCAACAGGTGATCTCGATCTTCGCCGATTACGATAAAAGCGATTTGTTGATGGCAATGATGAAAATCGTAGAACGTTACATCTATATAATACAGACAGAAATTTTATATAGATTTCTTCAGAAATTAATTATAAGATGGAAAAACACTTGCGCAATCAAAACAAATATATTTAAGAGAGTCCGTAGATGGAAATCATTTCCATAAGAATTGCAAACAAAATGCATCAGGGAACTTACATCCGGCAATATGCATAAAAGCTATACTTCAACGGTTACGTTCGCTGCGTTTGAAATAAAGTTCGTTTTCCTCTCACGGCAAGTACACATATTATATCTTCACTTGGCAGTTCCTACAGTAATGTATTTAACGTCGGAAAAGTTTCAAATCTTCTTGGCTTCTCCAACCGGAAACCGTATAAATTCTACACGGGGCATTGTACTGTTCGCAAGATCGCGAAATATCAACCCTCGATTTATTTTTCGTTCTCTTTGCCGGGCCATCGCCGCGGTTCAAAATAATGTTCTTCACATATTCGTTTTATGCTCACAGGTGGCAAAATGTTCCGCTTCATTCAATTCTGAATTTAATTCTCATTCTTCCTTCCAGATGTCACTATGTGCATTTATGTATATGCTAATGATTGTAAAAAATATTATTCATTTCAAAAATGCAAAAAAAGAATTTCAAAAAAAGAAGTTCTAACCAGAGAATCAACTCGGTTAATATTTAAAGAAGATTTAAATGTTACTGAAAAACGTAAAACACAGTTTCCCAATATAGGTGACTGAAATACGCTTAAAAGAGTGAATCCTATGATTGATAAAAATGGAGGGTGGAGCAGTTTGGTAGCTAATAATGGGGGCCATCGAACGATCGTCGAGGGCTTAAAGGATTAGAGAACCCGGTCGTCACGCTGAACGTAAACACGTTCCGCGAAGAATAATCCAACAGGGTACCCGGATTTATTCGATGAAGAGGAAGAAGAAGAAGAAGAGGAAGAGAAATAGAAGGTGGGTCAGGTGCGAACCTTCCCTCTTTTAGCCACGATCGCCCAGGGCTGATTTACTTTGCCGCGCGGCGTGACTCGAAGGGCGCACGCGGAGGCGCCGCTGCGCTGGTTCTGTTAATAATTCGCAGCGGTTGTTACCCCGCGGGCTTTTCACCCACCCCCGTCCTTCTTCCGCCCTTCTGCCACCCATTCCCATCGCAGTCGCGCTACCCATTTCACGGCGACAGCACCAGCAGCAGCGCCGCCAGTAACGCAAACACACCGCCGTCTAATTCGGTTAGTCGGTCCGCAAAAATTATATCCAATTACGCTCCCACGGCCCTGCGAGCCAGCCAACCAACGCTACCCCTCCGAGGAACTTTTTCTTCTCTGTGTCTCTCTCTTCCTCTCTATTTCTCTGTTCGCTATTTGTCAGCCTGTTCATTTTTCTACGTGTTTTCGCGTCTTAACTGACTGTCGAACGATCGTCATTCGCCTGGGACTCGAAGAGGATGGTAGATTGGAAAGAAGGGTAGCTTGAAAAGGGAGAGATTTCGTTGGCTAAGAATCTCTCGTAAGTAGAATTTTATGCATTCGCAGCGTATACGAGACGTAAAAGAATTATACAGTTGAAGATCCTGTAATATTGAATTGGACGGAGGATTTTATTGCACGGTTTAACGCGCTACGTATTCCCCAGGAGAATGATATTTCGTTTCGGCTATGTAATTGGTGAAACGCAAGATTTTTATGGAGGATTGTTAAGCATCGTCTCGAGAGCATTTTCATATATTTTTTTATTACTTCAAGGCGAAATGGTGAACTTGTATCATATTCTCTGTCTCCGTGGTTGGTAGAATCTTGTCAGTCTTTCAGAAATGTTCCTTCTATGTTTTACGTTCTTTAGAAATTTTATCTGTATGAATATTCGTTTCGCTGAGGATTGAATACATTTGTATTAAAAGTGTATAAAAATGTAAAATATTATGAGAACTTCAAAATATGATATTGTTTTCAATTTATTAAAGCTGTCAGGAATGGAGTTGGATAACAATTTACATAAAAATATAAGAATATGCTATTCTATATAAAACGAAAATAAAGGTTACCCGCCTTATTGTTCACAAAGTAAGTAGAATTGTTCGACCATTATCAGACCTTCTCGATCTAATAACACTGGAATATTTCAAACTCAATTTATATGAAAGGAAATGTCGAACAGTAAAATGTAATTCCTTCTTTTTCGACTTGTATTTGCATGCACAATAAAATCACCACCCGTGTACTACGATTGCGTGTGCAACTTCGAATACCACATCCTGTACAACCACTCAACTTTTATCGTGCACCAACTGCATCAAATCTACAACTTTCCATTTCCTTCCCGCAGCCCTCCTCGTAATCGTTGGTGCATTCGGCGTTAAAAACCGACCCCCATTTTCCGAAGGAATTACCACGTCCTGGCGACGGATGATGGTCTCCAGCCCCTATTTCGAAATCGCAGGGCAAACGAGCGCTCGTCTTTTCTTAGAATCGCGAAGATAGAAGCAGTCTGTGTCTCTTTCCCGGCAAAAAGCAGTAAATACACTTTCCCTCCTCGGCGGTGTTCCTCTCCGGCGCTTGTACGTCGTGCGGCGGGGTGCGTTGCGGAACGAACGGGTGAAGAAGTTTCACTCGCACTTTCTGGCATGTCCTCGGGAGACTACGCGTCCCAGGACTCAATAAACCTCTCCACTCCCTCGCTTTCCAAAGGCGGAGGAGATATTCCTCTCCCGCAGGTGTCTCGCCGAGTGGTTGGTAAAGATTCGAATCCGCTTTCTTCTCCTTCTACGCCCTCTCTTCCTCCTTCCGCTTCCGTCGGTTCTTTCTGCGTTTATTCTCTCTATCCCTTCTTCTTCATTCTTCCTTCCTCTTCGTCCTTGCTTCGTGTTCACTATTTCTCACTGTTACCATCCTCTTGCGCCCTTATGCATCTTCTCGTTCCCCACCTCGCTCCTGTTTTCCTGTATTCTCGACGTCGCCGCTTTTCAGCGTTGGCGTCAAGTAAACATCCTAGATTCCGTCGGCTCCGCATCCATTGGAAATTGGCAGATTTAGATAGGAAGGGCCGAGGTAAATCCACCAATTTTGGACGAGTGCAACGACCCGGAGAACTCTATTCGCTGTTTGGCTTGCAACCGGATCATCCTGCGTAACAAAAACCGCCCCTCTGTTTCCTGTCGACCTTTTCCGACGTTAATCCCCCCATTTAAACGTACATACGGACCCACACACCCCCGCCCTCTCTTCCCTCTTTTTCTCTCTCGCTCCAATGATTAGAGAGTGGAAACTGTGTCAGTGGTTACATCTCTGCCGGAATAATGCGCGTCGAACGCCGAAACTTCCGGAGATTTTGGCGCGCCGCGCCGAGCGAGTGCAATTCCCTTTAATTGCCGGGCGTTAAGGAACTCGACGAAAAATTTATTTGTAATCCTGGATTGCGGAACAATCGAACGTTCCGTGCTCCCAAGGGATCAGAGTTTCTCCATTCGATTGGTAACTTTCCACGCTGCTCGATTCTTTTACTGCGATTTTTAGGGCGCAGGGATTTTCATCGGTCGAGTGTCGAGGAAGCTGTTGAATGCTTCTCGAAACTGGTTTGTTGAAATTGAAGGCAGTTGCGAATGTGTTAGCTACTTTTTCTAGAAATTCTTTCATTGGTTGATTAGAATCTTTTTGCTGTTCATAATCGCCCAGTTGACACAAATAATTGACAAACATCGTCTACATTTTCTTCACTGGTTAAACATTGATCACACGAGGACAGTTTTATTTTTGTCTAAAGGAAACTCATAACTAGAACGTTTCCTATAGCAACAATATTAATTTATTAGCAAGGAGATGAAGACAATGTTGAATTAAATTGTATTTTTATAAATATATTTTTTTAATTATTAAATTTGTTAGTGTTTATGAATTACTAAACATTTCAATATTATAGGATAATTCCGATTTCAATAGTACACATATTTAGTAGACTCTGCTTGGAATTTTGTTTGGCAAAACCAGCAGAATGAAATGTGCATTGTGCACTTTGGAAAGGGTTGAGCGCAGCCGAAAAATGCCGACTTCTGTCGGCGAAACTACAAAACTGCAAAATGGCGGTGAATTTTTGGAAGACTGGCTTCGAACAGTGTGTTCAGTCAGCCCAAAATTTAGTCAGCGCGCTGGAACTATCAAAAGAAAAATTTTCTGGTTGCGGCGTTGCAGTTCGAAATGAAATAAAGTTGCTTGATAAAAATTGCAGCGGTGCCGTTATCGATCACGGTCTCTCTCCGCGGGCTCAACAGCAACAGATACTATTTTTCATCGCGAATCGAATGGAACGGTCGACGTAGCGCGAAGCGATAGACCGTTCAGCCTTGGTTTTTAGTTCCATTGTGCCCCGTAATGCCCACTTTAAGCGACGCATAAGTGCCCCTATACAACGCTTAAGGAAGCTGGCGCGTACAACAGGCTGCTTTCTCTCCCGTCTCTCTGACACACACCTTCGCGAGTATATGTGCACACATACACAGAGACGTACGATCATGGTACTGCGTGTGTATTCGACAGGGCGAGACCCTTCCTTTGCCGCTTAATTTACTGTGAAAAGAACGTCACTATGGACGTCTATATCGTAACATTATCGCGTCCTTTTTTTTGGGATGATCAGCCGAGGCTGCATCAGTATTATTCTCTTATGCTCGTGCGCGATCTCGCATGCTAATCTTGTGCAAACAATAAATTGTCCGTCGTTGGGAATAAAGAGGACCCTGTTCCTTTGCGTTTTCATCTTTTTCTGAAATGCTATTTAGATTCTTCAGAAGTGGCTGATCACTGCATTGTGGATTTTATGCATTTACTATAAAAAGTGATATAATAATCACAGGCCGTGAGCATATCGCATTTGCTTTAATAAAATTATTACAGAAATAATGAAATTCTTAACTGATTCGGGTACTGAGCACAGTACGCAGAATTGTATTTTGCATAAAGATCCACAGTCCACTGACCGTCATTATAGAAAAAGGCACCTGTTCTTTTCATCTTCATCCTTTACACCGAGGGTGGACGCGATCATCGGAACGTTTCCCACATTCCGCGGGAGTAGATAATTACTACATTTTTCGAAAAATTTAGGAAGCTATGAAAATCCGTGTTCAAACGCAGCTAGGATCAAAAGGCTATGATGCTAAAACGGTATGTTTTTTAACAACCCCGTGGAATGTGGATTCCTCGTCGTTGGAAGTTGAAGAATGTTTGGAGGGTCAGGGAGGGTCGAAATTTCTGTTGTTCCGAAAGGCATGTGACGAACGGGCTGTTCTCCAAACTCGTATTAATATCACTGAACGCGATGATTGGAGGAATGCGAATAAAGAACGTTCGTTGTAAACAGTCATAGCTATTGTTTGTATTCAACACCATAAACTCCTCTTTCTGTAATCCTGTCACATTTTGGACATTTGAAAAACGCTTCTAAATCAGGAACCAGGGCGACAGAAGTTAATATGAACGCCGGGTATTAGTACACGCGTTAATCCATTAAAATCCATATCACAGAAAAGAATTCAGACGGCGCATTATCATCGGTCGTGAAAAGCCCAAACAGAGAATCGGCTAACAAATTTGAGGCTCTTTATTACGAGCGTAGCGGGGCGCGTGTTTCATTCCCAAATATTTAAAAGTCACTTTGCAGTCGTCCGCCGCGCAAGTTCGCCCAAATAAATCCTCGTTCCGCGCGTTTCTCGCTGGTCAATATTTGCAAATTTCATCAGAATTACAACGGGGCTCGTCGAGCGTTACAACGACGCAAATACATAGAGCGGCGCGCGCGTTTCGCGTTTCGCGTAGCCGGAGGCGTCCCATTCTTATTTGCCGAAATTATAACGCGGCTCTTGCGGGACAAAGACAGTCGTGCGCGGATAGAAAACGAATCGCTTGAATTCCGCTCGAACACCCGTCGCGGCGGCTGTGGTCTGTTGCACAGCGGGCGAGAGGTGGCTGCAGCTAGCATAAACTTATATTAAACAATAACATGCAAATAGACCGCTTTATACCGTGATATCGCGCGGGACGGGCTCCTCGTGATTTCCCGGTGCGCCTTTTCCTTTCGCTTGCGTGCGCAATTCTGCACCTCGAAGCGCGGGAGTAACAGTGGTGGATAGCGGTAGAACGAGAAGAAGAATAAGAAGAAGGAGAAGAGAGAAAAAAATCGGAGAGAGCGTTCCGGGGATCGTAATTAAAAAATGAGCCGAAATATCCAACGAGCCTCGTAACTCCGAGGATTGCGGCCTTTATTCAGCAAATCTCGAGCTACGAGGAACGGTACAATTTCGCTGGCCCGCGTGGTGGCCGCGACCGGTGCTAGGGAGAACGGCAAATAGTTCAGGAAGAAGTAGAAACGGGCAACGAGGGACGGACGAAGAAAGGAATTAAACCATTTAAGGATCTTAATTAAAAAATGACTCAAAGCGGCCCATCAAGTTGGCGAAAGCTTATCGCGTTTGCCCAGCAAACCTTGATTACAGTTCACTCCAGGAGAACCGGTGTACCAATGGCCAGACCCTGTTCCAACAGTTCTTATTCATGCGTTACCGGTCAGGGCCGCGAGGCTGATTAAACGCGGCCAGTTTCACTTCCACGTGAATTATTACCGGCCGACCCGCACGCCCGTAATTAGGTTTTTCCTACCGCGGATTAAGCGGCGAGTGCCGCGCCGTTGCTTCCTCGACTTAACGATCGTAAACAGTTTTATGCCGAAGATGACTCCGCCGACGGTAAATTGGAAACACGACCAGAGAACGACGCCCTCTTCTTCGTCTTCTTTTTCTTCGTCGTCTTTGCTTCGTTGCATCTCGCTTTACCCCGTTTTGCCTAGCCTCGCTTTTACTAACGATTGCGAGCGGATTAAGCACTTACCGGACTCGCTTTACTCTTGTTGATCGACAATAGTATCCCGGCTAACCCTATAAGAAGAATCCACGCCGCCCGGGAAATATATAATGGTATGCAAACCTGCAGTCTGGTTAGAAGGTTTTTTAATGGAACCATTTGCGGAGAACTGTATCGAAGGGTTCAGGCACTCAAATCTTTCGTGTAGTGTAAGAGAACGTTAAGATATTTGACACTTTAGACATCGATATTTCCATTTTCAGGAAAATTCTGATCGAAGTCTGTGATATAAAAAAATATGTGCAAAAATTAGTTTCTTGAACAAAGGTGTTTCAACGCAAAGTCAGTTAAATATACAAATTTTATTTTGGCAATTCTCCTTCTACTTGCCTCTTTATATTTTAATCGAATGCGAATAATATACACGCTACACGCTACACGAGATAGGTTCGAAAAATCAAATTAGTGCGATTAGGAGTCTATCTTGTACAGAAAGATGTTGTAGGTGACAAAAGATGTTCGCGTTAAAGAAATTGCATTGAATCGTGGCCGGGGCCCATTGATCCCCGATATAACGCAATGGAAATGCGCACGTGTGTTTGACAGTCGTGTCACGTTATTGTCACGTGTCGCCCGAATGTTTTCCTCTTAAAAGAATTCTGCGTGTAGTCTCAATACGAAGTGCATCCTAGCTGCCCGAGGCAGGAAAAAGTTTTCTTCGATATATGAACGTGCCGTGGTTCCATTCGATCCTTTACATGATCCATTTTCGATGAAAGTCTGCGGAATATCAAGTTCTACGCTCTTGGTAACCTATTTCTGGCTCCCTCGTGATGTTTCTCCTGTTTTATTAAATCCACCTACTCCTTCAGGATGCTCTTGAAAAAAGATCCGACCGTCTGGAATGCAACAAAACTAATTCACGAGTCTACAGGGCGATTCAAGATGCCACGCGAAGCTATAAAATTCTTTTCGTGATGTTCCGGAAGAATTCTCTGCGGAATAATCTTCCGTGACCTTTCTTTACATAATTTCTATGCAAGAAAATTTTGAAGAAAGCAATTTTAGTTAGTCAATACATTGAAACATCACATTTTAATTGTGTCGTGCATCTCAATTGATGATTTAACTTATATAATCTTTGTCACATAACAAAGAGTGGATTAAATGTAAGTCGTGTTACGATTGACTGTTTTGAATTCTGTTACTTATTAAACAATTTTCTTTTACTTCCATTTTATGAACGTATTTAACGTTTATTTAGAACAAGTCTGTAGCTAGGTGATCTAATTGTATCACCGTCTTGTGAAAAGGCGTTGCACACAAAATGCTTCCAGTAAACCAAGGATGAGAAAGACTAAGCTACAGAAGGGTACATCCAGGCGTGTTATAATAGCGTTCTCGAAGCGTGCTTACAAAAGAATTTTAATAAACCCTTCCAGGGCTGGATATCAACAGACGGAAGCAATCTTATTACGTTTATCGTTGCGTATCAACAGCCAAGACGAAAAATATCCAGGCAGGCTTTACGAGGAAATGATACTGGCTGCGCGATAAGGAAATAACCGGGAGTCATCGAGCCAAAAGAAATAACATTAGCTCCTCTTTCTCGAGTGCGATATCGTTTTATGATAACATTTTTTTTGCACATCACCACGCCGTTATCGCATTACCTAAACCATTGGGGTCGTGGGATATGTAACGACAGCTATCCCCAGTTTATGAATATCGTCCAGTAGCTGAGGGGAATGGAAATCTCATTTTTCTCAAATCCATCACGACTTCCGTACACACTTATGACGCACTGGAACTCCGCAAATACGTTCGCGGTAATAATCATTTATTTTGGAACACTGTGTCAATGTTGCCATGCTTTTAGTTTCTCATTTACGTATTCGTTATTTTAGTAGAGCTGTTCAATGTTGTGTACAATGACTGTTTGATTATGGATATTTGTGTGATCCGAATCAAACATAAAATTTCGTACTTTGCATTATAGTCTAAGAGAATGTGTTGTGGAGGAACATGATAGAAAAAATTAACGGGAACAAACAATTTCTGCACGTAATTATCAATTAAAAACATGTTGGTAATCGTAATTTTTGTTGTAGAATATTTTCAGCCAGTCAAGCCAATATTTGACAATTACGAGCCAAGTTGAACCTTTGCACGAGAAATAACGAAAGTATTGTGCAGCAGCGATCATTTGCAACCTCATGTGATTAATTAACGTTACCACTCCACTGCATAAAGAAACAATCGCGCGATACATTTGCAACGCAAAGCTGCAGCATTAAATGATTCACTGCATAGGATGCATGTAGATTACAGAAGTACCGACGGAATATTTTCTGTCGGTTCCGAGCGGGACAAAAGAATAACGAAAAATAACGAGAACCGATAGCCATTTTTTTTGCTGGAAACGTTGCAATAACCGTTCGAAACAAAAGCCCGACTAAATGCAATTAACCGAATCGATGCCTTCAATGAAATACCTTCTTGCGATCGCGATCGCACGCACGGCGAGCTTTAAATGAAGTTAAACTGTCACGAATAACAGCATCATTTTTCAGCGTTTCGACTGCGATACATTATTTTGTGCATTCGTTATTCGTGTAACGAAATTATACGGCTTTTAACGGAATGAAGATTGGATAATGCAAATTTTTTTTATCTTAAAGCTATATAAAGAGTTGTAGAATATGAGAAAAATAAGCGGACAGAATGAGAAATACGGTTTGACCTTGAAAATATTTCTTGAAGGTGACCTTCAGTAAGAATGCTCTGGTTTGCCCAGTGCAATGTGTTATTGAATTTTTTTTTATAACACTATATTCTAGTTCTTAAAATTTTGTACAAATCGATCGATATCGTGGTTGAACAACTGAATAGATACTGTGACAAAATTTGAATTGACTTGATCCTTGAACATAACAAAATCTATGGGAATGACAGAATAATTAAGAAAAAAATTCGATCACTCATTATAATGGGAAAATCGATATTTTTCAAAGGTCAACTTCGATCAATATGTTTAAGATCAAACTTGCTTACCCACTGTTTCTCCTCATTTTTTAGGTATACTACAACGTTACAGAAGTAATTTAAAAAAGTTTCGGCTCTCTACAATAATTCTGTGGAAAAAGTTCAACGACTTCGTCATAAAAATGACCACAAATGCACTCGAGGGTGGTACTGAAAAAAAGAAACGAATTGCGTCCTATTTTATTTCTGGCGTAAATCGCACACGGTACGACACGTAGATCGGGGAACGCGTGCGGGGGAGTAAAAGGCTGGCAACGGTCAGATAAAACGCTCGAAATTGTTGCCGCTATTCATCGTCTTTTGAAGGAAGAAACGCCAGAAGGGGTGGGAGGGTTGGGATGGCATCTCAGAATGCGGGGGAGGAAGGCGTCCCGTGCCCCAAGTATGCACTAATGCAGCTCGTAGCTCTCGCGGGAGTTTGCTACAGTTCCGCCATCCTCCATTTCCGGTGACAGAATGCGCGGTCCTTATCTGAATCTATGCGAGCATTTATGCACCGGGTGGTGGGTACCCCGTGCCGCTAAGCGGACGCGGAGCACTTGCGCGTTCGAGAATCTGAAAATTGCATTCCTGGCATCCGGCTGGCGAACGCCCGTGCGATTTTCCACGGTCACATAAGTGCACAACGTGCACACCAGGCTCAAGAGACACGCGGCGGTCTTCCTCCGCGTTTAGAGCCGGCCTTGGGAATTAGGTTGCCGCCGTTTATGGACCCGGGCCTTCGTGCCGATCCCTCGTTTCCAAATCGTTTCTGCCCCCCACTCCTCTAGTAGAAACTCGAACGAATTCACCGGACGCTGAGAGGGACTGCCTGAACGGCCCCATGAATTAAGATGGCCGATCCAATCGCTCGTATAACGTTTATCTTGACGATCTTCTCCTTTTTCTTAAAAAGAAGTTTCTTAAAACATTATTCGACAACAATGGCAATTTCTAGTAGTGCGCAGACCACCTCGAAACCCTCTGAAATATAAGCCAATCATTGTGAAGAGTACAGCAAAAATATAGTACATATTTTGCTTTAAATTAATGAAGAAATATATTCTTGACAATTATTAAGATGAATCATCGAAATTTTAAAACAGCAGGAAAAGATTTTCACTTGACCATCTGAGATCGTCCGAGCTTACTGGTAAAGAACTCGAAACTACAAGTTATAGTGTGGTATGGCCGCGACGAAGTCCGCTTTTAGGAGATGCTTCCACGACAATTTCTGGAGTTGAGCTAGCACGGTATACCTGAATCGTAGGCGATCAACGAAGAAGCGGAAAACAGAGGTCGGAAAGTGTCGCGGTATCGGCGGGAGGTCACGTAGATGGGTTGTCGGAATGCAAAGTTGAATTGCAAAATGGCAACTCGCAGCAACGCAGGATTATTGTACGTACAAGAGATTTACCGCCTGTGGCCCTTCAGCCAAAGGGCGGCCGAGGTCGCTATGGCAACAGACAGGCGGAAGCCAGAACCTACCCTTCCATTTCCCCGGATGCAAGCACCCGACGTCTCGCTCTCTTGCGTCAAGTGATTCTCTTGCATCGTCCTGCAACCTCTTCCCCACCTTCTCTTCATCTTCTTCTTCTCTCGTTCTCTCCTCTCCTTTTTTTGTTCTACTTTAACCTGGTGTCTCCGTCCCTCGGTCCTCTCGTCTTTGGGGCCCTCTTCTAGCAGTCTCAAACAGCGCGTCGCCACGAGATCCTCCTGCGCTCGTACCCTCCACGATCCGGTGGCTCCATTATCAATTCTTTTTGCCAACGGAACGGTCGACAATTTCGAAAGAGGCGTAGAAAATTGTCGACGATCTCGAGTTGGAACGCGCCTCATCCATTCAGAGTTCTCTATCCCGATGCCTTTGCTATCGGAAAATAGCGCGCTAAAATATCGAGATGTTCCTTGCTGGATACACTGAATAAGAACTCGTCGACAGCGGCCCCGCGGATGAAAGCGGAATCCGTTCTTCACGAATTCTTCACGATTGTTAACTCTCCTTGTTAACTGCCGCCCGGCACCAAGTGTTCCTAGTGAAAGAATCGTCTTCGGGCATTGTATCGGAACGGTTTCTTCAAGATGCTCGGGAAAGACGTCTTGGCTTCTTATTTTATTCAGACCGATTCGATCTCTGATTTTATCCTATTGTACCTGCCGAAACTGAATACACAATAATCGACTTTTTAATCGTCTTCCTTTAGACACTGCAACGACGATTTACGAAGTACACATACAAACTAAACATTTCAGATTCTAAACCCTTGAAAATTATTCATACGTGCAGGTTTCAGTAACAAAATGTGTAAAATCAATTTAGGTACAATTTTGTTAGTTAACATTTACACATATCTCTATTGACAGGTATGTACTCTTCACTACTTTTACGAAGTAGACATAGAAACTAAACCTTTCAGATTCTAAACCCTTGAAAACTATTCATACGTGCAGATTTCAGTAACAAAATGTGTAAAATTGATTTAGGTACAATTTTGTTAGATAACATTTACACATATCTCTATTGACAGGTATATGTACCCTTCACTACACTTTTCACAACAAAATGTCTGGGCTCTTACGAAGCTGTGTTTGACTCAGCACCTTCGACCAAGGTTTCCGAACTAAAAATTTCAAATGTCGGTAGCTTTGCACTTATTTATACACTCCGTCTGACGCTGTAAGGGTTCAGTAGCTCGCTACTTAATAAAGCGTCGAGCAAGGTGCGCGTTCCAGGAGGCAAGAAGCAGGATCGAAAGAGGATCGTCACGTCGCTCGGCAGGAGCCAGAGATCAAAGTGTCGGCGTGGTGAGGCCACCCCGGGCTCCGAGGGCAGATGGGAGGGGAGGGGGTGACATCAGAAGAGTGGCTACTTCGCGTCTGCTCGAGACTTGAAGAGGACGTCGCTGCCAGAAGAAGAGTCAGCGGGAGGAAGAGCGAGAACGGTGGAAAAGAAACGTACGGACTCGAGGATAGAACGAAAGATCCGTCCACTCGACCGTACTCCTGGGAACGTTCTCAATCCTTCGTTTCCACTCGAGCGTTCGCCTACGGGGATCAAATTGCGATCCTCCGCGACACGGAAGAAGCGAAAGCGATACCGTCGGTAGGTAGCACGGGACACGTCGTCCGAGCCATCGTAATTTCTCTCGGCCTCGGAGTTTTCGCGATCCCACCTGGACCAAGCAGTTCCCAGCAGCGACGGCTGCGGAAGTTATCCGCGGAAGCTCGCAACTGTAAGCTGTTTAGCCGGGACGTAACAGAAATTTACAATAATCACTCGACGAAGACTGGCGCCGAATATTCAGAAGCGCATCAACAGGTGGTCATCCGGCAGTTTTTTTCCCCCGTGCACCCCGTCTCGTCGGTATTCTCGGTATTCGGCTAGATTCTGCGAATCTTACAAGCTCTCCGACCGCATCATCCGCAGACCGGGCTGGAATGTTGGCCTCGTTTTGTTCCCCGCTCCCGACGATCCTGCGCCGTTACCCGTTCCGTGCCACTTCGATGCAATATTTTTGACATAGAGAGAAAGAGGGAGAGAGGAGAGAGTGGCTGCCTCGAAAGGGTGGAAATTCGCGAACGCTTAAAAGAATTCCAGCGAGCCGGCTGGCACAGAGGGACCCGCGGAACGTTTGATCCCCTCGTACCTCGTCACCCACCACCTCCCCCAAATTTTCTCTCTCTCTCTCCCTTTATCTATCTCCCCTTCCACCGCACCCCAAAGAAAAAAAAATATTGAAGCGAGGATGCGAGAAAGCGCCGAGTCAGAATTACGCGACTATCGAGTTATTTCAGCGTCGAGATAAGCGTTATCCGAACCCGCCATCCCCCACAGCTATGAATATTAACGAATTCCGGCGTACCAGGACGGACAAGACTTGAAAGGGATTGACTGGACTCCGGTTGTGTGCGTGACAATCCCGGAATGAAATTAATTTTCCACTCCCGCGACGTATTGTCGTAATGCTTTATACGCCGATAAATTATTAGTCGTTGGTTCTGCAACGGAGGCGGTACCCGGTGACGGCACCCTTCTTCTTCTTTTTTCGATTTGCGTGCTCGCGAATGCCGCACGGCCGATTCTCTATATATTTCCGTGCGGCCGAGCCGAAAATAATAGACGCCTAATTAAAACCGGTAATTGGAGAGCGCTTTCGTATATGGTTGTTCGACGTCGTGATGAAAAAATTCATGGATGGTTTTCGGTGCTGTTGGCATTTTCATTTAATAATCGATGCTTTTGAGAACAGATTGATTTTGTTGGTAATACGGTTGTGGAATTAAATGGGATTTGTTGAGAAATTGTTGAAAGAAATATTAAAGCTCTCATTTATAAGTTATGAAATACCTTGATATTTCTTCGCCTACCAGCAGTTATTGAAGAATTATTAAAAATCAAAGATAAACTAGTTGGCTCTTGAATAAATTGTTCGATAACCACAGCAATTCCATTTGTAAAGAAGAAAATTGTCTGAATTGATATGTTACAGCTTCCGTGGAGATTATCATTTAATAAAAGATTATTTAACTTCTTTCGCATGCAGCACAGCTATTAAAGAGTTCCTTAACGCTTTAACTTATGAAAGTGTTATCTAGTTAAAGTGTAAAACGGTAATTTTGTATAAAGAATATTTTCAAAATAAAAGTACAGTTGAATTTTTGCTCGACAGAATTTTTCCGTAAAACTTGAGAGAAGTCTTGAAAATTTTAGTGACGTTTAAGCGAGCCAGTCTATGTACATTGCTAACAAGGTCTCTTTACTGGAGAATATTCAGATAAAATTGAAAGTGTGGCATTTACGTGAGTAAGAAGTTCTTTTACTGAAGCGATATTTGATAATCACGGCTCGACCAGCGACTTTCCAAGGGAGTTTTTCGTAAATCATATTTCAGAATCCCCGGCTCAAGAAGTTTGTCGGCAAATCAGATAGAGTGGACTGGGATTCTCCTCGTAGCAGCTCGTTCTGTACTCTGTGTCGGACAGCGGACAATTATTCCGCCGCTAATTGAGTTACGTCGCGGCCTAAATGCCCGATGAATATTCATATCCTTGCTCGTGCTCTCCTCTGTCTCTCGCCCAGCGCGCTGCTCGTAGCAAGAAAAAGTTGTCGCGAGTTAAAAATGTAATAAAATTAGAAAATTACGTCCGCTCATCATTCCGAGCGAATGCTACGAATTTTAGTTTCCGTTTCTTTCCACCTTTTTCGCATACCCCTTCGTACCTTTTCCCCGCCCTCTTGTCTCCTACTACCGCTGCGAAGAATCGTAACGAAAGCAACAAGAGTTTTCCAATATCTGCTGAACTGTCCGTTCAATCATTAACGAATATTCAATCATAAATTACAAAAATATTACATCCTTGAATAAATATGCCAATATAAATCCAGATCGCTCAATCTCGTTGGCTGATATTTTACAGATATTTTGAAATGAAGATTATCTTCCGTGAATACAATTTTATTACTACTTTTTGTGAGTACTTTAGAGCCGACATTTCAGCGTGTTATAGTTGTAGATACAGTACTGTAGGCTCAATTTTCTTTCATTTGTATACAATATTTAAGCATTAAAATAAATGCAGATAGAGGATTAATATAGATTATATTTTCTATTCCTATATATAAGCTATTACAATCTATTAACTAAATAAACTAGTTGTAAGCTGTTTGATAACATTGGAATTACTCAGGAATATGTACGAATTTCATTTCTTCCATTTCTCGCATTCAAAGATCGTTAATTGCTTTGTTTAATCTCGCAATTTGCGGAGGTCTGTGCAAGTGATACCGCGACTAGGAACGAAATCGGCTCGATTTTAAATAACGGTTCCTTATAGCAGACAAAATAAAAGCGATCCGTGCTACCTTAGTTTTAACTGATTCCGGCGAGTTTAATTGCCACGGCGGAATCGCGTGCAAATCGCGATCTCGTGGGCAGGAGCGCGGTAAGACGGGTGGTGGGCGGGCAGGGCGGTGGAGTGGGGGAGCGGAGGAGCGGGAGGCCGGTCCAATTATGCATGCAGCCCATAATTTCGTCGTTAGAGAGAGCGTCGGCTGGAAGCGTCGGGATCCGCGTCGAGTTCGAGGTGTCGTTATCGCGTCGCGCGAATCGCCGAACGGATCACGAGCCCAGATTTCCCAGCTGGTTTTTCCCCGGTGCGAGAGGGAGGCCTCCGAGATCTGACCGTTTTCCTTTTTTCCCCGGGGCGAGACGCGACTCAGCCGCCTGCAGCTGACGGACGAGGTGACTTAGAGAGATGGCGATTTGCATAATGCAATTCAACGGGATCCCGTTTCAAGGAAAAGTCAAGAAGAACAGGGCAATTACAATGAAACTCCATGGGACGCGGTGGCTTTCACGGCCTTGCTACCGACCACCTAGACGATGTCGACTTTATAAATATTCAGCCGGTCGTTAAGGCGAGCGAGACAGACAGGGCTAAGGCGGCCCGAGCAACGAAACCGGGGGGATGACGGTGGTGGAAACCAGAGGAAGAAGGAAGAGAAAAGTAGAAAGGGTATATAAAAGTCGTACAACCCCCGACGAGCGGGAGTCGAGCGTTATTATGCGCTCTCGCGGTTCC
Source organism: Lasioglossum zephyrum (assembly GCA_028455615.1). Taxonomy (NCBI): domain Eukaryota; kingdom Metazoa; phylum Arthropoda; class Insecta; order Hymenoptera; family Halictidae; genus Lasioglossum; species Lasioglossum zephyrum. The sequence goes on from CM052332.1 coordinate 2,616,761, forward strand.
GTGTAATTCGATTCAAAATGCTGGTCTGATAATAGCGACTGTACTGCCTCCCACGAACTCACATTTTTTGCTATCTTTTTTCCGTTAGATCACTTGTTCGCTCTCGGAAACCGTGCTCGTTTTATTAGCACGCTTGGAAATTGTCAAGTGGACGAGGGGGAATTCCTAATCGCGATTTTCGAACGTTGCCCTCTTCGGTTCAACGTCATTATAATAGAAAGAAGTTTTACTGCCGGAAGAACTTCAGATTGGACATCAACTTTAGCGAGGATGCCTACCTATATGTACGTATCACTGCTGGTCAAGTCACCGATTTTGGATTGTTCATTGTACAGTTATCGATGTTATAGAGACGCTTTTATCGGAAACGAATGAACACGTTCCTTTGGTCAAACAGGAGTTGCAACATAAATTTCATAAAATCTAAAGAAATTCAATTGTGTCAGTTTCCTAAGGCAAACTCAAAAGATCTAAAATCTTTGTTAAAACGAATTGGAATAGTTATGTATTCGGTGTGAATACTTGCAAATGAAGTAATCGTCAAAATTAGAGATAAGCTATCGAAAAAAGAACTGGACGAATTTATACCGCGTGCGGTGCACGATAATGGTGAGACTTAACAATCAATGACCGGCCGAATGTGTAAGAATAGAAAGTATAGACTCAACAACAGTGTGCTCGCGGCGGCTACTTATCAAGTACCGAAAATCCCCTAGACATCGTAGTAAGGAGTTCACGAGGCGAGGAAATCCGACGAGTAAATCGAAAAGAGACACGAGGACGGCGCGAGTTGTGGGTAGGAACGATAGCGCGAGGAAAAGGGGTGGCGAAAAAGAGAGACGGAGGGAGTACAACGGAGAGAGTGAGAACGAACAAGGATCGACGAAAGACGGAAGATCGAAGGACTGGTTGCTACGGGTTTCGCCGGGTGGGGTGATTGTCTTCGCCTCGGAGAGAGAAAAGCGGATTAAGGCGGTTGGTTAAAGAGCAGTTACCATATAGTTGAGCAACGAAGCAACGGGCCGAGGCGGGCAAAGGGTGGCTTCTGGGGTGGAAGGTGGAAAAGGAGATGGTTTCTTGAATCGTGCTGGTCGGAAGGTACGCGCGATCCTCTTTCTCTCTTCCTTTCTCACCTTCTCACTCTTCGTATCACTCCTCTATCTATTTCCCTCTCACACTTGCCCGCTCTTTATCTTACGCACGCGAACACACACACACATCCTCTCTCTCCCTCTCTCTTCATCTCTTTCTCAACACGAATATCCACCCCCTGCACCGACGGCTACGTCCATAACTAGCTTCAGTTCCAAGGCAAGGAAGGCAGCTCTCCACGAGTAGGTATATGGCTGCTGCCGTCGTTGCTGCTACCACTGCCACGGTTACTGCAATAGCAGAAACTGTCGAGTTAAGTAACTGCCGGTACTTACAGTAACTTCGCGCGCAATGAGACCGCCTACATAAATACACCTAATACACTTGCCTCCTTTCTCTTCCACCCCTACCTGCCCCCGAACATGCAGGATATACCACCCCTCGAACCCCCCTTTCGTTGCGGTAAATTCCCTGGGTGGCGGGGTTCCGCCGCGGCCTTCTGCCACGATACGACGGTACACGGCTTCCGTCGCGCAGTTACATTCCAACTTTCATCCTTCGCCCCTTGAACCCGCAACCTTCTTTTTCCCTTTTTCTCTCTCCTCTCTCTCTCTCTCTCTTTCGCCCCTTCCTCCTCACCACCCTTTTCACTTCTTCCGTTCGCGATAGCAACGCGTCGCATAAGAGCCGTCGCGTAATGACGCCCGCCTTAATTGTTGCCCGCCCATTCGACCTTCTTATTCCGCGTGAATGGCTTCGCGCTACCATGAATGGAGTGTTCGATGCAGAGCTCCTGGTACCAGCTCCTATCTTACTCTCGAATCTTTTTTTTTTTATTTAGGCGGTCGTGGGATTTGAAAATCGGGGACTTCTTGTGACAGGATATTCAGTGATAGACTGACTGCCAGATAAAAATTGAGGTTTGAGTTGGAGTGTTGGATGGTCTTCGATTTTCGTGCTTCAGAGATTTTTCGTTTGGTCGGTCGATGGTATCAATATTTTTAAATCGAGGGACTTGTGGTAAAGAAATATTTTATAATAAGTGAAGCTCTACAATTAATAGGTTTTCTTTTGAAGATTTTGTTATCTAGTCCGTGGGTGGTCTCGTAAATTGTAGTCGTGGTAGAAGATAATTGTAATTGTATCTCGCGCGGTTGCAAGAAAAGCGAAAAGGCTCTCCTGAAGCGATTAAATTAATTTAGTATGTATTATGCTGGATTATTATGTTTGACTATAGCTAGATTAATTCCCATAAGCTCCCCGGAGTTATTGTCGGTGTTCTGAATCACGTTCACCACTGCCTTACCTTCACGTTACATTAGACAATAAGGGGCAGTGGTGGTAGCAGCTACATACATAGTGCGCCAAGGATAATCTCATGATTGCGTTGGCCGTCCAGTTCAATTTAATTATAATTGGGTAACTTTATAATTATTTGACGCACGGCAGTGGCTACTTCAACACTGACTGCAGCGTTCGAAAGATCTGTTGTGTGTACTGTAGACTGTAATATTAACGGTAGAACCAAGGTCGGAATAATTTACTGCAGATTCATTGCGATGAATCACGAAGTCATTTTGGTAAATAGCAAGATAAATGTACAAAAAATTTTAAACTTGCTTTTGGTAATTTTCAACGGTCACGTAAACCACGAAGTTAATGAGCACAGGAATAACTGAGAAGAAAATTGTCTGACAATTCTAGGCAGCGGTACAATTTATTTTGATATCTATAATTTCATTGTTGTATCCACGATAGCAGCACGAGTTACAGAGAACAATAGGGAGGAGTAGAAGAAAGCAGAACGCTTTTTCTTTTAATAATATCCGCGCGAAACTCGTCGACGAGTACATGAAGATTAAAAAGTGTCTACGAAACCGTGCCTCTCTGAGGGGACGTCGGACTCGTTCCATTCACATTTAGTAAACTTAAAGTAAAATTCCTTTCCTTAGCCTATAATTTTTCCTGTCGCTTCAGAGCTCGTTATCTTTGACAAAGACTCCATTCGACTAAAGGCGATAAAAAATCTCATTATCTCGGCATAAAGATTACTCTGAAGATTTATTATGACGTTATCCCTCCATCGCGCCACGCCATACTTATCGTTCGCAATTTTTTCCGGCGAGAGCGTAAGAAGAAAAAAAAGAATGAAACATCGTCGGCCCGCTTTAAACCGATCAAATTAAAAGTTCATCGATCAAGCGACGTTCACCTCCACTATCTGAACACGTCATTGTCAAGCACAATTTATTCGTATTAGAAAGATGGGTTTCAAACTATTTGTTAATAATTAGGAGCACCAGGTGATTCCATATCAAAACACAATAATTCTTGTAAATGTGCAGCTAGAAAATGAAGCTAAAAATAAGGAAAGGCGCTTAGACTCTATTTTCTGAATTTTATCAGTTAGCAGACTCATTTAATTCAATTATTTGAAATTTAACTAATTTTGGCTGACACTTTGATTGCCATGGTAAACTTGAAAATCACCGCCTAATATTATACAATTTATAAATGTTCATCTAAGTTTCAAGAAAGTTACCAGAGTAATTATATAATCGTCAAATATCGTTCTGGTTTTGAGTGACTCGTATCAATACACTGTTATAACAGTCAAGAAACTAAAACGGTGCAAATCGCAATCTGTGAATTACCCTAAGTTTAAGCACTCTAAAATGAAATTTGGAAACAGCCACTGTTAACGTCAACAGCAGAGATTTCCATCGAAGGAGCGAATCGACTAACAAGTCAGGCGACTATTTCGAGAATAAGAAGCCGACCTCCGTCTAATCAGTAAAAAAATATGTCGCCGGAGATCGCCGAGATCTGGCTTGCCCGTCAAGATTTTCCCATGAACCCTGTAATAAAAGGATTATCCGTCGGATAATCCATAAATCCTTTACAGATTATCTCTATTAAGCCTGAAAGCAAGTCCTGGGGCCGTCTTCGTTACCGATTCAGGAGGAGTGGCCCGGCGTGTAATGCGACGATCGCCGATTGCGCGTTTTATTTCACCGAGCTTCCTTGGCAACACTCGCTCTCTCTGTCAGCGCCTCTCTTTCTCTCTGTCATTTACTCGCTTCAGCCCTCTCTATCTGTTGGTTTTTTCTCTCTGTCACCTGTTTGCTCTATTTCTCTCTTTCTCTGTCACCTGCTCGCTTCCTTCCTCTCTCAGTGATCCTCTGGGTTTCTTCCTCGCTGGCAGCGTCTCCAGAAGACACAGCGCCGGCGTGTTAAGATAAACACGGCTTCGCCCGATTTCACAACGGATTCGCCTGTCCCCCCCATCCATCCTCGGCTGGCCCTATACAGGAAGAGCTCTTTTCCACGCGGTGGAGAGGGTGTGGCAAACAAATGCACCGCGTCAGCCCGGCGTGACACTTCTTCCCTGGCCTGGGCTGGCTCGGCGAAAGGGGGAACAGAGACCGAGCTCCAGAGCCGAGGGTGGTTAAGGCGAAGAGGCCGGTCGCCAGACGAGGATGAAAGCCGGAGGATCGTAGAAGCCGTGCTCAAGTAGACAAGGGACACGTCAGCCGCCATCCTTCTACTCAGCCTTTTATAGATTATTCACGTACAATGGTCGAGTGACAAGTGGCGGGCCACCGCCACCGCGCCGCACCCGAACGCTGCCTCTCCCTCTCTCTCTCTCGCTCTCTCTTACTCACTCTCCTTCTCCGAGCCATCTTTACCCCACATGCCAAGTCTCAATCTTCTTTTTTGCAACGTGGAGGCGGTTCGAACTGACAAAGGGTCGGATAACGAACCAATCAATTTACCAGATTCGCTCTCGGCTGTCAGCGCACGGAACGATCTGACTGAATGATCGAGTTAATCAGTCGTAGTTCGGATTTTTGGGAACCGTAGGGACGAGCTACGATTTTCGGTAATTTGCGGGGAATCCGGTGGAACTTCGCAAAAGAGTTGGAGAGTTGGTATATCACTTACAAAATTCTACAGTGTTCTAATTTCTATTATTACCAAATTGTCCAGCGAAGTTGCTAATAATTGATAAATTAAAGACAAGCGGATTGACACAATGACGGAGCTCGTCAAAAACTAACCAAAGATTTCTTAAAGAACCTGACAGTGTAGCCATCGTGTTCTTCAACAAAGGGTTCACATCATAAAAAGCAATGCAGTGAAAACGAAGTACTGAATCCATGAAACGTATCTGTGCCTTAATGAAACATTTACATTCCCTGTTCAAAACAAGAAACTGCATATTCACGAACAAAATACGACAGCCCCAATCACCCTTAATCCATCATCGATTTCATTCGAAACATGATCTACTAAAAACACATTCTAGAAAAACGTGACAGCCATTAATTGCATCCGTCTACTAATCATTCGGCACTGCCGTTACAAACAAGAAAACCCGGTATCGCCGGATTGGAAGGGAACAACGACGGACATGGTTGAAATAACGTCGTCGCTGAATTTCTTTGGGCGTAGGTATTGATTAAAACGAAACAGTGCTAATTGAAAGAAAACAGTGACAGTACAACGGTGCTGTTATACGTCGAAAAAAAAAGAGCGAAAGATAGGAAAAACGAGACGAGGGACCGATAGAAAGTGGCATGTCGGTGGTCGACGATCGTCATTGTTTTAAGAATCCGGGATCGTTTGTTGCGCGCGACGGCGACAATAACGTTCGCCGGGACGCGCAGTTGTCGAAGTCCGTGCTTCGGTTATTGTCGCTTTCAGGATTCAACGAGGAGCAGATGCGACGCATATCAAATTACAGGATCGATGAATGTTTCGTGCGATATCGCAACGGGCACCGTGCCCGTGATTTCGTTCCCCGTGAATTGTCGTAAACACGAAGTCGTAAAACGCGGCGAGGAGAAACGGTAGTTGGCCGAGCGCATGTAAATGCGACGTCGGGGATACACCACCGCACCAGCGCGGTCACTGTTTTTTTCCTGGCCAGTTCCCCGGCATTCGGTATCGCGCTGTTTGGTGTTTTAATGTTGATTGGACGACTGCCGATTCAGCCGACGTTCGTTTGCAACGATTGTTGTTTCGATGTCGAACGTGGCCGAACGAGAATTTTCAAAATTCGAGCGGCGCATACCGGTGCCCCCCTTCCCATGAAAGCAACGTGACCATACGCCGGATAAATTGACTACGAAATCGTGAGCACCCGCGGATTTATTTCCTTTCGAGTGGCCGCACGTTGTTTTCCATCGGGATTTTTCCGACCGGTACCCTGCTACAAAATGGCGGTGGGACATTGAATTTGCCGAATTTGTCTCCATTATTTGCGATCGTTTAATTCATTCTACCCCCCCCCCCCTCCCGCCACCCTTTGGTTCTACTTCATCGAAGCTGTGCCGTAGAGGCTACAAATGTGTTACGGTGTACACGTGTTACCGTTCTACGATTTTATTTCTACACGGAAAAGATAATTATTAATCCTTTGCGGAAGTGTTGCATTTGCTACCACGTAGTATAGTTCGATTGTATTAGTAACCAACATGTAGTGGCTGAGAAGTCAGTTATCTTATATTCGTTGTTACTAGACTTCGGATCTTTATGTAGAATAATTGTATTTATCAATTGTCAGACACAAGTGCCATATAAAATTTCCTTTCTGGCATTAATCGTGTTAGTAAGATAAAAAGAACACATGGACGATGATAAATTCTTTCAATTGTTTTACTGTTTGAAATTTCGCCCACCCATTTTTGTCATAAATGCATAAAATCCGCTGTCTAGTTGATATTGTAAATGAGGGCTTTTAAACAATTTGTTTTCAAAGTGGTTGACTACTATTATATACCATATGTGAAGCTATTGAAGACTCTAAAGTTAATCGGTAAAATGACTATACAGTATATGGATTCATGAAAAAGTTTATGGCTGTCAGGACAATGGTTGCTAATTTTCTTGTGAAGTGTCTTTATTTTATGATTTTGTCGCTGCTTGCTTTTGAATGAGATAGTGTGCAGGGTATACAGTTTGACAAAACGCGCATGCGACGTTGACAGTAGCAGACCGGAAGCTCTCTCGGGGTAATCACTTCCAGTTTATTACCAGGAGTTGATTTATTGTTTGATAAAGGACAGGTATACGGCCGGGTATTGTTATTATAAAGAGGGATCTATGGGAGCTATGAAGCTGTCATGTAGCAGGTGAATAGTGGGCGATGTGTGTGTGGGGGCATGTATGTGTGTATGTGTGCCCGTGTGTATGCCGGGGACGAGTCTAAGTAAACGCTTGAATATGAAAGCCAGTAGTTGCAGTTCGTATACGCGGTGCACACGCACCGGAATTTTGATGGAGGAACACACTCCCACTAGCACACAGCCCCCGTTGGGTAACTAAACAAATTTCAACGATGAATTCCAACTTAAAACGTTAATCTTCCGTAGTTCCGTACAATGCACGTCGGTACAACAAATAACACGCTAGAATGATCTATTTACCCCCCACCCCTCCTGGAATTGCTTCTCTGTACGGGAACGCTATACCGAGTCCCAGGAATACGAAAATTATGCAAAGCGATTCACGTGCTTCGCGGAATCTAATTTCTCTCCGAGGCTGAACGTCTTTTAATAAACCGGATGACCCACATCCGAACTTCTTTGAAACTCCGCAAATAATAGGGGTGAACGGGTACCCGAAAATTTTGTTTGCCCGAGCCTCGGGTCGGGACAAGAAAATTGGCGATACTCGGGTACCCAAAATTTTTGGGAAGTCGAAATCTGGTCGGATTGAGTCGGGAATCCGAAAATTTATATCGTTCGAATACCCGAATAGCATAAATTTTCATTTCCCGACTCGATCCGATTTCGACTGTGGGTCCCGAGTATCACTAATTTTCGGATCCCGACCCAAACACGAGGAAAATACCCGACACGAACCCGAATTTCGTATACTCGCCCACTCCTAGCAAATAATAACAGTATATTCTTCGTGCGGTTATCCTTGCACGTAATATTTCATTGATCACCGGAGAAATTCGGTTTTCTCGATCACGCAATAAGAAATTCCGATAAATAGGCTCTGAATGCGAATTTGTATTCTTTCGAACAATTTAATGTAAATTGCTCTATATGTTCAGAGCAACAATTTCTGCTACCCTCGTGCGTTTCATCGACACATGGCAATTATGTTTGTTCGGTCGATCGAAAATAGAAAATTATGGTAAGTAGGCTCTGTATACCACATACGAATATACAATGCAAATTGCAAAATACTTTGTAAATTGCTCAAAATGTATGCCACACTGTACGAATTTAAATTTTCAAACAATTCATGCTAATCCGTCGTATTTTATTGGTACGTACAATTAAATTCGTTTGCTTGATGGAAAGTGGAAAATTGTGTTAAATAGACTCCGAATGCAGCACACGAAGCTTATGTACACATAGTAAATAAACTACTGCATTCCTAAACTGTTCTAAATACAATGAGCACTGTTTCAATCGAGAATTCGAAAACTGTCTGCATGGAAACTTTGATGACAGACAACAAATAACGAGTATTTTTTATTTTAGAATAATCACAAAATTCTATAATAGTCACAATCATAGTAACTTTGTTATCGAACACCAAAGGTATGGGTTACCTAAAAGCATTTTTTAGGGCAACGCAACATATGCTTGAATGATGTTTATTGAGTTGTCCCTCACAGAACTGTCTTCATAATTAATAATGTTTTGCGTGTAACGTTGTGCAAGGAATGTTACTCCAAGTGACCGGTACCAATCTTTAATAAAATTGAACATTTTGCGTAGCAGAATCCTATCGGCTGGTCGCTTAAGCATGATATTCGATTTCACAAACAAGCCACAGGTCCTGGCAATTTCGCGGGTCCACAATATTGTGTCCTGGTCCAGTATAAATTCCCCAAACGACATACAAACAAAAATGGCCGAAGTTCACATGACATGGGCTCGACAAGGCTGACGTGTCCCGTACGTATTTGGGTCGTCGCCTACAAGAGAAAGAGAACCAGAGAATGAGAGACCCGAATAATATTCATATACATACGTATATATATATACATATATCGTGTGCTAGAGACAGCCGACGGAACCGTGCCGCGTAGCTCGATAATGCCCGTTGTGGAGGAGGTCTAGGGAGTCGCGAAACGAGAAAGGACATAGCGTTCGGGAGGTAGCTGGGTCCATCAAAAATTCAATCCATACGAGTACGTTCGTTGTTTCTTGTCTCGGCGAAAGGCGTCATGCCGACAGAAAAAGAAAGAGAAAAGGAATGAAAAAAGAGAGGGAGAGAGAAGGAGAGAGAGAGAGAACACAGCGTGAAACGTTTCCTGAAATTCTCGATGCGACGCATGGAGAATGACGATTGTATATACGGTTTTCCCGGGGCAGGCTTGGCGAGAAAGGAAAACGGAAAAGGTGAGATTTCACGCGGACTAGAAGAGAAAACGGAACCAGCCAAGGGAAAGGAACGGCGCGACGGAGTTACATCGGAGAAATTGGCGCCTGCTTTGGTTCCTGAAGCATGTGTGCCCCATAAATAACATGTAAATATTTTCAATAACTGCCGCGGCGGTCCCTGCATGAAAAATGCAAACCGCTTTGCGTCCGGTCCTCGCCGCCACGCCACCAGTATCGTAACGTGTACATCCAAACAGGGTTCCAACCCCTCTCTTCAACCCCTCCTCCAGACCAACCACCCTTGCCAGCTACCTCGCCAAACTATCTTTTAATATATCTGTATGTACACGGTGTCCTGCGCGAAATTTATGGCACCGGACGCCGGCCGATATTTGTTTCACTCGAGCAGCGACTTCGACCTCCGCCCACCAGACTTCTACCCCGGAACAACGATATGTTCCACTTGCACCACCTCCTGGAAAAACAGCCCGCACCCGGGACGAAATCATCCCGCGAATATGCGGTCGTGACTCTTCAGAAACGATTGATTACGTGGAACACCTGGATTGCTAACATTTTTCGTTATGGGGAAAGTCTGCTGAGGAGTGCTACATACAAGTTTTATAGAATATATGGTTAATCTTTGTATAACACATTAACGATTTCCATTAGTAATCGTCCAATGTAATCGTCAGAAAATGATTAATTAAATGACGATTTTTATTGTCTCGGTGACTAAACAGGGTTACTAGACATGAACTGGTATGTCCAAATTGTACAATGAATCTCGTATAAACTCGAATGTTCCTATCGAAGGTAATGCTTTGAAAAACGACAACGCTATTTATTCTACTTTGACCAGAATGAATTTTCTAATAAAGAGGAAGAACCTTGCAGTAATTTAGAATTTTATAAAACAACCTGCAAAACTGTAAACTGGCATAGAAATTTTTCTGTTGCAAAAACAATATCATATTTATTCGACATTAACAAAAATAATTTTTTTAATAAACGTATGAAACTTTCCACTTCCAACTTTTCAATTTCTACATTTCCCACCCAAAGAAGCTACAAAAATGCGAACTAGTATAAAGGTTCGTGCAGTTATGAGCTGCAAGTCATATATACGGGATGAAGTACAAAGTGTACTGTTTTAAATAGTGTCGGTAGGAAATATTAATTTCCCCCGCGGCTATTATTATAGATTGCTTAAGTATACCGGGCAGTCGATCTGTAATTTGTCAGTTCACGGACACGTAACTAACGTGTAATTATTGTGTGTTGCAGGGGCTTCGGATTCATCACGTTCGCAGATCCCGCGAGTGTAGATAAAGTGCTAGCACAGGGTAACCACGAGTTGGACGGCAAGAAAGTAAGTACTCTGAACACAGCAGCGTATTATTCGTTGAGCGTGGTCTGTGTTTTAAATCACATTACCTACTGCTTCGCCTCGCGCATTGCGACCGTAAAGTCTCTTTAATTGTATTCACGCGCTCGAAACACGGAAATATGAATCCGAAATACATATACAGACCCACATACGACCCCTCCTCTAATACGGTTTTGCATCATATTGGATCTGTGTTGCTGCGCACACAAAATGATTAATATGAACTTCATGAAATCCTCTCCTATAATAAATTCATCCATTTTCTATGTCAGACACTGAACAATCTTTTATTCATATACTGGATTATATTGGCTTTATTCTTGTGCATAGTTCAGGAAATTGAGACATTTCTGTTTTGAATTACTAAATTGAACCACAGTTGGCATTCAATTCCGAAGAAAATGTAATTCTTCACCTTTTGATGTACGGATTAAAAAATAAACAGATGCGGCCCCGGAACAGGCTTACGTTGCCGCGGAGCGTGTAGGAATACGAAAAATTCAATCAGTATTCGCGATAGTTTTCTGCAAATATCTCAAAAACTAAAAGCGACACTCCTAAATTGGAAAACGGAAAACTTGTTCAGAACGTGTTGCTGCATAACATATTAAAATTTCATCAAAATCGGAGTACGCGGAGCTTTTCTATATAATTACCAAAAATATTTTACTTCAATGTCTAATATCATCAGAATGTGCAATTATTTTGGGGGAATGTATGAAGCTTATATTCGTGTTATAGAACAGTAAAAGGGTTCAACTGTTGGACGAACGGAAACATTTCACAACAGGGAAATTCCTTTGTGTGTACCTAACCCATCGAGTTTCTTGCCAGCGACAAGTAGAAACCGCCCGGATCCAGACGCGAACAATATTTATCTATCGGCAGGATTAATTAACCGGGACGGGGTGGCACATCATTACCTCGATCGAGTATTCCGTGGAAGTTAATTGGTCTCGCGGCATACATTTGATTACGGCGAATCGTACGATTCGATTTTTCTCGGTACAAGAGCCCCGGTTGTCTTCTTGCGCCGCGGACAATCGATAACGTCGTTGTTCGTCTTCGCTCGCCTAATAGAAGAGAGACTCTCTCCGACCCCTGTCTATCGCGCTGTCCCTCATTACCCCTTTTTCTGCCCCGTCACTGTTTCACCACGCATCTCACAGCGCGGCACCCCATCTTCCTCTCTCCCGAATGGATATCGGTGACCTTAAGTGGTCGTTAGCCACGGCGAACTAACGATCCCCTAATTAGTGCGTAATAGAACGCCGCCACCAAGACACGCCCGGTTTTCCGCGGCCTAACAACCTCTCCCTGCTTTCCGATAAGTATCTCGGCGAGGCACCCGACCCGTGAAAAACTAGTCCAACCGGCTGTGATTCCTCGCCGAGCGTGTCACAGATCGCGCGATAACTTGCGCGAATTCTTTGACAACCTGAGCACTAACGTCTTCCGCCATTTTTTGCTTTGGTTAGCGTCAGAACCTTGGATGGAATTTCTTTCATACGCTCCGTAAAGCGTTGAATTAAGTTTGTGCGTTTCACACTGGACTAACCTATTTCATTCGGGAAAACGATCACAGTTAACAACACTAGGCTTATGAAATAGTAAGAAAACGACTATTTTACATTACTTTATAAAATTGACAAGAATGTGTCCATCCAAATTATTAGCTATTGTTTTAAATAATAGATCTGTGGTTGGTCACAGGTCACATACTTTCACTTTCGGGATATTCCCATTTAAAGATTTGATCACTAATTCTGAACGTAGGACATCGGTTAAATTGCATCCTATACTCTACAGCTCAATTAATGCATAAACTTAATTTTTTTTGAAATTGTGGCATGCGGCGTTTTTCCTTACAACCACAGATATATCCAAAGAAATAAATTTGCTAAATAATTAGGCATGACTGTATCTTTACTATTTCGATAATCGTAAATTAACAATGTTAGAAGTAACCTAGTGTTACTAACAATTGAATGGTAACCAACAATAAGGGTTGCATGTATACAAGCATTATTCGAGGTTTCCGTCCTATTGTTGGTTACTTGGTAATAAAGTTTGCACCTTATACTATAATCTAGTTAACCTTATTACTTAAACACCCATCTGGGACACGTGTAAAAATTAATAGACCGTACACTAACAGTAATTACTTTTTACTAGTGATAGCATTTTTAGAATTTCAGTTAAAAATAAAATAAAATGAATGACTTAGCATAGGTAATAGACAATAGCTTACAAGAAAAGTGCGTTCAATAAAATTGTCTTTCTTCGACTAACAGTTCGAAAGCTTCAACGCCAGGTTTTTTCGTGAGTGAATTAACGAGATCACGGTTGCCTCGCGTTAAAAACGAAGGAAGACGTTCTCGTAGAAGAGGATCAGGAATGCAGGGATGATGACAGCGACCATAATAGGATGCAGCAGGGGGATATAGTTCTCGCGCGGCTAGTCTCGTGCACTATTGAGGAGGTGTTAGACGCTGTGCAGGCGCGGCGTGGCACGGCGGTCCTGCAATTTGCATTAGTCGAGCGAATTACGCGAAATTTATGCGAGTCTGGATATACCAGTGGCAACGCGGCGCGGCGGTCCTCTCCCCGGTTAATACGTATTCGGAGTACTTACGGAAGCGACCGCGCAGTCGTCGTACTTATGGCTCTGTGGACAGCTAATGTCCGCAACTATTTCTCTCTGTCCGCCCTATCCACCGGCTATCCATTCCCGCCTTACGATATTATTCCTAGCGTATTGTCTGGCCCGTGGCAGAAACGTATTTGCCAAACTGTGACACGTCGCAGTCTCGCCGATTAATCTCTGCCAAAAGCATCGCCGATGGCTGGAGACGCAACGACGCGTGTCCGCTTGGCCACGTAGCCCCGTAATTGTCTAAGCGCGCGTAAAACCAGCCCGGGGAAACCCTGCCGCGCCAGATCGAAAAGTTTCAACGTCGAAAACGCTGTCGCGACACCAGAGAGGACAGAGCGGAGGGGACGCTGTTAATGCGGAACCACCCCTACCTCCTAGCCCCTTGGAATTCGTTTAATTCGTTTGTTTGCGTTCGACGTATCCGCGAGACGAACACCAGACCCCACAAACCCTTTGCCCCTCGAGTCACTGTCCCCACCGACCCTGTTTGCCAGTTGCCCGGATGATATTCGCCAGGGGGTGGAGAAATGAACAGCGTACAGGCTGCAGCCCAGACAAACCGGTTTCAATGTTCATTCATATGTGGAGAGGCGGTCGCGATCCACGGGAACCTTTTGACACGAATTTTGCGGCCGATAAATGGTGATCTCTTATTCGGATAATGCTGCTGTAATTAATTTCAAAAATTCTAATTAGAGGTACAGTTGTGTGTTGATCAAGGACTCGTGATTGGTGCTACACGTGTTTGTATGTCATTTGTCCAATTTTCGTTAGTCTTTCATTTAAGGGTGATTAGTGGATTTTAAAAGCGCTTGAAATGTAATCACTGTGATAAGCTTCAACTTTACAGTTTTAATTAACGTGATTAAATCACTTTGATTTCGTGGGATTTTTGGGAGTGATCGTTCGACAGTTGACATGTTAAACATTGTTTACTTGTAATGCAACCGCGTTTGCGTATGCAAATATCTACAATAATTCGATCCTGTCGCTGCAAATGCGATAAACGTGGCTCTATTATATCGAGAATTACATGAGTATTTACGAATCAAATTGCATCCTATTTGACGTCGTTTTAACCAGAAAAATATCACTTGGTATATTAACAACAATTTGCTAAGAAAATAATTGGAAACAGTGATTACTAAAACGAACAGAAGCGAATGCACAAAATCAGGAAGGAAATGTTGAGAACAGAATGCATGGATAGATCTAATTGTCGCTGGAATGCAATTTGGAGAAGTCATAATGACAGAAGGCTCGAAGAAGTCTCATTAGCGCGTGATTATAGTCACGTGTACGCGATTGATTTAACTATTGCTGATCCGTGGCACGTGCGATGCATGTATTTTTTAATCAGCACCCAGGCCGATTAAGCGCAATTTGAGGGCCATTCGGATCGACCATAAGCGACATACACTGCATGTGCTTACGCGGCAGGTTGCGAAATCATTGTCCCGGGCAAATAGAGAGGAACGGCAGGGCTATCGATTCGCGAAATCGCTCTGCCATCGTGTTCGCGGTGATTTTCGATAATATTAACGTTCTTACTATTTGTCGGTGTCAGCCGAGCGTTGCATAAATGTCACGGTCCGTTATACAGTCTTCTGATCATTCGCGATTGTTCCGGAAGCAACGATTTTGCTTAATGTTCAAACGAAGATGACGTGAACATTTATTTTCGAAAATGACGAAATTCCTCGAGGCTTTTACCGTCAAAATAAATGCAACGCATACTAACGTTTTGTATACTAAAATTTTTCGAATGGCAATTATATTTTTGATAACTCTAACTTATCGATTTTGAAAGTGCTAATTGTATTTGCAGAAGACTTAAGATTCTGCAAGAGAGGGAGACATTTTTTGTATTTCATATTGCAGTTACAGTAATCGAAATTACAAAAGGGATTCAATTATTCTAAGGCTGAGTTTAAAGACTATGTACGGGTCCGCGCGAACTTTGTCAAATAATTTAAAAGCAAGGAGTTTAATACACGAAGGGAGCGTAATATTCAGACAACGATGCTCGCCGTTTCCCTCGGCTCGTGAAACAGTCGAAAGGATAAAGCCACCGTTTCATTATCATTTCACGCCGAATTTCTCGGCAGCCGACTCGCGATATTCCGGCTGGTTCATTCCGAAAGAAGAATGCTGTTCCTGATTACGTACTTTTCCGTATCGTCGTCGAGTGCGCAGACACTTCATCGTTTTCATAATTCAGAGAGTCCGTGGTGCGGAGTGAAGGGAGGGAAAGAGATATAGGGGTGGTCGGGCGGCGCAGTCACGACGTAGATAATAAAAAACGAACAGAAGAGTGTTCTTGAGTGAAATATAAAACGGATGAAAGTGAACGAAGTAGGTAACCGCGAACGATCTACTCGACTGTGTATAAACGAGACCTTTCTTTTTTTCCCTTCTAGAACGCTACGTCGAATTTCATCGAGGAGGATAAGGCAAGAGAGTAAGACAGACAGATATACAGACAGACAGAGACAGAGAGAGAGAGGGGGGGACAGAGGAAAAGAGAGAGAATTCTCTCGTCGATACGGTTCGAGACAGAGAGAGGATCCGTCGTCGGTTTTGCGACTTCCGGTCCGTGCCCGGACTACTTCTTCCACTCCCCCTTTTGTTTCGTTTATTTTCTCTCGCGCACAACACGGCCGAAGGGCCTCTCCAGAATTGCACGAGAGCGTTCATTAACGCAAGCGGAGACGAACGATCCGCTAATTAATGTGACGAAGCTTGTCAGTGGACGAGGAGCGAGTCGTGCGCGCACTCTTGCCGGGCTTGCATTTCTTGCACGCCCCTGCACACCTACGCCTTCTTTCCACTTTCGCGTCTTGCGTTCGGAATAGAGCCACCTCGGGGGAACAGACGTGTAGAACGAAGCCGGGGAACAAAAGCTGGCCGAGGGAGAGAGACGAAACAAAGGACAAATCTCGAGGACCCCCGCGAACGTGCACGGGGCGACGCGACGGAGCACGGGATTTTTTGTTCAAGCGCCATGTCGTTTTTCGTTTCAACATTCTAAAAAATACCATTTGCCTTCATTTTTATACGTATACATCTGATGTCTTCTTCTATTTTTATGACACAAAGCTAGCCAAAAATTTTATACTCTCATGCGAAAGTAGATGTCTTAAAATTTCTATCCAATTTTGTTCCAAACAATTCTCTATCACTTTAAGAGTTTTATTTGAAAGTGTACTGCAAAAGGCAGTTCGTTGATTGGCACCAATTTTAAACAATTACTTTGACTAACTATACATGGTGTATATTGCTTATCTAAGTAAAATAATATTTCTTTCGTAAGATATAATACATATTTATGCTAGCAATTTTAAAATATCCAGTTCCGAAACACATTCTTTTGGTCCATCTAAAGTCTTCTTCTATTGCAATGCCTTGCAGTTAGTCTAATTTCAATCTATAAATACGTTTAATTTGATAAAACATTTATAACACAGAAAGTAAGCAGCAATAAAAAAAGTTAATGAACGAACGACAAAAGAATGTTGAAAATTATAATTCGACCGAATCCGAAATTCATTTGCCGAAAAATGTTACTTCAACCCCGGGAACACGGGTCGAAATAATGATTTAATCCGACGAACATCTTCGCGGAGATAGTATTACCGTCTATACGATCTCTGCCGATTTATCTGCTCAAAGGAAATTCCTTCAAGCCTGGCGAATTAAGATATTTCCTCGTGAACCTACCCTTTGTTGTACATCGTCTCCAGCGAGGCGACGGTCGTCGCGTTTCCTGTACTTTCGCGATTTCCCGCACGTACCTCCCGTTTGCTTCGTGGCGCGAACGTTTCGTGATATACATAACGATACGAGTAGCGTGCAATTAGATTTGTAAGTCTGTAATGAGCTTCGAGGAAAGGAACGCTCCGCAGGTCGGTGTGTATGCGTGTAGAAGCGTGTGCGAGGCGCGGCGGCGCGTGCGACTTGTCACGAATGAACCTGTCCTCTCGTAGTGTCGTGCTCACCGTGTCATGTTCTTTTCGTGTTCGCGATACTTGCCGCGGAACGCGATTATTAACTGCATTATATTGTCGCTGCGACTGTGCAGAAAGTGTCGCTCGAGGAAAATTGCCGATAAGTGGGAACGGGCGCGTTACTACACCTTACGCAACGTAACACGTGTTGTCTCGCGAATTGTCCGCAACCATCCGTCTAACGATGGATCGTCTCTTATTATTTAACGTTCTTATTAAGCGTCAAGCAATTATTGACTCTCGAAACGAGCGATTACTGCAAAAATTTTGTGATCAGTTCCCAGCGGATTTTATGCGTTCATGACAAAAATTAATATACAAAATGTAGCAGCAATAAAGAAGTAAATTTGATTATATTATTGTATAATTTTCTTGATTACTATTTACTTTTGTACAGCAATTTCAAAATTTATTATAAGGATTTTGCTTATCACGTGTAATAAATCCAGCAGACTAGTGAATAAATATTATTTGGAAATGTACTTTTGAAAATATGTCAGATCCTTTTTATCATCAGGAACAATAGAATCAATGGAATGACATTGCGAATCTGTGAATGGTACATGCGTATTATTTGTTATATTTTCTCACGTGCAACGTTATTTTGTGTAATGACGAATGATGGAAATTCGCGCGGTGCTGCTCCTCAATATAAAATTGATAGAAGATCGTAGCGAAACTTGTAGAAATGCACCGGAGGAGACCGAAAGAATCAGATGTTTCACAAATTCAATTGAGATCGCATCGCGCGAGGTTGCAGATGTCTGGTTACGAGGGTGAAGAGGGTTGATAGCGGCCGGATGGGGCGAAAAGACTCGTGAAATTGTCAAAGCTCTTTGGGAATGTCTGCACGACCCGCATTCCTAGATATTCTGAATCGATGCCCAGTATTTCAGAGACGCTCGCGACGACGACACACATACAGAGGCAGAGACAGAGGGGAAGAGTACTGTACCCTTTTCCCACTTCCCCTTTTTCTATCCGAGACATTACTGGCAAGAAGAATGATGGTTCCGCTTGTTTTAGTCGCTTTTCACGTAACAGGGCGCTTCGAATGACAGAAACGGAATCGATGGGGAAAAATCCGAGACATTCTACGCTGATCCTTCGAAAATTATACTTTAACCTGTACCCCGTTCCCGCTCTACTCCTTCCACCTGTCAAATGGCTCTTTGAACTTGTTTGTCCTTCCTCGCAATCAAAACTGTTTGCCAAAATTACAGTTACATTTTCACCATTTTACCATTTTACCATTAATTTTATATTCATCCTTGCAGTCTGAATTGGTCCCACTTCTCTTTTGGGAATTACTGCATACATGTTTCTGATCATTAGAACTAATCAGAGGGTAAGCACATTATCGAATTGATGCAATCATGTTCTACAGAGTCGAGAATCTGTAAGGCACACTAAACCGCGAGTGCTCGAATTAATAGCTTGTTCTACTCGAAGACGCAGCGAAGTGATTCTACGTTGTTTTTTTGGAAATCGTCCAAGGTCTCAGCGGGATTACATTACCATGTTACGAGAAGACGCTAACCATCGAATGAATGAAACGAACGGGGCCATCGTTCCTAGTTACCGATATTATTTAGCCGGTCTCGCGTGCAGTTCGGGACGCCTATCGTCGGTACCACGGAAAATGGTGAAAAACAAGCAGCGTCGCTCATCCGCGGAATAATTTATTTGAAGAGCCCGAAGCCACTAAGCCCTGCGGAAATTGTCTGCAGTCCTTTACAGAACTGCAGCCACCCCTGATTCTCCTTCTCTCCCTCTCGGAACCCGTACGTCTCTCCCTCCTCTTTCCCTCTCTCTTGCACGCTCTTCTTTACCTTCATCTCTCTTTTCCAGCGTACACTTCTGTGCGTTTCTTTCTTCTTTCCTCTCTCCTTCGTCGAGTGAGTCAACAATACGAGAAGCGTCCATTGTCGAATGCTTTTAAATTTGAAATACAAACCGTCTGCTTTACCACCCTCTCCCCTCGCTAGCCCCGGCCCACCCCGCAACCTATCAACGTCATCGTGCATGCGCACCTCCTATCCAAAAGGCTTTCTCACTTACATTTTTTCTTCTTCTCGATACCCGACTTTTTATCCGTCTCTCTCCCTCGGCCTATATACACTCTGTTTTCGCTGTCGGTACTATACTAGTTTCCAATGTCTTTCTTCAATCTTCTGAGTATCCGTATTACTGCTGCTAAAGAAATTCTGTGAAAATCGAGGCTGCGTTTCCCGACGCAACGGCCTCGTTCGCGATTCGACTCGCTGAAACCAATTGGTTGCGACTCCATTTTTCGTATCTCTCGAATTTCGCTGTGGAATTTACCGGCGAAAATGAAGTAGGACGATGGTAATTCGATTTGTTCGATATAGGGTAGAATTATTGGAAGTTCTATCTGTTTCACGGAACAAAAATGAGAACCAAGTTCCGTCGTGTAAAGGGAAAGTT
The DNA here is from genome assembly GCA_028455615.1 of Lasioglossum zephyrum. NCBI lineage: Eukaryota > Metazoa > Arthropoda > Insecta > Hymenoptera > Halictidae > Lasioglossum > Lasioglossum zephyrum. The sequence goes on from CM052332.1 coordinate 2,636,708, forward strand.
GTCCAACTAACAAAAATCGTATATCAATTTTCAAGTCGTTGTTGTACACAGGAAGCTTTATTCTTTAAATCTGTGTTAGCTTCAGTTAGGAAAAAAAGTTCCAGAAATTCTTACAGACGTTTCAATTTATTGAATATTCGAAGAAAGACACATCTTCAGTTCTTCGTTTTACTAAAATGAACGATGGATTATGCGTACTCTACATAATAACTGTTTCACCGAATTATCAAAAGCAATCGGCACCACCGTATATCAACGAATTAATAATACCGTGCAAAGACGCGTTAACTGTTTCACCTTTCTGCTAATTCTGATAGCAAAGAGGTTTGGTGACGTCGTGGTCCATATCGCGCAAAATTTCTCTAATCCTAACGGCAACAAAGAAACAAAGTCAAGACTACAAAAGCGAATCATTAAATGGGCACATCGTCGAGGTAGAACTCGACGTCGAAAGAAGACGTCGGAAGACCGTAGATTATGCATCCGACCGAATCGTCGAGCAGATTCGATTCAGAGCGAAGGCGAATCGCGGCAAAAGTCGCCAAATGAATTATTATTGTGACAACCATATTATAGTTGAACGATGAATCCGCTTGAGCAGATCCGCTTGAAGCATCTCGTTAATCCCCGTCGACGGATCTGAAAGATATATTCCCCGGCCTTTCGAGGAACTTCCGCTTATCACGGCCGCGAATTAAACTGCAAAGCGGAGCACGAGCATCTGTTGCTAGCGGTTTAATTCGTTCTCTCCCGTCGCGAGCATTGTACGAACGCTAATCACAGCGAAAACAAGTCAAAACTAGGACGGCCGGTATTGCCGCCGCCGGTTGCGGAAGGAAATTACGGAAAAATTGGCACGCGTACGCGCAGTTAGGGCAACGAAGATTACCGGGACGGGTCACGGGTGATTTACTCTAATTGTTAAGCGCCCCTTAGTTCGAGAAGTCTCATTTACATCGGGCTTGAAAGCTCTGCTTTTTTCCGCCGTCTCTCTTCCATACTGCCGTACTACTCTGACTTTCCCGTCGTTGTGTACGTGGCATTTTCGTGGAAGACACTTGCGGTGATACAGCAGGGGAATATATTACGCTGCAACATTTTCTTTTCCACGCTGAAGGTGCATACCAAGGACGCGCGACTAAGTCAAGCTCCGCGGTGCACCGTCGTGTTTTATGATCGTTTATAAGTTGTACAGTGTTATCTTTCAAGACGATGCTACTGTACTGAAAGCCACCGGTGATTTATCATTCTATTTATTAATATCGAACGCGACACAGCCGCGTTTTTTCGACACCACGGAACTGTGCCGATGTTCGCGCGACTACGCTTTCGGTCTCTCTCTCTCTCGTCGTAATGAACGGCGGAAAATTAGGATCGCACCACCGCGCACCCCTGGCCGGATAATGTCCCCAACTATTTACGATCTGCTCGAATATGTGTACGGGTATTTAATACGCGGACGTAATTCTCTTCGGTAATGCGACGTATTTAATCACCGTTCTCACGTTGATATACTGCCAGTCAATTCCACCGTACTTTACTAAAAATATATTGCCTACGAACCGACAATTGGCATATGAAAATACGCAAATGGCGTACTATAGTCGAAAGAACATGTTGGATAAACATGTTGCTTCTCTGAAGGTCGTACTTTATACGTAAATTCTATTGAACATTTTTTAATTCCATCTTGGAAAATACGTTAAGGTTTAGAAACTCGTGTTGGCTAATCTACGATATTGTTAATCCTCGAATTTCATATTTTCGTATGTTTGAATGGGTGTATGGAAGAAGAGCCTATGTCAGGTTTGTTTAATTTTATAGGAGCTCAATTTTGAACACAAACGTGATCCCAATAATAAAAACCCACTGGAAATGACATGGGCCCTTCCATTGGAAAAGGACTAAAAACGGAGACTTTTTTTTACAGTTTGCTGTATTAAATGTTAAAGAAAAATGGGAGTAGATGAGATTAGATAAGTTTAGATTTTTCGACAATCTGGAACAGTAAAATATTAGTCGGTAACATAAACGACCCAGGTTGCCCGCGGAGGATTAAAAATACTGTTTAATATTTCCTTACACGTGTTACCATCCTACTAAAAAGTAATCGGTAAAAATGTTTCTCAGGCGAAGATTAAAGGTCACTGTGAAGGTGTGAAGAAGTTCGAATACAGGATGCCCGAGCAACAAGGGAAAATTGCGAGAAAGTGAGAATTACGGAAAGAAAGCGTGTCTTAGCGAAGTTTCAGTGCAACTTTGCAAAGTTAGAGGTATAGCTGGAGTCGGGAGAGGTATAGTTGAAGAAGAATCGTTCGATACTAAAGGGCAGAAAAGAAATTTCCGGCAGGTGTGGCCCGTCATGGGTGTTACGAAGATTTTCGAAGGTATCTGGTAACTGACGTAAAATAAAACGGCGAGCCCTCCCTTAGGCGGCGTGTCGTTAATACCATTCCCTCTGATTTCTGACATCGAGGAAACACGATCCCCTTAATAGCGCGTAACATCAACAGGAACTTTTCCGACCAATTCCTTTCCTCATCAAGGAGTAAACTGTCACTGTCAGTCGGGTAAGTCGAAACGGGAAACTCGTCGGCAGAGAGAGAACTGCCTTTAGTTATAAATCACATCGGGAGACGGGGACTTAAATATTTTACGACGGAACTTTTACCTTCCATGGAACTATCTTTTGGCGGTAGATGCATTTCGCCCCAGATATGGAGGAACGGCCCCGGTATTATCCGGGGAGAACCGTCCCAAACGAAAGAAGATCTGCTCTTTTAAAATTTAACAAACACCGCTGCTTAAACGGTTCGACTTAATAAACTTCGCCTCGGATTATTTAATTTAGGTAACCACATTCTCGCAAAGCTCGCCGCTTCTTTCCGCAGGTTCGCCTTCTTTTATACTAAACTTCGCAAGATCAAACTCGGCCGAGAGACAAAGACAATCTGCGGGGTCTTGGGTAGAGATAGCTTTCGGTTATTGGAAAAATGATCTTTCTTAAATAGACTGCGACGGATGGTTGAATATTTGAGAAATAGCGCAATGGATAGCGCGGAAAGGTCGCGTGCAATTTAAATAGACTCCGATTGGAAAGGTTGTTTATCTAAAGGTGACGGAAATCGATAAGAATCGCTCTCGCGAGAAGTTTCGCGTTTCCATAGCGCTCCCTGAGATTAAGAAGTGCGCTGACACGTTTTAAACTGTCGTCGTTTTACATTAAATTGCATCCCCTTTTGTAATGTACTGTTCGAGCAAGATGTAAGTATTTTGTGTACAAATTAATTCTTAGTCTTTTCATTGCGAATTTGTTAAATTGAAATACAAAAATAATCTCCATTACTGATTTATGCATGTACATCATCATACAAGTAATTAATATAACGAAAGAAAGATTCGAAGTGAAAGTAAAGTTACAGTGAACGGCGCCCGAAATTTTATGAACATTTCTGCTTAGAGAGTTTAACAAACTAAAGCAGCATATTAAATTGAAAAAAATCTGTAACTCTTGAGTAGATTCATCGAGAAATATTGTGAGTCATAGATTTTTGCCGTGGTAAACGATAGCCGCGGCGTTTTGACTGAAATTCACCGATTAACCAGAGCCGTTGGATAATTATTAACGAACAACCGGCTGGCAGAAGTGTGAACCAATGCCAGAGTAATGTGCGGCCGATCCGCGTGACAAGAAGTTTGACGATATTTTCGTGACGCGGGCCGCCGCGTCGCGCCGCGCCGGACCGGTTGAATAGAGTTTGCACATTGCACATGGTATATGGGCGACGTATCACGAGTGTAAAATACCGCGTACACGTTGTAGGCAGCAGGTACCTGCGCTACCGGTGCATGAAATATAAATAATTAGTATGATATATAAGCCGCCTGCGGCCGGGTGTGCCGAGCGCGATATATCGACGTGACCCACGGCTTTATTTCGAGACCAGCCACATTTTATCCGCTAAATTAGCTTTCCCAGCAACGATTTATGTCACCCGCTTCGAGAAAATTACTGCCAAAATAGATAATTTCGTCACGCCGCGTTTCGAGTTGCGGAAGAGCCGAAAGGTGACACTGAGCGACGGAAAAGTCAGCGGAGAACTGCTACTGGGCTCATTCTGTCCATTATTCATCAAGATTGCGTCATCGATTGAAACCTCACTTATTTTCTAAGGATATCACGATCTTCTATTGTTGAGTGTGTGGCAAAATAGTTTCGCTAGTAAACTGATTTTGAAGTTTCATTGAAACATTGTTTATGAATGATTATTAAATCGGAAACCTTATTTCCAAAGTACTGCGTTACGAGTAGATTTTATGTATTTTTATTAACCATTAAGATTAACCCATAACAATCGAGGAATGACTCAGACTCACCACTTAAAATTCCTATACAATTATTCACAATAGTGTTTACGTTATTGAATATGTGATATCTAATCGATCTCATATCTAATCAATCATTTCACATTTAAATATTTTATGAGGTATTACATCAATTTCATATCCCTAAAATGAAAAAATCGTGTACACTGAAATTATTCTAGGTCGGAAGAAATGTTTAATCGCCAAGTTAAAATAGCTCCGACTTTAAAGGGTTAAAAGATTTGAATAATATTAATACATTATTTTCACTGCATGAAAATTATTGGTGAAAAATATAGATTTATATATAGCTACTGTGTCTTGCGATTGGTGCACAAAAATTACCAATTAATCGGCACGACGATCTCCCAGTCGAACACCCAATCGCCGAAAATACTATCAATATCTCTTTCCGCGAGGTTTTGTGCGGATATCCGTGAATCCAGAAAGCGCGGTAATAATGCGTGTAACTGGAGCTCTGAATCGCGGCCAAGATAATAATTTGTGGAGTCAGTTACAGCTTCGGAAGGGCGGTAGAAAACGAAAAGGCGTGTGGTGGTGCGCGGCGTGGCGAGCGTTGTACATCGGTTTATTGCGGTTTCAGCTGTAGGACGGTTGAGTGTCGTAAAACTAATCCGGGGTGGCCGAGTCAGAGATGAAATGGAAGGGAATAATTAAATCGCTCGGTTCCTTTCGGCAGGCACATGTTTGCCGCAAATACGGTTGAAAAGTGCAGACGGAGCTTAGGTGCCGCTCGCCGGTCAGTTTTTACAATACAAGTGGAAAAAAGGATAACGAGCGAGAGACAGATAGCTGAGCCGAGCCGAGCCACGCCACGCTTGGTCCCACCCTGTCGACCGTGCTTTCGCTAACTCTCGGTCCCTTCAGCCTCGGCTCATAGAGCCACATTCTCGGGCGATCCATTTCCAGATTAAACACGCGTAAAACTCCACTCTGGTGCGGTACACACAAGAAACACCCGTTTCCCTCTGTCCCTTGGCCCGGCTACTATTTCCGTCTCTCGCTTTTTTCCACCCCCTCGACAGACCCCCTTATACCCCCACAACACACACCCCTATGCTACCAACCCCCGGGAATACACAGGGTCTTATCTGTCCCGTTTTGCGCATGAGTACCAGAGGCGGGAGGGAAGCCTCAGAAAAAGAGGCGCGTTTTCGTCTGCGGGCTCGTTCAAAAACTCATTGAGGTAAATCTGTCACTTCACCGGAAGAGCTTCTCTCTTCTCTCTCTTCCTTTTTCATTTTTTTTTTGAATAGCAGGATCCGTTATCCCTTCGAAGGGACACTAGCGAGCGGCACACGAGCGTTTCATAATAAATCAAGTATCGTCGTGGCCGTTGATAAGAGCTGCTTTGTCTTCGGGGAGGGTCGATCCGGTGCCCTTCGAGATAGACGAGATATAGATCAACACCAGGAACAAACCTCCTATACAGACTCGAGTGTGCAAACTTTGGAGACGAGGGGAATTTGACGGAAAAATTAATCGATGGTGCGGCTTGTGTTTATTTAATTTCGTCATGTGCTTTGAATTAGCCCCTCCTAAGACTCTTCCTGGTTTTAAGGGGATTTCTGATGGTTTGATATACTATGAAAATATTTGTATCATCCGAGGATTTTCTATTGCTGTTAAAACCATCAGTTTATGAACGCTCAGGTTGGTTGAAGTGACAATATGTTGAAAGAGCAATCGGTCATAAATAGACAGCCGATTTTATGAATTTATGACAAAAATGAGTAGATGTAATTCAATAAAGCAAAAAACATTAAAAGAATTCAGAAATACTGTTGTAATGTCTTCAATCAATTAAACATATTAGGAAAGAAAATTAATTTGCCGATTTGATTAAAAACGACTGTCATAAAACTGATGGTGCCGAACATGAATTTATTTGAAATGAACTAAATTATATAAAAGACAAACTTCATTATCAAGTAATTAACAATAATTATTTTTTAAAAAAATTCACATGGCAGTGAACGTCTTAACAAGGTAGAAGTGACTCGGGAACTTGAACCGATTATATAGCTAACGGTGTGCGTGTGAATTAAGAAAAAAAAACCGTATATGTCGGGTGCACACACGCGATTAGATCGCGGCTGCGACGGTAGGAAGAAACGCGACTCAATTTGCCTCCACTTTGTTCGCACCTTGCCGGATCCTCGAAGGAGCGAAACGAAGGAATTTGACAAAGTTAAATCAAAGTGAAAGCGGTGGCCCAGAGAATAGATAGGAAAACTAGAGAGAGAAAGATAGAAAGAAAGAAAGAAAGATGAGAGGGGGACGGTGGAGAGCCTTCGCAGAAATTACCGCAAGCGTTTCACCTTCCCTTCGTCCCACCCTCCTACACAGCTCTTTTTCTTTCGTCCTTCCTTTACCTGCCTTCGTCTTTTTCACGCATGGACCGGTACTCGGGCTTGGCACGTCAATACTTTCAGCCGATAAAGTGCTTTTCTTTACGAAACCACCATCCGTCGCACAAGCGCGGCCAATCAGGCGACAATGGCTCGTAAATTCGAGCCAATCAGGAGGGAAGCCGAGACGTGACCGCGGCAACGGTGCGATATTGCTTATGAATTATTTAAGCGGTCAGAATAACAATGTCCTTTATCCCTCTCCCTCTGAACAGCCCTTTCTTTCTCTGTTTCTCTGTCCGACGCGTGAACACGTCGCCTACCGCGGGACAAGAAATTGTCCGACGTGTTCGGCACCGTTGCTGGACCGTTCGATACTAACTTGCCGAGGCGGTGCTTTAACCATTCCGTCGACGTTATGTGATTAGGACCGATAATCCAATGGCAGACAATGAATTGCTCAATTCGAGATTGTATAATGCGGCATTCCTCGAAGCATTCTTTCATCGTTTTGTACATTGGAGGTAACACAAGCCATGTAAAGATTACAGTAAGAAAGTAGGGCTGGTAAAAATTCAGGAATTGAAAAATTAAATTGTGATGGTCAAATAACAGTTTAAGAGAAGCATTATCAAGATGTAAAGAACCTTGCTTAAAATGTACTCCATTGGTTAAATGAACATAGAATATCAGGAACTATAAAGGGGTTCTACCGTGTACTAATTTTTTCCTCTACTCAAAGACAAGAATTGTATCTACCAAAATCTCTCAGCATATTTTACAAGATTACAACAACGATGGGTCCGCAATTAAAATTCTATTACTATTAGTACGAGTCACTTCTATATAGCTTGAGATGTACAGTATACGTAGAATATATCCCAAGGCTCGTCACGTGCGAACTATCATTAAGATTATGGATTACCGCGTGGGCTATCGGCACCTCGTTAGCAACGTTAACATCGAGCAGAACCGGTAGACAATGGACACCGGAGGTTTTTGCCGGAAGGCAACGTTTAATTTATGAAAATCTTACGGATATTCCTGGGACGCGCACAGCCTTATCGGCTTAAGTGTTTCCAATAACACGAGGGACAAGAAAACGAACTATGCAATTACCTGGCAGGCTTCGACTTCGATAATCGACAACACCCTTTCGAGTTCCCAGCTAGGCGAGGCAAGGCGAAGCAAGGAGAAGCGACACAGCGGACCACGGCTGATTCCAAAGTCCCTAACTACTTACTCCGTGGGAACGTGTACAGTGTACGACGCTGTTCGATTCCTCCAGCTTCGATCATTGCGCTCTGCCCGTAATGGAACGTTGTTTAAGAGGGTTGCGCCGCGAAATTGATTCTCGTGCGACCGGCTGCGTCCCGTCTTGCTTCTGATTTGTTTTCTGGCTTCGTGATTGCTTCGACTTGCACATCCACGTGGAGCACATAAATGGCGACCCTAATATGAAACAGTCGATTACGCTTTGTCTACGAGTCAACTGTCTGAGTTACTGTCAATTGTGCTTCCTATATGCTGTGATCATACAATTTCTAGTACTTCCAAATTTCTATTAATTCAAGTTTCTTGAAATTTTTCATTAGGTTCTATTAATACTCTAATCCCGGATGATTCATTTCGTTCCAGATTAATCTAGAGTACATTAAATAGTATTATTAGTACATTATATTAGTACATTAAATAAATGTGACATGATGAAAGAAGAAATTGGTATTCCTTAGTAAATTTTTCTTGAAGCTGCACACTTAGTAATTTAATTCTTTGAAACATTCTAGCATTTAAGGTGTTCTGAAGATTTTAACTCGTTCAGATGTTCCATAGAAAATCAACGTATAGCAAAATCTAGAGTATCCTAATATTATGTCCAAATAAATAGTTCAACCTTTTAATAATCCGTGTAGAATACGATTTAGTGTTTAACTCTGGATTTAGACCAGTACTTAACCAAAGTTAAGGATTCATTTACTACATCGCGAAAAAGTGAACATCGTCTCAGCTGCAAACGAAGAAGATTCAACAGAATGATTTTACTTCTATCCACCTTGTCCTAAACTAGTGATTCAATAAAAAGACCTGCAATCTTTTAAGGGGCGGAAACCACCCCGCAAACGGCATCGACGACCCGAAATATCAGGTTTAGGAAAGCAAGGACGATTCCGGCGTACCACCTCCGCGGATCCGTCCCAACAATTCGACAAGTACACACGGTACCGGTTGCGCTCTTTCTTCCGCGACGTGTTGCCGCGAGTTGGTGAAGGGATATTATGTCTGGTACGCTTTCCCGCAAGCTGCAATTTCAGTTCGGTCTGGTGGACCTCGTTGTCCGTGACACTTTGACGCAACTCCGGACAGAGAGAACGGTGTCCAGAGGGCGCTTGTGCAAGGCAGTTATGAGTTGCTTAATTGTTTTGTCACTGTTCACCTCTCTCCGCCCTTCCATCGTTCCCCCGTTATCCTTCGTTCCCTGTTCCGTTCCTCGTCCGTCGTTCCCTTGTCCTCCTTGTCATCGTGTATATCCCACCCCCCTCTTTCCCGAACCCCCTGTATTCGAGCCGTTCTTGCCTCCTACACGTCCTAGCAGTCCTGTCGTAGAGTTCCACGAATGCTCGGGATCGCTTCCGGAATAGTACTGGCTTACCCCTTGACAAGTTATCCGTGGGATTCTAACGTAGGAAAATCGATACCGGGACACCATTGTTTGCACACGGAGATTCGCCGGACGGACCGCGGAGGAATAACTGTTGCTTAAGTTATTCACACGCCGGGGGAAATCAATTCAACGCGATACTCCCCGCCGCGCCGTTCCTTTTACTCCTCTCTTTCTTTCTCTCTCGTCTCTTCCTCCTTTTCTCTCTCTCTCACCCTCTCCCGCGATGCATATTTATGAAGCTTTACGAATGTTGAAAGAGTCCCGGGGTAAGCTTGTAATACGTCTTCGGCCGAAAGAAGAGGAACTTCCGCCGTGGACGGAGTTAAATTCTAGTTACCGGTATCTCGATTCCTCGCCGATGTAACTCGCCGAGCCGGTCGGCTGGCCCGTTGTTCCCCGTTTATTTTCGCAGTTAATTCTGGCGTCATGGTTACGAGTTGTTAATTCAATAATATCCCGAAGATTCTTCCGTCGCGGTTCATAAATATTCATCGGCCGATTTGTCTAGATTTCTTGCCGGCGCAAACCAACGTCTTGCGCTCCTTGTTCTCTCTCTCCCTCTCTTTCTCCCTATTTGGAAGGGTGGACAATCACGTTACCGTCGCCGCCAAGCCCAAACAACTAACAAAAGCTCGATCATCGAATAAATCGGCAGTGAACGGTTGACACGCACGCGTATGGTAATCGGATCGCAACATAGTTGCGCACTCCCCCTCAGGTGAGACTCGAGTTTTTCTACTGTGTGCTTTTCTTGCGTGAATGTAAATATGAACGATGTGTGTGTTTGCCGAAGGAATTTACATAGTAAAGTTATTATTACGTGGGACGTAAATACGAGACGCTGCGCGGAGGCTCGTTATTCGACACGCCCATAAGTAACGGGTTGTTTTTTAGGAAATTAGGGGACCTGTACGTCTAACTTGATTTACGATCCATCTGATAGTTTTCGAGTTCGTGAGATCCTCAATAACGAGGTCGAAGGGACCACGGGAAAATTGGTCGCCCTGCCCTTTTTAAATCGCTCGGCACGGCGATACGGATATCTACGCCGATTATCGGCGCATAAATAAACAATGCCAAAAGGTTGCAATTTCCATTGCGGGAAGGGGCCTAAAAATTTGAGCTTCGAACACGGGTATTGAAAATAATTGAATTGAAAATAATTCCTTGATTATATACAAAATAAATTTATTCTGGTTGAAAGTGCTTTGCAAACTTCTTAATTACTTCCAGAAAGCGTCCCAATTTATCTTGGAAGCTGTACAACAAAATTACTTAGTGCTAAACGGAGAGAAATGTGTGAAATATTTAAGCAAGAGTACACACTTCCGATATTTTCTGTGAAAAGTTCAAGTAAATTCTCTAAACAGTATCAACGATTTTGAAAAAAACATGTATTAATCAGAAGAAATTGAATGAGAACCATGCGCGTTAAGGAAGCGGAGCATTAATTGGAAACCCTACTGGTCTTTTTAACGACCACAATTTACCGATGCCTGCACTAGATCCTAAACGATTCTGGACCATCCTGGACTGTCTTGGAGGCCAGAAGGCGGGGCAGTCGAAGGGCAATATTAGGGGTTTCATTAAGAAGACGCGGAGTCCCGAATAAAGGGTGGATCCAGCCAAGAAATAGGAGGATCTCGGTGATTTCGAAATCCTGTAAAGAGAACGCTGAAGTTTATGAATGCTTTCCCGGCAGAGATCAACATTGCTTCTTGGAAAACGATCGTTGTATTAGTCGGGACACCGACGCGGATCAATCAGCGAAGCTTGCGGAACCGGGCGCTTTGATCAAACTTTAATTTACCTGCCGAGAGAGCAACTCTTGAGCAACCGGATTGTTTCTGCTTTGCATTGTAACGATCGAGTTTCAAATGTGTCTCATCAGCTGCATAATTATTCTACTTTGATGGATAATTTGAGTACCACGGTATTTGGTTACCGTGTTTACCTTCAAAGCGAGAACTCGCGTGCTTCCTTAATTTTATCCGTAGGACGATACGAGCAGACGGTAATGGGGATCCAGCCAAAGATAGAGAACCACCAGTTTCCTTGCAAATACTCAAGAGAAATCCGAAGAAGAACGTTTCCCCGGCGAAGATATATATCTCCTAATTTCTTCGGGCAGACTTTTACTTCTTGCCTCCCTCAATTATTTAGCCTTTCATTAGCCTGGGGATTGTTCCTTTGTGCGGAGAAGAATTTCAAACCAGACGGCCATCGCTTATTGTACAAAAATCATTCTATGCTTCACCGAAGCGAATTTATCTCTTTAAACAGCTCCAAGTAATTTTCTATTGATTGAATAGACATTCACTTAGGATTTTAATCATTTGCATCAGTGGGTGAAATTTCCAACAGTGGGCAGACTAAGGAAATTTAAGAACAGCGATATGTAATATTCGACATGTTAACAGTATTAGTGAAATTAATGAATTTTTATTCATCTCTTGTAGCTCGCAATAGTTGCAATTGATGTGCGCCGAAAGGCCCATGGTCTATCAATTAATCTTCTTCATTTTATATTCCAGATTGTAGGTCACATTTATTTAGTTTTAAACAGACATTTTGCTTAGTATTAGTACAATATGTGTGTTAGTACAATTAGTACAATAGGCGATTTAATCCTATATTTTATTTTAAAAAATCTTAGATAAAAAGGAGAATATACATTCAATGTTTACTTTGAAGCTTTAACTTTGATGAGAGAAAAACATAATTTTATTTCGTATTTAGCGAATCCTGTTTGAAATCTTCGTCACATGAAACAAGAAGGGGTTAATTCGCGCAAATACAGGGCCGTCCTACCTTTCGTAGTGATTATCATCGTAGTAACAGTATCGGTCAAGAGAGAAAGAAATATCGGTGTTGATCATGTCGCTGTCGATGCCCGAGTGACCGACGTTTTTGCTTTCGTTGTCCGTCGCAGCCGTGACTTGTTTATATTTGAAAAATTCCTTCGTGTCCGCCGGGTGTTTGAGTTATAACAGGCTTGGAACGCAGCTCCGATAATTTGTCACTCGTTGCGCGCGACCCATTTTTTGATTTTGCGCTTTGTTTTCGCCACGTTCCTCGCCCGTTCTCGTCGGTGTCGATTCCATTAGTTGCACGCATAAACAAATCCGCATTACCTCCCAAGTTATTTCGATATTAATCATTTCCCTGGCTGTTTTTCCGACCCGCGCAAAGTAGAAGCGAGAGCAGCAGGAGGGAAATTCGAAACAAGAGAGCATAAATGGTGTGCAGGCACGTGCGATGTTTGCTGGTTTTAAATGTATCCAAAGAGACCTCGTTTAACATTTACCGGTATCGAATAATTATTCGGGAATTAATTGGAGCAATATCCTCGTCATTGTGTGCTCGCGTTTCAGGCATTTTTCTAAACAAATAGAAATTCTGTATTTGTAGCCGTGCAAAATGATGAGTTTATCAGGACGATTGAAAATGCAGCGCAATAATTTGACTGAATTATAATGAAGTAACCGTAGAATAATTGAGACAATTTCGCCGTCTTTGTGTGCTCGCGTTTCGGTCATTTCTCTAAACAAACAGAAAATTTGTGATTGGAGCCGTGCAAAATGATGAGTTTATAGGTACGATCGAAAATTCCGATCATTAATTTGACTGAATTATAGTAAAGTAACTATAGAATAATTGGAATAATTTCACCGTCATTGTGTGCCCAGTTTCGGTCATTTTTCTAAAAAAATGTAGACGATTCATATTTGAATCTGTGCTCAATAATAAAAACAGTTTCCCATCAGAAAGAACGTTTAGTGGAATGATTGAAAAAAAGTAATATATTGAGTGAAGTGTATTTAAGTGTAGAATAATACTAGAAAAAAGTGTGCGCGTTCAGTGGCCCTTTATTCGACTGGGTAATATAAAACGTACACTTTCGAAAGGAACGCCGCGCCATGGCAACCGATATCGTAGACCGTGAACGCTTACTGGTTTGCTGGAGCTATATCTAGTACTCGCCTGTGGTGTTTAATGTCCATAAAAGTGCAATCACGCGTGCGATATTTATGTACACCGTAGAAATTTTGTAGTCCGGAGGCAACTTAATCTCATGCTACTCGTTCCATTCAACAGCCAGGATTATAAATATTATTCCACGGAACTCGTATATTTTCGCGAACGCGCGCACTCGAAACGATTTCACGCGTGTGGATTGCCGTAAAACAGCGTGGACGATGCTCGAGAAAATTCCTTCCAGTACATGATACATAATTGATTAACGAAACGCCGAAGCGTAGTACGCAGTTTCACTAAAAAAAATTAAGCTCTGAAACAACGTTTCATTAGAAAATATGCTGCTAGCCTGACGAATTTGTCTGTCGAAGATTACGTTCGTTTGTGGCTTTTTTAGTTGCAGATGGATAAATTTTTAATATAAATATAATTTAATATAAATTAATATAAATTTTTAATTCATGGTTACAGCGAATTTATTAGAGACTGAAAATTATTCAATGAAAAAACGTATTCAGCAGATGCTTGTAATTTCTCACACTTTCATGAAACAATTATTGTCTATATTAACATTATTCTAATTTGCAAAATAAAGTGACTTTTGAAAAATACACTATCCCCTTAAATACTGCAAGATAATAATTGAGCTACAATTTTCTATATCACTGGGAGAAAGTCAAATTTATTTTACCATTATAATTTTATTCTAAAATATATTTATTTCCATATTTGACAAAGAAATACATTTAAACAATCCCTAAAGATAATTTTTTCCATAAAAATCGCATTATGGAACGGCTTAGGAAGATTGCAACGTGCGTCGAGTTAAGAATCGAAACCAAAGGTCTCTGTGAAGTTAACCGCGGCCATCGGTCAATTTTCAATGCACACAGACCTCCATCGTCGCAGATTAAAGCGTAACGAGGTCGATCTGATTAGAGCAAAACATTCGTGATTAGACAGTAAGTTCCGGGTGCGCGTGTATTTTCCATCGGGTCACAAGTCGTGAGCGTTCTCGACGTTATTTATTTCATGTCTCGTCAACGAACGCGTCTCGTGGATGGCCGTGAGGCAAAATCGGAAGAAAAAGAGTCGGGTAACCTGCGAGATTGATACGATATCGATAGAGCCTCGGATTCGATTTATTCGGCGGGCCGGGCCGCGATATACGCTCGCCTGTTTCGATTTTTTTTCGGGCGTTGCAGCTGGCGCGGCAACGGCAGGGAATTTTTAATAACAACGCTTGTCAGAAATCTTCTCGACAACGTCACCGGCATTCGGCGCCAGCCAATATCGCGGCTCTGAACGTTTTAGCAGCCGGTATCTGCCGACACCGATGAACTTCCTTTTTACGGAAGGGAAACGTGGGGACAGCCCGGAAAACGAACGGATAACGACCGAGAAATACCGAGAGAAACGTTCCCCAGACGCGACGACAGACGTCGCCGTCGACGACGTCTAATCCGTCTTTATTAAGAAATAATGGCGGTCGAGCCCCCGACGATCGGCTCCTCTTCCGATTCGTTTAATGTGTTCCGACATTTTCTCATGGAAATATCAGACCACAACGCAAGGATGGTCAACACCGAGCTTTATTAGTCCAATGATATTTCAACGGAGATTAACCTGAATGAGTATTATTACACTGGGCGAACGCTTCTCGCCGGACCAGTCGGGATCCTCGAATTTTAATTAACTATTTTCATAATAAAAAAGATATTAAAAGTGGGATATACGCGCCCCAGGGACAACGAGCTGCCCCGCAACTTATTTTTTCGCGATCCCGAGCTGTAATCCGCACGATTATCATCGACGCTTACCCCTTGCCGCATATTAACGTTGGGTTTTAAATATTTTTTGAATTTTGAAGTTTGTTTACAGTCAAAAATTTGATCGAGAATCCTGAAAATCTTTCAGATTTATCTCTTGCTTTGATGAAGAAAGTTTGTAATTTTCTTTCGAAAAAATGCAAGTTTGATTTTATTCAATAATTGAGTTTAAATGAATATAGTACACTAAATTTCTACAAGGATACCTTGTTATCATTGTGTTCCAGTAGTAAATACATTTCTGTGCTAAGCACATTTGTAATAATATTTATTATTGTGTGTGTAAGTGGAATTATCCAGTATGTAGCCAGACATGATACAAAAATGCATTTTATTTAGTTACATTCAAACTTAGAGCAATTTTATTGTTTTTATTCATTGAGCTCTTTTGTCAATAAAGAGTTTTATGTATTCAATACCTCTCTTTCGTTTTATTAAAGTGACGATTATTTAAGGCCTTCCAATATACAAACCTGTAGTTAATGGCAATGATATTGTTATTTCAGTTACGTTTACACGTGTGAAACAGAATGAATAGAGCAGATTTTAATATAGTTTTCATGAAAGTTACGGAGAGAGTTATATTGAAACAGTATATATGGTGCACTCAGTGTCTTTTTACCTTCAAAATATTAACTCCTCATCAACGTTTCAGTTGCTTTATAAGCCTTTCACTCAATTTGGATTATTACTACCACAAAAAAATGGGAACTTTCAGCACCAATGTGCTTCGACAAAAATTTGCATGCATTCGTCCTGATGGAAGCGTAATTCCAACGGGCCGCGTGCTTCTCGGAGTTGCAGATTTCCCTTCTATTGCGATGATTAACATTTAATTGACGCAGTGTCTGGGTGTACAATATTGAAAGCCCCCGATGTATTTATTAAAAACCGTCGGGTGAGTCGAGTTTTCGAGATGAAATTTACCATCCAACATTCCGGCAATTCGCGGATTCTCGCCAAGGCAGCCGGCTCGGAGCGACTCGCTAAATTTTATCACTTCCATTTTTTATTCCGCCGCGCGACGGAGTCGAGGAAAAAAAGGGGGTGCGGGGAAGAGGGGCGTCGGAGACGGGGTGCATATCCGGGCGCACTTTACACCACCAACGCAGCTGAACGCCGAGTTCCAACTGGAATTTCAGCTCGCGCTCGCTAAATGATAAAACCGGATTACGCGATGCTTTCCCTCCTACCTTTCTCATTCGCCGGAGCCTTTCAATCGCGAGAAATTACGGAATCCGACTCCTCGGCCACGAAGCCTCGCGAAAAATTCGCGCGCGCTTTCCCTCGCGCCGATTCGATGGAACTGAAGTTCCGAGCTGTAAAATCGCGGCGCGCTTTTCAGCCGAAAGAAATCCCAATTTTTCCCAGAAAGGAAATCCTTTTTTAATGGCTCCAATGCATGACAGGTTCATTTTCGTGCGGGCGGTACGCGGATCTTCGCGAGATTCCCAAATTTTGCGAACCATTTCATTGTGGAATTTGAATTCTATGCTCGGAGCTGTAGAAATGATTCCCGTGTTACTTTACTTCATTTTTTAACAATCTCTTTGATTCGCGTCTATAAATGTAGTGTTGATTTAACGTGTTCACTACCATCATTTGTTTCGCTGTTAATTTTTATTAACGTTTCTGTAGATACTTTGTTAAATTGAAAGATTTCTTCGCCCGAAATCCAAATTTTGTGAATCACTTCATTGTGGAATTTCTATTCTATACTCGGACTTGTAGAAATGATATCGTTGTTACTTCACACAGACATTCTACACTGTCTCTCTGATTCGTGTCCATAAATCTAGCGTTAATTTAACGCGTTCACCACCACCATTCGTTTCGTTGCCTATTTTCATTAACGCTTGTGCACATTTTTCGTTAAATTGGAAGATTTATCGAACTTTCATTGGATGATAATTGAGAGAACGGATCTATTTAATTTTGTTTTAACCGCATTCTGAAATAGCAGCATTGTTCTATGCTCGATTTGAACCAAATCGTCGGGCGCGTGAAATAATGTACATTGAATCGGCGGGATTAGAACTACATTTTTATCGCCTATAGATCTTGGAGCGAGTAGGATCGACGACAAGAGGTGAACGAGGCGCGATTTGAACCGGGTACGCAGCTGGCGTCGAATATTAAAAGCAATCGCTCAGCCAGCACAGAGTAGCTGACCATCCCCATCTGCTAGGGGACGTAATAAATCCACAGTCTCCGAGTTAATTTACGGCGTCGTTCGCGGTCGCTGGACGTAACGAGTGCATCTTCACGGATCTTGACGTACGGCGTCGTTTCAGATGGCTGTGTAATTCTTTTCCACGGAAAGAAACTTTCGTCGCTGCCAACTTTCAAGCAGCGATAAACATTTATCGGGGGAGAAATAAAGTCTCGCGTAAACATGATTTAGTCGATCCTAGCGATTCGGACAGTTGGTGAAGCTACGGGGCGATGATTCGTGGAGAGATGGTTTTGCAGAGATGGCTTTATTAATTTTACTAAATTTGACTCTGGAAGGTCGCATCTTCGTAGTAATCTGAAATATTATATTCGGACTAGATTGTGCAATGTGATGCTTACAAAAAGTTGTAGAACCTATAAAAATATTTTTGGGTCACTACATCAATTGTAATATTTATATAAGACAATTTATTGAGGGGTTCAATAAATAATCAACTAGAATTTGTTTCTCTGTAAATTAAAGGTTTTCCGTTATTTATTTATTCGCATTGAATTATTATTTACACTATGTACACGCTCACCTGTAAATCAAAGAAACGACAATTAAAGTTAATTAATCTATCCTTTTTCTGTTCACACTATTCCCTTCGTTTCTAACAGTTTCTTTCTATTTACTTCGCCTAAATTTTGCACACGTGCTTTTCCTTCTATCTCTTTCTATCGATCGATCCTGTTATCGATTATCGGCATATTCAATTGAAGAAAGTACACTTTCTTTACATTCATGATAAGACTGTGGGGTCCTCAAAAAATTGCAGAACTTACTTGATAATAGGTCAAATTTTAATTGGACCAGAAAGTCGTAGAACTTTTGAGTGTCCAAGATTCGCTCAAGAACACATTTTCATATACATAACAGAATCAAAGAAACAAGGAACTACTTTCCAGCGTCTGGGGGAGAAACGTTGTTCCTCAATCTCGCCCGTTGTTCCGCCGAGCAACCGCGCAACTTTCTGATTCTTTTTGCTTCACCCGATAGTAATCTGCTATGGCAAATAACTTACATTACATTAACTTTGCCGTGTTCCACTGATATCTCCGACTACGTAGGAATGACAGTTGCGACGGCCATTACAGCCAGTTTCGAGGATACCGAGGGGAAACTTTATGGCCCAGCAAAAACCCCAAAGTTTAGACACTTTCAAGTTTGTCACGAAGAATCCGTGTTTTCCTGGCGTCCATGGACGCGGAACCGTTCTAAGAATCGAGAGGGTAGCGGAAGAAACTTCGCCGGAGCGTCTTTTTGCATGTGCAAGTGAGCCCGGGGGCTGGACAAAAAGCTGCCGAGGCGTTTGCGGAACCTAAATGCATACGCTTCGACATTAATCAACGCGACCGATGCAAACAAAACGTTTTTCCACCGAACTTTAAAATATTAGCTTCCGATCCGAGAAATGTTTACTCTGGAATACGAAAATTTTCACGTTAGCACAAACCAGAGACTCCATGCGAACCCGTAAGCTTGTTGCCAAACTTAAGAAGAAAACGAAGTAGAAATCTACATTGTTCACTAATAGACTCGATGAATTAAAAGTAACCAGAAACTTCATTAACCCTTAGCAGTCCTGAGGTGACTCAGAGTCACCACTAAAAATTGCTGTAACATTATTCATAATATTAGTAGTTAACGACAATGAAACTGCTATTCAAAAGCACAGTTGGACGTGCAATATTATTAGAAAAAGCACTCAGAAAGAAAAATCGTAATGTACGTAATGGCAAAAATTGAGCCTTGCCAGTAATTGCCAGAAAAATGGCATATTGTCGAAGAAGTTCAAGGTCGCCGGATTCTCAGTGAATGCGTTAAGGTTGGAATTTCCTCTGCAGATCAGGATAACGAAAATAAGAGCGTCTGCTCCATCCGGGATCTCGTCGCATTGTTTCTGGCCCAGTTTTCAAGCGATGACTGTATTGTCCGTTCGGCTTTGCGCCCCTCTCCTCCCCCATCTTTCTGTGTCACCCTTTTCCGTCCTTTGTGGACCTTCTCGATGTCCGATTCCCTTTTAGACGGTTCTCCTCCCCGATTCGCTCATCGTCGCTCGACGAGATCTGCCATTTTTGCCGGCTCCCCTTCCCGACAGGCATTTCGTCGCGCCTCTTCGACGCTTCTGTCGACTCGCGGATTCGTCGGCTCCGCGGCTATATAAGCGGAGCGAAAGCTCGCGCGGGAAAAAATCGCCAACACCGCTAAAGAGAACAGTCGCGGAGAGAAACGAGAGCGACGCGGAGCAAAGGGATGGCGGCGGCGGTGTTCCCTCGGAAAAACGAAGGAAACGAGTCACAAAGACGCACAACGACGATCAAAGGCTCCCCGCGTGCGAGACAAAGATGAAAGACACCGAAAAACTTACTGCAAAATCAGCTCAGCCTATTTGTCTTTAATTTGCAAGGCGGGAATTCACTGTTTGAGTCCAGACTGACGTGACTACGGTTGTTCCAGCGGAGGGAGCCGTTCTCTAAACTTTAATAATAATTTCTCATTGCGACGTCGTCTGTCTCTACCCGCTCGTCAAATATGGAAAGATCTATTTGTTCCCTGATTTAATCATTATTCCTCGTTCCTTCTAGTTTTCCAATCGTTTTATCACAGGTTTCTTTGACGCCATTTCTGCCTCTGCTTTTTGGGACCATCGCGCGAGAATGGCTGCTGATCGAAGTAAATTGTAAGCGCGCTCGCTGTTTAAATAGCTGACGAGCGACAGCCTAGAGGAAATAGAAAGGCGGGGGCGGCGAGTAAATAGGTGGGAATTTCGGAATCGTATGGCTCTGCATGGACCGATATCGAATGCTGCCAGATCTGATTCACGCGGTCCACGGATTTAGACCGTATTTGCGTTCGACCTGGCCGTGATTGTTGGATTCTGTCTTTCCGGGCGCGATTTCAGAAATCAATGACAATTTTCTTGATCCAGACTGTTAGCAAATCACCAATTTTCTACTTCATTGAAATAATCCCTTTGGTGAATAAGTAGTGATATTCGCTCGAATAAATGGTACAGCGTAATTATTTCGAACCTGATTATCGAAAACTAATCGTATTCAACTATTGTCGCGTGGGGAAGTAGAGTTTCGCCTGCCTGCAGTCAGACGTGACTCAAAAATGCAATTCAATCCTACAGTCGCGTCGAATATATATTATTTTCTTACAACCAAACTTAAAATTATTATCTTTTATCCATTATGAATTGTAAAATATTATACACAGAAAATTTTTATTTTTAGATAAGAATTCATGAAACGTTCTTCGTAATATTGTCACACAAATGACAATAAAAGTGTGACGTATTACGTACTATAAAATGTTATGTTCAATCCCAGTGGAAATATGAAATCTCAGAATCTGAATAATAAGTTCCGATTCTTTGTCCAAGTGGAATACGTCAATCTATAATCAGCCCTACCCCCAAGCAGTCTGTGCAGACAACGATTGTATAGATTTCATTTAACTGAAATTTCATTTAAACAGAAAAAAATTAAAGTGAGTATCAAATGTAAAATGTAATGAGACTGTAATTGCATTTTGTACGTGTCTGTATACGTGAAACTGCATAAGCAATTTCAACGAGAGTAGCGAATGCGGTACAGTAGTGACAACTGAACGAAAGATTATTAAGTGGCTATGAAACGTTTCACGGTAAATTAGAGCATCTCGTCGTACTCGTCACGTGACACGGCTACCTGTGCGGTCTCCGGTGCGAACATAAAAATTGTAGGGCTTCAGCGCGGGCGTAGCCTACATTTCTTTATGGATACGTCGTGCTGCGGGTAGAACTCATTACTTTGGCATTCCCCCCAATAAGAGAAGGTCTTCCAGTCCCGATTAAAATTCAGTGTGCGTGCGGGCGACGGGCTCGAGTGAGTTTGCAGCAGCCGAGAAATGTGCGTCATTGCCATAAACCTGCGGAAATAGGGCGGTGGAGGAGAGAGAAAGCGAAATACCGTGGAACAAACGGATTAAGTTATACGTGAGGAATCTTTGACTGCTACCGCGCCCGCGCTGGTTTTATATTTGTGCCATCTGCTCCTTGCAGAAAAGATTGCGCCTCCCCTGTGACGGGTAACTGGCGTGCACGGGTAGTTTATGTCTCGCGAATGAAATAAAAACACGGCTAAACGTCCCTTCAACTTCCTTAGATTATTAGCGGCGTAAAAAGTTTCTTTATAGGACAATCCCGGGACGATAAAGCAGAGATGAGGAGGCGGGACCCGCGTTACTCCTTGGATAGCGATGCATCGCGCGTGATGTATCGCAATCTTTCCCTCGTAGCTCCGGACCTACGCCTTCGCATCAAAGTCTCGAGAAACGAGGACAAACAGTCCTCTCTTTAAAGACCTGCAATTTTCCCATCAATTTCCGCATCAAGCAAAATGCACACGCGACGCAATAATCTAGCGCATTTTTAACCCTTACTGCGAAGCAGTAAACCACAAAACTAACGAAAAAAAAATAAATGCAGGTTTATAACACATTTAATTATTTTAATACGAGTCCCTCATCTTTAACTAAACGAACAATCTCAGTCACACAGTTTTCTCCAAGTCGTATAAATCAATAGATAATTTAGAGAAATGAAACTACACAGAAAATAGATTAAAACATAGAGAACATGATATATGCTACTGTGTTTGTCTGAATACGCGGTACAGTACGTTCACGTTAGAACACCCGTGGTTCCAATCCCATTATTTCGATGCACTCTGCGAAACACGTCTAAGGGAAACATTGTTCGAACGAAGAAGATTTGAACGAACAGGGTAAAGTTTGATCTAGTTTCTAATTTCTAATTTACGAAAAGATCGATCTCCGCCGGTGCAGTTCATCTTGTTACCGATTTCCTCCCGACAGAACCGGTTCGGGTTCAAAGACAACGAACCGCGCGCGTCTCGAAGGTGCATCAATCAAAAGTTTCGTTGCTGTTAAAAACCTCTCAGCTCTCATTGTGCACACGGCGAGGCAGCTCGGAAGTTTCGGAACTGGCGAGCCATGTGCCCAGGACAGACAGAATTAGGTAGGGCGGCGGTGAAGGGTGGAACGGGGTGAAATTCGCGAAGGGAAGAAGAGGACTGGGAGGGGCTCGGAGGATTGTTGGAAAGTGGGAAAATCTCCCACTTGTAGCTCGCTGATATTTACTCCGATCTTGCTGAGACTGTAGTTAAATCTTGAATGACACTCGAACCGCTCTCTCTATCCATCTGGTTTCCACCCCTTTCGAGCATGAAGTGCCGAAAGAATGTCGTCACGAAACCAACCCCAAAAAGACAAATCCGTGAGCCCGTCGGATTTCACGAATATTTTTACCCTGTCTACCATGAAACAGTGTTCATAATTGTTCCGCAGAGAGTAAGAAGCAATCGAGAAACACCCGTTGTATTCGGCAGTAACCGTAATCAATAACGTTACAGTCTAGTTATAATGTCCAGTCCAGTTTCCCAAATCCATTTGCATTCTAATCACCTGTAAACTCAATCCAAACACCGAGAATTTATCGCTGAAGTTCACAAATTCATTTCCTATCCAACAACTTCCGGTTAAACAGAAATCCTGTTTGATAATGCCCGGTATCAACGCGTAACATAATTCTTAATTACCGTTCGCGAATCACCGAGCACACAAGTCAATCGGCCAGACAGTTTTAATCGTTACCCGTTGCATTTATAATTTAAAGTTTAATAACATCCTCCTCGGGTCTGCTTCCGTATGTCTCCTACACGTATCTATCCATTATAAATTGATATACTCTGCCAGACGAAACTTTAAGCCCGAAGGAAATGGAACGGCGTAATATGTTTGCCGCCCAAAACTTTTCCGCATATACCACTGATGGCTTTGAAAGTAAAATGAAATGAAAAACAGTGCAACTCTGCCGGAACACTTTCCTTTGCTCGAACATATTCAATGTTCCAAACACCATTGATGTCTTCGGAAGATCCGATTCGATCTTTGCAAAACATCGAACAGATACATGTACAGATCTGATCCCTTTAATTTTGCACGACTTTATAGAGCTGTCAAAATATGATGCTTACACGATTTTTGATAAGAATACAAACACTAGACCTGTCGTTTTCAAGTTTGTTCACGCAGTCAAGTTAAGTAAAACAGATTATATCAAAGTGCAACATAATGACACACAAATCGTAATTGTATATTTTTTATCTGACGAATGTACTTTTTTAATGGAACCTTAATTCACAATAAGAATGAAAGAAAAAATGACAGCCTCAGTATTTTGTATTATTTAAATGTTAATTATACTTTCACACTGTAGATTATTCATCGTGTAGTATTCAGGAACTCACGAACGATATTGTTTCGACGGAAAATGAACCTAGGATTCACGTGTGGATGTAGAAACGTCCCGGAACGTCTAGTGGGAGCACTCCAGCCAACAATTTAACCATCTCCGACAGGGGGCATTCAGATTCCGTCGAAATTACCGCGTATCCTTGCGTGAATTTTCTCGTTCGCGAATAGAGACCGTCGAAGCCACTTGCTGGTTTCGCGAGTATAGAAAGATAGAGCAAGAAGGAGATCGGAGGCGCAAAGAATAGTGTCCCGGATTACTTTTCCAAATGTTGCCGATACGAGCCAGGGGTTTTCCTCCGCGGCAGCTCCTCGAATCAGCCGGTTGGTTGGGGATAGGTGACTCTTCCAATTTCCAGGCGTGCGAACCAGATTGAATTTCTATCGTCGTCGTCGCCGTCGTCGTCGTCTTCGTCGTCTCCTTCCTCGCCCGCAGTCATCGTCGACGATGGTTTGGCGGCCGATCATTTCGCGCGATATCGGGTAACTGGGTTATGTTTGCGAAAATGGCTTCGAGCCTCTCTATTTTTCTCGGTAATACCGGCTCTCCTCCCGCCACTTCTATCTCCCGCGATCCCCTGACTTTGTCTTCTTCTATTTTTCTCTCCGTTTCTCTAGCTATCGTTCTCTATACGCTTTCATCCGCGCGATACTCCCGGCCCGGAAGCGAACGAAATGAATCGAATAACCGGACCGTCGAAACTAATCTCGTTGATCGATTCGTTGAGCACGATTCACTGGCCGCTGACAAATTTCTGTCGATCATGGACCGTATCTTTCTCGCCGTTTGTACGTAATGATTGGGAACCGTGATCGCGTTCCTTGTATCGACGGGTTATAATAATCTATTTCCACGATTGATGGTCTGACAGTCCCTCGTCACTGTTAACGCCTACAGGAGCGGAATAGGTCGCGAATACAGTGGCCGTGAAAGATGTGTGATAGTCTAAAGTACAATAACTGTCTAGAGAAAGCGAGAACTGTAATTTCACTCTTGAATCAACTACAAATACAATACAAAAATAAATTAAAAAAATTTTAACATACGGAAAGTAGTTTAAGAAGTTGGAAACTCTTCTAAGTAATGCAAACAATTTTTATTTTCCATAAAATTCTAATTCTCGTGTATCCACTTCAAATCATTGGGTACTTCTAATGTAAAGAAACAGATCAACAACTAAGAAATAATTGCATTAATAAATAGAATTTCGAAGAAACGCTATTGGCAACAAAATTCTATTTTTTAGGAAAACATTCATTTTGATTAGTCCCCTTAATAATTGGAGCTCCTGACATGGCATTTCCTCGTATAAATAATAAGATTTTTACTTAAATTTTGAATTTATTACTTAACCATCCATCACGTCAAACTCTAGCGTATCGTCGGACAAGTTGGTGAAATAACAACCGCAGTAATCCATCGTAACAAAGGCAGGGTCGAACAATTACATCGTGGGGGTGGACGTATATGGTGCGATGCTTACGCAGGAATTATGCTCGCAGCGCGTGTCAAACGGCAGTTAATCTCATCCTCGAAGCTCGCGTCCGCGTGCTTGCTAACTTGTCCACGGGACCCGTTGTTCCCGTTGTTCCTGAGGGGCTAGTAGCGAAGTTGTCGCGCTAGGCTGGATCCAACGACTCTTCCGCTTCCTCTGGTTCTTCGACGCGGGGGTTAGGTGGAAATGGAGGAAGAATCACGGTGTCGGCGCAGGAAGACGAAAACCGAAAGACTTTCTCTCCACCCTCGTCGTTGTAGCTGTCGACGTTGGGTCGCTTGACGTGCTCCAGGGCGTCCGGGGGCGTGCGAGCGACCGGTGTGAACTTTGCCGTAGGGGATTATGCAAACGGGGTGGTTCGCGTAGCTGGAGAACAGGAAAGGGAGAAAACACAGCATAGAGAGAAGGAGAGGGGGAGAGACGGAGAGAGAGAGGAACGTCACCGGCGCTCGTTGGTGCGGATGGCGACGGCGGCGGTGGATAGAGGCGGGTTTTCTTGCTTGTCATTACCACGTTCGTGGCTTCAGCTCTACCCCCTCGAGCTACGTTTTCTGTTGCCTAGCCTGAAACCAGCACGAGACGAAGAAGCTCCGGTTCGGGAACGTCACGTCTTCCCTATTAGCGAATCGTCTTTGAAGGTTTGTTTCTTGTAAACACCGGTTTGGTGTGCGATTCGCGACGGGAAAACTGTGGTTTCTGATCATGTAACCTGAACGATACCGTGATTTCTATTTCCCTGCTATTAGACTGTTTCTTCCTTGCCTATCACGAACAAGTTCTCCGTGTTCTACTTCTACTTCCCTACTATCCCTACTTCCTTTCTGTATTAATGTTTCGACGTTGACAAAAAGAGTTCAATTGTATTCAAAGTTCCCTGTGATGAGATTGAGTTTATTAATGTTCTATAATAATTATTGAAGCTCGATTAATGTTGCTGCAAGGCTGACCATGCAATGACTTTTACCACTCAATTCTACCATACAAGCGGAATGATTAAGGGTGATTATACATCGACTTTTACCGCTTGATTCTGCCATGCAGGTGAAAACATTGACACTCACCATTCATCGGCTTCTACCACTTGATTCTACCAAGCATTAAGGGTCGTAGTGGAAAATTACGTGGGCGTGGATTGAATTGCGTGTTTTAATGAATTTCCTCGTATCACTATGAGTGACATAAAAATCCTCCCAACGGAAGGATATTGATAGCAAGCGCCGTTTGATGTGTTTGCGAAGAGGAGTATTCCTTGTAGTTGTACACGAAACGCTGTTGCTCGCAGGTGTGCCTGCACATTTCATTTATCAAAAGCTCGGCATGAAAGATGAAGCATCTTTTAACGGCGCGGATTATCTCGAAGACATTATTCTTAATTACGACGGTGCATCGAAAGGATGACAGACGTTTTAAAAGATCTCCAGTGAAACCGCTCCTTATTTGATAGGAAAGTGATTAATTCAAAGTGAACTCAATTTTTGGAAATGGTACTCCGTGAGCAATGCACGGAGAAATTGACAGAAACCACAATCATAAATAATTCCGTTACAATTATAATAAAGTAAAAAAAAAAGTACTGAAGCACGAATTCAGATGGAAAACTTTAAATCTAATAAGGAAGAAATGATGATAATATCAGGGAGAAGGATATACGTGTGTTTTAAGTTCTCGGGAACATTAATTTAGCAGTCGATTATGGGTCCAGGACATTACATAGTTATTGAATAAAGTTAAAATGAGATACTTTAGAAACGATAGAATTGATTTCATCTTCAGCTGGAACTTGGAGACACGACCAAATGAAACAAATATTTTCAGGACCTGCAGTGATCGAGAAAAATACTTCAGATGGAGTTGCCACGATAAAAAATCTCCGAGCTCCGCGTCTTGAACCGGGCGATAAAAGCAAGAAAACTGACCCACTTTAGAGAAGCGGCGAGAAACTCGGCCTCGATAAAAAAAATATCGTCGAATCAGCGTCACCGACGTTTGTTCGGAAATTAAACGCATAATATAGTCTTTCGAGCACAACTTACCAGAACCGTGAACATTAACGATCGCAGATTGCATATTTAGTAGTGCTCTCAAGCAGAAATTGATGATATCTTAATTAAAATCTACCTTAAGGCAGCATTTTCTTTAAGTCATTGCCTGTGACACCTGTTGAAGCAGAAAAAAATCAATACGTAATTACGGACGTACGACCATAGAGTAGAATGAGACAATTATGGTCAGACATTCTACTTATTAATAGCGTGTGGCCGAACAATTGGACTGTGCATTGTCTTTCATCAGAAAAGTGGAGTGAACATGTTTCGACCTAGACAATTTTTTAAGAAAGAATATTCTATCAAGAAAATAAAATAATAAACCATCGTCTGTTGTAAGACAATTAAAATACATCAACCAGTCCCATCGGTTTATTTATAATTTCTAATCAAAGATTGTAACTTCTCACAAATCCATCATATTAATCATTGTATGTAGCTCTTCCTAAACAGTAAGCATTTAATGGTTTGATGTTTGTCGGAAATGTATATTATATTTCCTATTTTCTATCTCGCATGCACTCGTTACTTTCGATGTCTATTTCCCTGGCAATCTAAAGCTTGTATAGCGCTCTTACCTTTCGCGAAACCGAGACTCGGGGCTGGTTGAAATTACTATGCCAAACGTTTTCGAGCAATCGCGGTTCAGATATCGCACGCACCGAAAATATGCAAGTCGGTCTGACGCGGGCCAATGGAGAGCTCCCAACACAGTTCACGAAGATTTCCCCGGCAAAGCAGCGACAAAGTCGGAACTTCTCGAATGGCTGGCTGCTCGGCGGAACGACGCCCCTGCGGTCACGTACGTTTCCGCGTAGCTTCACGCACGTAAGTTCGAAGTAAGGTCACGAGGGAAGCCGGGACGAACATTCGAGCGGCTCGATTTCGCGCCGAAAATTTACGTCGCGGCTGCTCTGGGAATTCCATGGTGCCGCGACGTGGAGGGGACGACGGAACGCCGCAGGATGGGTTTTTGCTTTTTAGCCACGTAGGGCGTAAGCTGCGGTTACGTCCGACCTGGTTCCTCGTCCCTGCGGGCAAGCCCACGGAACTCGCTCGAGGAGAACACGCCGAGAGTTTGGCTAGCCGACCGGTACCGATATTCTCTTTCTCCGAGGACTTCTCGCGAAACTTGATTTTACGACTCGGTGATTACCCCTTGAATCACCAGATACGACGACTCGTAACTTCACATTTTATGATTACTGAAACCGGAAACATCTGTTGCGAGCAGTCGTTCAACTTTGCTCGTACGTTCGGCTAATGTATTGAAACTGAAGCAAGGTATCGACAAAAGTTTGTAGCCACTTTCTGTCTTTCTTTTCATTATTCTTATATTGTAGAATTTGTATTCTCATTGCAAGGAAAAGTTTTGAAAGACAGGTAATCTAGGTGCTATAGTTCTAGAACAAGTTCAACGACATGCGGTATAGTTTTGAGTTTATAGAGTTTCCAATAAAGAGGATATTTATAATTGGCTTCGCTGAATATTTAGATATTATTTTCTCACCCCGTTGCGTTACACTATAATTCAAAACAATTCCTACGTTAGTAAATGTCTTCATCTTTAATAAATTGATAAATGTTCAAGTGTTGACAGAACGAAAGAGGTCGTATGTAACAAAAATATTCTATATCGGATGAGATGTCGGAATTCTGAAATCAAATTGCATAATCGATTACATAGGATTAATATATTTTTGTCTGACTGCATACAGTACTACATCACTGGCATTTCAACTGCGTACACCACACTGAGCCACACTGAGCCAGTGTCTGATTAAAGATTGATGAATACTACTTACGAACCAAATTGATATATTGAAAAAGACACTTTCTGAATAAATTGCTCACAGTTTGATCTTTCTCTTTGTTGCAGATCGACCCAAAGGTAGCGTTTCCTAGGAGAACACATCCAAAGGTGAGTGAGACCCTCTGAATTGACTATGGTAGTCGGAGCACCTCATCAATATCCCCAATTCGACGTTCGTTTCGAGGGAGCGTACATTGGCGCGTGGGATTAGGCGGCAAAAAGCAAGAAAAAAAGCAAATACGATTAAGGGCAGGAAGTGGCCAAAGGGCAGAGGATAGCAAGCGAGGGGCGTAAGCGTAGCGGCGCGGATGAAGAGAGAATAATAAAGCCCTCTCGTTCCCGTAATAAGAGCAATTAGATGTAATTCATTTCAAAACCCGGAATTATTTTCTTCCCAGTCTACATGGTCGTGACTAACGGTCAAAACTCTCGCCTGTAGACTATGAGCCGTTGAGGGAGGATGGTACTGAAGGGGGAGGGGGCTGGGAGAACGTATCAAAAGGGAAAGGGATAGAGAGCGCAAAAGTGGAAGGGTCGGCGGGGTCACGCGTGTACGGTTGGTTGTCTGTGTGAGAATTTCCACGGGACCAGGAGAACGGTGGGGGCGAGAGGAGAGACGCGAGAGAAATTTGCGCGGCTTAATAATATAAATGCCAGGCATGCGAATTACCGGCGAGCGACTGAATTGCGCTAATTTTAATTGTACCCTTTCCCTTCCTCCCCGTTCCGCGGACTCTATCCAAAGCGTCATTCTCTCCTCCTCTCTACCGCGTCCCTCTCTCGTTCACTCTGCCATCCACTCGATGCTCTGTCGATCCGAGCATTTCCACCGGCTCTTTTCATCGGGCCGGCGCATTCGCGGCCGTCTGCGTGCCCGTTTCCGCGTCGCCGCGACATTTCTATATTTTTACAAAGCCTGCCGCTGCTAGACCGCCGACAATTTTATTCCGTCCCGTCGTCAAAAGCCGGAAGCACATAAATTATGACGCGACCTCGGAAATCACGATTCACCGCCGCGGCCGATAATCACGCATCAGGCGTATTAACGAGGCAAACGCCGCGCCACGTCGCTTGCCCGTTCGCCCCGCGTCCCGGTGTTCGATCGTGGCCGGATTGCCGCGATGAAAATTTTGTTATTTCGGTTTGAAAGACTCCTCCATGGCCGGCTGGCAATTTGCGCTATTATTCGATAAGGGACGGCCCGGTCGGCCGTGGAATTTCGTCGCGTCTGACGGGAAATTGTCCGCCAACCTGAATGAGAGCTATTTGCCCGGTACCGTGTAACCGGATAACGGATGACTAATAATAATGATATTGTGCCCATTATACTCGGAATTGATTGATATTTAGTGCGCGGTAATAGTGTTCGTTGAACGCGTGCGAACAGAAATGCATGCAACAATGATTTCGAAAAGAAATACTTTGTTACGCGTCGATGTAATTAAACATGGAACCTCTGATTTCCGTGCGCAATATCGAACCTTTGAATTATTTAGACAGAACTTGATGGCATTTTCAATAATTTATAGCCGACTGCTCGTTCTGCATTTCTCTCGTTTCTACTATTTCCCAGCCTGTTCTCATTTATTTATACTGTTCATGTTATTATCATTCTCTTGAATGATTGACGCATTCTATAATTCACTGTCTCTTTGACATCATGATATTACTCGTTGTATGGATCAAGGGCTGTTTTGTTAAGTCAATTTTATTTGTGAGTGCACTAAATCGTTATGGTAAGCCCAGTGGACTTGAATCGTTATAGTCAGACAAGTAGACTGGAAGTACTAATGTCGGAAAACTAAACTGGAATCGTCATGATGATACAAGTACATAAAATATGGCAGCTACATTTTGAATATTTGTCCTGCTGGGACCAGAACGTTCACCCAAAATACAATATAGAAGTCGTGGTCAGACCAGTAAAATATGAAGGTCGTATCCAAATAAATAGAATGCGACGACCATGGTTAACAGGAATAATATAGCAGGCTTGCATTTGAATAAATGGAATAGGACAACCATGATATTAACAATGTTTATATCACTATTTCGGTCAATTAGGACGCTGTCTGTGACGTTCTCTTGCCAAACATGAAACCTAAAATAAAAATAAAAATGCCCATTCGGTGATCGAGGATAGACGCGGCTGAAAGATTTTTAATAGCCGGGTCATCATCCCTTTTCGAGAGGAATGGGTGGCTGAAAAAAAAACGCGGTACATGAAAAGTTGCCCCGGCCAGTTTCCAGCGCATCGTTCGGCGCGGGGTTCGGGATGAAGCGGGACGCGCGTTATTCGAAATAAAATAACGACCATTAATCGCGAGATGGAAGTAACATATTTCGCCTGAACGCTGGGGGCAGCTGGAACGGGCGGTGCAATTTTCATAAAATGGCGGTGGCTGCGCTGGCCTGGAGCCTCCCTCTTTCGCTTCTTTTATACACCCGGACCGTCCCTCTTCGCCCTCCGCTAGGCTCGTTCGGAAAAATTAATAGGAATGCACGCGTTCCGTTTCGAATTCGGGACCGGTGCCAGACACTCCGCCCGCAACGCGCACAATACGATACTGGCACGTTTGGCGCGATCCGCACCGCGATAACTCCACGCTATAGTTGATGTTATCGTATAGTCGTTCTCAAGGAAATTCCTTTTATTTTGATGTCGAGTGGTATACCCGTTCGGGACGAACTAGGACCCGTGGATCGCATGCGGCGGATTTGTCCGGTTCAGATACCAAGCCGTTTGTTTTATTGCAGTGCCCACCGGTGATTATTTAATACCTCTCAAAAGTTTATGCCTCGCCAATGAGGAGCTCTTGGTCAGTTGTCTGAGGCGGCCTTTTTAATCATAGACCGACGATCGTCCCGAAAATCGTCCTGGAAGAGGTATATTAATACGTATACACATTTCTAGGAAATTGATAGGAAATATTTTAAACATGGCCTTCGTAAACACTTATCTTGTTGTTTGATAAACAACACAATTAATCGTGAATTCTACTTATTGTTTTTTTATTAAATTAAAAAGCGAGAAAGGTCAACAATTAATAAATCCCGAACTTCAAAGTACCACCATCTTTTCAACCCTTTGCCGTATCAGTTTCTTTACAGTTACAATGATCAAAAAACGTCTTTATTCCCAAAAATCACTTAGAAGAGAAAAGAAAATATCCTTTGTATGGATCAATTTATTTTAATGCTTAAATATTGATTAGGAACGAATCAAACTTTATTTCATTTAAAAAGAAAGGCCTAACATTCATATTCATTAGGTTTTATTTAAAATATTCATAATGAATGTGACTCGTTAAAATACGGCAAGAGGATAAGTAATTAAATACTTTATTACTTTTGTTAGTTTAGAGAGCTACTTTATTTTCTTGATTCAAATCATTAGACCATTAAATGCAACACAATATGTAACCACATTTCAATTGATTTTGCTTCACTCCATTTTCGTACAGAATTTCACCCACGTTGTTTGGTAGATTGATTAACGTATGATGATTACTTATTCATTACATTTTTCTGGCAAGTTCACCTCAATGTTCTGACTACATTGTTGACTTCCATTTGTCTCAGGTATTGATTTTTTTCGAACATTAATTGTCGTGCGTTTCACAAAGATTATTCCAGAGCTTTGACAATCTATCGTTATTACAACGTCGGGTAGTTTCCGAGCATTCCCGATTGTTTTGTCTGAAGTCTTGTAATTTTAAGGTGACAGACGTTTGACTATTAGAAGCCGAACACCGCACCGAAAACAGAACTTCGACGTGCGCGGTGACGTGCGGCTGTTCCAATTCGCGGCTGTTCCTGAACTTTCGCGGTAATATCGCTCGTCTTTAATCCCTCCGCGAAGCCAGAAATGTGGTGTCGAAAGTTCGTCAACCCCCAAAACACATGTTAGACCCGATGAACTTTCGGGAGAAAATGACTGTGCCGCAAAGTTCATTGAAATGTCACGGAGCGTCCCTACGCCATGGCCCCGTCGTAACAACCTCCTCGAGACCGCGTGCCGGAAGCGCTTTGTTACCGCACTTCCGGGCTAGCGGAAATGGCGCAATGCGCTTCCGACATGCTGGAAAAGTAGCGACAGTCATTACCGAGTTCTCTACGAAACGCCTCAACCTTCCCCTTTCCATTCGGTTACGTTTTCTTCATATTCCTGCTACAAGTCCATTGTCTATCGAGCTTGAATGCTTGCTGGAATCAAAAGAGAAACACAGCGGCGAAAAGTCCGCACAAAAGCTCTGTACGCCGTTCAATGCGCATTACATGCTGTCTATGACCTTGCTTTTTGTGTCCAATTGGCAGAGATGAAGATACATTTATGGCATATATTTATTCCACGTGTTCTCATCAATAAATTAGTCTAATGTTTTCTATCATACATTTGAACAAGAACCTTATTGAATATTCATATTTTAAGAATTATGTTTTATAGACTCTGCAGACAATATAAATTATCTCGTATAATGAATACAGATTTCGGAGGAAGATCGAAAATACTCTTCAAATTTGTACGTATAAAATTGAGTGTAATTTTACACTGTGCATATTATATGTACTCAAGTCGTTTTTAGTGTTACCTAAAAGTCGCTATTGGAGGGCAAAATGCTAAGTAACCACCTACAGACAATGTGTTAAGCGAGGACTACACTTCAGCATGAAATGACCATTGATAGAACAAGAACAACTTTAGGTGAACAGTTTCAGGAGAGGATTGAAAACGTTCTCGCAATTGTGACGACAGCAGTCTGCAGAAAATGCGTAGGTGAGGCAGCGTGGCGCCGGTATCGTAATCGTCATCGATGTTAGGGGATCCCCTTAGCCATGGTGAACGGCGTGGCGGTCCAGAGTAGCAATGGCATCAGCACCGGTAACATAATATCCACTTGTTACTGAGTAGCGATACGCGCGTATAGAGACAACCGTATACGCGGGACATTATTCAGACCGCCGCGCCGTTGCCTCGAGAACAACGGGCGCTGAGTGCAGGGGGCGAAACGAGGATGGAGATAGATGTGCAAAAGGATCAAGGCTCGAGAGAGTCACGGCCGTGGGCTGGAGTGAAACGGAGAATTGCATGAGTGGGAGAGAGAGAGACGAAAGAAAGCCCAGGGAGAGAGAATAGAAGGGAGAAAGAGAGCCGTGCCACGTCTCGCGTAACGAGCTGCCGGCTCCCTAGGGTGTTCAGCTCCTCTACGCTCACACCCCACCCGGCTCGTCTCCTCGTCTAGTATCATTTCTACCTCCGTGTGCCCTCGCAACCGCCCACGTACCTTCTTTCAGAGAAATCGTTTTATTTTACTCAAGCCGAGTGAGAAATACCCCGGCTAGTCGACTGGTCGTTGCCGTTCCCGGTGTGTATCAACTCCAGCCGTGATCCACCGTGTCGCAAAACACGATGTCCTTCCGTCCCGACGATTCACCGTTCCGCGTTCCCTTGATTAGCGCAACTCGCTGATCAGTGAATTTGATGATTCTCAGAAAAGACCACGGTGTCGATCGCCGAGTTGTTGCTTGGTCCAATTGCTTTATGACCAACGTGTGATTGGGGAACTACAACCGAACACAGCACACGTGCGCTTAGACCCGGGGAAGGTCAACTTTCCGATAATAAATCAATATCGGGACATCTGGGACCCGGGGAGCAGGTTTTTGGAAGTAAACTTCCGGGATGACTGTTTGGAACACTTAGGTGCCGTTGTTGACTTTGTCAAGCGCCTGAAAAGCGCTATGTACAAACTGGTAGTATACCAAAGGAGATTCGTTTAGATTTCGTTACCAAAGCATTACATTAATGATCAACTTTTTATATTTCTTAAGTAGAAAAAAAGCATCGAGATGTTCTTCGAAGTCTGAGGGCTTTTAGGTTCTTTTCCAAGGCTTCTTATAGGAACAAATATTTTTATTATTTGGACTTACTAATCTTGTAAATACCCATCAAATAAAACAGTCCTCATTGATTAGCCTCACTGATTAGAGCCTACCCTTTCTCTGTTTCTTTTTTATGCAAATAAATGGAGGTAAAAGAGAACGGATTGTATTAAAAGCCACGTTACTATTCAAGTTTCTAGTACTATTTTCTCGGAGGGTATCCAAGCAGGCGGCAAGGAAACGATCAATGAGCGAATCAAGAATGAATACGGCGATGTCAGCGTCGGAATAATGAACTGCTCGTCTGAAATGATTACGTCTAGCTCTGGAAGTTCTTTGAAGCATCATGGATCGGGGTTGGTCAGGGTCTGAGTCTGCTATATTGAAGCGCGTGCCCGTTCTTCGAGATTCGCTCGAGGCCAAATCTCGAGGTCAAAGCGTTAAAGGCTTGTAAGGATCGCTAAGCATCGTACGACATCGGCGAGTCCCCTCTCTCCACTGCTCTTTCTCCTACCACTCCCTCTCTCTCTCTCTCTGTCTATCTCCGTTACCCTCTCCCCAAAGACCAATTTGCGATTCCGAGTAGAGCAAGGACTACGCCCACATGTACATCCTTTGGATACTTTCGGTTCCCATTTCCTTTCTCGGGTGGGCGGGTCAAAAGAGACCTGTTACATTCATCTTTCGGGGGACTAAATACGCTCCCTGGCAAACTCCCTGGTCGGCATTAGAGCGAAATCCCATGCATTTTATACGTGGCCAGGTCATTCAAAGCGATGGCTCGTTGGTTATACGTGATGTGTACACTGGAACACCCCCTCCCTTTACCACGGGCTCACCCGCGGGCACCCTTGTGGACACAGTCCAACCCCGAGGACCTTCGCAACCTTCCACTGAAACATCGAGCCCGATCTCTTCTTTCGTGCTACCTAACATGCCCACTTTCTCTTCACCGGCGAGCCTTCCGGCTATACAGACCGGCAGAGCAGCCTAGAAAAAGGGGGTTGGTTGAGGCAAGGGGTGGAGTCGAAGGGGGAGGGTATGTTTGCGCGTCGTAAGTAGCGTCCAGTGTCTGTACAACGTTCCTCGTCCCTGAAGGTTTCAGACCACAGCAGCCGAGTCAGGGATCATACTCGCTATTCGGTGACAGATACCGCAGGTTCCGAGTGCATTTATGACTGGCGACTTAGGACGACGTAGGACCAGCTGGAGTTGCGGGGCAGGCTGATGTGTAATGTTATCGTTTAGTGGAAAAATAGCACGTTCTGCGGGGCGAGGCGACGCTACGGTGGGGTGGAAGTAAAAGCGATGCGTCTTATCGTTACAAGCTATGAGTGGTGTCTTCGGGGTTTCTTCGGGAAGTCGTTCGACCCGACAAAGAGCTCGCCCCGGCAGTTTTCCTTAGGGGAAACATGCCTCTCCCACCACCTCCGACAAATCTGTTTACCGCGCTTCCTCGCGCCGCGCCAGCGCAAAAGTATTTTCGAAAAGTTTAGAGCGTCATTCTTCGACGGGAATACTTAATAACGAACGCGTTTTTCAATCGCAGTGCGCGAACAGAGGCTCGTCTTGAACCCGGCTGATCGCGGGTACTTAACAGGGTCACTAGCCCGGTCGTTTTCGAGATATGAAAAGTTCAGTATCTCCAGTTTTCAAAAGGTACGAACCGATAATCTCCCTTTTATCCCGGTCTATTCTGACTGGAGGGTCGATCGTTTCGAGGCTCCAGATTGAAATTCGTAGCTCGACCGAGCGCAAAGCACTTTAATGCTACCAGCCACCCCTGAACGCCCCGCGTCGCCACCCAACCCTGCCGAGGACTCATACTCTTCTTTTCCTCCTATCATGCGGATTTCGAGGTGATCAATTTTATTGCCCTACTCGGTCCTCGATAGTTATTTTCTCCCTTGGCTTCGTACAATCGTTTCCGGAAAACATCCGGATTTAAAACCGGAACCTTCCATACGACGCGAAGGTGTCTTTTAGTACCAATTGATACAAAATAACGCCCGATCGACGACCGAGGAATATTGGAGCGGAGTGCTGCCTTCGATGGAAGACTCTTTCCGAATAACAACAATGATTAATGGCTGTTAACTTCACTGTTCCGCCACTTATCGGTTTTGACCGGGTTAAGGATACTGAACAGAATTCTCAATGATTCCTCTAATCATTTTGAAGTATGTAGAAATATAGACGTAATGATTTCATTATAATATACTCTACTTTATACTACGTTACTCGTACATGACTCTACTCTAAATACTCCACTAGTACTAGAATGTGTTCTACTCTATTCTATTGTACCAGTACTCTGCTCTATTTTATTGTACTAGTACCCTACTTTATTCTATACTACTATGTAGTACTCTAAAATTCTAATGAATTCACCCCATAAATTTATCCATTTGTCTATGATA
The DNA here is from genome assembly GCA_028455615.1 of Lasioglossum zephyrum. Taxonomy (NCBI): domain Eukaryota; kingdom Metazoa; phylum Arthropoda; class Insecta; order Hymenoptera; family Halictidae; genus Lasioglossum; species Lasioglossum zephyrum. The sequence continues at coordinate 2,674,110 of CM052332.1, forward strand.
ATAATACAACCTTGTATACCATATTCCGTTCAAACATTTGAACATGATTAATTTTTGGCCAAGCGAATCTATTATCGTTTTGATCCATCAGAGCAGAGAATCTGCAACTGTCCCACAAATCGTTCCGCAATGCCCGATACCAGGGTCGCAGCCAATCAAAATCTATCGAGTTCCGGCAGTCCAATAGAATCTTGCCTGGAAAGCAACAGCGAGGCGAAGTCCATCGGTTCGGAAGTAACGTCGCCAGAAAGCGTGGGCGGCGGCGGGTGAACGAGAGGGGGATGGGCGGTCGTGCCATCAAGCATCTATTCAGAGTCCGGTGAACGTTATCGGAGCATCGCGCGATTAACCGTTGTCCGAATGTTTGGAGCGTGAAACGTGGCTGTCGTGGAATCGGTTGGCCGTCGTTCGCGGGCCGTCGTCGGTGTGGCAAAATAAATCGTCAGGTTAATCTTCGACGAAACTTTGCGAACAGTGGAGAGAGGTGGTGGAGAGCCCCGCGCACCACTGTCGAGTATGGTTTGACCGCGAATCGTACAACGACTGCCACCTGTCGCTACCGACAGTAGTTTCTCGGCTGGTGAGATACGGAAGCCTCAGATATGTTGTGTCGCATTGAGATAAGCTAAGCTCTCGCGTGATGGAGCAGCCCGTAAACTCAGCCAGCTACACCATGATGCCACCGAAATGGCTGCTAGATAATGTATAGGTGCACGTGATGCACGCCCACTCGCTTGCACTTCCACGCTGACTCGCGACAAATACCAACGCACGGGAACGCGGACAAACGAACAGAAGCACACATAGACGAACTAGGACGCGTGTAGACGAGGAGGAACACGTCGACGTGTACGCGACCGTCACTTTTACGCTTCCATCGTCACCACCGCGTACTTCTATCACGGCCACCGACGCGTACACGCGCAAACAAACCTGCACACCTGTATACACCTGCTCGCACGCCCCCACGAACCATCGTTCCCGGCTGAGGGAGAGCCAGCTATTTTCGGAACGACACTTCACTTCATGCATACAACTACCTGTGGTTTAGAGAAACGAGCTCCAGCTCGGTTTCCGGTACGACGCTCCCGCCAGATTTTTCGGCGTCGCCGTTGTCCCGAAGCGCTTTTGTTAAGCGAACATCATTAGACCCGTTATTTTATGCTCGACTCACGTTACCATGCCCACGCATCCACGTTCACGTTCGAAGACAGCATCTGTCATCCACCGGTATTTATCTCGCGGAACCGTGTTCCACCTAGGTCTACCACGTCGTCGACGTGAAACGAAACGCCGTCGTCATGGAACTTATCGGGGTCATAGCTCTATCGGCGGATCCGAGGGAAAATTATGCCGCGTCTAGAGACTCGTTTCTTAAGTTGAAACGATGCTCGGTGGAGAGCTATTACCACGGGGGTGGTAGATTGAGGATTCTTGGCTGATTCAGAGGAACCGTTAGGGCGCTTTATCTCATCCACTTAATTGCGGTCACAACGAAAAATCATTTGCATCCGACGCCATTCTTCGGCTGTCGACGATCCACAATCCGGTTCCCTATCATGGTTATGCTCTCAATTTAAATCCTGCTGCTGGGAGTACGAATGAATTGAGATCATTAATTCGATGGTTGGTGTACTGTATCACTCTTGGAAGCTTTTTAATACAGTGCATCCACTATTCCAGAAAATTAAAGTTTAAAGCTAAATCTCAGAAAAATTACATTCAATTCTGGCTTTGCTACCCGACAGAGAATTGAACGTTAAAATAAACTTTGGAGGAAGAGTGCTCGGGTAGAGACTTCAATCGTTCAAGCAAATACAGTTAGAATGACGTACGATAATTTTGCATGAAGTTACAGCTGTTTGGAGATCGTGGATGTTCCAGTCTCAATTCAGTGATTGCAAAAAATCCTATGCACCGAAGTAAGAATTGTTTAAGTATGATACGAACCTCTTCGTAAAACAATATTCTTCGAGCCCGGCGAACGTACTATCCCGCGGAGCTCCCATTCAATAAAAATTCAACCTCGGCGCAGCCTGCTTATGTATACATACACGCGAAGTCCATTAGCATTTGCGTCAGAGCCTCGTCGATATCTCGATCTGATCGCGGCGAAATCATTTTTCATTCGTCGTAATTGCAATTTTATCACAAAGCTCGATTCTAGATCGAACTTTTTCGAGCGTCGACGCTTTTTGCGCGTCATGATTTATGGCTGGCAGCACCGGTCGCAATTTTTCGCGGCCGGATCTCAATCAGAAATAGAAATTTTCGCGCGCGTACACCGCAGAGACACCGTTGCTCTCAGGCTGATGGAAATTTCATGGGAATTCGAAAGGCGATTCGGAAAGCCGTGCATCCGAAATAGATCACGTCCGGCGTCTATACACGGGGTCCGTTCTACAAAGAAAACAAATTACACGCCGTTTAATGGACAGCTCATGAATATTCAAAAACTCCGTCGCTCTGTACCTGTTGAGCGGGGCGCGCGCGCGCCCTCAGGCTTATTTATTCCCTTATTCTTTTAATCCCTCCACTCGTGTTCGCTCGTCGTCGCTGCGATTATATTGTCGTCGGCCATAAATCCTCGTGACTCGACGCGCCTCGTCGCTTCGGTCCTGTAGTAGTATGTTATCGAATTTAATAACTACCCGTTTGAAAAAAGCCGCCGCTCTCGCTTTACTTACCTCGGGGCTGTTTCGAATCTAATACACTTTACAGCGTCGGGTTTTAACGACGACTTAACGACAGCGGGGCGCAGGATGGACGCCCCGTGCATCTCGGGACAAAGCTCGAAACAATGTGGCACGGCACACAGGTCCCGTCTCGCTCGCGCGCCTCATCCGAGCCCAGCGGTCGCGAAAAGCTTTTCATTTTTCGCCTAGCGCGCTTTTTATCATCACATTGAATCGACGTGTACAGAGAACGAAAAAGGAAGAGAAGAGAGCAGAGAAGAAGGGGGAGAGCGCAGAAGAAGCGAAACGGAACGGAGTGTGTGCGTGTGCCTCGGTGATTCTCTGTTCTTTCGTCGACTTCCAGCCCTCCTTCTCCTCCTCCTCGTCCTCCTCATCCTCTTCATCCTCCTCGCCCACCCACGCCCCCTGCCCCCCTGAACGAGATTCGCTCCTTTCTCCTTCGCGTCGCGTGCTTCTCTTTTGCGCTCTGTGCGTTACCGACGCGTGTCTCAGCGTTGCATCACGGTGAATGGGTCTGGTAATTGCACGCTTAATATTTCAGGGCTTTCTCCGTGTAAGCATGTAAAAAAAAGTCTGCGATTTAGCCCTGTGAAGCAAGAGAGCGAGCCACCGAAAGAGCACACCCTCTCGCACGGCCTACCCTGCCCCGCCGCACCACGCCGCCAGCGTTCCGCGCCTTTTCATCGCGCTATCTTTCTTTCGTATACACCGGTGTGTTTGCGATGCACTGACGAAAGTAGCAAAGCGGAAACTCGTTTCTCTCGCGCTCGACGGCTTTATCCTGTCGCTCTTCAGTCTTACTTTCCCCTTTGCCGCTTTTCGTTCGGCCTGTTTCACCGATCCCAGAAAGCTAAACTTCGCCGGATCTTCCTCGGCAACGCGCGATGTATCGCTCGCATCTCGACGCTCTCTGCGCGCCGCAAGAAAAGGGAGACCAGAAAAATTTCTACCCTCTCTTCGTTCAACAAGCAGATTTTAAAATGGATCGAAAGATTCGATTCGGGATAAATTACTGGAATCAATGGACTGTGTGGATTTTACGCAATTTATATTATAACATGAGATTTGTTAGATAAATCTAACAATATTATTTTATTGTCGACTCACTGAAAATGTGCGGTTTTGACTGACACAGCCTTTTAAGTACAAAGACACGTGTGCATTTAGGTTGGTGTACATGGAAATTGATTCGTTTTTCATTTTTTCAATGGTGCGCTACAGTTTATTTCGCCCTGATTACGCCGGGCACGATGTATTTGAATAAAATATGGTGGTATTTAAATTATAAAACAATATTCACTGCAATACTATCTGAGGCTCTTTTACACAGTAATTTTCGGAAAGAATGCGAGACAAACATTTTACTGTTTTGTATCAAACTGTTACATCAGAAAAATTAAAACAGATAAAGAATCAAAAAGTTCCAACAGCAACAACGGAGAATTTTGGTGAAAATCGTGTAGCAAACGACGATTAAGCAAGCCGGTATCAAGCCGATGAACGCGAATTGCGCACCTGTGGTCGTTTAGTGGAGTTCGTAGAGTCCAGAAACGTAACTTTGCGATGATCGAAGGAAAACCGGTCTTTCAAGCGAAAACCGTACTGCACTCTGGCCGGCTGATAAGGAACAAAGGGTGTCTTAATGCGAGCCTGCCGACAAAGCCGGCATTTCGGGTCCTCTCTTTCTGTAGGATTGCGCGACAAAGGCTGTCGCGATCTCAATCACAAATTGACAATAAAAAATGTCCAATTAACCCGGGGAGCTCGGAGGATAGAATCGACTCGAATTGACTCGGCCCCTCACATACCCGCCATACCATCAAACGTCTTTTCACCGCAATGGGGAAGCAAAAGAGAGAGAGAGAGAAAGGTGGGGGTTAGAGATGGAGCAGGGTGGAGTGTCTGGAAGAGAGGAACGTAGACAGAGAGAAAGAGAGAGAGAGAGAGAGACGAATAGAGAACTAGAGAGTGAGAGAGGGAGAGTGAGAAAGAGCTCGCGTGAAGTTGGAAGCAATCGAGAAGGTTTAATCCCACTCGATTGCGTTCCTTGCCCGGCAACTTCCGTTCTTCGCCGTCCTCTACACCCTCGCGTTTCATCCCCTGCCTTGAGCAAGCCACTTTTCCCCTTTGCTACAGCAAACGACGCTCGTGTGTGGGCGTACCCCGCGCCTCTGGATGTGTAAAAGAAGAGAGTCCTTCTTTTGTTCGGTCGCTATCTTCGTGCATTCCCGTAGTGGTCGTACAGAATCTCGAATCTGGCTGCGAGACACACACGTACACACTTGCAAACCTGGATCACGGGCGCGTCTCTCGACGTCAGGGGCGTCGACGACGGTCACAAAAGGTGGCTGGCTGGCTGCGCTGTCAAACACGCCGACGGCGGTTGTCGGTGTGTGCGGCGATGTTCGAACCCTGGCGAAGGTGAGACCACCTCGTAAATATTCTACGGCCAATTTCCCATCGCATGCGAATACAACGGTACCAGGCCGAAACGAGTCGCAAAGAAAGAGGGGCCCCAGAGCCTGCGGAGACATCGCCGGAGATATTTCTCACACCCCCGCGTTACCCAAGTCGAGGATTTCCGTTTATCCGTTGCCGATGAATTTCCGCGGGGTTGAGGGGACACGTTTTCTTTTCTCATCCTCGGACCCGGAATCGAAATGGAAATCTAAATCTGCGTTGGGAGATATTACCGATTCCCTAAGGGTCTCTAGATAACGCTCTCATGCATTTTCAAGAGATAATTCCTCTCTCTCTCTGGTTCATGTTAATAATAGTTCATGTTAAATGGCTCGTATTAATTTTTCATAAGATAATTCTTGTAAAAATGCCTAACAAAAAATCTTTGAAAACCGTACCGCGCAATATCTAATCGTGTTATGCTCGTTTGTGGTGTACATCTTCTCTTCTACTTTTGAAGAATTTTCTTGCGAAGAAATCATCGAATTTCGAATTTCAACTTCTTTGGATTTCGACTTTCTCATCAGGCATCGCGTCAGTGTTACGGAACTTCTTTGAAATTAGATTGCTCTCGATCGTAGGGCGTTTCTCGTTCGACGCCGATCACGCAGCTAGTAAAGTGTCGTTGTTCGTTCGTCTAGCAGGGGAAATTCCTTGCGCTACGCCACGCCGTGCCATGCCAGGAAAGGCCACGCCACGATACGCCATACCATACCGTGCCGCGCTGCGTCGGAGTACGGTACGGTACGGGACGGGACGGGACGGGTGAATTAATCGCAAACGAATTTATCTTTGACGCTCCGGGTTAAACTAAAACGCCCAGATATTACGGGGAAGTAAGCTCGTTAGAGGGTTTACAGCATCACCGGTGCCTCGACCGCCTCACGCCCCTCCTGTATTTCTCGCGTAGGTGGTAGTAGCTTGCGGTCTGGTAACCGCAGTCTCTACTGCGCTGTCGGTTGCGGATACCTCAGTCTCGTGTGCAACCTCGCGTCTGTTTTGTGCAAAGGGCTTTCAAAAACCGCGACTGCCGAACCGTACCGACTACCCCCAAGAACAGACGCCGCCACGCCGCGCAACGCCGCGTCGTACCGACGAGCCAGAGGCCCATCAGAAACACCGTCGGATACACACACTTTGACAGGCACGCGTTTTCGATTAAGCTTGAAATCTACTGTTCGATATGCTTCTAATCTCACCCCTGCATCAAACACACTGTCGAGAATTCGACGTCATCCACGTTTCATTCTTTTCCAATCTATCGTGCTCACTTGTCGTAAAAAAATTAGCAACTTCGCTATCTAAACATCAAAGATCTACCTCTTTCTTTTCGAATTCTTTCGAACATCTTCTTTGTCTGAATTGATATGTATCGAATGCCTAAATTTACTAACGTTTAGGTATCAATTAAAATAAAATAGAATTCTATTGCAAGTTGAAGAAACTATTAAAGCGTTCTAATCTAAAATAAAACATAGGATTTCGTGGAAAACCACCTCACCGGTAAAGACGATCAGATAACGATGAATTGATATCATAAATAATTCAGCTGGACTGTTCGTGTAAATATCCGCTGATGCGTGCAGAGGAGGAAAGGCGATAACCTCATATATTATTATGGTTCATGAAAATACCTGTGGCGTTTACTTGAAAAAAATGTCCTCGTGCATAATTATCTTCTCCAACGATTGCTTGGCACTTCACAAGACAATTCTCAAGTCTATCAACAATCACACTTATTGATAATCGTCATTTCCACATGTACAGTCAATCCGATAAACGTGGGGATATCAGTTGCGTTGATTATGATTCGTACATGGTATTTTTAATTACCATAAGATCGATCGAGAAGTTGAGTTATGGGCAAAAGGGGATAGTAAATTTTTCCTCGAGCCCATTAAGCGATAGGGTAGCAGGAAGCGATGAATTTTCTTTATTCCCATGTATCAAGCGCCGAACAAGCGAACAGTTTTCAACCTACATATCCCCGGCGACAACAATGGAACTTGATGCATGCATGCGTCGCATGCCGACGCTATAATAATTACGGTGAAATTACTGCGACGCCGAATCCGAGTCGCTCTGTGTGTCAAGCCAGACACACACGTGTATTCAAGACGATACGGAAACGTGCCCCCTTGCGTAACGACTATACACGCGTGCTGACTGCATGTACAATCTCGAATTAATTATTCACTTAGATAACGTCGATCGATACGTCATATTAATCACAACAGCGCGACTAACGTAGTTAATATTAATCAGCAGTCTAGAAGACGGTCTACGGGGAGAGGCGAACCCCGCACACCCGTTGCCGGAAGGACTGCCATAGAGGATAGAACCACCTATATATATATACATATATATATACACATATATATATATATATATATATATATATATATATATATATATCTGCAGATTCTAATTACTGATTAGTCGGGGCAAGCAGCGAAAAGGGATTGGGGGCGAAGGTGCGCAAATACACCCGTTTCCCGATAATCAAATTCATAGCCGGGTCTCACCGATCCAATTCCAATATTATATTTCTGTCTTATCGCTCGAACACGAATTTTCTTCATCGTACATGACACGTGTCCACGAATCAAGCACAACGTTCGAGAGTAATGCGAGTCTCGAACCATCTTCGACATACAAAGAGACTGCAGATGCTTGTATACGCGACATCTCTTAATTCGCTGAACTTGTCAAAAGGAAGACCAATTAGTTTGTTCGGTGTACTCTAGTTGCAAAATTTATTCTACAAATTGACATAAAGTTGGGCCATTGATTAAACATCACATATTTCTGACATGTTACGGATTAAAATCAGCAGAAACGCAACATGATTCGGAGCACGTTCAATTGACGATTTTACAGAACCTCAATTATTTGGAATTTCAATGATCTGGAATTTCCTCGAATTCTCCATTAGCCGGATTCGTGTTTCACATGTAAATAATTCCGTCAAAAGGGATCTATACGCAACACGCGCAAATGTCAGAAATAGTATTGGTAAAGTAAGATTGACAGGGTTGTTGGGAAATTATCAATTATTATATATTTTGCGGCCTTTAGCACAATAACAGAATAAGAAAAACTTCGTGAATGTACAAAATTTTGGTTTGTTGTATGACACGGCATACGCTGAAGATTTCCTAAAAACTTTGTAGGATTTTTATGGCAGCATGTACTTGAAAGAAAGAAGTATAAAAATGTTCAAGAAAATATGTCTATAACATCACGAATTGTAACAGAAAAAATCTGAAATCCATCACATTTATGATACTCGATAGTTCGAGTGTGAAAAATTAAGAACCAGTGTACCCAATTAAAAAGGAGAGCAACGAGCATGGTGGCGCATGGTCACCACACCGGTGTGACTTACGTCGCGTGACGAATTATCGAGCGACGTTACTCACCGATACTTAACGTCGTCGACGGTCGAGTTTCCGGCGACAAGATTAGAAAATATTTGTCGGCGTTCCCAAATGGCCGATTCATTCCGGGGCGGACGCGTTTGCGGGTTACGCGTGAAACAGGGGACCGGCAACGAGGCTTCCAAGGAATGACCATTATGTCCGAGGAGCGTGGCGGCAGCTCGTTCGGCTTCGCACGGACGGCCGCCTAACTTGGGGGAGACCAGTTAAAACACGTGTTCGCTCGCCGGCATAATGGCGGCAATAATTTCTCGACTGAGAAATAAATTCTCCAATAATAATTCTCTCCTTGCGCCGCCGCGCCGTATGTAGCTAACGTACCTAACTGGCCGCGATTTATCATTCCCACATTCGCACCTCGCCCCGATGAATGCCTTCCCGTCGTCGAGCCTTCCGCCTTTAGCTTTTTCTCGAGAGAACTCGCGTTTTCCGAATTTTCCGCCGACGACTACGGCGAGCCCTTTGTCCTCGCTCTTTCTATTTACGCGACCACGACACTGCATCTTTTTGCACGCCATGTATGCCGTGTCAGCGGCCGATGAAATAAGTTTGTACTACGTGGTTAGCCGCGTGTCGTCAGAACGCAAACAGCCGTTGTCGAGTTTTTTTTGGTTCTTCACTTCTGCATTATTACTGGTTGTCGGGTGAATATGCATTCGGAACTTGCCGTCATCTCGTCACCCCTTTTGTAAAGGATTTAAGGTCGTGGAAGGGTTGAGTTTAAAAAACGGCACCAGCGCTTTTAGTTTAATTTCAAAGTCACTAATCAGTTGTCCACTTTATTAAAAACTCAAATCGCCGGAACCCGTCACCACTTATAATTAACTTAGAACTAAAGAAAATAGAGAATTGCACCACAAGCGAACCTAGCGTCTAGTGTGGTTATTAATTAACTTAATAAATTAACTTAATAAATTAACTTAAAAATTAACATGATTGGCCCACGTCAACATACAAAAGGTAACAAACAGGGCACAGTCACAAAGTCATGAATTTATGAACTGTACCGTTGAGAATGAGCATGACTGAACATGAAATTTTGAACATTTTTGAAAATAAAGATTTTCCGGGAACGATGTAAGACGTGGACGTAGTATAGTCGCGAGGGAAAAAATGGCGGCACGGTAAGAAGGAATCGTTGATTTATGGGCAGCCAATCTATAATTTGCAAGTCAAATACATGAATAAAACAACATGGGTCGGGTATCGATGAAACACGGACGTCCGAATATGAAAAAATGATCGATGGCTCGTCAAAATTTCACGGCGGTACATAGATTCCCGGTTCCCCGGTACGCCACCCAGTAATTGCCATCCTATTTCGTTTCGTTCGCCGCGGCTCCCGTTCCCGTTTCGGTCTGTGCGTCGGCCACACCATCTCGCCAGGCAACGAATTAAGCTGCTTTATAAAAATGTAAAAGGCTTCGGCGAGCGAGCCGTTTTCCCAGGTAGGAACGCTGGATCGTGGGGTAGAAACGAGCCGGAGAACGAGAAAAAGAGGAAGGCAGCTTCGTTCCAACTAGAGAGCGAGAAAGATGAAAAAGGTAGAGAGAGATGAAGGGGCGTGGGGTACCACTAGCGCCGCGGAGCTGGGGAATCGCAAATGCGATTGGGAGCTTCATTGTTTCTGAGAAAAGAAAAGAAAGCGCGAGACTTCCACCGGGGGAGAGAGGATTTAAGTCGCCGAATGAATGGTTGGGAAGCGAGAGAGAGACCGGGCCGAGGGGTGAACGAGCTTATACATTTTTACACGAGTCGAACGAGGGCACAATCAACGTTCCGTATCGCTAATCAGCCGGTTCTATTTGTCGGACCGTCGTGTCGGTAATAGAGTGGACGTCGTTCCCCGATCCTTATCTTGACGCACGAGCTACGATCCTAGGCGAGATTAACGCGCGCTGGCCTTGGCGATCACGATCTATCATCGGGAGTTCGATGATCCAACAGTCGTAACCGGCCGAGGTCAATTAACTCGCCACCTACCCATACCAGGAAAAGCTACAACCCTCTTTTTCGCTATCCTTACATCCTATTCCTATACCAACGCTAAGATATTTAGAACGTCTCCGGTCGTCACACTTCTCTTACCGCAACTTATTTCTAGTGTGCTGTTGTATGTGAAAAAACTTTACCGCAAACAGATGGTGATTCATAATTGATCGCTACCCGGGTGTGGTGCCGATATGAATTATACCTGCTGCGACAACAGAACTTGCGAACTCGCTCACTATCGCTCTGCTCACATTTTTCTTCTGTCGATGAACCAGTGGCATTTGTGACAAAATTAATCAGACGAAATTTAAGATGTAAACCAACGAAGCCAATTTAATCTAGTCATCCAGTCTATAGAAAGAATAAAAGAAGGGAATAGAAAACGAAAAATGAAAGATATAGGGAACGAAAGAGACATCGTCGCAAAGAGGACATGCTTAGTAATATAAATCCAAAGTTAAGTCTAGAGAAAGAATAGAGGAAGGGAATAGAAAGAAATATAGGAAATAGAGAATGAAAGAGGCATCAACAAGTGCTCGGAGCTTGTTCATGCGGAATCAAAAATGTTCCATTCAGCTATTCCGTCTTCATTGAGAGATCATTCCACACAACAGTTTCATAAATGTTCGAAGCCATAATAAGAATGGCTGCCAATTCCGGAAATATTTTAAAAGGCAATTTTCCAGAGGCGTCGTCGTATTCGATCGTGTCGTCTCCATTATTCCGATACGGCGCCTTCATTTTGCCGGCAAGCCCCGTAGGATTTACGCGCTCGACGCAGTCCATGCATATCTGCGTGAGCAGATTCGTGGCCCCAACGGCTGTCCATTGAACTCGCAGGGATCTTCGGAAAGCAGGCGACGGTAGTCTCTGGCAATTCCCGATTGACTCGTGGCGTCCTGCGAATGTCATTACCTTCTTATACATTAGAAATACGCGTTACCGTGGGTGGAGAAGAGAGAGGAGAGGAGATGGTTGTCGTCGACAGTGTCGCGTAGGAAACAACACGGTCTCGATTCCTTGTCCCGAGGAGCGGGTCCGCATTACGAATTTATTCTTGATTTCCTGCTGGCTGGCGGGTCGGCTGGCACTCTGGGCACAAATGTACAAAGTAAGATTCCGATTCCGAGGCATTAATTGAGCGGTGCCCTGTATTTCCCTGCGGGCTACGTAGACAGTGGTGCTTTCGGGCTACCAATTTCCAAGAGTTTCGGTTTCAGACCGATACGGAAACGGGTAACAGGGATGGGGAGGCGCGGTTGGTGCAAGAGGGTGGTGGTTGCGAGGGTTAGGCGAGCCGGATCGAAAGAGCGAAGAAGTTGCATGCGCGTTCCGGGTAATATGGCGTAGGCAAGGCCTACGACCGGGCTTCCCAGTGCAAGCTGCCGGGCTGCACCGGGTAATAGAATGTGCATGTAATAACCGGAGGAAATATACACTCGGCAGCCTCCGAAAGAACGAACGGAGAAATAACGCTGGGGAACCGACGACTGCGGCGAAAGAAAATTCTCTTCCTCCTCCTCCTCCTACTACTACTTCTTCTTCTTTTTCCTGTTTCCTCTTCCTTCTCCTCCCACGTTTTCTCGCACGAGCGCGAATGTTCATCCGCGGATTTCGAGGATTTGTTTGCCCTGGAACGCGTTCGCTTCTGTCTCATTCCGAAGCAGACACGCGTCTGACGAATCGTGATGAGATTCTTTGTTTGGGAGAAGTGGCTGGCGAGCGCTGTATGAAATAATACTTGAGGAACTACGCCACCGGCCAGAAACTTACACTGGCTCTTTATCAATGAAAACAGATGCGATGTGGGTTATTTGCACGGGGATTCGAATATGCTTCCTTCCCCTTGGTGTAGCACCCCTTTTCACTGCTCCTCGTCAACTTGTTTGTCGGCTTCCTCACTTTACATCGATGACATTTAAATGTTCCATTCATCTCGTCGGCGTTCGTCTTCGGAGAAGTAAAGATATTCTCTGTGGTATTGAGACCGTTGAGGAAGTCTTAAGCTACATCGTTACGATAAACGATGCGATATTTTGAAGAAAGACATTTAGTTATGGTCTGAACTATGGCGTTCTCAATCTACTGAGAATGTCTCCTCACTTCGGTAGCTCTACACGTATAACTGCGTCTTTATAGTGCCCAATGTATAAAAAATGATTTTACGTACGAATTTCATTGAGCTATTACAGGACAATGTATGATCACCCTGGCACACAAATCGTGGAAATTGTTTTTTTATTAGAATCGTACTTGTTGACATTTTCAATATTTCCATACATTGCTGGTTTGGTGGAAGAACAAAACAGTCGACGAAACCCCGACTAACTTTGTTTGTGCATCGTAAATGGTCTTGGTCTGGTAGTTTTGACCAGTAATGCACCTCCACCATAAGTTCGGAAAGGAAGCAAGGCTTCATCCTGCCAAGAAACCGAATCCCTTCGAACTTCACCAATTTCCGCATCCGTTCCCGGCGAAAACAATCGACCAGGGGCAAGCGGAAAGAAAAACGCCATCCCCGAAGAAACCAGCGTGTAATTTAATCGGGCGAGCGTTTCGTGGAGCGTTGATAGCCGACGAGGCGACATACGTTTGCTCCGCGGTGTCGGCTACAGAAGCCGGGACGCATTTTGTCTGAGGGAGACCGCAATTAACTGTCTGGGATTTCGCGTGGACTCGCACGGCAAGGGCAGTCCGTGTGAAACATCAGATGCGTTTCCCTGACACCTCCGTCCTCGAGTCAAAATTCGCGGGACTGAAAATCATGTTCAATCCGCGAAGAAAACCGGTAATGCGACCCCTCTCGGGATCGAATGACTGTGGAATAATCGGACGATAAAGAGAGTAATACACGAACGAAGTAGCGAACTGTCGCGGACTTAGATCCCTTCCCCGTTCTGCAACCGACAGGAGGATAAGGGGCTGAACGATTCCGAGGCGGACGGGGCTAAGTCGAACCGATAAAGCTGGGATTTCCACGGTCGACGCGTCAGTCACCGCGGCTCGAGTTTTATTATATTAAAGTAGTAAACCAGATAATAAAGCGTGCTACGTTCCGCCGGTGTCCGACGGTTTTACGACTGCCCGTACGACACCTTATATCGCGTAGTTACAGTCACCCTCTGCCGATCATAACCGGGCGCATCAGTCACACGTACGCTCCCTGGTATCTCGGCCTTAGTTTCATGGTCGGTCGTTGCCCATGGGACTTATTATGGTCTGCAGTCGGCGAAGGAACCGACCTTACCCTTTGCTCAAACATTCGCAGCTACGTCGCTGACCTAAAATCTGAAAGAAAAAATTCGCGTGCATTTCTAACCGGAGAAACGATCATCTTTCATTCTTAACCAAATTCATCACGAGGAAGTATTGGTTCGCATCATCCTCGTGTGAAAACATAATTTTTTCTAAGGACAGAGATGAGCTTTCGCGTTTGAAACTTTCTACACGAGTCATAGTAAGCTGGTTATAATTGTAACAATTCAAGGTGACTGAAAAGAACCCAGAATTCACGCGATTCGTCAAAGTCTCGATAGAAACCATACTTCCAACTTGCCGTTACTGTTAAACCAAATTGTGGCAGTCAGAGGTAGTTGAACAGCTACGTGGGCGTTTTCTGGTTTGGAAGATAGTTGGTCGTCGTGTAATCTACACTTATTCGTGGGGGGAGCTATTTTTATCTGACTTCCGGGAATAAATCGCGTCTATTGGATAAGGAAGCGTTACCTAAAAACGCCGCTCCCATCGACTTAAATCAGAAAAGAAAGCCCTTAATAGCTCGGGCCGGGGGTCCGAAACGCCTAAACGCCGAGCGATTCTTGCCATGTCATTGGACTTTAGAACGGGCACGTCCCACTTCGTCCTGACGTTGATTCATCCCCTCGTATCCGCCGGTGTTCTTATCGAGAACCGAGCGGCGGCGGCGGCGTTTTGACTAAATTCAACGCGACGATTATCGTGGACAGACACAGTTGGCTGGCCTCCAGGAACGGGACGCATTATGTAAACAAAGACACCAGGACTGCTGCCGTGGAAGCTGATATGAATCACGTACGACGTTATATCGGGAATTACGGGAGCACGTGACCAGCCGAAGATCCGTCAGACATCCGCGTGACGGATGCTCCAACGAAGCGTGATCGTTTTTGAGTTGCCCGGAACTCCATTACGCCCTTTGCTAATCTCTCTATCCGTGCAAGTGCATGCCGCGCTTCGCTGCCCACGATTCAAGTTATCTGCGTTACACTTCAATCAACATCGGGTACCAATCTGTGCATTTCACCGGCAAGCCCAAGCCCTTTCCTACAGATACAGACCGATCCAAATCCTTACACGTAAAGCCTTCCTTTTCGCTCGCCGATCATCCTCCCGGTCGCTTCGAGGCAAGTTATGGTTGATACTGCTGGACATCGTTCTGACCAATACGCTAGAACAGACCGACAAATTCATCATGCTACAGGGTGTTCCCGAAATGATGGTATAAATTATCGTATGTCTTACAAGTATGCAAAAATTTGCACTTCATTTGCAGTAAGTAGAAATAGTATGCGATAAATCAGACGCGTCAGACAAATATTCAAACTCGATTTTCTCGAAAAGAACGTGCCACAGAAAAACATGTTATCCTTTGTTTTCGACTTGTTTCTGCACGTCGAATCACCCACCGATCGCTTATACCACGATTTCGAAAACATGTATGCAGATGCGGATTTTTAAGCAAAATAAAAATTGTCCGTATCAATTCCAAGGAACAGGAGTCAAATAGAAACTTTCTTTCCTCCGTAATCATTTCGATGAATGCAGAATGCTCTTAACATGCATTAATCCCTATCCCCATTTTAAATTTCGTTTACTCATTCATCTCATGAATACATAAGACCCACGGACTACTTATGAAACACTGTTTCAATGAATAGTATTAACCCTTTGCAGTCGACTATTCCCAATCTCAGCTAAAAATTACTAAATCGTAATCCGAAGCAACCATCGTTGTTCGAAGAATAAGATTGCATCGAAGTGGATTTGTTAAAAACGGAGTAATTAGAGACGGCTAAGGAGGCGGAATCTCGAAACGATAGGCAGACGTCGGATACGGAAGATTTCTGCGACACATACATCACGCAGTGTTATGGCAATCTAAGTTGGCATGTTTAGTCAGCTCGAATAAGGCGCGCCCGTGGTGGGTCTGATAGCAGGCTGAGTCAACATTCACGTGTTTGCTGTGGCATCGCAGCGAAGCTATCCAGACGAAGCCCAGTTGGCGAACCGGGCTCCGAGGGAGAAGGGACGGCCCGTGTCGCGCACAATTTGGTGCAAGATATTGCTTTCGAATGCAGCCTCCTTATCCTTCACCGCTCGAGCTGTTACCGGGCTGTTTACCTGTAAACGTTCGCGTCGCGGCGGGTACGTTCCTCCCCTCGGGTAAACGACTCGCTTGCTCGCTCTCTCCCGTCGTCACTTTCTCCTCTCTATTTTCAATAGCGCCGGCGAACGGGCGAGAGCGGTTCGCGATCGAAGGTCGGGAGCAATTAGGTCACGAGGACCGGGGGATGGAATGAGAAAAGGGGAGCGACAACGAGCTGACGGCTCTATCGGTATCGGCAAGACCCGGCCGAATTACCGGATTCCGTAACCGGGAAACTTACCGGACGAATGTTTTCCCTCGACCCAGATCTGGTGAAAAAGCTTCGGCCCCGACTTTGCTTGCCGCGAAGAAGCGTGCCAAGTATCGGGAAGTTGCAATCCCGGCGTGCTGCAAAGAGGATTCCCCGGATACACGCAAGCCGGCCCCCTTCCGAATAATTTCACGGGTCTGCTGGGATCGCAGGCCACCGCGAAATGGGAATTGTAAGCGAAGATGTTAAACAGTTGTCAAGTCCACCCCTTTGGATTTTCGGTCGATGGGGCTGTGCGCGAAATTATACAGACCCGAAAAAGGGGCAGGGATTTGGCATCGGGAGCAACGAGGACGACACTGTCGTCGGCTGGGGAGAGAGCAAGAGAGAGAGTGAGAGAAAGGGGGGAAAGGAGACATAGGCGAACAGAGAAGCAGACAGTCGCCCCGTGAAATTGAATTACAATAAGCAAAGTAAAGTTGGATGATCCAACCATTGTGCCATCCCACCCATTGCTACCTCACTGCCAGTTATCTCCGTTCTTCTTTCCCGCGATCTCTCCTTTTGGCTCTACCGCGATGCCTCGCGAAGTCCCTAGACGAGGAAGAACTTCTCTCGAGTACCACGACAACCGACGGTATTCTTACGCCTTTGTTCCCCACAGGGGCTGAATTAATTGCTGCGTTTTTGACATCCATTCATTGTCGGGTCCCGGCAGACGTCGTCGGGATGAGCGGATAAAGGGAAAAGTTACTGAACGCCTCTCGTCTTTCCGCCATCTCGCGTGGACTTTCGCTCCGATTTCCGTATCCCGGAGAATATTATTCCTGCGCCCCGTTGCTTCCCTCCTGGAAGTCGGTGAATTTGGTCCGAGACTGTTGGGAGGAAAGCTTAGGTCGTCGGCAGTGCCTTTTCCTGTTCTCGAGTCCCTGTTCTTCCGGCAGACGAATTGCCGCGACTACTGGCAGCTTGGAATTTTCCAACAAATTTGAACAGTCATTAAATAGTCCTTGGACAGTTGGACACCATCTGAAAATGTCCAATACCCAAACAAGACACGTGGACATTTCACTGGCAGCGATAAACCAGGCAAATCAATAGAAACATAAATAGTCTTGCATTCGAGCGATGCACACACTCAGATAAGCAAAGCGCAACTGCCTTTCAAACAATTAATGTCACAAAAACATATTACTTTCAAACTGTCAACATCGTAGATCTATAAATCGCTCGGAGCACATGTATTCTGCAGATTATTGTCATACATGACCCACTTCCCACGAACTCCAGGGTATCAGTTTGTTCTACTGTTTTATTAGTCTCGCAATGGAAATTGAGTCGTTGATCGAACAGATTTACTACTGGAGAAGCTTTACCTAGTTGTGAATTCCCGTAAAATCCGTAGAAAATGGTTATTGCATTTGGAAATGAGGATAGATGCAATTATCAATGCAACAGTGTCTTAAATATCTGCAGACTGTTAAATATGTGTCTTTCATTAAAGAAAATGATGTATATTCAAGATTAATATTCTGTGATCGTTATTGCTAATTCACCATCCTCCAGAACGCCATAAAATCAAATTAGTTTATTGTTGCAATAAAAACTTAAAAGCTTTTTACAGATCTTCACCAGACGTCGTATATTTAATATATTCGTCTAAAGGTTCATTGTTAAATTCAGACATAAATCTGTGCTTATTGACCACTGTCTGAACTATAAATAAATTAGTGCAATCGCAAAAGGATTTTATCCAGAAACCAGTACAATCCACATTAAGGCAGAGTTTATTTAGTACATTTCACTCAGGACTCTTTCAGTCAATCAGTTTGTCAATTAGATCATTTCTTACCCACAATCGTAACATTTATTTAACCACAGAATCAAATAATATTTATAGCTATGTCTCCATTAGATCAGGTAACCAAGAGAACCAATTGCTCAGTTTTAAATGTCGCTACTATTAGAGACAAGCAATTGTCATAAATACCTTAACAGCTTAACTGTCATCCAATATACAGGGTAAGTCACCTAACGTTTGCACCTCATATATCTTTGTTGCTTCTAAAGATACGTAAAACATGGTAAGGGCAAAGTTGAATGGTACAATGGGGTTGACACGATGCCAAAAAAAATTTATTTGAACTATTAAGGTTACCTTGACTTTTTTAAAATGGAACCACCCTTTTTTAGACATCTATAATGATAGTCCCTTTCATTACGAATTCAGTGACTATATTTATTCCAAGGTCAGGAATTGCACAGCAATTCCTCGGTTGGTCGGGCAACGTTAATTCAGTTTTAACTATTCGCTGGTGATCTGCTGCGGTTCTCGCGATGCACAAGGCCCGATGCACCTGACGGATGCGTTCCACGTGACGCGTAGAGAGAGTACGTCTGTCGGGGTCTGGCAAGTTCGCCGGGAAGTCTGCGTCATGACAGATCGCGGTAAATCGCGGCACAATCGTCATCTACACAGCTTCCCTCGAAACTTCGCGAGGCGGAGAACTTTCCGCGGAGGCGGAGGAAATTGCTGAGCACGGCCAGCTTTTGTCCTTCCGGTGGTGCATCCCTCGACCCTCCCATTCCCTCTCGACCGGAGTGCATAACCCCTTCCAGTTCCGACGACAACGACGACTACGACGACTACGACGACGTCGACGACGACGACGCCGCGGGGAAACTATTGAATATGCATAAGTTATATTAAATTGGGCCACCGGGTGTATGGTGCTGCGCGGGGGTGGAAAATACCGACCAATTACAAGCACTTGGATGGAGTTCGGCTTCCGCCTCCTGAACCGGAAAGTTGGAACGACGGAGGATGTTTGAAGCGCATCGGTACTGTAGCTGTATCGGCCGCGCGGATACTTGCTAACCGTTTGCGATTTCGCGGAAATAATGCGAGAGATGTCCCTAGCTGATTAGTTCAGCGATCATTAGATCTTTGCATAAAATAAAAGTTCTGCGCATGAGTTATACAAAAACAGGATTCTTCTCATTATATTTTCTACCTATTTTTTGTTGTTGAAGGACACTGGGGGAATGCTGTTACTCACCCCCATCTCTTAATAATAATCGGGGGGTAGGGTGGGGCTCGGCTCCCCCTAAGATGGCAGTTGGGGGAACGGGACTTAAAACCCTACCCATACCCACTAACACCCCACCGCCCAGGGGACTCTCGGTCCTATACTCTCCTCTTCGAGTGTCGCATCGTATATCCTGTGGCCCGCTTTGTCGACAAGGATAAATATAGCAACCTGCAGCTACAAACCTGTTCTTTGCAGTTCTCATTATTTTCTACATATTTCAATCGGACACGCGTAAAAACTCACTTTACAAAATAAAAATCTTATGCATCTATTGCAACAAACAGGAGTTAAATGAAAATTGATTTCGTGTCGTAATCATTTTAACAACTTGATGGTCTTAAATTCTTGTAATGCGTTCACTGTTCTAACTGGAAGAGAAAGTTCCTTATCGTATCCTGTATTATGAAAAACCATTCCACAAATCGAATAAGAGACAACACAACTTACGGAATGACTTAATATTTCTGGACTGTTAAATTCGTTTTACAACGTTAAAGTAACGAAATTGTTTAGTGCACGATTTTTATCACAGATTCGCAAGCCGCCATACCTTTTCAGGTTCGCCAAGAGGTCTGAGAATATCTAATAAGCGGATAATGTAGGATAAAATGAGCACAATATAGCGAGACACGCAGGGCCCCGTAAATCGTCGAAATCTGTGCGAAACGTCGTAGTTTTAGGGCGATAATGCCGGCGACGTATCCTTGCGCCATTTAATCAGCGGGTCGACGTTATCTAGCACCGTTGTGATAACAGGCTCGAGCCACTTAGAGTTTTCTTGTATCGTGGCTTAACGGGCCGGGATCTTTCGCAAATCTTTATTAGTAGGTCGTTTGTCGGCGGCAAGGATCTGTCGCAACCACGTAAAAAATATATGTGCTCCGGAGTTCCAGTTGACCGCAATTAGCCAGCGGAGATGTGATGTAAATTAAAGTGTACTCGCATACTTCCTCACCGTCGATCTTGCGGACTGTCGCACAGTCGTATAACAATGTAGGACGTTGGATTCGTTTTGACATCGGCTAGAATATTATGAAGTCAATAATACATAATGATCTTTAAAAATGAAAGTTGACTGATTTTTTATACAGTAAACATTTTTAAAAAATATTCTGTATTGCAAATTGCAAACCACAACATGTTGATTAACATTTGTATAAAAACAATTTTGTCGCATTAACGGAACTGCCTGAAAAATCATGTTCGGTTTTAAAGTAAACAATAATTCTTAATAAAAAATTTTTTTTACAAAATAATTTTTAAATGCCGGTTCTTATTTTAATTTTTATTAAATTTCATAATATCAACGTTCTCAGCATTGGTACACATTTAGAAAGTAATGCAGATGCATTAAATACCGATATGAGATAAGTCATTTTATTAAATGAACTGTTAGGTCGACAGCCCGGACCACTGTGCGTCGTTCAGGATGCACCAGGAATTGCCGGGAGAATTAGCATATCGTAGTAATAAAGCGGACTTACATTCGCTGTGATTTTACCTCGCACATACATATACGCCTATGCACGAGAAGACGCGAGAGACAACGTCAATGTTAATAAATTTGATGGAGCTCTTGTGTGACCCAGATCCGCAAGATGCAGAGTTTGTGGCTTTTGTAATATAACCATACTCGCTCTCGGCATTTTCTTCGCTGTTTTTAAGATAACCTGCGCGCATAGAATGAAGTAGAGTCTGAGTGTGCAGTGATTCTATTACCTGCCTCTCTTTCTCCGAGATACGGTTCTTTCAATTATGTTACAAATTACATTGTGTTGTACGGGAAGCTCGTTTTATCATCGCGGCCGAGATCGTAGAGGAGAGATTCTTCGCAAGCTCGCAATCAGTTGAAAGTGTTCGTTTTTAATGGTAATAGTGCAAGAGTACTCCGATGACCTTTATTTGTTTAAATGGATGGATATTTCCAGAGACCTTCCAGCTGTATTTCAACGACGTGTGACATGTTAACCTTTAGCAGAAATTTCTCATCGTTTAAGTAATAAAGTAGTATTAACATTATTACACATGACATTCATATGGAATTATTTGTACTTGTCGTCTCAATTATTGAAAAACTTTTTCGAGCACCCTGTTATTTGCCTTTTGATTTAAACATTTATGTACATGATCGAACTGTACATCATACATCATGAAAAACAAGTTTGTGGTCTCAACTTCTGAATGGATTTCCCATTTCCTTCTCCGTCCCAAATTGTTTATTAAGCAAACAATGTGTTCGGAAGCGATTTGTACGCGTCAGTTCTTGTCCCTTTGCCGCACAATGCTTGAAGGGTTGTTGGCAAAACAAAATCAAGTTAGAAGTATCTGAAAGGTCCGATTCCCAAATGCACAGAAAGAAAGGGTTCCAGAAATAAGAAAAAACATGGCACAGAACCGAGAAAACAAACGGGGCAAACTAGGTCAGAACATGATAAAACACTCGCTGAAGTAGGCTTCCACTTCGAACACAGAACTCTCTGTCTCCTTAACAATACATCTTCCATTCTCCTAATACAGAATGTCTCGTGAATTCATAGAGGTTAGCAAAAGTCTCCTCACTAATCTAGATTACTTTAGAATTAGAAAATGTAAGGATTAAAACACGGGTGTTCTTGCTGATATACGTATACAAGTCAGTTTAGCATCAACAGTGTACACACGCAAGTTAAGAGCCGTATCCATTCCATAAAAAAAGAATGTCAATCCCCATTTAATTCACAAAACGCAACCATGCTTTCCCCAGCGTGGAAGGGTTAAATGCAGTGGTTCTGTTGTTAAGCAGCGTGACGGGCGAACCGTCGAAAAGGAGTCTGGCAAAAGTAGAATCAAAGGTACTTTCGCGGATTGAAAAACATGTTCAGGATTAACGAGGCGAGCCACTCGTCGTTACCTCATAATCTGCGTCCGAGGGGTCCGTAGTGGCACAATGTTCCACGAAAATAATGTTTATCCCTGCCCGGTTCCATTTCTGCGGGGCTCGGTCATCGCGGACAGCGGCGTATCCGGCCCGGGTCTAAATGTGTGAAAAGTCGTTTGACATTTATTCGTTTACTTTACCCAGGTTGTCCGTTGAACGCAGAGGAGCCCACTCATTCGCTAACGAGCTTATTTCTCCCCTCTACCGCACACACGTACACACACACACGTAGCCTCCGACAGACGGATGATAGTCGGTTCGCTGGGATTCGAGAGGCACGTTCTCCAGGTGTTCCCTAGGCCGCTTTTGACCGTTTCACGCTCGTTGACTTGGATAATAACATAATACGTCGCGGACATGTCCAGCGTGCACAATCTGTACCCGCGGAATGCGAGCGCCGCGATATATTAGCGGCCTTTGATACTCCGTCCGCTAATGCGAAGCATTTCGAGTGAAATTAGCTTTCCTGTTTGCAGCACTGACTCGTCCCCTCCCCCCAGCCCCTGCCTCCCTCGTTTTGGTTCTCTTCTATTCTTTACTCCCCCGGTGAAAAACGGGCGTCGGTGTATATTAACAGAGAGGAAGTGGCCAATGATACTGGTCGAGAAGACTGCTTCCAGAAATAATCATTATCATTCGTGTACTGATGCGATGATACACTCGCGAGCACGCAACAGGCACTTGCACCACGCATTCGCTTCGCTCGTGTCGCATAAACACAGGGAAATTTGAAGTCTGTAATCACTGATAGATTTTACAACGTTGTGAGACTCTCTGAACCAGTTCACATTCTTATAAATGTTTAAACTATAATTATGGTTGTGTACAATACAAGTTCATGTATGTATCTACAATGAATAAATATATCATCACTCTTATATATTTTCACTGTGCCCGTCTGTGCATAGTGAAACATTGAAAAACAAAAATTTTCGAATGTCTGACTTGTTGTTCACTTCTACTACTGACTCTTCGTGCCACCACTTTCACTATCATATTCTTCTAATACAAAACTCTAATACAAAACTCTACTACATATTCTTCTAATTATATGATCACCCAAAAACGCTGTCTACAA
This sequence comes from Lasioglossum zephyrum, assembly GCA_028455615.1. NCBI lineage: Eukaryota > Metazoa > Arthropoda > Insecta > Hymenoptera > Halictidae > Lasioglossum > Lasioglossum zephyrum. The sequence goes on from CM052332.1 coordinate 2,697,400, forward strand.
CCGTACATATACATTTACACCGTATCTTCTACAATCATTACATTCTTTCATACCAACGTTGCTGTTCATTTCAGCTGAAGTAGAATCAGCATCTAGTGGTCAGACGCAGCAGCTGCAGTTTCGGTTTCCACGCTTGCTCCAATAAAGTCTCGCGAAACTCTCAATTTACTTGTCGAAGAAGAAGTCGCTAGGTGCTTTTACCATCATCCTCAGATTTTTGGTGCTCTCTACAATGAAGCGAAAATAGGACAGCGAAGAAGACCGAGAACGTTCGTGCTCGCGTTATTTCAGCGGGAGTGGTTCAGAGGTCTTCTAAATCGGGTCTAAATCGTTCCGGAGCCGGAACGGTAGCGCGACTCAATATTCTTAATAGGATGGTAATGAGCAATCCGCTAAGAAATTCTGCCGTCCCGTGCCAGTTACGATTGCGCGAAACCGTTCTCGATTAAGATCGCATTGGCATCGGATCAACTGGGTCGAATATCGTCGTCGCGGGAACAACGGTTTAATTATTTCTGTTTAGGGGCGCGCGAGAGCCAGTTTAATCGGGAGAGGGGGGAGGGGTTGAAAGGGAGTTGCATCCATAAGGGCTGTCCGGCACGGCTAAGCAGGCGGCTTCGAAGGTCCGCGCGTCGTATCGATCTAATGAACGATATTGATTAATGGTGTCGCCGGTGTGAATAGGCCGCATCGCTTCGTATAAATTAGTGGAGCGATTCCCGTTGCCAACGCGCGCATTAAGCAACGCGGCTTGCTAACACAGCCTCCGCACCTGGTTTACGCGTCCTGGGCGCTAACTCGAGTTAAACGAGATGAATGTCGGTTCGCTAATAGTTGTTACGAATTGCCACTGGAGCTTGCTTAGCCCGCTTAGAGAGAGATTTAGTCGAGAAACTAAGATGAGCTCGCCGACTAACCGTTCCGCTCCTCTCTACCCATCGATTCTTCTTTTCGCTCGCTCGCTCTTCGTATTCGCCGCTGTTTCATCAAGATTAGAAGCCCGGACCGCCGGCCGCGTCTTCCAGGATCAAAATTTGACCGCTGACTAACGTTTCCGCGGACTTACCACGAAATAGTCAGCTTGGGCGACTCGCTCTGCTTCTTTCCACGGGAACGATCACTAGACGGTTTTATGTGTTTATGGAAAATTTTTTGGATTCGATATAGCGTGAATATTTGAAGGATTTCTGAGCATTATTGCATTATTTTCGTCTCATTAGAATGATTATGCAAAGAAATAAATGTATATGTAGAGAGCCTGTACTGTGTGGCCAGACTAAGACCCCAGCAACCCTCATCCACGTCTCATCTCCGTTGAGCACGTGTCACAATGTCACGTGACTAATCTGGTTGTAAGTCAGACACGTGAGATCGCGCGATTCTTTCAGAACTTCATAAAACCTGCTAACATTGTGAGCACAGTTTTAGAATAACGATTTATTTCTCTCAATCAGTTTGATCAGCTCCCAGGACTGTCTCTAACAATTTCGAACTGAATTCGTTGCTGTTTTGCAAGCGATCACAGATCTTTTTGTCCCGACCGGTGCGATTATCCAAAGGTTGCAGGTCCCCGACGAATGGTGCACCCTCTGTCTCGCGAGTCGATTAACCGCGTAGTTCGGACCGAGAGTAATTTCCGTGAAATTCCATCCCCAAGAGGCGTAGCCTGACCGGAAGTCGATTCGTCCCGCTCCTCGGGATACTGAAATCTCAGTAGATTCGCTAAGTAGCAATATAGGATAAATTAGCTCTGTCAGAGCGGCAGAGCCTCGACCTTGTTGTCCTCCTTCCACCGTTTCTCTTTCTCTGTCGTCTTTCCCATCCAAACACTCGCCTCCCTCGAGACATCTTCTACCTGTCTCGCGATGCAACCCTGATGTATATGCACGCCTGAACAAGCACACGGGAAACGGAAGCTGGAGATCTCCTTAATTCGTGGCGGAACACTTTTACGAGCCAAAATATATGTTTCATACTCTTTTTTGCGTCTCCTCTCAGTTTGCCATGAATCTGCTCGGGAAAATGCGAAATCTGGTGCAACTCTGATATACGGGATTCCAAATAGTAATTGATGTGTTCGTTGTGACTGTCACAGCTAGATCTAATTTATGATGTTAAGTATAAGACCATTAAAATGTTGTATTTTGCGCAATGAAAAATGGAAATCCAGTTTTGGAGGCTTATGATTTTTCTTTGCCAAATTTGGTTTGTTTCAGATGAAATAAATCATCAGTAATTAACGAAATCTTTAAAAATGTAGTAGCTGTGCTAGCAAACATGTCAAACTACAACCTCGCCATTGATTTTTAAGCAAGATTTTAATTTTAGCTGTTCAATCTGTAAACAATGTATTTCAGTGAAACTTTTACAATTAGTGAGGCTTTTATTAAATTCATTTGTTGCACGACGTTCTACGATTATTATATCGTAGCATACGATCGAATGATTCAATCGAGTTGAAACTTACCATTTCACCCCTTCTATGTGTCCAGCAATCGACAACAATTTTACAAACCAAAAATTGCAGCATTTTATTAATTGTTCCTCACGATATTGCTTTTGCCAATAATCTGCGTTTTCTCGCAGATCAATTTCTTTTTTGTTGCAAGATATCGGAGGCGATTAAAAAATGCGACAAAAATCCGATACACCTGCACCCGACTTCCAGGCTTTTATAGTCGCGGATATTGTCCACATACATGCGTAACCATGCGCGTGCGAATGTGTGCAGCCGAAACGCGCGGCGGACGGCTATATTGAAGATAAGCGAACACTGAACATTTCTTGAGCTCGAAAATGGAATCCGGAACTCATCAAGGTAATGCAGCTGGGATTATCCTGAAACCGAGCACGTTCCCAATGCCAAGAGTCGGGAGCACTGGCACGGCTCTCGGGAAAGGTAGAGCCTCGGTAGGTTATTAGTTGATCGTTTGATCGAAACCCCGTGGAGACCGCTAGACACTTCTGACACGTGCTGCGTCTCTGGTTGTCTTTGTGAACCTGCACATTTGATGGGCAGTGCCCGGGTTTGTTTATTGAAATAATTTGTCGGGATTGTCTGAATGATTCAATTATCGGCATGCCACACAGTACTCCGGCCTCCTCATTTTTTTTAAAATGCGATAATAAGTATAAAATATTTACTTGTGAAAAGATATATTTGTATCACGGTTTCGTAGTTCCTTACAATTCTTTATGTAATAAGTTTGCACCATTTCTCGAAATGTTCACAAATGATTCTTAAATACATTTTTATATCTCGCTTTTATATCGCTATCCTCCTCTGTTCTCTTCTAACACTGCGTCCTATGCATATCGTATACCTATGTTGGGTCTATAAGTATATATGGTATCAGGTTGCACCGCTATCTTGTCATGGAATTTGCTCGATACCTATTTCATAGCTCGAGAATGCGAAAAGTGTACAAAAGGAGCCGGTCATGCTGGTCGAGTTCAGGATCGTCGGAAGCCTGTCGAAGTGGACATAACAACGAGTGATAGGAGTAGAATACGATCTGACGTCCGGTGCCAAGAGAGGCCAGTAGCAGGGTAATAAAATAATAGTGCAAGAATCTGGTCGGGTTAAACGATGACCCCCGCTATAGTTTTCCAGTCGAACACCGTCGGATTCGGCGGATCAGATTAACCAGACACCGGGGAATTTATCTCAGAGCGTAACGACTACGTTCACGTCGTCTGGACGACGGGCACGGATAAATACGTGCGTTTAGCGAATTGATTGGCTACAGCACACTTTGGCTAGCCTCGCTTCGGGCTGATGCACTTTTGCCATCGTCGCACCGAATATAGATGCGCTCTTGAGTCACGCGCGACGTGTCGGATCGTTCCTTGCCATTCGTAGCAAGGTTAAATTTTGCTCTGGCGCCACGTACACACACATACACAAGATCTCGAGGTCCTTCGCGACTCGCTATAAACGGGTGTATTCGTCTTCGTAACAGAGCCCCGGTTTACCGGGTCCCCACATCCGTCGTGATGATACTAACGCGAAACTGTGCACGGAAACTTCGGACACTTGCGCTTTTTATCAAAACGTAATAAATTCGAGGCGAACTCGAAGATGCCGCGCACTGCAGCTTGTTTATCCCATGCTCTCGCGAATCTCCGTGAAATACTTGCAGCAATTTTCTCTTTTCGAGATTGATCGGAGAGGTTTCAAGAGCGACTGTAATAAATTTCAAAAAATGAAAGTTCTTCCTTTTGGATTCTTTTAGACACAACATTTTATCGTATTTTATTTGCTCTTTCACTACTTAATCCACGAAGTTTAAAAAGTGGCTCCCCTGAACTGTTGAAACTAAAAATGTGAAAGTGTCATTCGGATGCCATTGTCGTGTTGAGTTCCTTTGGACACTTCCGCGTTTTACTCAGACTAAATGAATTCGTTCTTTTTGGAAGTAGCACAAAGTGCAGGTTATTTATTCGACGGTTTCTATAAAACCATCGAAATGTTGCTGTCTAGAGAAGACGGAACGGTTGGCCGAGCTATCTCGTTAATTAAGAGTTGCTCGGTACCACTGGTTCGGTGTTGATTAAACAAGGGCTCCAACAAACATCTGAAAAACAATGTACATCGCACCATTCTCACTGTTCATCGACAGTGAAAAGTGCTATTATAAATCCTCGACACATCTGCGTTACGTTAAGTGAAAATAATAGGTAGAATAATCCGATCGCAAAACATCAGATCAGTACGAATAACTTGAAACACCGAAGAAAACAAGATCCCAGTATAGATAGCATATCACCCCCACGATCGCGTAAACTCGCCACCAGCTGGCCGAGCAGTTTAATTAAAATGTCTTTTCTGTTGCTTGTTGCAGGTAAGAACGGCTCGTCGTCCACCCGGCCCGATAGTCTTATCGTTCATCGGATCGGTGAGTGGTTCAAAGAAATTCGAAATTGAACAAGGTATCTCTCGCTCCGCCGTCGATCCTCGGACATTAAGGGATGTCGGAAAAAAGGGGAGTCGAGCATTTAATTACGAGATCTGTCGGAGCGAAGGCGGCGCCGAGAGATTCGGTGGGAAAAAAATAAAATCGGTTCGAACCGTTCGACGGATCCTTTGATAACGGTGACGAGAGACATAGAGATAGAGAAAAAGCGAGAGGGAAAAGAGAGAGAGCCGCCCCGCGGTGGCGAATTCTCCTCGATCCTCGATCGGGGGTTGATACGGGCTGCGAAATGTCACTGGGCCAGACATTTCTATATTTGAATTCGAGTTTCGCATGACGGCGCTTCGACGTAGAGAAACGGGAGGACCGACGTCTCTATCTATCGATCTAACTGCCGGCTGGGCCGCGTGACGTTCAGCTTGGAAATAATGTTTTGTGAGTCTCGTTGGGGTAGTCCGTCCGTTCTTCTTTCTCCCACCCATGCGATTCTCGTCGTTTCAACTATAGCCTGCTTTCTTTCTCTCACTCTCTTTCTCTAACTTTCTCTCGACTTTATTCTTCTTACGCTGACCGCCGATAACCGGGATACCGCGACAAAAATACAACGTCAGTCAAATCCTTAATCCTGGAAATAGAGGCTCTTATCTACGCTGACGTAAGTGGTGCAACCGGATGTGAACGGCACCCACGCCCTCGCCTTCAATCGCTTTGCTTCGCTGTCTTTTCGGGACAATTCCTGGCCGTTGATTTTCAGAATCTTCGCAAAAATAGGAGAAACTTTAGTAGCGCACTACCTACTACAATTCGATTAATAACGATTCGTCTTAACTTCAATTTAATTCTAATCAATTTTACGGAAGGTCTGGTTTTAATGTAGGTCGCACTTCCTAGGCTATGAGGCAGACATCAATCTCCCTCGTCATCACTACCATCACTCCCGAAAACGACTCACAAAATACACGTTCCCGGATGCGTGTTCGCAACGAAGTTGAGCACTGTACACAGCAAAAACTCGTCGGCTGTTAGTTTCACGAGACTCCCGTGCGCGGCGACAGTTTATCGCTTAATAAGGATGGATAGGTGGTATCTCTGGGCGTTTTCGGCTGACAATGAGCCGAGGTATAAGTTAGTATGTAGTCCCGCGAGACACCCAGTACAGTCTATCGAGGGAACGTGCCGCGCGTGGTTGACGATAATTATAACACAGAAAATCGGCGAGCATCGGAGACCAGAATTCCCTCACGTGGCGCGGCATTAATGACTCGGCCGTGCACTCTCTCTCCCTCTCTCCGCCCCTCTCTTTCTCTCTCTATGTATCTATCTCTCTTGGTCGAAATACCGGGCGCGCAGTTCCTGAGGCTGCGGCCGGTGTTAGGTGAGACACGAAATTCACGTCGAGGCCTTAAGCAGCGCGGAGCGTGGTAATATCCGAAACGGTAACTTCTGCACGTCCTCGGCGCGCATCCGAATCCACCGTCTACTACCAGCAGGAATATCCATTTCAAGACATTTAACCCGGCTGACTGCCGCGACGAGGTGAGACGGGATGTACACAGCTTCTAAGATTACTAGGCAGTTTCATTACGCTTACGAAAAGACCCCCTACCCCCTGCTTCCACCGTCTAGGTCTCCGATCCCCATCCCCCATCATGCCGTCCCCCTTCTATCTCTCGTTCTCTCCCTGACCCCTCTGTTCTCTTTGTGTCGCGCAGAAAGGTTTTCGAGAGGTTCAGACCATAGCACGTCAAAACCGGAGACGAGGGCACCCACGAGGAACCAAGACGAGACTTCCTCTTTCTCCCTCCTCGAAAGTTTTCTCGAAAGTATCTCGGCTAAGGGGCCGCGAAAATAAAACTGATATTCTACATTAAATGGAATGACTTTCATGTTCCCGTTAGCAACTGGAATTGGATTTATCGCAGACCCCGCTCAGCCGCTCTCGAAGCCCGAATTTTTGTACGTCTTTCCACGGCCATTCGAAATCTCAAACAAGATTAATTCTAGCTACGCGCGAATAAGGTTACGGATAAATTCAACCATTTTAATTCCCTGGAAACGTACTTCAACAGCCGGTCCTAATTAATTCTGCTGTTAATGTACCTTCGATTAATAGTGTTATACATTTTTCAAGATTATAGTGTTTACAACTACTTTGTTTTCAATAGTTGTCTAGCAGAAAAAGAAAATTTACTTCAATTCTCAACTATTGATAATATATACAAGGATCAAATCGTATTCTGATTTGAAAAAAATTAAAAAGCTTTGAAAAAGGGTTAATACTTTACGTTTTATTTTATATTCAAAATTTCGAAAATTGTATTCATACCATATTTTACTTCATAATTTATATGTATACTTGAATTATGCTTGCGTGCATATACGAAAAAATTAATTCAACATTAAAAGGTATAATGTTCGAACACTGTGTTGATGAAATGTGTTCCTATGAAAGTGCATTTTTTATTATTTTCACATCAAAGAAAAGTTCAGATCAACACGGAACCTTCCCGTTCACGGTATCGAAAGTGTAATTTCGTGCAACATGTAATAATAATGTCTTCATGAAACGTGAAATCGAACGGAGCTAATGTTACAGGTTTATCGATGGCCGTGTAAAAACATGATTGATCGCCTCGGGGCGGACGCGGACGGTGCGAATAAAAAGAAAATTTCGTTACCCGCCATTTCCGTATCGCATTTAACTAGCTTCGCATTTAATTATCGGTACGGAAATGTCATACACGCCGCGCCAGCGAGAATTCCTAGCGCGTTTTCGAACGTTCCAATCTTTTATATACGTTTCCCTAATTACTTTCGCAAATCGCGTAATCCCCGTTGATTAACGGGGAACGCGTACGCGAATTATCGTTCAAATAAGAGGCAGCCAGACACATACTGTAATTTCGAAGGAACTGAATACGTGCTTACCGCGTAATTGGGGTGCGAATGAAAGAGTAATCTGCGGAAAGTGTCACTGTGCGGAAGCCTAAGCTCGTCAAACTTTCGTAATCTCCGTATCAGACGCGTTCTCGCAATAAATCCCAAAAGTCTCAACCGACAGACTAACCACGCTCAAATATGTTCTACCTACAATTATGCAACAATATCGTGTACGATAATATTCTACGACATCCGTGCTTAGGTTTGGTATACGAGGCGTTTCATTTCTGGTTAAATACATTGGACGACGACGTTTGGAGACAATAAAGGCGAGATGTCTTGCATTTGCAACGTTATTTATTTGACTACTACTCTGTATGCAAATATTTAAAGACTATTAATTGATTCAGATAAAACATATTCAATTCAAAGGCTCACAAATTTAGCAACCTGAAATTATTCTTAAATTAACTGTGGATTATCACGTATGTACTTGGTGTATACAAAATTGTAAAAATGCAAGAGGACATGTAGATTAATAAGAATTTTCAGTCGATACAAGAAACATTTCTCTTGTTCCAACTTTTATAAAACGACCAATTAAAATGAATATTTACATTTTGCAATTTAGTCTGAAATTACCAGCTGTACGAACAAATATTGGAAATAATGTTTGCATAACATCAAACGAGACATAGCATCGAATTACTTCAAACTACTAGGTCCCAAGCGACCTAGGCGAGTCCTTTGCCACGTTTTGATTAAAAGCACTACTGCCATTAAATTAAGTAAAATCAATAGCAGCTTCAGAGTACGAAGATAAAACGTATTCAACGAAAGAGCGGATCCGGAGCGGTATTTGCAGAGAGCCCGGTGTCTTTGATTAATTGAGGAAACAAAACGGCAAGTAGCCGCGAGTTTATTTGTACGCGTCCAGAAAATCAACTCGCCGGGTAAATCTCGGGTCTTGGCGCGCAAGGCGGTCATAATTTCCGAAGTAATATACAGCGTTCTGTATTAATCGGGCACGCACCATTACATCCTCGAGCGCATTACGTGTAAACCAATCTAAACGAGCGACAGTCATTACGGAGTTTCGCGGAGCAAGGATGCTGCGGGCACACACCTGCGTGCGCGCATTCGTGCCGCGTTGCCTCTTCCTTTTGAGAGCGAGCACAAATGACGTAGCTACAGTGCTAAACTGCGTTATGACGGTCTTCCGTGGCACCGCTCATTAATCTCTTATTCGAGCCTGGAATCATAGTGGAGGATACAAAACCAGATAAATTGAAGAAAGAATACTGCACCGAGAGCGCTCGCATAGAAAATGTCAGTGCAGCTACCTAAATGTCAATCTACCCGGCGCTGCGTGTGGGAGGATCGCTTAATCAGTTTTTAATAGCTATCAGGTCATCTGTAATTGCAATAGTCTGGTTACCAAACATTCGAAACAAACTGTATCAATTTTCAAGTGCACCAATTAATTCCTCGATATTCCAATTACTTTAATTAGATGGATAAAAGTAGCCACTGTCTCTGCACGTTATAATATGTATCGATGCATGATTATTCTTCTGCTATTCTACTTAATAGTTGAATACGATATGAATGAATTTCTATGACTGTTTATTTTGGTTGTTTGTAAATGAATAACGAATTTGTGAAGGGCACCGTCTGGTCCCGCGACCTTCACCTTTTGCTTAGTACCCAGACGGTGCTCTTAGGCCCTCTGTCCACGGAGCGTCGCTTCATAGACGCGTACGAGACGAAATATCGATTACTGTACGTTTCAATGCTGCAATCAATATAAAATAATTGATATATGTCCACGAAACGTCATCGTTGTAATAATCGTAATCGAACGCGTCTATTACGCGACGCTCCGTGGGCTAAGGACCTTGAACGTGAACTTCTACATTACTAAAAAGTTACCTTATATACAATATCAACTTATTAACCGTTTGTCGTAAAAGAATTTATAATTCATTTCGGTTCGCGTCTATTACGCGACGCTCCGTGGGCAGAGAACCTTAAACGTGAACTTCTACATTACTAAAAAGTTACGTTACAATATCAACTTATTAACCGTTTGTCGTAAAAGAATGTATAATTAATTCCGGTTGATTGAAATGAACGTTCCCGGTACCTGATAATTGAAGAAAAACATTCATCTATTTCCAAAGGTCGCACAACAGTTAAAAATTCGATACCGGGTAGACACAGGGCTGGTTAACGATGTGTCTTTCCATTGTGGCGTGTTCCGCTCATTTATTTATTTTTCAATTTAATTGGCGCGGCATTGTTCCCATTGAAACGAATTTATTAGAGACACTTTAGACGCGGTTTGTTGGGTTTTTAGCGAACGGTTGTTAATATTTGCGGGCGAGAGTACAATACAGCGTACATAATAATAGAATAGCAAATCTCATTCGAAGCGTGTTTCCTCGCTATTCCCAGATACCGGTACCGCTACGCGAAAGTTCGCCGGCGAAATGATTCCATTGTGCTTTAGTAGTTTCCATGGACACATTAATGTCTCATTAGCGGGGGCGGGCCTTTCATTGTAGCCGCAAAAGTGACCCACGTTTTGAATCGTAAGAAATTCTCGGGCCACGGAGCCCTGTTTAAAAGAAAACGATAGCGGTGCCGGTTTTGATGCGTACCTTCTCCAGGTGAATTCAAGCCGACAAAGAAGAAAAGCCGAACCGGGGGTGGCTGGAAGGTCAATTTAAAGCGTAAAGGACAAATAAGGTAAATACAGGATTGACGGAAGACGGGGCGAGGGGTGTGCCCGAAGGAGCAATTACGCCGCAAGTATTCAAATCGACGCGGAATGAAAAGAGCGACGTGTTTTCTCGTGGCTCAAGGCTCCGACCAAAGGAGGTAACCCTCTTATTAATACCATTAATCACCCCATAAAGATCCGGCCGGAAAACAAGGGGCCCCCGAGAGTGAAAAAGTCGCCGGTTCGGGAGAGTTCAAGAAATCCGTACCGGACCATAACCACCCGCCCCCCGCGATAGTTTCCAGGAGACGCCGACGGCAGTAAAAAAAGGGTCCGACTGGCACCGTATTGTTTCTCACGCAACTTTTCACAGATTTCACTTAGTCCGCGGAGCAAGAGCTGGCTCCGGTTCCGAAGAGGCCAGGCCCTTTCTTCAATAAAAATTCATTTCCTTCCTTTGATTTACTTCAAGCACCGAGCCAACTCGTTCTCCGCTTCTTTTCTTCCTTCCCACTCTCTGTCCGTCTAACCCACCCTTCCTCTGTTCCCTTCTTCTTGTTCTTCTTCGTCTCCTCGCTTTCTGTTTCTCTCTTTCTCGTTCTCCGTCGTTGCTGAGAAACACTTGGAAAATACCGGCCAGATATAAATTCCTTCGCGCCGGCTGAAGCGCAACGAAATCCTCGTGAAAAGCGATGCTCCGTGACAGATTTCGCCGCGTTCCACTTACCTTCATCGGTAAATGGCTTCATCGCTTAATGAATCTTCCCGGGATGGATACGCTGGTTGGCTGGCCATTACTTTTCCAGAACGGTCTACGAGATTTCAGCGGGAATGGCGCAAAATGTGCCGGTACGCGGATTTATGATAACGATAAATTGGGCACGCCTCAGTTTTTCTCAGAAACGCGAGCGCTCGGTCGGACGCGTCGGTATATGTGTTGCAGTAAATAAATGTAATTTGTTTTGTTTTTTAGGAGCCGCGAACTTTGATTTTTTCTACAGGACAGTGCTCGTTTCTTGCGTAGCTGTATGCGAAATGTACTCATAAACGACCGAGAATTAAATCAACGGTAGAGACATAACAAATGATGAAATTGTACAGTAGCATTGAAATTAGTTTGTATTAGATTAAAATAACACTGAGGTATCGCATAATGACAATTAGAGAAGCTTGAATGCGTTCAAATTGTTGTAGAACTTGTCTAAGGTAAAAACTCCCAATGCCTGACTAATGCAGAATATTCTACTTGATGTATATTCCTGGGTTTGTTTCTCAACTAGTAATTCTACAGCTACATAAACTTGTTTCATCAGATGTTATTTAACAACAACAGCATGTTCGCATGAGGATGAATATATACAAATAATTATTGAAGGGGTACTTCTAATAAATTCTAACAAATATCGCTATTATCTTCCTTTCATTTTGCTCCTACAAGGATCAGCCAGTGATTACTTTAAACAATGATCATTAAATTAAGTAGTGCCACCGAATATCGATGCATACCTTCTGAAATTAACTAAATTATAGTATGAGCTGCAAACTTCACTATCAAGCAACTAATAATAATTATTAACATCTCTGATCACGAAATAGATAAAACTCTGAAGGCAGTCAACGTGTTAGGAGTTAGCCGATCGATTTATGCGCACAACAAAAACCGCAAAATGCACCGTAGACAGAGCTGTTATTTTGCGGAAAAGGAGGATAAATATCGGGAGCAGCGGTTCGTTAGTATGTTTTCTAGCCGAAAAGCGGGATTACTTAATCAGAAGCCGAAATTAAACGTCTCGAAAATACTAGCGAATGCGGGCGATAGCACGACCCCACCATTAAACAAACGCCAATCCCGACGAGCGTTCCGCCAAAGAACAATGTACCGCAAAGCGTGCAAAGCTTCTTGGAGGAACGGGCGAGGATCTTGAGAGCGGCTGATGGCGCGGTAGCTCGTTTTCGTGCGCCCTATTAATTACGAGGCAACGGCTCGCGTGATTCGAGCTATTTGCCGATCCGGCCCGCCTCCCCAGCCCGGTTTTCTTAAGGCGGCGCGGCGGTGCTAGCCAGAGAGCCTCGATTTTCTCTCTCACATTCTCTCTCTCTCTCTCTGTCCCTCTCTTCGGCAACCTCGTCCTCGGAGCTTCCAAACAACCCGTGAACAACCGAGAGGCCCGTCGGTGAATGAGCGCCCCGCGGAATGGAAGACGTCGAACAGTCGAGGACGCGCCACGGAACGGGACAGAACGAAACGGAACAGAACGGGCTAAAGAAGATACACAGAGACCCGGGGACTGCTTGAATAAGTCGAGGAGAGTCGCATCCAATATTTTAGAGAAGTTTCGAGCTCCTCGTTTCCAGCTTGATTCCGTGGCCGACGCGAGGGATCAGAGAGCTAGACAGAGAGAAAGGGCAAGTAAGAGAGAGAGAGAGAGAAAGGTCCGCGTGCATGTGCGGGGTCGCGCGCGTGCAGACGCCACGTTCTGGGAAACAGAAACGGAAGAAACAGGAGCGGAAGGATATGCTAAAGGGCGGTTTCAAGAAAGGCACCGCGGAAAATGGAGGAAGAGGTGAGTCGACCAGGATGAGCCGTATATCTTGGGGGATAAGTATCGAACCTGAAAATCGCGACCAAAAACCTCGACTGGCGCAGCAACGTCATGCGGAAAACGACGAACTAGGTCGATGTCGAAGAGTTTCGCTGCAGTTGGCTGGTCCAATCGAGTATCTATCCTCTCTTCCTCTTCTTCTTCTTCCTTCTCTTACTCCCAAGCTTTCTACTCTTCCCCCTTCATCGTACTATCGCGCCCTTCTTCCAACTCCGACGTGCAGACCCCTACTCTCTCGTCCTCGTTCATCCCGTATGCGGGAGGAGGTGAATCAAGGGGGAGGGGCACGGGATTTGAAACTCCGTCCGACTGTTTTCCTCATCGCCGACGAAAACATGCTGCCCTTGTACTGTCGTCGAGACAAATACCGAGATAGAGAGAGTGAGAGAGATAGAGAGAAGGAGAGAAAGAGAGTTGGAGGAGACGCGGAGCCAGGGGGACGGAAAACTTTTCTACTGTTCTTTTCGTTTATAATTTATGTTTCCCCGCGCACGGCCGAGACATTGTTATTGATTCCGTTACGTAAACAGGCGGCACGGTTTTTCCGACGCTTCCGCACGAAACTTAGCCGTTTAAACGCCGGCTTTTGTTCGCCGCCTCGGACGCTCGAGAGCCTTTCTGCTCAAAGGAGTCCATAGTATTGCTGTTCGACCTCCATTCACTGAACTTACCCTCGAATTAGCGATCGGTTCCGCTTTTGTCGGATGCACGTTGTGGATTTGTTTATACTTGCTCGGAATAGGGCATTTATCTTCTTAAACAATAATGGAAATTCTACACTGAAGTTCGGATGCTGGAGGTTCTTCGTGTCTCGTGTCCGTTCAGACTGTAATTGGAAAAGCAACTTTCAATCGGAGAAAATCTGCTTTTATAAAAATATATTAGATAGAGAAGATATTTTGTATCCGTTTTAAGTGTAATTTACTATGAGCTACTGTTTCAAGTCAGGGACGTCGCCAGATGACGATCTTGTTCAAAGCGTGATTGAAATCCTATTCAGGAGGTCGTTATATACAATCACGTTTATTTCATGAATTAAAATATTTTTGTTACTAATTAAATAGAATAAATTTCATTATATCTTGATGTCTAATTGAAATTGCCCTTTCACGAACGTTTAGTAGTAACGCAGCTCGCAGACAGCTCAATTACATATGGTTAAAGGTGAGAAGCTGGTTGAATCCTTGAAATTACCAAGTCCCAAGTTATACTATTCAAGAAGTACACATTGTTGTAATTTTGATACTTTTAAAATCAGTAAACTGCTTATTCATCATTTCCGATGTTCCATAACCAACAATTCTTAACAAATCCCGCAATGATCTGAGTGAAAAATCTCAGTTGCAAGTACGAGGACCATTAACAAGGAAGATCTATGTTAATAAATATGTAAATAGCAGTGAACAGTAGCGTGCGTCGAGCAGATATGTGGCCCCATTGAATATGGTGTCGTCGTAGCATAAACCAGGCGTTGTGTTGACATGTCCGCGGCCCTCGTGTGTCGTATTCTGGCCAATTGAAACCCCGAAGGTAAGGGCCGGGCCTCTCCTACGCCGTGATAACCGAGTTACGTTCCAATATCATGATTACACGTCAGCCTTGACAGTTGACAATCCCTAGAGTAATGACTATTGCGGAACCGTAGAACCAACGTGAAGCGGCGCGGCGGCCATGGGATCACGTCGTCCGGTTAAATTCTTGCAGCCGAGAGAGGGAATACTCTCGCGCTCGCTAATCTTCACGGCCGTGGAAACATATTGCCGCACGTTCCCGCTTTAATCTTGTGACGTAAAACGGTTCGTGAAAGAATTTGTGTTTTTAGATGCCCGGACCGCTCGCCCCGCTGTCCCGCGCCGACGGGAACTTTCCTCATTTCCTGCACTTGGGACTGCAATAATTTAAAAATCACTCGCGTGGAGTTTCATCATCGTTCTCGGTTATTACGCACCGACCGTCCCTCCAAAGAAATACTTTTGAAAGATAACACTCCACGTGTTCCAGATACTAAATAAAATTGCAGCTCTCGCTGTCCGGACTCTTTGGTCCAGGTTGGCACTCTCTATCTCTCTCTCCGGGAACTTCTGACAACGTTTCTCCCGAAAACGTCGCCGGTAAAGATTAATGCTAGACCTAGGACCCTTATACAAAGTAAAAATTGTCGGACAAGTTTGCAGAAGATAGAAATTACATAGAACTGTATTTCATATAACAAGTTGAAAGTAATGTTGAAATTATTATTATATTCTTTACATATGTCCATTGCTTCGTGTTTGATCAGTTCATTTTTGTCGCGAATACGTAATGTGTTTCATTATTAAATGCATTAGTAGTTCTACCTGTAAACATAAGACAAAAACAACGAGTAAGAATTTTTTGTTTGACGCTTCGTTGTAGAGATAATTGAGTTTGAAAAGTCATAGAATAGGCACGCTGTCACATAAGGGTCAGCTGACGCGTCTGATCATGAGCTACCATTACTACTTACTATAAGTACTGATGCGAGATACGCAGACGTGATGGATGGTTAAACTCATTTTTCTTCAAAACGGAGCCCTAAACAAGAACTTTCTCAATGATACCACGATATTTAATTAATTATTGAGTGCTTTGCCAAACAGTGAAGCAAAAAACTATAAAGATCTTTAAAAGAAATGATGGTATCCAACAAACTAGGAAAGTCTCTAGGCATTCAGAAAATAATAGTTTTGAGGAACAGAGCAAGTTAATAGGAGATTAGCGTACAGACGGATTAAGGAAGCGAATCTCGAAATCTGCTGAGTCCTCGAACTTAAGAAAGACGGTTGATCGAGCAATTAGACGGGTCTTCGGGTCTCCAATTACTTTCTCTCTCTCTCTCTTTCTCTTTCTCGGTCTCTTGCTGTCTCTGTTTCTGTGGATAAGGTCGAGCGTAGCTCTGCTGTCAGTTGTGGATGCGCCTTTCGCACGACAGGAGGAAGCACGCGCTGCTGCGGTTTTCCCGCCAAGTTCATTCAGCATCTTGCGTTGGATGTAAGCCAAATGCTGAATACACCAGCGCGTTCCACCTCTCGCTCCTCGCCCGGGTTTCCCTCTCTCGCGTAACTATTATCATCCCGGAACGGCAAGTTGATGTTGCCGTTGTTGCTAACACCGCCGGCGTCGCCGTGTTATAGAACAAGCGACACAGTCCCTAATAAGGTCGGGCCATGGCCCTATTCCGCAATATTTCGCGACCAATTGTGCGCCCCGTTACCGGGAACAAATGCGACAGCCAAATCCGCCGGGAATTATTGGCCAAGCTATTTCCTGCGAATCTCTCTCTCTCTCTCTCTCTGTCGCGCACGCATTCCTCGCACCCTCCAAAGCTACACGGAATTCTCACCATAGTCTCCGCGAAATTTTCAACGCAAAAATTTTTCCATACACCAACAATTTGTGCATATTACTGCGACATAATGACTAACTCTAGTCAACTACATACAATTATACTCCTCTGTTTTTAGATCGAGATGAAAGTCAATTTTTCTGGTACGAAGACTTCATCAGGGGAATAAACGCACGCGCACAATAGACACAAGTATCCCTTGAATTAGTGACAATAAAAAAATTCGCGGTATCAAACCTATAACAAAAATTACATGACTAAATTGATTTTTTCATCATCATCATCATCATCATCATTACATGACTAGAACATACCCTCCGAATCTACAATGTTCTCTACATTGCCGAATATTTAAGGACTCGATCACATTCTCATTTAGTCAACACTGTTTGTCGAGGAATTGTTTCCACCATTTAAACAGTGCAGATCAATCAAACCCTACATCGTCTGCACTGATTTAATTAACTCTCGACGATTAGATCGTACCCGGACGTTAAAGTTGAACGACTGGAAGAAAGAGCGAGCGCGGATCACTCGTGTTCGATGATTCAATTCATTGTCCCTTCCCCAGTATTCATGGACGAGTTAAACGCCGATTCTCGCGGTACTGCGGGTACATTTTAAATGAAAATGTCCCGGAGTGTGTGTAGCGCGGCGTTCACAGAGTGTTTACGCGTCAATTGTTTCCCGCGCACGTCGTGTCGCGCTCGGAAGGGAAAACAAACGGTGCGAATTATGCGAATCTGATTTCCACGGAGGCAGCAGCCTTTTCCACGGATCCCAGCCGCGTGCTTTGGAAGCGAACGGGGAATCGGCGTGCGGGTGTGCGTAGTGTTCATAGTATTGGCAGCGGGCCAAGTCACGTTGTGGCTCAATGAAATCTTTCTGGGTTAGGTTAGCCCCTTCCTTCCGTGTTAAACGTAGGATACGTTTACACGGAGTCGCTGGACGTAAAAGAAAGTGGAGAGGGAGAGCCAACCCGTGAGAGAAACAAAGAGCGAGAGAGTGGAGATGGAGCGAGAGAGAGAGAGAGAGAGAGAGAGAGAGAAAGAGCGAAAGCTAGGATGCTGGCCTGTGGCCAGGCGGAGGGCTGGTCGGAGTGGCTGGCTTTAGGATCCGTCGGAAGTAGTAGTGGTCAATATTGGTCGGACCGAGGGGCTTCTTAGGCACGAGATCGCGCCACTTCCGGGCGAACGCGAGAGTCGGCGCGGCGATTCCGCTGGCAGCTGTCAGCGGGACATCAAATCAAGGGATCAGGGGGCTTGTTGCCCCAGATATATCCTAGACCCTAAAAATATACAGCCGCGCGGATACTCGCCGTGGGAGCTTGACGGAATCAAACGAACGATTTCGTCGACGTTTCCGCGGAATTGGATTTTTCAAGATCTCACCTGGTTCCGAGTCTTCGAGTTCGCACTAGGACGCTTCCTATACATTCGCGAAGCTAGGGTGGCGTGCGAGGGGATGGGAGACGATAGGGGGAAGAAGAAGGTGATGGAGGAGAGGGTTGAGAGGAGGGGTGGTGAAACGATGGCACGACGGTATCGTATGTACGTACGGCTGACAGCGGTTCCAGATTCGCGCGAAGAAACACTTCATTCAATATCGCGTCGTGCCAGGAATTTAGCTCGCGAACGCGTAACAAGTAGTCATGCACCGTTTCGGCATCGGTAGAGCCACGGGCACCAGCGCACACAGCACACAGCACCGCACAGCACGACTCGTGAGTACAATCCGGCTTCTCCTCCCCTTTCTCTCTCGCTGACGCGTTCCCCTACCTCGGGGAACGGGTTGATCTCCCACCTGACGTTCACCACTCGACCGTTCTTTCTCCCTACCATCGCGCGGTTCTATCCCGCCGTCAAGCGAGCGTGGCGTGGCGAGGAGGAGCAGTCAGGCAGTCAGGTTCTCCGCTGGCATTAAGTATTCCCGTTGGATCGGCGTGGCGTGGCGTGGCGTAGCACGACACGGAACAGCACATCGCAGCGCTTCAGAGCGCTGCGTGTCACGGCGCTGCGCTGCGCTGAGCTGCGTTGAGCTGCGCTGAGTTGCGCTGAGCTGATCGCCGCTCTGAGCGAAGCAGAGAGAGAGAGACAGCCGCGGAGTGGCGCGACGTGGTGTGCGTCGGTCGATGCTGGGGTACTCGCGAAGGAAGGAAGGAAACGAGAGAGAAGGAGAAGCGTCGCCTCCCTCGCTCTCCAATCCTCTTTGCCCCCTCGGCGAGCCCCTCCGCACCCCACAGAGCCACTCTCTATATCTCGCTCGCTCCCGGGATCCAGCTCGTCGGGTCTCTCCGGCTAGAATCCGAGAGGCGCTATCCCCCTCGAGCGACGGCAGCGCCCCCGGGGCGCCTGCGCGCCTCGGAGGGGTAGAAACGGTGGCGAAACACCCGGTCGACGGGGGGTAGGGGCCCCTCCCTCGTTTCTATCCCTCGCTCGTCCGACGTACACCCCACCACGTTGGATTCGCGCGGCTCCGCCACCTCCCCTCGCTACGGCTCCACTGCCCGGGCCTCCACGATCGCCCCATTCCGTTCTCGGCATCACAGCGTACAGCATTGAACTCGACGCACGACGACAAGGAGCGCGACAACGACCACCTGCCTCTCGGTGCACTCCACGGATAATCTGTCTGTCTCTGTTCCGCCCCCAAGTCGCCTTTCTTCGTTAGACCCCGACGACGGTGTTTCGCCTATCGAGACGCGCTCGACCGCCGCTGCGAGAACGGTTACGCGAGAATCTAAATACGTGTGACAGAACGACGACTACGACAAGGACTAGGACGACGACAGAGGAAATACAGGATTGTTATTATTCTTCACCCTCGTTGTCTGCGCGAGGATACACAAAACATCATCCGTGAACGGGATCACGCGTGAATCCGTCGATAACCCAGGATCTTCTTCCTCGTACGCACGCCTTTCTCTCTCTCTCTCTCTCTCTCTCTCTCTCTGGGCCAGCTATCTCGCGGGTGGCTAGCGGAGCAGTGTGTCAATCGGCCAGTTCTTCTTCCTGTGTTACGCTCGCCAGGGATCGAGTTCCAGTTTCAGTGTGCTCTTAGCGACCGCGATTACGCGACTATCAGTGTGCTACGCGCGCGGATGTAAGCCGTTCGACGTATACAGAGGATTTACGACTCGCCGGAGAGAGGATCATCGTCGCTGTTTCAGCTGCGAGGGAAGCGAATCACGATCGGTTCGACACCCTCATTCGTTGTCAGCTTCGTCGATCGTCAGGTCCCGGCACGGTACGCTGTCCTCGAGGTTGACGAATCCGCGGGATCGACGCAACAGAACCGGCAGGAAGTGAGCGACTTTGTGACGATTTAGCTGTTGCCGTTGGAATCCGCGGAACCAGCCGAGGAGGCTATAGTTACGCGCGTGCTGAGGAATCGAGAGTTGTTCGTGACAGCACGAGGAGACACCGTTGGGTGATCCCTCGATCGCCTGTCCGTTCCTCCGCTGACGCGGGCGAGCCGTAACGCGTTGATCGCACGGCGCTCGGTACTCGCGGCAGTACTGAGTGACCTGCAGCACCCGGCAGTCATCGAAAAGTGTACACGACGGCGGTCACCACGTACATCACGCCGCTCATCACACCCGAGAAGGTACGGTGGTTCCCATTAAGCAATCTTTGTTACACGTATAACGCGTTCGTTATCGCATCGCATCGCGTCTCGTCGCGCCGCGACGCAAGAGAGCAAGGACGCCGCCGCTCCAATTGTCCCCGAGGAGGTTCTGTGGATCGGTGTGACCGTGTGGGTGTATCGACGTTTGTACGCTCGCAATTCGCGCGTACACATGTCCCCAGGCTATCATCGGTGTGCGTGTGGGTGTACCTTGTGTGCTGGTTGCGGGCGTGTGTGTGGGTGGAGCTTGATTCTGGACGTCATCCGTCGGACAGAGACGGAGTGACCCGACTCGGTGGATCTCTTGCTACCCCTCTCCCTGCATTCTGTGCCCGCCTTCCCCTTATCTCTCGCGCCGTTTATTTCTCCAGACAATGTGTAGCGACCGAAAAGTTCCGCGCGTAGGTGACGTTCCAGCGAGCCATCGCTGCCCCTCAAAGTTTCCCGGAAGTTCGGGGATCTCGGGCTTTTGATGGACCGGATTTCTCCGAGCCTGTCACGTTGCGACTAGATCACTCTCCCCCATTCTTTCAACGGTTTCTCTCGTCGTCGTTGAAAGATCCCGGTCGATGCTGGATCCTCGAATATCCCCGGTTCTACCCGTCGCGTCGTGGTAACGCCAGCTGAGACCGTCCGGGTTACGTTCCTTTACTCTGACCGTGTCGGTGCGTCAAATCGGATGAAGGAATTATTAATGGAATTAATAAGTTGAGTGGTCCAGCAGAGGACGCCGGCTCGAGAGTACTATTTCCTTTTCACCGGTGGAGAGCGCACTCTAGTTTCTTATTACGTTCCCCGCCCGCCCAAGCAAACTTATTATCTTAAGTCCTTCGGCTCTCCGAGCGAAACGATAACGAGATCGTTACTTTCGAAGTTCCCGCCTTGCGGCCCGCCACTCGATAATTATTATTCTCCCTCCGTTCTCGAATACTCGCTGCCCGATCCGACTGCAGTTTTTTAAGACTTCCTCCTCGTGAGCTCCAAGGAAGGATATACGACGACACACTGTTTTAAAAATGATAGCTCTCTCTCTCTCTCTCTCTCTCTCTCTCTTTCACGCTCTCGTCGCCGAGACTTGCTTATTGACGGAGACGTCCGCGCGCTATATTTTTCCGAGCCATCTATCCCGGCGGCGGTTTGTATAGCGATTTTAAATACGTTAACCCAGATTCCTTTGTCGATCCTCGTTCTCCTCCTCTTCTTTCTTCTCTCTTCGTACTTTTTTTCTCTCTCTCTCTCTGATCTCGACGGATGTTTCAATCCACCTCTGTGTCGGGCGCAGCATCAAGAACCCGTTCTACTCTCCAGTCGATTCCAATTTATTCCCGATGAAAATCGTTTCTCGATTAAAGTACATAATCCACTCGATGAGATTTTTAATTAATCCCCTACCTGCCTCCTAGCTCGCCATCGTCACCCGGAAAAAAATGTCCAAGTTCGCGTCGACGCGATGTACACGTCGAGAACGATCCTCGATCGACAGTATCGCTCGCGATATGCTCTCGTCACGCGGGAATTGGGCCGCGACCGATTTTTTCCTCCTCGTTCCTCTTTATCGCACACAGATATCGGTCTCGATGACCAAATGTGGCTAGATGATCTCCAAAAGTTTGCGATACTCGCACAGCTTCAGATGCGAATGCTTGCGGTCGGTGAGTAGCAAGTATCTTCTCGAAATTAGACTTCTCAAAGACGTATTTCCGCGTATTTCATGGACTCCATGGCTCCGTCAATAATAACAATTTTCCGCTTGAACTTCTCCAGAGTAAATGATTTAATCTCCAAATGTTCGCGATACTCGCATAGCTTCAGCTTGCGAATTCTTGCGATCGGTGTGTAGCAAGTGTCTTCTCGAAACTGGACCTCCCAAAGACATATTTCCGCGTACATCAGGGTCTCCATGGCTCTGGCAATGATAACAATTTACCAGAGTAAATGATTCCCAAATGTTCGACACATTTGACAAAAATCTTGATTCAAATACGACGAACTCTCGGCTTCCGCTTCCAAACGTCTCGAAACCAGAGACGTATTTCCACGTAATCTACGGGCTCCACGACTCCGTCGATAACAGTTGACCAAGCGAACGTCTCCAGACCCAACGACTCCCGAAATGTTCGCGATGCTCGAAACGAGGTTCAAATACGACGAATGCACGGTTTCAGCTCGCGAACGTTCGCGGTCTGAGCGTAGCGGGTATCGTCTCAAAACCGGAGACGCCGAAGACGTATTTCCACGTATATATCACGCGGGAAGAGGTAAATTCGCTCGTACATCATGCGAGCGCAAAAACAGGGACGTCTGGCTGCGCGCGCGGACGCTGAAATTTACGGTTGGCCGCGTGAAAATCTTTCCTTGAGGCTTCTCGGGGTGATAACACTCACCCCTGGGTCTTGTTTCTTTTTCCGTTTTTATCGTTGGGGAAGAAGTGGAAAATAGAAACACGTCGCATCTGCGTCTCGGAATCTTCTTCTGCTCGGGCGATGTGTTGCTGTGTCTGCCGAGGGAAAATTGAAGAGAGACAGGGGGATGCGAGAACGAAACGTTTTATTGTAACGCCCCTGTGAAAAACCCGGGGAACCCCGGCTGACAGGTGAATAGAATGATCGCCAAGTGTTTCAACCGGTTTTAAAGTGTCCGTCGCTGTAATCTCTGTCGTTCTGATCAGATTCGTTTGTGTGATTATCGTTTAGCTTTCTTCGATGTACCCACACTCTTTCAAATGGCAATCAAATCAGTCCTCTGCATTTATAATCGTTGAAACATTCATTAGTGTCTTCATCTGTTCATTCGTCGTCGATGTGTAACCTTAAACAATGACAAATCTGCGAATGTGTTCGTTTAAATCATTTCACAAATTAAGTTCTGCATTAACTCTTTGCGGACGAGAATTTCTTAAAATAGTAAGAATAGTTTTACCAGTGAACTAAATTAGATATTACAGCGTTACATAATGAAGAAGGTTAGCGATATGTTCGTAACTCGAAGAGTTAAATATGTAATTCTGATGTGGACATCTGTCCTTATCATTGAATAATCACCAAATTTCATTGGTTTCTTGAACACAGTTGCAGAAATGTTTTAACTCGATTTCGTAAGTTCGAAGGAATATATCAAAAATACAATAACATTAAGAGCAAACCGGTGCAGTATCTGGAAGAGGAAAATGGTCGGGTGCTCTAGCGTGAGAGGATTGGAGTAATTTTTGAATAGGGAAGCTTGATCGAATCGATAGCAATTCGCTAAGAATTAATGGGCTGCGCGGCCACGATTGCAGCGACTTTTGGCAATCGTTTCCTTAATAAATTCTTCAACCATAGCTCTCAGTCTAATATTAGATCTAATGCCATCTAAGGGTTCTTACAATCCTCCACGGTGATTAATGTTGCGTTTCATCTCGGTCCTATGGAAATATCCGGGCGTCCTTGCTCTCTCCCGCCCTCCCTCTCTCTCTCTTGCTCGCAGTCTATCCATTCATCAAGAAATACTTGTCCTCCCCTACACGTAACCAAGTTGCTCGTTTCTCCGCCGAAATATCGCGTATCACGATAAAGGGGGACGGGAAATCCGGCAACCGGGGGTGGAACGTATGAACGCAATAAATATTTTTCATCCTCGCGCGTGAAAAAGTTTCCTCAAAGGCAGCTCGGGGAGCCGGATAGCAGGAGTGGGTTCTTGATTAAACGTTGCGCCAGCGAAATGTATTATTACCCGGCGAACGACGCTTCTAAACTGCGATGCTTCGAACTTAGTTGCGAGCGAGGGCGGATTTTTCACCGAGCGATGCTGCCGCTGCTCTTCGTCGGAGAGCAGCCCCTTCTTCTTCGCGTCTTCCTTCCTTCTTCGCTGATTTATCCGGGGAGAGAGGAGCTCTCGCGAATTCCTCGACTTCGATTTGAACGTGCTCCTTCGAAATAGCGGAGAATAGTTTCATCGTTTCAATCTGTTTTAGTTCAAGTTTAAGACATTTCAGAATGCTGGGAGCTTGGTATACGTAGGCATGATTTTTATATGATGTGGACCGAAATTGAACAAATTCTCTATGAAAGTGCATCAGTATTTTATCTGAGTAGACAAGAATTCGTGATACGTTACACTAGGGTTTTTCAATTTTTATATCGATACGTTCTCTCAGATTTTCTTCCAGTGTTTCGATCTGACGTTCGAGAGTGCTAGTAGCTACAAGACAGAATAAAATTCTATGCGATAGTGCTCACTTAATCTATGAGTTAATTTTACCAATTTGAGAAGTCAGAATACTATAGTAGAATTCTTTATTTGACATGTTCTTTCAAGACACAATTTCAAAGAAGAATTTCAGTGTTCCAATTTCAAAGCTGAAGCTTTACACACGCCGACCAAAATGCACCACCCATTCACCAATACAAATCATTTAGTCACCCCATAAATTTTAAAGATAACCAATAACAAAAGATCCGAGCTGATGTTATACACGACACCGGAAATCAGATCACGAAAATCACTTGAACCGAAAATTTGTATCTTGTTAAGTTTGAAATAAATATTAAGTTGTTACTTCTGTAATGTCGTCAAAGCTCCGAGCATCGTCGCGAGCAAGGGAAACGGGATTTACGACGCCGCGAGGTTCGAGATATGGATTTGCGGTATACGGACGCTCAACCATAGACTTTTAAAAATTATAAAATATTCGTCAGTAGGTAACGCGTGAAGATACACGACACATAAACAATTTGAAAAAAAGACAAATTCTCTTGAAAGTGATGTTTGCTCATAAAGTAACAGCATAGATGTATTAATTTTGAACAAATTGCATTTCAAATCGCCCTGTGAATAAATATAACAAATTGCTAAAATCCGGGAGGTTGTCAAGTAGCGTTTCGGGCTTGGAATACAAACCAGCACACAGCCAGTAAAAAAGGGAACGCATAAAAATGAGTACTGGACTAACCGGGATCCTTTTCCTGTTCGTACAAAACGAGGAGACGATGTTTCTAGCGTGACCGACACGCCGTGTCCTCTCCTGTTGCACACCAGGACCAGTGCGCCCGGATTTTCAGTCTCGGACGACGAAAGAAGCTCGGCTTGCTCGTTCTGTTACCGCTTTACGCGAGCAAAAGGGAGGTAAGCGGATTTAGTAGCGGTCGCGCGGCTATTCTAGCGGACTGGAAACGTGGCCAGGGGTAAGAAAGGTTGTTATCGGGGGGTGGGAGTGAATTAAAACAGACGCGTTCCCTTCCGCTGGCTAGTCCCCGGGGGAGTCTTTTAAGGGACACACGGCAATAGCCAGAAAGAGAGAGAGAGAGTAAAAAATCGGAAAATCAAAATTTTCGTCGCGTGGCGGATTTCAAGGAGCTTAGGATCTGTCGAAAGGAGATGAAGCGGAAGGGAAGTTAATCAGCTTTGCGCGTAATTATTCCCAGTTATTATTTGCACTGCAGTTTCCTCGGACTCGTCCACGGTACAGAGATTGCACTTCTCATTATAGCTGCATCAGACGAGAACCAATGTCTTTGTACCTGTCGCGTTTCAGTGGATTGTTCAAAATATACGATACTATCTTTATCTTGTAAAAATTTCTAAGTCTATTAAACTGAACAATGCCATTACATATTCGCTTGAGACAAGTGTAACTGGATTAACTAATTAAAAAAGATTAAATTCTACTGGATTTTTAAAAATTTGTACACGTACGGAGTTGTACGGTGAACATCAAAATTCGTTCAGTAGTCAGAGATGGAGAAAAGTCGATAGGCGAATCACGAAGCAATATTCCCGGAAAACTTCGCCTCTCTTAAATGAGAAGCAGCATGTTGAATCCCAGAAAAATGTCATCTGGAGGAAGCCGTGGAAATTGCAGTGTCTATCGAAAGAAGGGAGACAAGAACAAGCGACACCGATCGAAGGAATTAGGTGGCCGAATTCGCGAATAACAGGGCTGTTTACATCGAAACGCTTTTAAATCTGGAGCGACGAGGCGAGTCGTGGTGAAGCGAGGTGAGGCGAGGCGAGGCGGATCGAGTCCGGCCACCCTATTCTGTGAATCGTTGGGACGCGCGTCGCACCCTCTGCCGCCGTTGACAAACGAGCGAAATGCGAAAGTAGGTGACTCGCACCGACCACTTTCATCCCTTACGTTCAGCTAGGCGTGCATACACGGTCTCGGGGAGAAAACGGGTGGCTCTATCCTTCTCTATCTCCCTCTCTCCTAATTCTGTCTCCAAGTACAAAATACACAGGGCCAGAGAGTCACGGATTTTCTCCTCCGCGTTCCCCCGACGTGTCCCGCTGTTTGATATTTGTCCTGGCTTCCGGCGCTGTTGCAGATTGACACTTTTCTTCTCCGTTTTCCGCCCGGAGAAGCGAAATGTAATTCCGCTGGCCGTCTGTTTGGCGAATTCGCACGAGGCAAGGCGAGAAAAGGCGCGCAACCCTCGATGAGGACGCTTCGAAGTTGTGAGATGCAGCTCAGGATTGCAGTTTCGTGTGTTTCCGGCAGCGACCTGATTTCCCACCATCAATTCTTTTTTCTCTAACTCCGACGACTGAATACGTTGCGCTCTTATTCCTCTCGCGACTGACAAGTTACCGAATGTATTCGATGTTACGTTGCTCTAAGGGTTGAGCTAGGTCCTTGATAGGATACCACGCTTTCATTGCGATACATTCTCTCTGCTGCGATTCTGAAATCGACTGAGCACCGTTGAAGAGATAATTGGATAATTTGTTTCCGACTCTGACAATCACCCGACTGTGAAATCATAATTACGAACGTTAATAAACATATGTTTTTGTCGATGACGTTTCTTTGTTGTGTTGTTCATAAATTATTCGATTACTTGTTCAGTCTTTATCTTAGTACTTAATCTAGTGTTTATTAATCCTCTTGCACTTTGTACTAGCCAAATTCGTAATCGATATTGCTCAAAAGCATCTTGATTGTCGACTTAGATAAATTTAATAAAATCAACTCTTCAAAAATATTTAACAATCTACACAAATAACTTAATAACAATCTCAAGCCTATATTAACTTGCCTGGGACGACGCCAGTGAATTGTACTGACTTTAAAGAAAATTTAGGATTGATTATGCAAGATAAACTTTCAAGCATAACAATCTACTTTCTAGAATTCGAAGGTAACTACGAGAGACATCAGAAAGTTTAAATCTCCATCAAATTATGATAATGTTTGCAGGATTATACTATGTTGTTCGAGCACAAAGAAAAACAAAGAATTGAAGACGGAGCAGTTTAACCAAGTAGTTGTAGCAATTATTAAAAACTTCCTCACGGAAACCATTCTCAGAATTTCAATACTTAACGAAGGGGAGAATCCGGGACATATGTTGACCGTTCTATCGTTTCCTAAATACTTATAAAATCATTTTCACAATTTCTCACAATAGTAAGAGAAATAATCAGAGACAACTCATTCTGATTGATTAATTTCCTAAGCACATTCTCGTGAAACCATTTGCACAGTTCCAACAACAGTATGAAAAAGAGTCTCATTATTTCAGTCACAGCCGAACATTTCATCCCGCGGACGATCGGGAAGAAACAATCGCCGAGTGAACTGTGAAGCGCGGTAAATAAGAGCTCCGTAGAAAAATATATTTCGTCGTTAATTAACGAAACGCGACAGCCAATGAAACACAGCTCGGAGCATCCACGGGTCAATTACGTGAACGATTTCCGTAAATGATTGCGGCGAAGGCAAACGTATACGTGAAAAACGAAACGAGAAAGAAATCGTGGTTCGATGGGAGGAAACACGAGTCGAGAAACAGTTTTCACTCGATATGAATATTTTCCCTGAGGCTGAAGTGACACGCTCAGTCCTGCGTTCCCCCCACCCTCTTCCTTTTTTGCTGGCCAGTTGTTTTGGTCGATCGTATTCTCAGCGCGTCTCGCGTTATTCCCTGTCGCGTGCACGCGGCAAACGAGTACGTTGCGCGAGCGATCAAGAGCAACGACGTTATTAATTAACGACATCACTGAATTTCATAGTTTACCGTGTCAACGAAGACACCGATTACTAGCTCGAATGCGTCGCGGTGTCCGGGAAAATTAACCGTGGAACGTTTAACGCCGTTAACGACGTCTCCCATCCATCCGGCGCGTTGCCGACGGGAATTGTTTGACGTAGTTGAAAGCGCGATCCAGCTTAACACAGAGAGCTAGAAAGAGAGGAAGAGAGACCGAGGGAATTCCGCGCTGAACCGATTACAACGTTTTTACTTTGTTTCAACCTCAAGGGAAATGAAATTCTGATTAATATTAATTCCTGCGCACTAGTCCGCTGGACTTTTTCGCGCAAACCGGAAGACGATCTTCAAGTTTCCGCCATTGGACGTTTTCGAAAATGCTGATCGGGCTTCCCATTCGTTGGGGAGACGCTGGAGTCGTTTGGTTGCGTTCAGCAAATTTCGAAAGTACGCTACTTGGTGGCACATGATCAAGAGCTCCCAATTAACCCCTTGCACTATAACAATGTGTCAGCCCCGTGGTCAAGATTTTCAACGGAATGAACAATGTATGTTATTAATTACCAAATGCAAACATTCTAAAATCTGGCTCAATGAGGGGTGGTTTCCGAGAAATTCAAGAAAACCTCGTCGCTCCGCGAATTATTCTCTCCGAGAAATTAAAACTTCACGATGAAGAATATAATTATGATAGAGCCAGTTACAATACAGCCATGATATACTGAGCAGTGATTTTCTGGAACGTTCCAGAGCCGAGCAAGAAATATATTGCGCAAATTCACATTATCCGGGCGTTCCAGTAATTTCTGCCAATAATTCATTGCTAAAACATTGACTGAATCCACATGATAAATTATCAACGGCCTGAATCTGGCTCGGCGCACATACGGCCGAATGACCAAATTACGAAGACAAAAATATGAAATGAGATTTTATTTGACATTCTGGTTAGAAATGCGTATAGGAAGATTGTTTAATAATAATTATCGGAAAAGTAGCTACTTAGGGTTAATTGGTGTCATAAAAAAGGGTTAAGGGCCATATTATTTTAATTAAAACAGAATTAAATAAATTAAAACACTAAGTTATTTCTGTAGTTTTATTTTAAATATAATAATAAAATAATTTCAGAGAAAATAAAAATATTATTCTATATCCTCATTGTTATTTTCATCATAACCATCAGCATTATTGGTAGCATCATCATCAAGCTCCTGATCATCTTGGCCTTCCCAGCTTCTTTTGCTTCAAAGTTGGCTGTATTTGTGGAAGATTCAAGTCTTCGTGAAGCCATTTCATGTTTTTGTTGTAAAAACGGTCGTACATGTAATTACAACCACGCCATTTATTCAAAAGTTTCGAAACAAACACTTTAACTAGACATTTTATTTGTATTGTACAATGTTCAGAATGTTCACTAACACTAAACTTGTCGAATATAAACTTTAACAATCGTTCACTACACTTAAATGACGAAAACTTGAAAAACTGTTCACTTTTTAACACTTCAAATAGTTCTTTTCTCGTGATCTTTATCTCCTGTACAGCACGGTCGACTCGACTACCTGTAAAGAATCCGCTCTATTGAACGAAGGTGCAAAGGTGGGGACTCATTTTTTAATTTTTTATATTAGTTATAAGCCATTTTTTCGAACTAGTAAAGAAAGATCGCGGTACTCTTTGGAACTTTTTTTGTAACTCTAGCTAAAGTAAGAATATCAATATTTCCTAACCAAGAATAGTATATGATACAATATAGTATATTAACAGTATGTACAACTTATCTTTGTGTTAACAATAATTTCAGGTGAAAGTACGAACCTGACGCTTCAATATCCATGTGGAAAATTTAGCGAATTTCAATTGGAAAAAACAGGATTAACGCAATTACGTCGTCAAAATTACTGACGCGAACAACTGAGATTCATCATCTGAACCGAAACCTAACTTCGTAAAGGTGCACGGACTACTGCGTTGCGTTAACAAAAATAATTTTCACGCTACGTTGTGGGCTGTTTCTTAGAGTACGTAATGATGGTATTTGAAATTAGTTTAGAGAAAATTGTTAAATCGACTTTTGTCGTCGTAATTTGGTCATTCGGCCGTATGTGCGGCGGTGGCATTCCGCGCGAATCCGGGCTCGAGGTCGATTCTACCTCGATAGTACATCCGTGTTAATCTCTTATGGGATAATTACCGCGATATGCGGCAGCAGGGTGGATCCTCTAATCGAAGGTTACACGATTACGCAACGCACGGGATGAATTCCGCGCGATTCCTTGACAAACGTAACGCAACGAGTAAGGTTGGTGCGGAGGGGTTTAGGCGAGTACGAGTAGAAGCACGATACACAGGCATACGAGCACGAACACGAGCATACGAGCACGCTAGCGAGCGGTCGACAGAGAATTGAGGTTTCCGCCTCGGTGAACACAGACATGTCGACGCGCATCGGGCTCTCGCGTACAGTACACGAGTCGTTAATTAATCCCTCGTTACCGTACGTATGGTACACCCAAGATCTGCGCTAAACAGAGGTAACCAGAGGTTTGACCGTCAAATCGCGCTTAAGTACGCGTGCTTCGTGGCCATTCGGGCTCCGTGGCGAGAACGCTACGGGAGAAGTATTGCGAGCGCGATGCTCCGCGGCTCGTTCCGAGGCAATTCCAACAGGTTCCCATTAACGAAGCTACTAACGTATTCAGAAATAGTCGACCGTTTAATGAACCGAAACTCTTAGACCGACGGAGCGCCGCCGAGCGCGTAATTTTCGTGTTTGCCCGTGATTTACAAAAAATAATTACTGCAGCCACCGCTAGAAACTCTCAAATCTGACAATATTTGCCGACCACACACATCCCCGAAAATTTCTCTTACAACGAATGTATTTCGCCGTCTTGTCAAAACAAGTTTATCTGCTAACCCCATTAGCGTTCCACGTCACTTCCCTGCTATAAATCGTCAGCTACGATACTTGAACTCCTAGGACGGAACATTTAAACTTCTATACAAGATCAGCTGTTTGATTTTAAACATGAAGGCTCGTAACTAGACAGCGACTCTATTGTCCAAATTGCAAGAACACGGGACAAAACATAACTAGACAATACCCTCTAATGTTAACTTATTCATATTTTTTTTATAAATGCATACAATCCTAAGTCTATTGACAACATATTTATCATCCCATTAAACTCACAGAATGTACGTTATGTTCGACTGAAGGACACTCTTGTTGTTCTGAAAATTTTCATAAATGTTTTGACCAAAATTTGTCCTCCACTTTTTCCCCATTCACTAGAGGATAATTGCAAGCAATCAAAGGACTATAATTATCAACCATCAATTTTGGAGAGGTAATTTTCGCCCATTTAAAAGCCCAAATATGGTGCCAACGAGGAAAATCAATTGAATAAATACCGTAGAACATTTCGTTGCTCCCGAATTAAACGTCCTATCTAACTGAAATTCCTGCAGTAGATTTTTGTTTTCAATTAATGATTCCCCGTGGTACGTCATACTGTTTTCATTTGTTCAACGCTACTGATGTATTGCTTTGTGTGACGTGGTCTCTAGCAAGACAAAACCCGGTGAATCGATAAATTTCGGGATTTTTCATTGTCCGCGTGCCATGCACACAGTGCACGATTTTATGCAACACGTAGAAAGCGCGCGTGTCCGCGTGCAACAGAAAGATTTACTTTCAATCGTTGTTACTATTAAATAACGAAATATGATTAACGTAACGATCAGTGACACGGCGCATTGTATAGTGATTTATGCCTGTATTACACCGCCACTAGCGCCGCGTTATCATTGGCTGGCCAGTTTGCTCTGTTTGAACGCGCGATCAATGGAAAATGTGCGGGAATGCATATTGCATTAAACATCTCCGTGCATCATTTAAGGTAGACGCGAGCTATTCTGATATGACACATTAATACGTGATAGGATCGCCGCAATACAAGCTGCACAAGGCGAGTATCGAGTATATGTTTGTTGCAAAATTTATTTTGCCACGGCACAACCGGAAAACGACAAATTATTCACCGATTCTTTTGTGTCGTTTGAAACTTCAGCCGGGCCTCTGCGTTTGAAATACATTCAGAACATTATTTCTAATAATTATTCATATTCCAACCGAAACGCTTTAGCGTAGTCCTTTGAATAACGTTTTACGAATCGTTCTTTTGCAAATAATTGTACCGTAAGGAATTAAACAGTTTGGAATTTATTCAAACAAACGGAATGGAATTTGCTTGCCTTAAACGATTCACAATTATTGAAACTTGTAACATATTGCGTATGAAAACATACAAAACTTTAATTCCATAGAAAGATATGACTTTTTTGGATCATTTTTAGACATAACCAAACGATCTTCTTAATTTTATCCTAATTTTTTCAGTTTTGAAAATCGAAGGCAAGCGGTGAACCAATAAATAAATGCTTATGAGAGTGACTTGTTTGAAATTGAAGTATAACGTTCTCGATGTTAATGTCTCAGCGAGGAACACGAAATGTAGGTATCAATTTCACGAAAATTCGCAAGGAAAAACTAATTTGGGTAATTGGAATACTTGCACAACTTTAGATTCCATTAAAAGGGATTAGCGTGTCTAGTACAGCCGTTCTAATTTACGCACAAATAAATAAAAACCTCGTAGATAGGTCGTGATCCGCACCAACTGGCTCCGAAGTGGATCGACGACTGAAATAACGAATCTACAATAACCACGATTACTTTGTGCCAATTATGAAAATCGGTAGCCTCTAATCAGAACCAATCGTGGGTTGTAAATTGATGCATTGCCGGTGTTCGAAGCGATGCCGTTAGGAGTAACAGGTTTACATTTTAATTGGCGAAGATGCAAAGCGGTCTTAATGATATTTCTGTGTTGCTGTGCGCGATTGAATGCGGCGTCACAATGGCATTTCTACGTACAATTCAGCTTCCATTCGTGACGTGGCAAACGGCTGTTGAATGTGCCCGCCTCCTCCTAGCCGTCCGAGATCGAGTTTACGTCGTTATTGAATTTCTACGTGCTCCAGTAGCGGAGACACGTGATTAAAGGTCTCCCTTTTGCGCCTCTTTTCTTTTCTCTAAATACGCCTCCATGGCGGACGTATCCGTCTCAGGAAAAAAGACCGACAGGAATAACAAGCATTCCGCTGCCTGCTCAATAGACAATTTCACTAAATCCACCCCCGGATTAATTGCGAACCGATTACTCACCGTTAGCCATACGCATCTCCGTCGACGTGCTCCAAAAATCAATTTCGTGATCGACGACTTCGCCCAGAAAATAACTTGTCTCATTTCGGTATTTTATGTATCTACAACTATACTACTTGTATATTACTTTATGAATGTTTACCAATTCCGAAAATGTCGATATTAATGAAATTTAATTATAATTATAATTAATATAATATAATAATATTATATATATTATAATATAATGATAATTATAATATAAGAAAAAAATTACTAATTTTCTTTTGTGAAGCCTGCTGAACCTATTTAATATTTCTTTCGCGCTAAGCAACGTTCCTTTTAATAGCAATAATCAAAATTTTCTATGACACTTCATATAATGTTGTAGTTTATAGTTTCTCACTTATATGCTTCACGATAATCTTGCTGTTTGTCAACAAAAGTACAAATGAAATTATAAAAAGGAATTGAAAGTGGGTACCCGGTTATTGATATAACGGTTACGATAAAAATAAAACTGAAATTAGTACATGTGTGTTATTTTTGCACACAGATCTCATTGATTTTGATTTTGATACTGATTTAATAATGTTTTAAGTGGATCAAGTTAAATTAGGATCAAAGAGGAATAAAACATATATCCCCTCCAGGAATAGAAAATTGATCAATTCTTACTTAAGAAGCAAGTTATAATCGATTTCGAACCTACATTATTCAATATGTTTTCCATTCTGACTAGAGCAGATTAATAAATCACGCGATTCATGATTGTGTTCGTTAGCATCGATAATGTTTAACTTCAACTGCGATAAAAGGAGAATTTGGTTCATGTTTACACCATGCAAATATTAAAGTAAACATTCTCTACATATAAACAAACGAGAACAAACGTGTCACAGCACTAAATTGTTTATTTACCCATAGATGAATGTGAAAACATAAAAGGAGCAAGATTGTATACATTGCGTTTTCGATAAATTCGCCGGCGAATCTCTGTTCATGTATTACGAAACACCCTGCACGAGCAAATGAAGTCACCGAATGCATAATTCAAAGGACAGAACCAGGAAACCGAGTACATTTCGCCGAGGAGACATTGAACGGACTCGTTCTCCGTACGCAAGTAGGATTACAAAGGGCGGACTGTAGTTTGTTCTAATTTCGAGGCGAACCCTATCGTACAGAAAATTACGAGCGTTCTCCCCGCAACTTTAGGAATGCGTTGTACTTGAAGATATTTCATGGAATAGCCCGGCATCCCGAGGAGAGGATAAGATTTTAGGGTGGAGTTTTACGAGCGTCGCCGAAATCTCCGGCATGCAGCTCGATAAAAACCGCTCACCAGGAGCCGGAGTATCCACTTTTATTACCTAATACTCGTGAGATTCGGTCACCGGCGTATCTCGATTCTATTTTCTTCTCTTGTGACGATTTTAGCGCGGCCGATCACATTCTCGCTTAGGCTAGCTAACCGGTAGCATCGGCTGTTCGTCGATTCAATCACTGTTCAAGGTAGAATTGATCAACGTAACGACTGCTATGCGTTAAGTCTGCAAAGAGATCTGTGGGGACGATTTTTGAGCGTCGAAATCGATCGGTAATTCGCCGAACGATTTCTGTCTTCCTCTTCTTCTTTCGAGAAAGAGAGAGAGAGAAGCTATTCGACGCCATTGACGACGCATTCGAGCTGCTAACGTTCCATTTCATTCCGTTCGATCGTCGTCGGGACGCGTGCACTTTATCTGTCCATTTGTCCCTTTGCTCCTCTTATCTTGGAACGTATTCGCGAACACTCGAATAATTGGAATTCCGTCTGCAGCGGGAATAAACAACGGAATCGCTCGGCTTCTACGCGGCGAACGGCTCCCGTCGCTAACGTACACTTTTCTGTTTGCTATATTCTTTTCCCTAGCCTCAAATCTCGACGTATTCCTCTGTTAAATTCGAACATGGTCACAAAGCAACAAACGCTTTTGAGTGCTGACTCCAAGGAACACTTCTGTTCCGATTTTGTAGCGTTTCGTGGCGCCAGACATTCCAGCAGATTGACCGAAGTCGGGTTTTCAATTGTTTTGCGCAAGCTGTTGTAAATTGTTAACTGTAGAATTTTCTAGATATTCTAACTATGTAAAGTGTCTAAGCTAATAGACTCCATTGAGAGTTCATTATAGTTCATTGAAGTTGTATTCTAACGTTCGTGATCTATGAACTATGGATTTTTATGCAGTTAAGACTATCGATTCTTTTGTAATATCAAAAATGAAATTTTTAATTGAATTACAATCCATAATTTCGTAACGTACTGATCACTTCATCTGATTTGTTCCAACATATTTAATGATCGTATGGAGAGTATAGTATGCAAAGATGAAGAGAAGCCTCATGCAGTTTTCTACAAATTTTTGAACGCGTTACTTTCCTCGTGAAGGTATAAAATAATTTTCTACCATCACAAGTGTATCAATAAATAAACATGCAAGCGTAAATACGTTCCAAATGGTCCCGAAAATGTGCAACTTTAAACGATTGCCCTGCGAAGATTAATTAAACACGGGGGATGTCTCTATGAATTACATTGATCTGCAGCTGTCGTGAACCATGAAGAGGTTCTCGTGTTGCCCCTGAACCGTTTCCGTCGCTCGCCACGGCATTTTTTAACAAAAAGTGAACGTTTCACGCCTCGCCGGTACCGTCGTGATTTTTCCCCCAAAGCAATGTAGCGAGCGAGGAAAAAAGAGCGAGAGGGGAACTCGATATCGACGATCTACCTTGAACAGTCGACGACGGATTATGGCGCGCAACGGGTCAGAGAAAAGAAAATATAAGCGCAGAAACGAGGCACCAACTTCCGCGTAGGGGCGCGCCGTTTTTATTTTTTTTTTTTAAAGAGCGCCCGAGCATTTCGGGCGTCTGAATAAAAGGCGACTCCTGATAATGTGCATCAAAGGCGCGGAGCAAAAATAGAGAAGCGTGTTTAAGCCACGCGTGCACTTGTCGGCCGTAGATGCTTTCATCTTTGCGTTCAAAGAGCGACTCGTAAACGTTTGATACCATAGGATCAATAAATGTATCGTGCGCCAACCGAAAGCCGGCGCAACGTCGCGCGAATCTTCTCCCGGAGAATGACATTCCTAGACAAAATCATTTCCCCGACTAGCTGACGGATTTTCTGTCATGCATCGAACCCGGCGGACATGCTTGCTGATCACGCAGCGTCAGAAATATATTTGCGAATATTTTCGAACCGTGGAACTCGGTGAAAAATGTGTAGAAATTCTTCACGTTGCGAATCACAGGTGCGCCAAAAATCTGCAGAATATTTTTATAAATATTGTGTGCCTTATAGAATTTTAACTCTTTGGAGTCGGCGCGATTTCAACTTAAAAATTAAACATTACTTAAATATGTAGTAATTGATTAAATATCAGGATATTTAGTAATGTAAACAAAATTGTGAATAAGGATACAGCAATTTTTAATGGTGACTCAGAGTCACTCTTCGATTGCTAAGGGTTAAGCTAAAATTACTACTAGCTTACGTTAATCCGCACCAGCTGGATATTTTTATCAATTTTGTACTAGACTAAATTTACCTTCAAACAGTTGATAAACATTATTTTGAATCCATTTAAATGTCTTAATCCTACTTCAATTTTAATGATCCTACTGGAATCGTATTGTAATTTGAGAGCTCGAAGCCTGCATTTTAAAACGGTGTTCGTTGCATTAGGATACGACGTTTGGTTCCTAACAATAATATATCGTCTAGTAAGGATGAAGATATTTTTTAAATATATGTCTCAAAGTTATGAGTTAAGGTAATTTTTCTCAAAGTTAAGGGGTATACCGACCCATATGCGCCGTAAATTGAGACTGATCTCAGTTTTACTGTCTTAACTTTGGGTGGGTCGTATCTCGAGAATGGATTGAGACATCGAGATGAAACAAAATGAATTCGGCACAGCATGGAGTCTACTACCTTCTGCAAACAATAACAATCATAACATCTTTGACCTTATAGTTGTAATAAAACGCAGACATCATTAAAACAATACACAATATGTACACTGTAGTATTTTTCAAACTTGCCCCCAATAATTATATATATAAAATACAGATTTTCATAATTCAACACATCTGGTGATTTCAATGCTAAACGACTTTGGTCACGACGAAAATAAAGCAATTTTATAAGCTGCAGGGCTAATCGCAAGTTCAGAATAAAAATTCCTTTCGAGAAGAGCTGGTGGAGATAATTTGGATATAATCGAGTCGAGTCTATACGCGGAACAGAGTTCCCGAGCGAGATAGTTCGATAAATTCGCCGGGTAATCCCCTAAAGTCGCAAGTCCAACAGTTTAAGTCGGCGGAGTAGCTCGGAAGGAGGTAAATCGCAACCGCTCGGTGAATGTAGTAATGGCTCGGATTCAGGACGATAGCGAAAGGTGTATCGAAACTTTCGGTTATTAAATTCAACTGCGCTGCGGTCCCCCGAATTCAACCGCGGAAATCATTTTCGTCTGGTTGTAATTTTCGTCGACTAATTAGTCGCCCATTTCCCTCGCGGAAATCGGTTGAAATAATTATTCGGTTCGCGCTTTGTCTTCTTTGTAAACTCCTTTCCGTTCCAGCGGGAACGGTTTCGCGAGATTCTGCATTTAAACGAAGGATGAAACGGGCGAAACGAATGAAAAATTTAAATGGCTGTCTTTCTTTGTAATTGCAACTTTTTCTGTCGCTGTCTTAAAGGCTCCGGTAAGTTGCAACAAAGTCAGAAACTTCGCGAAGCGAGGTTGAATCGATGGAAACCGAGCTGCGCAAGTGCTGCTCGAAATGGCAGCTCAGAATTTTTAACCAGCTGCCAGACAGCCTAACTGCATTATACAGGCCATTTCCTGAAACATTTCGAGTAGGTATTTAAAGGCATGTTAGGTAGTTCGAGTAGCGTGTAAAATTCTCTTTGGAAGCAGGATTCGCATGGGGCTTGCTTTGAACCAGTATTCGAAACGCTCGATTCCAATCATTCTTTTTTTTCGGATTACACGGCCCGGGGACGCGCTCTAAATTATGTAAGGCAAAGCCGATGCGGCATTCGCGGAAACGTACGACACAGCACTACTGTCGCAAATCGCTCTTGTTCGCGAGAAAAATCGAATTCCCATTTCGCTATGATGGTTCCGGTAATGGAAACGAGGCTCCGCTTTCCCGGAGGACAATCCCGATCGGCTAAGAGTAAAATTCTATTGTAATTCACGGGCCGTGAGAATTGTCACGCGAGACCGCCCGGTTTCGATCCCGTTATCCTTGAACTACTGCCATTCAGGAGGCTTCTTCTTCACCTGGAAGTTCCTTTTCTTCCGGGCCATTCGTGTTCCGCCGCGGCAACGGATGTACGATGATTACAATTCAAAGAAGGTACAATGAAAGGGATGAGTCCCGCCATTGAGACCGGTAAACCTTCATTGTTTCACTACTAGGGGATGGCTCAGCTAATGAGGTGAAGAGAGATCCCTGACCATTTAATATGAGGCAACGACATATATTACATCAGTGTCAGTCTCGGGGAGTCGAGTCAAGTATTTCGCTGAGTCCGAGAATTCGTTTCCGCGTGATCGAGGGATCTCCACTCTCTCCCATATCGTCTCTTCGTTCGGTTACAATCAGTCTTTGTCATCGCTAACAATGGAGAAGAGATCCTGCCGCTGATAAAACGTTTATACTCTCTCTAGAAGCGAAAAAGAAGTCATTTCCAAAATAATGATCCATTCGAAGTTTTTTTTCTTCCTTGAAGTGAAAACATATCCGAGAAGGATTTTTTTGGATGGAAACATTTTAATTGAAGAAATTAGCCACGTGTTCCCCGAGAGCGGTCGAATATTCTCGTCGTATGCGAGACTTTATTTTTTTTTTTTTGTTGCTCGATTTTATGTAGAGCCCGAATCAAACGGGAGCACTCGAACTCGATTCGATTCGAACCCCGATGATTTTATCGGCCAGCATCGAGAGATACAGAGAGACCGGAATTTTTCATTCGAATTCGAACTCAATTTAAGATTTTCGATACTCCTTGATGCCCGTGCGCCAATATTCGAAATTAATAAATACCCGTTTATTTGCGCTCCACTTTCCCCAAATGACCGCCAGCTCGCCGGTGTTTACACGAGCACAAATTCCTCTATAATTGATGCTCTCACTCGTGTTCCCATCAGATTGAAATTAAAACAACGATTTCATCGGACATTATTAAACTCGCTACTTTATGGCACGGCTGTGTATTAAAATCTGTAAATTGCTATCAAATTCACAGTTTCATAACGCCACGTTTTTTTGCTGCTTAACTTTTTCGTGATTTTAATAGGACTCTTGGAGTTTCGAATGAGTTCTAGAAATTTCCGAATGTTTCAGGGCTTGATTTCAATCTATTGGATCATACTTTATAAGCGCGGTGAAATTTGAAGTAACATACACAGTCACGTCAAATATTATTTGAATGGGTTTATTCGAGTCGATTTTAGAATTTGTTTTGAAAGGAATTTTTTCATGTTTGACGGCTGAATTAAAAAAGAAGAATAACAACGTACTCGTCTGAAAAAATCGAAAAACCCGGACCTTGTGCTCGGATAAAATGCACCCCATTTTAAGGGCTTTATTCGAGTCGATTTTAGAATGTATTATCGTGGGAATTTTTTGGACTTTTTAAGGCTTAAATTAATGATGAATGGTGGCACATTATGATAGAGGCACTTGGGTTTAAAAATTAGTACCAAGATAAATGAATAGAGCATAATTCTGTAGCGCCTGTCGTCGAAATTTTACGATATGACGGAATCAGTTGTGGACAGGCGGTTCGATAAATATCTTATAAAGCTGCAGGCGGCGTTTCGGCGTAAAAATATCAATGGCTGAGGGGCGCGTGGATGCAATTCGGAATCGGGGCGTAATCTTTAAACCGCGTATTAGTTCGAGCCGTTGGTAAAATATTGCGAAAAAAAGTTTTGGCCCGGTGAATAGCCCCCGATATAAAGCATGCATGCGCCGCGTATAATCTACGTGAGAGCACGTACAGGGGGTGAATTTGTAGGATCGTGGTATAACGTGGCCGGTGTAAAGCCCGGTCGAGTAAGGTAGGGTCAGGGCTGGACAGTGCGATAGCAATGCCCCGAGCCACAGACGAATGTTGAGCGCCTTACCGTCCGCTCGCTGATAACCTCCCTTCCTCGCCATAACCTCTTTTCGGTATTTATGGCCGGTAACTTAAATTCTGAAACGTCGGACACGCGAGGAATTAGCACCGAGGTCTGGGCTGCTTGCAGCTGCGTCCGGAAAGATAGACGCAGACGCCGCCTATGAATTCGACGGGTGCCGTTTTAATTCGATGCGTATCGCTCGCACTCCACTGTCCCTCTGCCCACATGCTAGTTTAACAACGAATATTTCTATCGGCACTTTGCTCCCGTCCTGTCCGCGACAAGGTCCACGAAATAAAATCGATTCGAGACATCTCGCACAAATCAGAATATTGACACGTGGTAAAATAGTGAATTTGATTCGAACGTGTCCCCAGATTATTATACATTTGCTGCACAGAGATGTTTCCAGGAAATGAAGATCTCCTTGATTCGTTTGTGCGAAAATAAATTTGCAAGTGTCCATGACTCGGTGATTAGCCTGATTTTATAGTCAACTATAAAATGATTGAATGAGGGAATATACAGGGTGTCCAAAAATGGTCGAGTTCTTTGGAAATGTCGCTTCAACTTACCTCAGGAACCGCCCCTTTTAAGGAACTCGAACACTTTTGGGAGATGCCCTATATTTTCGTGTTACTTCTGCTCTTTGCAATTAATTTAGAAAGTTTCTATTGCACATAGGAGTTTACAGTCTCGTGATAAATGCATTTCCAATATTTCTTACTTCCTGCAGTTTCAAGCTACGTTACGAAACAATTTCAACTTCAATTTTTTGTAACTGATTGTTCTCTTTTTGATAGAAAGATTAATTATACAGTTAGAGAGAATCGATTGAAAATATATTCAAGAAAAACAATACTATCGCGAATTATACTCAATCTGTCCAATTAGTTCCGAAAACAGCTTAAGATGTTGAGAATCGAGAATTCGGCCAGTGTTCTCAGGAAATGATTACTGAAGTAGTTAACAAGGTTCTCATAGTGTCTCGCGAAATTCGAGTCCTCCGTCGCACAACTCACTCTCAAGCGACTCGCTCCAAAATTCATACTCTCATCTGTCCCTCGCAAACGCATATGCATGTGCATAGGTGTTCACCGGAAACTAGATAGATCCTTTTGAAAATAAGGTTACTGACACTCCGTGCTACGGATACCTTATACTGTAGCTAGCTGCTACGTGATAACACGCTCCAAAGAATTATGTATGAAAATTCACGATGCTACCTTAATAGGACGTATCTGGGGGTTGGGAGAAGTCGGGAAGATTGAAATATGGTAATTTGAATTTACGATCGGAGCGAAACACCTATTTTTATTACTATTTTTACCTTTATTGCGATTACGGCTGCCGCGTGTAATTTACTTTATGATTCGACACGTTCATCCTTTCATGTGCTTGTACTAGGTACGGTTTGTAAGAAGATGAGAAATCAACTTGAGCTACTGAAACAATTTTAATAATGCGTGTATAGCAATGTGCGTATAATTGTGCAATCATTGCTTTTCTATTTGTTCTATGTAGACTCGTCAGGATATTCCTTGAATGGAACTGACATAGCAATCTGATAATTTTATCAAGAACACGGTTAAAAAATGCAACAAAGATCAAGTATAAAATACTTCGCGTATCATAAAAGCATCATCTTAGAATTTTCTTCGCGGTTACAATGATTAGAACTTTTTTGTTGCTAATAATTTCTTAAGAGAACACAGGAAATTTATCTCATTAATGCATAACCCTTAATAATCAGTGGTGACTCAGAGTCATCACTACAAATTGCTGTAGAATTATTCACAATATCGTTTACATTATGAAATGTGTTGATATCAAATCAATTACTACACATTAAATTTTGTATAAGGTATTATGCCAATTTCATATCCATAAAATCATATATAATGGAATTATTGTAGGTCAGAAGGTATGTTTAATTTTCAAGTTCAAATAGCTTCGACTGCAATGGGTTAAGTGTTGATAACAGAAGAACGGAATTTTGTTGCAACTTCAGAAAAAAGAATAAAATTCATATTTAACTAGTATGATTTCATTAGGATAAATACAGGAAGATATTATACTTCAAGAAATTCTATATGGTCTCACAGACTCGATCTGACCAGTAAAGGGTTTGGTTAAACCCGTGCGTAAAGGCGCGTGCGGCAGGAAGGATCGATGGCAAACAAAATCCGAAATTATTTTCAGTAGCAGGAAGGTACGAAGAGTACGGTTGGCACGTCAAAATCCCACGGCTCAAGATAATCTGTGTTGTCGCGAATCGAGGTCGAAGGGGCGAGCAGAACGAGGGTGGAGCAAGCGCGTCCGAAGGACAGGGAAAAAATGCGCCGAAGGAAAGGGTCGGGGGAGAATCCCGCGTATATATCCCAAAGCGAACCTCGTAACCCTCCAGATGATAACCGATTCACCCTGCTCGTTTCCCGCCCTTTTGCCCTACTTTCCCCGTCTCAGCTTCTCCGGAAGACCGCGGCAAGGCCCTCCACCCACAACCCTTCAACCCCTCGCTCTGCCACTTTTTGAGGCATCTAAGGATATCAATCTTAAAGGGCCGCGCCTCTCACGTTCCTTCTTTCATCGAGAGGAAGCGACCAGTTTTCTGACCCTGCGAACGCTCGCTGATAGCTTTTAGATTGCCCGATGTGTGGGCGAGTTTGTTTATTTATACGATAACCGTGATTTATACCTCGATTCTTCTCCGGCTTGCATTTCGACCAAAGAGATCTTCTTTCGAAAAATGGAAACAGGAAAATGCTAAAGAGATTATGATGACATACGAGGGCATGCAGCGCGATCGAGAAAGTATACTAGCTGCATTTAATATTTTTATTTGTTAAGTTGTTTTAATTCTTTGATAATGATATGAACTTCGGTTTTGTTATAGTTTTCTTTACATTTTGTTACCTGTATACAAATCTTATAATAATATAAAATGGAGACATCAAATCGTGGATAGAACTAAATTGTACAATTTAGATTTATTAAACTGCAAACCTTCGTGAATTTTGTAGCCTATAAAAATTAATTCACTTTAAATTTAAATTTAAACATGACAATTTGTGTCAGACTCCTGTCTCTTTAACTTTTTCCAAAATGAAGAACATTGTGTCTATACGGAATAAAATGATGGGAGACATAACGAAGAAGAAATTAGGGTGTTCCATAAAGCGGATTATTGGAGAGAGTTGCCATTAAGCCGTAAGGTCGTTGAAACGTTCCTGGGGTCTCGTTATTCTCGCAGCGAAATAAGGGGGAGCAAAAATTGCGAAACATTTTTCGAACGATACGATCCAAAAAGTTTCCGCGATATACCGGTCACGTACATACATACACTCACGCTGCCCCACAGTCTCATCAGCAGCGGCATAGAGCGGCCGATTAAACTTTCACAATAATTGCGAACGAGCAAAGCGTTCTCCTTGCCATTTCATACGACAATATTCGCGCTCGCGAAGCAGATTTAACGGTTGGTCCCGAAGAAACTGGCACGCCCACTCTCCACCGTTTATACCAATATTTATGTTACTCATTTCCCTCGTTCTGCATCCTGGCTACTTGCTCGGGCGATCCACGTTTTGCGCTTGCCTCGTTTCTGTTTACACTGCGGCTATTTAACGGATTAAGAAGTTATTCCTATGTAACAGGTCCAAAAAAGTAGATCTTCCTCTGCACATACAAAATATATGACACTAGAAATATAATATAAAAATTTTACAATTGCTATCGAGAAAATAAGAAAGTTCGTTTAGTGTTGAAAACATGTTCCTTGAAATGGTTGCAACGATATCTCACAAACTACTGTACCTGTCTGTACTGCGAATGTGTCAAAATAAATTTTTTCTAATTTTTGCACTCTCTAAAAACAGACGAAAAATTGCAACATTATGTTTGAAGTGATACAATTTCTAAAATGTTCAATATTTTCCTTTCTTTTTGGTGCAGACCATAGTCAAAAACGTCTTACCAAGAATTAATCGGATATTTTATTCTAGATAAGTAGAAATCCTGGTACAAATTATGACAATCAGCAATGTGTCACAGTTAAATGTAACTATTCTTAAAGAAAATTGTAACCTCTCTTCACAGACAAGCACGTACAGAGGATAAGAGGCCAGGTTAAAAATCTTTACCGAATGTTTTTAACAATATCCCTTTAATCAAGCCGCATTTCTGTGCCACGATCAGTTTAATCGACCACAATCGGTCGTACAAACTTCAGCGTTGTTGTGCGCCCTGGTTCCTGGAATCCCTCGATCTC
The DNA here is from genome assembly GCA_028455615.1 of Lasioglossum zephyrum. Lineage (NCBI taxonomy): Eukaryota > Metazoa > Arthropoda > Insecta > Hymenoptera > Halictidae > Lasioglossum > Lasioglossum zephyrum. The sequence continues at coordinate 2,742,160 of CM052332.1, forward strand.
CGGGATCGCATGATAAATTGTCTTGTTTCATCTCGAGGATGAAATTCTCCCGCTTTATCTTCGCATCGGTCCAAGAACAGGCAAGAAAAACCGACCGCCGAGAACTGGCCTGTCGAATCGATGGATTAATCGGCTGCCAGAGAGAAATTACCTACGGCTACGATCTATATTTCCACGTTAAGAACGTCGACGTCTGACACGCGGTCACGGCACTTTAATTGGAATTACTTTCCGAAGTGTTCCACCGACTCGACAGTATCTCGAGCGAATATCTTTTGTCGGAGTAAGTCCCGTCGACGGTAAAAATCGTATTTACACAGCGAATTGTCCGCGTGATACATTTCACTATTCATGAACTGTGAATATTCATTAGTTTCCTTGACGCAACCGGTCTCAAGGTTTTAATTTCACTTTTCAATAAAACATTGTTCGCCGAACTGCCACAAAAGTGTGTTCCACGTTTGTTCTCTCGTTACACGGTGGCAAATTTCTATTTAAAAGCCTAGAAAAATATTCCCCCTTTTAAGGAAAATCATTACGAAAAGCATTTACCAAAGTGAGTGTACAAATTAGAATTTCATAGAAAACAATAATCCAACCATTTAGACTTTATAGACACTGTCTAAAAATGGCAGTCCCTTGTTAAAATGTTTCTTTTCGTCAATTTCGAATAAACTCGCCACTGTGTACCTTGCACGATGTCTTACTCACACGTAGAACTGTTTTAATGTTTTGATAAGCACCTAATTACGAATTGACGGCGTAAAAACGTAATCGAAAATTGCAGAGGGCTCTCACTCGCGGAGGAACGGAAAGTAGCGGATTTCCGGAAGCCCCGGTGAAATTTATAAGGCTTCTTCCGTGCGACAATTTCATTTTTGTAATAGTGGGAAAGGGAAAGAGGTGAATCGCAATGGCGAGATAGGGGCGCGTACGTGGCTATAGTCCGGTAGGGCCGCGAGGAAACCGAAGAACGAACGACGAGAACGAGACGGACCCCGGAGCGATGAAACTATAAAGCCACACCTAGTAAGTTGTAAAATTGTAATAGCTTTCCGGTATTTACATAATGCTACGGCATAATAAGTGGAACTCCCCGAGTTTCCATTACCATTTCGCTGCTATCCGCTCCTATCTTCGCTAACGACCCCGGCTCGGTCTCCTCCGTTCACTCTCGTGACTTATATTTTTCTACCCTATTCTTCCTCGGACAACTAGCTCCGTCTCTCTTACGCGATCTCTTGTTCCCACTCACTACAAGCGCTGGACATGGCTAAACTGGACACTGTAAAATCTTGCATAGGATGAGATTTATTAGGGTTTTTTTTGTAGACTTTGTACACGAAGGATCAAATGTACGACGGTCCCTTCCTCAACTGGGAGGTGTCTCGGGGCCCGATGTAGGCTGCCGATACTCCATGGTAGACCCTGATGAACCCTAATGGGTCCCCACTCTATATCCCATCACGTTTCCAAGATCCTCTTGGAAAAGATCCTCTCCAAGATCCTATGACTGAAGACTGGCATGAAAGGATCACGATTTGCTATAGCTGCGTTTGGGGTTAATTGAAACACAGTGGCACTCGTCAAAATTAATTATGTGACGATCACTAAGTTACCTGAATCTTCTAAAATTGTGCGTGTAAGATATCTAACTCCATCCAACCTGACTCGATGCACCACTCAGAAGTACTCACTTCCGTACACACGAGAACCTCATAAGCACGCGAAATCTTAGCCGCAGGAAAGTCAGGAATATCCAGACACTGTTCAGCCGAGGGGACACAGTATTCCATAAGACCCAGGAACGTAGCCGCGGCCGCGAAACTTCGCCGATGTAATTACAAGCGGACGAGCGATGTTCCTTAAGGAGCCAATCCGACGAGGTCTGGCTCGCGGGACAAAAGAGTTCTCGCAGCTAAAAGAAGCGAGCGGCCGGTGTCTCCAGGCATCTTGGGTAGAGGAGACGGTCTCGGAGCTGAACTGTCTCGTTTGCACGACAATGCTCTCATTACGAAACGGGACCGGGCGTAGCGGAGCGTAATAGAATTTCACCGGCTCGGCCAGTTCTTAGGCCGAAACCCGTCCGTCGACAACGAGGAGGATGAGGACGAGGACTCAGCCAGCGGCGCAGGATATCAGGAAACTTCAATTCCCTCTTTCGGCACTTCCGGCCGGCCTGAAGCTGCCACTGCTGCAACTTCATTCGAATAAGTGGTTCTCCTTTGCCCGGTCTCTTCCCCTTGCCCCTCTTGCTATTTATCCACGTCTGTCTCGCTCGGTTCGCCACGCCCCGGTACTCCCCCCTTTCTCTCTGCTTTACGCTATCCACGCAGCTCTCTGCCTCGCCATAGTAACTCGAAACCATTCAAATTGTCCAAACTTTGGCCATTGATCTGTATATCCGTGAACTAAATGTTTGCACAAAAATGAATTGCCAGTTTTCGCTCCGCGTTTGTTGATAAAGCTTTGAAATAAAATAAGTTTATCATTCAAGTGAAAAGAATGACACAGTAGAATCAAAAATGTTTCTCCATACAGAATATAATGTACAAATAACAGCTTCAGTTAATTCTCACTTGTACTGGTCATTATTCTGACAATTGTGCGTTTTTCTTTTTCTGACAGTCGTGTGACTAGCGAATCCTTTCAGAGGCAGATAGTCGAGAGAATTCAAGCCAGGTGATTTACTTAATTTTCGCGATCCGACCGTTTTATTTTCATCCTCGGGACTTTGTACACTCCGCTGATTAGCCCGAGACCTAACCGACCTCGCGATGGGGTCTAGCTACCCCATAAGATGAGAGCCACGCGGGGATGAGAGTCTGGAACCGGAGGGTGGGATTAGAAAGAGACTCGGGGTGAGTTCAGAACCACGAGGTGGAAGGACTTGCGCCCTGGGGGTTTGCGTTACTCACCGGATATAGAGAGGTCTAAGCCCGGCCATCACTGAAATTACCAGAGTTTACCTCTTCTACCGTTTCCGCTGTATTCACTGGCCCCCTTTCCACCCGTTTCCCCCCATATTTCCACCCCATCGTCCACCCCTTTTTCACGTTCCGTGTTCTCTTTTCCCGCCGACGAAATCCCCGCGACCGCCATCCCTTGCGAGATGTTCCACGCGGAAAGCTTTATTACATTGCGATCATGTTATTAAGACGTTCCCCCCACGAGCATCCAGCACCCTTGTTCTTTTCTTCGCTGACACGATATCGCCCCCGACCACCATTAAAGCCTTTTCTAGTAATCAGGTTCGCCACGGTTTTACAAGCGCGCGTTTCATTTTATTTTCTCTTGTCTTCTATCCGGTTATCAGCACTGATAAGTGGAGTTATGAGGGTTACTGCCGCGTTGAGATTCTCAGACCTGCTGGGGGATGAATCTGTCTCTCGATAGGTTGCTGACGTCAATCCTTGTTTGCATCAATTCCAGCTGAACGTGACAAACTTTGCGTTAATCCAAGTCGTCGATGTCTTACCTATTGAGTCGACAGGCGTGGGAAATCAAGGATACATGAACCATCAGTGATTGTTCAGTCAATTTAATGGCAAGCTATAGCAATTTTATTCGTTAGAGCAAATGATTTCAGGCAAATGATTCTTTGCTGCTACGTGCAATACGACTAAGAGTCGCAAATTAGTAACATCAATCAAATGCTATTACACTGTTTCCAACACACGAAAACCATAACATATTAAGCTCATGTCAACTAATATTATTGCTATTAGCTCTTTGTTCTCTAGAAAAAATGTGTGCGGGTTATAGCCATCATTTATTTAAAAGAACAAAAAACAACACATAATTGACAGGATTATGACAATAGCCATTATTTGTGAGAATTTGTGAAGCTATCAAACTATAAAAAAATTATTGAGATTCTTTTATCAAAGGTATTTGTAAATTAATATGTTTAGCACACATCTTCATGTCCACTAATTCCCACAGAATTCCAAACTCACATATCCAATAGTGTGCAATGAAATTAAGTTGCAGGAAAGATTTTTCTTGTCGAATATTATGTTTTCTCCAGTCTAATTTATAAACTTCGTAAGAGTTTCCTCTGGAAACGTTTTGTTCTTCTCCCCTACCGAAATATAAAATAAGATCGTGAACCTTTGTCGACCGCGACGCGCCGTGGATGGAAATCATACAGCACAACGAATTTTCTTTCATGGATTCAGAAATTTCCTCGCAAATGTAGCTTGTAGCTACACGATGTAGGCTACCCTCGCTCCCCTCACTCGCGGAAAACTTTTCAATATGGGAAACACGTACCGTGCTCTATGCCCTCGCGCCGGCACACTTTTCCGCGCGGCGCGGTGTGTCGAAAAAACCTGAGTATCCTGTGCGAACGATGCGAATAGCTCTCGTGTCATAATTACGATTCGTTCTTCCGCGCTTCAAGAACCGTCCTCCTTTAAATAACCCAGAATATCGCCGATCACTGTGCGGAGATTAGCGAGCGTGCCATTTTCGTACGTGCATAGAGACTACCGCCGAGAATAAATCTCGTTTCGATAAATCGATTCCGGTCGCAGGGTCGTAAGACTTCGCCCCAGGAAGTTATTTAAAAGTTTGACGTTGATTGTTTCCTTTTTTTGCGGAAGTAGCTACGGGCGACGACGACGTTTCTCACGAATGTTCACAAGGCGCACTGTAATTTTAGAGTATGTATTTTCAAGGTAAAAAAATGTTTTTCATTGAAATAAAAAAAAACTTAGAAATATTAAATAGGTTTGGAAGGCTTCACAAAAGAAAATTAGTAAGTTTCTCGATCGAAAGTCATATTCGCAAAATGTTCATTTTTAAATGCTTGTTCTAATTATAATTTTTATTAAATGTCATTAACATCGACATTTTCAGCATTGCTACACATTTAGAAAGTAATATAGATGCATTAAATATCGATAGGGGAAGTCATATTTTTACCAAATGAACTGCTAGATCGGCTGCCCGGGCCACTGTGCGTCGATCGCCGGCGACATTACCGATTCGAGGAAACATGAAATATGGGAGGGTCTTCTTTGCGTCGGAACGTGCTCGACGCGGTCTATTCATATTTTATCAGCTTCTTATCAATTTCTTAAGCAAGACCGTGTCATTTTTCAGCTCGCGCACCCGTCCGTTTTCCTTTGCGGACTTCCAGTTCTTCCGTTCGCAAACGCGATTTGAAAGCTGCATTAGTATCAGCCCGTTTTCGCGTTCTGCGAACGTATTTCGCGAGTCTCCGTAGAATTCTTTCTCCACCGCGCTGCACAATGGTCCAAACGGACCACTTAGCTAGACAAAACCCAAAAAAATGGAAATCCCGTAGAAAATGTCCCACTTCGGTAAATGAGAGGTAATATACCAGGTAAGAAGAATCACTGCCGTTCGTTCCCTTTTTATGACCTCGTAATGAAATATGCCCCCACGAACAACTCATTTTTCAACTTCGTATTTCTCCATCGTCGATCGACACCTCACTAGTCGTTAAAACTTTTTCTTTTAACAAAAAAAAATATGATCATGTTAATTTTTTAAATGTCACTAAGTATTTTTTGTTACATATTCTTGTAGCTGATATCAAGGCGAATCCAATGACCTACTTAACTAAGGCTTTAAGACTTAGAATAATGTTAGAATAATTTTGCCAAGCTAACTGGTCCGTTTGGACCATTGTGCCCCGGGACCGTCGAAAAGGATATTTAAGAAAACTGGAGGGCCGTAATTCCGCTCAGGCAAAACTTTTCCACGGGAAGAAACGTCGTTTGCTGTTCGGCAGCAGGCATTCACGGATCTATTGTCGTAGATCAAAGTGAAAAGTTTTTCAAAGCTCTCTCTCTCCTACCGCTCTCTCCGGCCGAAACTTATTTTCTTCGGCTTATATCGGGACGGGATTTTCGTGATTGTTGCGCGCGCTCTACCGTGAAGTATTCGAATAAAATTCTGTTTCCCGACGCTCCGGTTGCGGAATTTATTGAAAATATGGTAATCAGTTTCGGCATATTTTCCAAGAGGAAATAAATATCGTTTCTGTTTCAAGCGCGTTCTATTTTTCGTGCCAAACATGAACACACCTCCGACGATCAATAGCAGTTTACGAAAACCGCCCGCACGTGTACGGAAATACCGATCTCGTAGTTACGAACGGTGTGACCAGAAATTCGGGACACACATTCGACCGTAAAAGCGGAAAACGTTTTATACGTATTTCTGAGCTGGGCTAAAGTTATGAACGGAAGAGGAATTATTAAAATTGCACGGGACACTCTCGGGAGTTTTCCGTCGACCATGTATTCATCGTCACCAAGTGACAAATGCGAAATAAGTGTCTGACCGGCAGTGTCTGCATAATGCTCTTACTCTTTCACTGCGTCTGGTTTAAAAGTGCAAAAACTCAATTCTTGATATTTTTGCATTTAATAACGTACGTATTTCATATTGCAACAGCTGGTTACTTAATTAAGACCCAACACGGAGATGTTATTTTTGTAATTTGTGATTCATCGGGCCTGTAATGTTCAACAATGGGTGCACAACGGATGAATATAAATCACGAAGTTAAAGTTGCATTGCTGGTTGAATTGTAAAACTAAATAGTTTTTGCTGAATTCTTAAAAGTTATAATTATCGTTATATCATTCGTTGTAAGATTAAAATGGTGAATAGGAAGGATGAACATCTAATACATGCAATAACGAATAACCTGTGCCTGCACTTTTTAAGATAAGCTGCATTTTTTAAGACATGAAATTATAAGATTACGAAACAATGTGATAAAATCGTCATGCTGTTAATCAGAATATAATAAACAGGGCCATTATAAGCGTACCACTGCCTTGACTTTTGATATAGCATTTGCTAAATTGAATCTTGTTGTTCGAAGATCTAACCGTGGTTTCCTTGTTCGCAGATGGTGACAAGGACAAAGAAGATATTCGTCGGTGGACTATCGGCACCGACGACGCTGGAGGATGTCAAAAACTACTTCGAACAGTTCGGCCCGGTGAGTGTTCGCTGAACGTTTATTAATAGGGCTCGGTGGTGTCACAGGTTGGACGGGGATACACGCGGCTCGTTGTCAGGTAAACTCGCGCGGGTGACAAACATTCGACACGCGGATCGTACATCAATGACAGTCGGGAGCGCGCGTCGCGGTGCGTCGTTGTCAGGTTTGCGTCGCGTCGGGAACCGGTCCGTCATTGTAGCCGAAATCATTGGGGCAGGTTTTGGGCGCTTTGGCCCGTGACGGGCCGCCGCGCCGCGACGGGTCGGGACGAGGCGGGTTCGAAACCGGACATTGCCGGTGATCATTGTCGCGGGACCGGTCGAATCATTATTTTCGGCGGGGAGCCGGCGCGGCGACGCGAGCGATTCGCCCGACACATTGTCGATCCGATTCAGCGTTTTGCTTATTTCCTGCGTTACGTGCGGTCGTCTAATCCGACCCGGAGCCTGGATGAAACAGCCCACCGAGGGTTGGGAACGCGAAATTTGACAGGGCCAATCGCCGGCAACGAGCGTCGACCGGCCGTCGCCAATCCACGGCGTTTATTGTTTCACCGATTTTAATAGCCGCACTTCGGGACCGGTTTTATTGCTTTAACGACGCAGATGCCCTGACGTTCGGCCACGCTCGCCCCCGTTCAACCTGGATATTACAATTTCGAATAAAATTCACGATCAACGCCGCCCGGATCGAAGGGAATCGAGAGCTCGACCTCTATCATCCCCCATATTTTCCCCCAGATTCCGCTAATTGGCGATTTCAAATCAAACCCCGGGAATATTTTCCTGCAAATCAAAAGATATAGGAGATCATTGTTCAACAGGAGATCGCTCGTCCCGGTATTGCATTTTTATCGCGGGACGTATACTCCACCAATAATTGCGATACTCTTCTGTCGCATTAGCCCATCGTGGTCGTGATAATTGCAGATACCTTATCGTTAATTGTTCGCTCGAAGAAAAACAATTCTGTGACTGTCGTCTGTGTTTAATTAGAATAATGGAGAAATTGTATTTCATTTTTATTTGTTCTGAATTGATGATTTCTTGTGTTCTCTTAGATCAAGAACACACATATTTTTTTTATAATTAATAGGACAAACGCATGCTTGACTAACGATAGAACTAAGCACATTTGTTAGATATGCGTATTTAAACAATGGCACACTTAAACTTATCTTCAGAACCAGTATGATATATATTATCGTATAATTCGTTGTGAATATTTACAAATTATTTCATTTGTTTCAATGTAACTATTTCAAGATTCAATTATGGTTGTTATGCTGAAAAGCAGATATATTTTATTTCGACGAAGACTGAAACTCTCAGTAATTCTTGCTGAAAAAGATTATATTTAAGTACTGTCGTGTAGTCTTCTAGAACCGAATTAAATCGGAGATAGACACGTAGGCAATTGTTTGGAGCAAGGAATAATGTTCGATCGGAATTGTAGCAACCGGCCACAGTCCAGGTATCGGTCCATGCAGCGAGCATTGAACTTCCGGAATACTCGAGACGCCCTTCTCTCGCCACGACGCGGTGAAGTGATTAGGAATTGGTGGAAGGACCACCTGAGACGAGGATTTCTGCTAATTAGCCTTTATCGACCTCTGGGCGAGACTGCGCGGACCATTACGCGTTATTGTGCGAACTTCTCCAGCTTCTATCGCTCTGATAATAGCTGTCGCGATTCATCGGCTCGGTGTACGAGACAGATAATGGTGCTCGAGTGTGATTTACGTGCCGGTGCCAGTTGGCCGAAATCGTTTCTCGTTCTGGCGATGAAGTAAATAAAATTAACGGTTTGGTTATTGCTAATAACGACCGTCGTTTGCCTTTTTCTGGTATCTCGGGACGGAAGAAGGGCCCCCTGTTCGTCCGAAACGAACGATTGTCTGCCTCGAATTTGAATACCGCTTGTTATCCGTATACTTTCGCATTGTAGTATTTGTATGTACAATAATATTACGAATAATATAGTAATGTAACGACATTTTTAGATTTGTTGAAACACGTGGAATAAATTAAAGACTGTGAACAATGTCCACGATTTGGTGCCATTGATGATAGCTCTGTCGAAGATGATGAGACTAACTAAATTGTTCTTTGCGTGCAAATTGTTCCCACAATTAATCAATTGTTCCTTTAATCAGATTTGCATGCAACGCTAGTTTTATTTTTTCATTTTTATTTTCTTCTTTGAAATGAAATTTTCTCTAATTTTGAAATGCCCTCATCAAATCTTTAGAAACATAGCTGTCTTTCATGCAATAATCGCAAACGAAATTATTAGATTACGTTATTGGGCGAGAGAAAAAATCTTTAGCTATAGACCATAGACTGGAAAATTATTATTTAACAGTAGCACCAAAGGAACGCCTGCGAAAGATCGAATCTAAAAGAGGGAAGCTGTGGGGATCCCGATGTCGACGGTTGTCCGCGGTTGCCGGCACGAGCCAGAAATGGATTTGAGATATCAGAGCTAGGCACTATCTCCGGTCTGGCCTCTTGACTCGTCCCCCTTCCCCGGACTACTCGGTTTTTCAGCGTTCTCTTTCGTTCTTCGTTGAAAGTTTCGTCCGGTTTCCGAATGCATAGTTTCCTGCTCTCGTTCTCGCTCTCCTCGTTCGTCTGACCCACATACGGAGATAAGATCGGCCTCCCACAGACATAGATAGAGAGAGAGAGAGAAAGGGGGAGATATTCACGAATAGAAAATCGGTATTGGCTTCTATTCACCGCGGGGGTTGCAAACTGGCACCGTGGGTACGTTTCAGGGTTCGATCCGAAAGACGATGGGTAAAGGGGGAAACACGTTCCGGCGCAAGAACCACGGGGAACACACTCACGTAGCTCGACACGTCGGCTGTACAGAGTTGTACAAACAACAGTCTCTGTGTTTAGGACGTAAACACACCAACTGCCGACCAAATCCTGTCCTGACCAGCTCTCTGCCCTGCACACGTAACCTTATATCGTTTGCTAGCCGCTTCAGGTTAGCCTAGTACCCCGCAAGTCCTGCTTCACCACCACGTTCCAGCGACAACGAGATCTACGCCAATGAAATACCAGCGAGCCGCCAGTCCGATAAAGTTAACGACATTCCCCGTAAATTCGTTATATTCAGCTTCTTCGCGATACTCCGGGTCTCGTTGCCCTACGCTCATCCCCGAGATCGAGTTAGGTCTTCTTCTGATCCAACCAGAAAACGACGATATCGATCTTAATTCGATCTTATAACGATCTTGCCATGTTTCCTCTGATTTCCAGATCGGATTATTGTTCCTTCTATTCTGGGCTCTAAAAAAAACAATCAATCGAGCAAAGAGTTTTCTCAATAGGGTAGTTAATCTTCGTGAGGAGCTTCTTCATATTTTTTAGAAATGTAAGGGTGTGACAATGAACATATTTTTTAATGGGTTGGCATACGAATTCCTACTTGAGATTTTTCAGAGACATTTCTACAGAGTCAAACTAGAAGCCAACAGAGAAATCCCCCTCCTATAATTGTTTTTTTTCAATCGATGATCTCTACTTCGAAAGATTTTTATCGTGTAGGGATTTTGAGAAGATTGATCTTTTTATATGAACTTTGAGTTTCGCTTTCTGGTTTACAATCTATATGTATATTTAAATGTTTTTGCTAACAGTATTTTAAGAAATTTAATGTACTACTATGAATATCCCACCCCCCCCGTTGGCAGCTGTAAAATTAATATAGTTAGCGATAATATTGAAATTGGATGTCGTTTCGTACTCGTACTCCAGAATTACGATCCTCCGCGGGCAGGTCTATGAAATTTGATCGTCCTGTCAAGTCTAATCAACTGAGATCACTGCGATGGAATTTCCGAATAAATATTTCGCAAAGGTTTCGAGAATGCTGTAGCTTGGTTCGCCTTCGAACGCAATCGAATCCTTCAGCAAGCATAAAAGTGAAATAAATCTTTTGCTCCGCGAGACAGGAAAGGAATGAGTCAACCGAGGAGACTGATTATACTGCCAGCAACTGTATCATATTTATTCGTACCGCAGTTTGTTCGCGCGAAAGGAACCATTGATTCAAGGTCGATCGCAAACACACATATGGGACGAGAGCGTGTAGAACTTATCAAGGACTCGTTCGAGAAATCTATACTGTCGTTTTTGAAATAAAATCCTCGCGTCCCGTGAGGATCAGTGTCGTTTTATATCGAACGTTATTCAGCGTTTGATATTAAATGCTCGGAAAGAAATGGAGCGTGGTTCCGATTCTATTCAGTTTTGCTTCCAATGTTGTTTGATATTTCGAGTTTTTTGTGTGATCAAAGTGATTCGCTTTCTGAAACGGCAAAAGTTACAGTATTTACTTTAAATCAATTTAGTACTTTTTACATTACATCCTAAGTACTTATCAGAAATTGTAGGTCTTCTAGTGGCTTGGAATTCGGCTTAAAAGGATAAAGGAGTAATTCTGTGTAGTGTTCCGCTATAGTTCCGCAACCAGAGAGTGTAACAAATATTGGCCCACTTCTCAGCTGGTAGTAAGTCGCAGATAATTTTCCTGACCCGATTTTATCCGATCCCAGATTTATCAGTTCGCATAAAAACCGTCGTAGCATGGCATGCTGTACGAAAAGGGCTCTCACTATGCGGGGTGTTACGAGCGGCAAGAAAAATATAGCGGGAGATATGAATGCTTGCACAGGAAGGTGCTCTCACTTGCTCCATTTGCACCCATCGTTAAAAAAACGTGTTGCAACACTTGTCAATCTTACAAAGAAATTACTCCACAGGATCCAACATAATCTTTACTACAGGAGATCTCTTTAGACTATTCCATTGGTCCCAAGATCAAGCTCTCTTCAGGACTCTACCGCTTTTGGTCAGAACTAATAATTTTTCATGAACCTGGTCGACTAGACCGCTCGGCGGGGCCACCTGACAGAAAACTCGGATAAGGATAATTCGGGCGACGTTACTTAAAAAATGAATGGATCCCTGAAGAGCCGAGGCTTAATTGCACCGGCTCTCGACTTTCGACTTCTTTCGTTCGACAGCTGAAGTGGCGGGAGAGAGGGATGAAAGAGTCCAGGGAAGACGAAGATATATCTACCGCGAGACCTCTTTGACGCGGCGCATAACGGTCGACTTGAAATTAAGAAATTAAGAATTAACGCGTCCTGGGATTGGTCGGACGGGATCTCTGCTTTCTCTCTCTCTCGCTCTCTCTTACTCGCCTGCGCTCCTTCAAACTATCGTCTGGGCAAGCTCGTTTAATTCCACACCGCAAAGGGAACTTCGCTTCCAAGCGATCGTTTATCGATGGCGAGCTCCGGCTCGAAAGCCTCCGGGAAGTTTACCCTTCGCTTTCGTAAGCTCGCTGAAAGACAATTACGTCATCGAGATTGGCCGATTGGAAGCACGAAGATTGGCTCGTTTCTATCGGACGCCGCGCCCCCGAAGAAACTTCGACTTCCCTTGTAATGTATTGTGTTTACTTATCGCTGGATCGCCGAGTTTATTCAGGCCGCGTCAAGTTTATAATTACTGAATTGTGTTCCCTCCACCTCGCGGTGTCTATACTCTTCTCCGAAACGGCGAATGCTAATAAAAGTAGAATAAATGCCGGCGCCCTTTAATGCAACGTGCCCCGAATCCAAGTGCACTTATCGCGAGATTCCAGAAAGGTTCGAGGACTTTAACAATGTTCTAGATAACCTTAGAATATAGACTTGATTTCTATAAATGGTTCAGATTTTCTGTAATTTTTTTAAAAAGTTCAATATCTAACGATGTCTGTGGTCAGACAGCAGATTTTATACATTCATGACAAAACTGAGTAAGTGTTTCAAACAGTAAATTCACTATACGATTTAAATCATCTCCTATATTATTTTCAACCTGTACAATATATTAAGGAAGATACAACTCAACAACAATGGTTTCACAGCAGCGAAGCTGTGAAGTCCATTTTCATTAAAAATCCAGATGACCGCCTTCCTCAAACATAGTAACAAATGCTAAATAGCTGCCGAAAGGCAGTTTATCACCGCGGAAATGTGCAGCGCAATATACTAAATATACAGAGCTCAATTTGCGCTGTCAGATGGGAAATTAAGATCTCGTGTGTACACGGGTTTGTCAGCGTGACAAGTGAACGGTAAACACACCGCGAAATAAGAACAGAACGCAGCGGCGTTCGCGTGAATATTTCAGGTTCTTCCAATGGGTTCGTGGAGCCGGTGTCGGTGCATGAGTGGGGGGAGGGAGCGGAGGGGTATTGTTTCCCGTGAACATCGGGCGCAAACAGTTACACGGCGTGGAATCGTAACGCACACGTAACGGCCGCATATATCGCGGTCATTTCCATGAATCGCTAATAATTGTTCAGCGGCGCTCTTCTCACCTGTAGAACACGAGCCGGCGGCTTCAACCGGGATTTTGGCGTGCGCCTGCGTGGATGAATAAATAAATTTAATGGCGCTTGTCACGTAGCAAAACGGAATAAATTCCGGGCGTCTGACAGCCATTTAAAACAATGCCGTCGCGAATACACGCCATTTGTAACCCGATGCTTTTGTTTCACGTTGCTATTCATTTCGGCGTCCACCCGCCTCCCCTCACCCTCTTTCGGATCCCCCACTTTTCATCCCCCGATTCACTATGCCACCGTCAGGGCAGAAAGTATCGTTGGACGAAACGCCGACCGTTCCACCGATGATATCGTGCGCGCGCTTACCTCTCGATTCCGCGTTTCATTTTTTATCCCCCCGATAAAAACGCAATTAAGGCTGTTCGATAAGGCGCGAACGATCGCGGCGTCGCCATTGTGTGTTCCGCGACCTTACGCCCCCCCCCCCCCCCCAGAATTCAGGGATTCATCAGCCGATTCCCGGAAACAATTGGAGCGTTACCCTGCCGAGAAGAAAAATTGCCACCTTTCGTAGAGAACAGCTCCGGAGGGGGAGGATCTGTCGGTTGCCAATGGTTCGTAATAAATCCGCTATTATTGCGGAGCTCCGCGGTTTAATTGCTCCGCGAGGCGGCCAGACTGGCATCGATTTTACCATTAACATTTTTGGACGGTGTCGCGAGTGTAAATTGCGTCCTTAAAATCGTGCACCGCGATACCGTGCGAAATAATTTGCTACCTCCTTTTATATCGCCATCCTGCTGAGGCTCCTATCAAACACGACGACGGTGTAGTCTTGAGGACTCGTGGTGGTGGTGGCTTCGTCGTCCGACGCTTCCTGATTAGTTCGCCGTTTATGACAACTTTGCGGCCAGAAATTCAAGGATTTTAGGAGGGAGGTCTCCGTGATGAAAACTGAGTGTCCTCATAATTTCTTCTTCTAATTACCCCAGTAAAATTGCGAAAGATGACTCGGTTCGAGGGTGAAGTTCGAGGAGCCTAAATGGTATTGTCAAGTGCGTTCACTTGTCGTCCTCTGCACCCCAAAAAGTATAGAAATTATGTAGGAAGAACTTCAAAGTGTTTTTATAGAGTGAAAGAATATGTTTGTGCGTCAAGTGTCCATACTTTTCTGCGAACCACACTCAGACCTTAAAATTAGGATAAATATTTCAATATTAGTTAGATAATATAATATATCCTAATATATTATATTATCATATTATATTCTACATATGGTGTTCTGTAATGTTTTATTTTGCATGAAGATCCGCTTCAGGAATGTGTAAGTACATAAACGTAAAGATTCGCAGAATAGTAGTTGTAAATGTAGGTTCCTAAAGTAACAGCTATTCAGATTAAAAAGGTTCCTAAGAACAGTTTTATCCAGAGCCTTTACACAACCCTTTTAGACAGTAATTTTCGGGGGCCGTTTAAAGCGCTCTCTAGAACTTCGTGCAAAAACAGTGGAGTGCGAAATCAAACTCGCAAAGAGACAAACGATTTGTCACCGGGCTCGTTTCTTTTTGCACGGTTCCAGCGATTTAATTGCGAGCCGGCCCCCGGAAGGGCGGTGGATTTAAAGCGTAACTTGTGTAAAGTGATTACCGTATCTTCTGCAGCCGGATGTTTTGCCCGTAGCAACCCTAATCCGTCAGCGTTTCGTCCTTGTCAGGATAGTGTCGGTTCCGCGATTTCTTAAGGTTTTTTTCGAAATCGCTGGAGCTCGAACGAGGGTCGGATGTTTCTCGCTGGAGCATTCCTTCTTCGGGGATGAAGGGAACAGGTTGAGCGGAGGCGCTGGGGCGCGTGGAATGAAATTTATGAAGGTCCTTTATTCCAGCACTTAGGGGGCTGACTTAAGTTTCAGCAATTTATTAATTTCCTCGTGTTTCGGGCGCGACCCTGGAAACGCGCGCGTCCCATTCTCTCCGCTACCCCTTCGAGAAAGAGATCACGTTCAACCTCTCTCTCAACCCCCGAACTTGTACCTTTCTTCGTAACCGGTTAAACTTGTCCTCCTCCCGAGACAAGATTTCCTACAGGCATTTCGGTTACCGGTCGCGGGAAAGCTTTTAGCGTCGTCTCTCCCCGCGAACTCTCGCGACTCTGCCCAATTAAACGATTAAATTAGCGGAAAGCACATTAACGGGTGACGCGAGTGTGGAACACAGCGAAATAAAATGTTTTCCGATGCGGTGGTGACGCGCACGGTTTTATTTTTCCTTCCCTCCCCCGCAATCGTTCCAACACACGGGTACTTTTTTTTGCACTGGTCAAAACAAAAGGGTGTGAGCGTGTAAAAAATCATTCCGGAAATTCGATTTGTTTCCCGGAATGAAATATAGACGGTGTTAGGTGACGATTATACAAGCGACGGAATTTATTGTACGTATTTTATTAGTGCGTTAGATATAGTCGTAAGCGAGCTAGCAAGAGATAGAGAGCGAGAGAGGGAAATGTGGTTTAATGTCCCGTCTGAAAATTTCGCATTCAGTCGGCCTCCGCGCGGAATAATATTTCACGGTAATTCCGCGACTGTGAGACTTAAAACTCGTCGCATTTTCTAGCGGCACCGGAACATTTCTATGGAGAGAATTATTTAAAAATTATTAAAGGCGACGGGCCGCGTTCAATAAAGATCGAAATTCTATTGTCGGCCAGCCCTCTTTTCATTAAAAATAACCGGCATCTTCTGCACGTTTCGCCCCCGAAAGCGCAAAAAATTTCCAGTCGAGAAGTTAAAAACATTATCCCAATTGTACTTCAGAGCGTAGCAATTAAAATGTTGCGCTTAAAATTAAAATGCGTTCCACGTTCTAAAGCGACGCGTTTCTGTTCCCGACGAATACGTTCATTCGTGCCTCCTAATTGGTCCATATCATCGAACATACCCCTGGGTCTATTCAGTTCCGCGGAATGCGATTCAGATTTGCTGATTTTTCCCGCAAACGATTATTTCAAATCATAATTACAGCTCGCGACGTGAATGCGATTTCCGTCGACTTCGATTGTGCTAAAAGTTATTAATTCGAATATGTAATTTAATAAAATAAAGCCTCCAATTTCAATAAATATTTCACTTACCAATTACAGCGTTACAAAATAAGTTGTCGCTTAAAGTATGCCGAAGGTGGTTTTTGTATCGATAAAGTAAATAGAACATTCGGAATTATGAAAATGATTATGCAAAGAGTATAATTTTTATAACAAAAATTCTTGTATGGAGGTGTTACTAACTTGTCTGATGTTATTGGACCGCAACAATTTTATTATTTGTCAAGTAATTTACTAGTATCAATATCAGTAAGGAAAAAAAGCAATAATAATATTACAATCGACTGTTGTAATCCAGAATATGTTTCTGAACATAAATTATCACTCCTGTGATAACACTCCTGATTAATGAAACGCATAAAAATGTTACTTGTAAGTAACGACTAACAAGTGTTACTTTTGAATAAGATTACGAAAGGAGAAGTACTGTTTGTGTACTTGCATAAATCACAATTTTAAATGAGTAAGAACAGCACGTGTGTACGTATTCTAAATATTATTTTTCATCTTGTATTAAGAATTTGTATGATCTACAACATCCTTCGAGAAACTGTACGTTACATGCTCCCTCAATCGATCTGAACGAAACGAACAACTGAAAGACATAAATAAGGAAATCGATACAAGTTGCTGCGAGTCCGCACGCAACGGTGAAGCAGAACCACAAGCCAGGAGGTTCGCATACCGAAAGGAGCATTGGATCTCGCGGAACAAACTGCCGGTCGATTGGTAACTTCGCGATTAATCATTCCAAAATACCGAGCCCCGCAGAATGCAGAACACAGTTCCGAAATTCCAGGGAATTCTACAGTTCTGTCGGGCGATCGCTTTGCGAACCTTCGCATTCAGAAGCGAGGTTCTGGCGAAGGGGTTGCCAAAATGTCTGGCAGCGAGCGGGTCAAGTACGCGAGAACAAGGAAATCATGGTCCTCAGGGTCGCGTTGGATGTTCCTCGCTTGCGAATCAGAGCGAGCGAATCTGTGCAGGAGGGTCCGCGAGTGACGGGGGTTGGTGTGCGTGTGGATGTGGGAAGACGAAGAAGCACGGAAGGGCTTCGGTTCGAGGCTAGACAGAGACGGAAAGGGAACGGGAAAGACTTGGTCGTTTTCACTCTCTCTCTCTCCCGGTTTCTCTCTTTCTCGTGTGCTTGCTTGTCGCAGCTTTTGTCTGGCGATGCAAGCATCATTAGCGTCGGGCGTAATGAGCACACTAATCACCAACCGACTGCGTTCCGGCGTAGTGAAGCACCCCGGAGCTGAAGGAAGAAAAAAAAAGCATCGCGCCTTGTCGGAGACGCGACGGTGACGGCAAGAGGGAAAAAGCGGACACGGGGCAAGTGGCAGAAGTGTGCGAACGGGGGTGGCGTTCGAATACGTGCGCAGAAAAATTCATAGCGACGCGTTGGTTTACATCACCCCTCTCGTGAAAAGGAGCACGGGGACGCGGAAGCAACCCGCGAAAATCAGCCAGTTATTGTCGCGAGCTGATCGCCAACATTCGATCTCCGAAAAAGGTTTATCGCCGAACGACTGCCGAAATCGTGCCTGATGATGCGCCGTCTCCTCATACGTGTAATTGTCTACAGAATTCAAATAACATATTCACCTAAGAATTTTTGTTCAAATGTTACTAATGCAACGTTACTAACAGCCCCAGTTTACACTACAGAATATCGTGAAATATTATAGAATATTGTTAAATATTTTTTAATTATATAAGACATCATGGAATATTGGAGAATGTTATAAAATACCGTTAAATATCATGTAACCTTGTAAAGTACCGTGAAGTATTGTAGAATATTGTAAAATATCGTGAAAATTGTGCACTATTTCGGGATAGTGTAGAGTATTGTCTAGCATTGTGGTGAAATGCACCACATTAAGGAGCACAGTAGAACGCACGCACTTTAAACATTAATATCGTAGATTTTGAGTGGACGACGATTAGCGGAAGTGTTCGAGGCAGAGGAATCAGAGATATTGCGAGTGGAATACGTTAAATCAAAAGGTTGTTTGATATTAATTTCATTCCATGGATTTGGCGGATTGTAACGTCAGTTCTAATGCGGAGAACGTTTGTAAAGCGCAAAGCCTGTAGATGATTAATTTAATTCGTCAGTATTGTCTTCGTTAAATTCCACATGCCGAGAGCAAACCGCGGATGCTCCTCTAATTCTCTGCGCTTCATTGCACGATGTTCTGTATAATGGAAAATGTGTGTGCTCTCTCGCGCGCCGCCCCGTGTGTCAGGCGGATGAAATTTCGGGTACGACTTCTCGCTAGCGGGTTCTGTTTCGGTTTGCTGTCAATACGGGGTTGGGGGGTCGTGGTTACTTGATTACAGTAATTATCGTGATACAGATTTACGTATTTGTCATGTCTGTTGCGGGAAATCCGACGCATTAGTCATGATAGCCACGGCAGATTCATTACTGTAATAATTACATAAATTCGCGTTACGTTACCGTCGATTCGTAATCACGTATTACCATAATTATCTGTTACGCCGATTCATAATTCCCGGCCGTTTAGTAGCATGTAATCGAAGACGCTTTGAACTTTCTGAACCTGAAAACTACACTAACCATTCCCACCAATTCGTCGCGAATCGTTTAAGTCGCTTGCGGCCTTCTCTATTTTACACTCGACTTAATAAAATATTTAATTCTAATTTGCGCTCCCAGTAAAATCAGCAGTGAATTTCGTTCCCGACAAGCTTTAAACTAACTCCGTCATTATCTTCGATCCGACATAAGGCTCCCTCCAGGGAATAAAAAGCTTCCGTCGATTCGACGATCGATTCTTGTCAAATTTTTAAAGCGCCATTGTCGAATTGGATTGAAATCGAGACGAAGCTATTCCTGGAAATCCGTTTAGGATTGATTCAAACGGAATAGTCGTTCCGTCGGAAGCTGAGTGGAGCGTAAACGGCGGCCATTTGCATTCTAAGGCAAGAGTTTATCGCGCGACTATTTGCCCGTTCGTATTAGGGCATGAAGGCCATTTCGCGTTAAGTGCCATTTCAGCGCAGAACTCGCGCCATTTTATACGCGTGTGTCTCGCCGCCTGTTATATCCCCGTTAAATTTTTTCACGGCGGAATCGTTCTCACTCCGCGGCATATTCTTCGGCTCTGGAAAATATTATTTGGCGACTACGTTTTGCGTTTTCCACGTAGAGAGTCTGCGGATTTCTGATTCTTCTCTCTACTTTTTATTTATACTATTATATTACTTGATTATTACAAATTGAACAGGATTCCCGAAGCTAGAAGTTGTGTTAAGTGATTAAAATGATCGAATGTCTTTTGATAGCTGTACTGTTAATTTTTTATGGGTGTATCTATTCGAGGATACCACTTCCACGGTACACACGCAACGGTGACCAATTAACGGACGAACATACTCTCCCGTTTGCAGCAAGTTCTGCTGCCGTGCACATTACAAACCCCATTCATTCGTAAGAACTGTACGTACGCCGAGAACTCCTTACTCTTGGCAACTTCTTGTTCAAACAATTATATCTCCAACGCAGAGTAACTTAGTGGCGCGAAACAAGTACAAGCTAACGAGCAAAGTTTCGCTAATTAATAATTACGTTGGAAAAAAAGATTCGACCGGTATTACGGATTAATACCAACGCAATCGTAACGTGAAACAGCATCCTCCTCTTTCTCTATCCTGGAGAGAACTATAATTACTTCAAAGAATACAATTTACCGCGATGAAACGTCAAGAGACAAGACAGTCCTCGAAGAGGATCAAGTACTTTCAGCATGATTTAGTTGGTGCTGAATCGACCGTTCGGTTCCCGTGTACTGGACCAAGAAACATAATCCACATGATGATAAAGGATTCGATAAATTCTCTTCCTTCGAATTCTAAAGAAAACTACAATTACTCCAAGGTACCATAATGGAATATCGGATGACAAGAAAGTCTTCCAAGAGGATCAGTTTAACATGATCCAGTTGCAGTGTGCGGTATCGAACGATTGGGTGGCGTGTGCTTCAGCAATGCACACAATGAACATAATAATCCTCCTCTTACTTATCTCAAAAGAAAAAGTGAAATGTTGGACGATTTAAATGCAACATCGGAGAAAAAAGTTGAAGAGGATCAAGTGCATTTTAACGTGAGCGAGTTTCAGTGTGCAGGATCGACCGTTCGGTTGGCACGTGCTGGAGCAATCCACATAATCATCGAGTGCACCGCGAAAGATTCGATTCGAAGGATTCGATGGCATCTTTGGAACGAGCTAATCGGCGAAGCTGCCATCGTACAAGGGGGGAGAATCGCCGGGACATTGTGTCAAACAGAGAATCGGATCACGAAGTAGGTCAGCCGAGCCGAGGGCCCAGCAATCTTCCAAATGGCCGTTCGCTTTGCTCGAACAGGATGGTCCGAGCACTAAAGCCGAACCCGGAGACCCGGTCGAATCGGACACTCGGCTAGAAGGCCACAAACGGAAATGGCCTAAACGGGCTCGGGAAGGAGAGCTCGACGAAGTATAGCTTGGGAGATCCTTAGGACAAAGAAGAACGCGGGCCAGCGGGTTAGAGAAGGGTAAAGTCGGAGCGCGTTTAACAGTCCCGTTAAACATTAACTGCCGCTCTGCAGTTTTCCCGTGCAACTCCGGGTTAACTTTGATTGCAGTTAACGGTCCCTGGGGATGGCGCCTTTAAAAGGGGTGTGGGAATCACCGTAGAAGGTTGATGAAGGAGGCATCTGCGAGATAGAGAGAGGAGAGAGAGAGGAGGGGAGAGAAAGCTGGAGCAAACCGGGACTGGGAGAAGCGGACAGCCGATGAAGAGGAGGATTCGACTGCGGGAGGCACCTTCTAACTTCTTATAATTACGCCGGGGCTCGAGGGTTTAACTGCTGTTTAATTTCATTCGGCAATTAACCGGCGCTTTATCGGCGCTCGAAACACCTCGAGCCCGTCGCCATCCTCGTCGTCGTCGTCGTCTGGCCGGCCATCAACCGGTGTTTTATCGCGGCCGGCTTTCAGCGGCGCGGAACGGCCGCGCGCGGAATCGGAAACGGCGGAAACGCGGACGCTCGTTGATCGCCCGGCATTTCAATGACGACATTACGTGCCGCGCATGGAATCCATTAATGCGATTAATGAACGCATTGTATCTCGCAGTTTACGAGCTACGTGTTTAAGAGTTACGGGACCGTCTTCTCTTGAAATTATGGTTGTCCATTTATCCGCTGGCCGAACGACATTCTGAACGATATTTCTGGTCCGCTATACTTCTCGTTTTCTTCACAATTTGACGTCTCTTCGAGTTAGTACATTGTAGACGATTTACTATCAGAAAACTTAATTTCTACGAGTTATTACGAATGAAGAAATAAATTCCTGATTAGATCTAAAAGTTTTCAAAATATTTACGCTCTGGACAGAAAACTAACAATTAAAATCAACGTCTCCAGACATCGATGCATGAGCAAAGTTCTTGACAAAACATGTCGTCATTGTATTCGTGATACTTTTCCGATTAGAACAAGACCAAACACGGTACAATTCGAATCATAATTATCCGTTGAATTCACGATACAGTGAAACCCCGATTATCCGATCTAATGATACTCGAATTTTCGAATTACTTCGCCTGCAGACAGCAGAAATGCGAACCTCGTTTATATCAAGACATTTCAATGGCATTATATGGTGCATTGAATCCATTAATCCGATTAACGAACGCATTGTGTCTTGCGGTTTACGAGCTACGTGTTTACGAATCACGGGACGCATTGAACGCGCTACAAAGGTGGGTTTCTATGGATTACTCGAATGGACACGTTTTATCGCGCCGCTCCGGCTTGGATACTTCGTGACGAACGCGTTGATTCGCTTTTCCGTTTTGTTGTTGTGTTGCATCATTCATCGATCGGCAAACAAACACCGCGACAAATAAATATATTTCTTAATTGAGACAGATTGCCGCCATTCTTTTGTCCCCCGTCGAACGAGATGACCCTACTTCGTTATTTCTCGTTCGTTTCGCTCGTTTTTTCCCGGGCTCCTTCGTTAAACCGTGTTATGTCAAACAATCCTAGTGTTTCAATTAACGGGCCGGACACTGTGTACACAACGGGAACCCAAATTGTCGTATTGTACGCCACGTGTTTTCATTCGTTTTAGCGAATTCAAATGGTTAACGGGTTTAGAACGGTTCGTGCAGTGAATCGATGGTGAATTTACACGCTCGGACTAAGTATCTGCACATTTAATAACAGATTTTAAGTAAATGACTTTTGGATTTTCTGTTTTATTGGTATGTTTGAAAGTGGTTGGGTTTATTGATATTTAGTTACCATTTATTCGTTTGCTTCAGTATTTTGTTACTAAAAGAAGTATTGTTTATTCTAAACCGTCACCGAGCCTTCATCAGATTAATTTCTTTCACTTATTTATAGCCATTACAAGATATTAATCATTAGACTGTGGATCTTTATGCAAAATAAATATTTTCTGCATTTGTTGCAACTCTGTATTTTCTGCATGATAACTACATTCTCAATAATTAATATTTTTATTGAGAAATGTTTGAACTGCGGATTTTATGCATTCGTGGTAAAAATGGATAAATGAAAGTCTGCAAAACAGTGCAAACTTCGAAAGTACCTAAAAATATTCTTATTTTTATTAACCATGAAAATCCGAAGTTTAATCTTGTTATAACCATACAAACAATTAAATGAGATGAACGTGTAGATGTCTGTATATTTATACAAATATCTAACCCAGAACAGTGACATAAATTAGCAACACGTAGGAATATTTCAGTACATACATCTAATCATAGCAGCTCGATCAATAGTCATGGAAATAGAGACTTCAACTTCCGAACCAACAAGTATAGAACAATGCGTTTCAAAGTCCACCATATCTTCGCTTCCGGGGAGCAAATATTTTCGACCGCCTCGAATTTCTCAGGAAAATCTGTCAGCGATTCGCAACTTTCACGAGTGGAGTACGTCGAATTTAAGTAGTTAGATATTACAGCTTCGTTCGAAATTGTTGACGCACTTGAGGAAAGTTCCCCGAGGCGGATGTGATCTTCTGAATGAGCAGCTTGCGCAAATTCGTGGTTTCCCTGTTTGAATTTGTTCGGTATCCAGGAGGAGCAAGAGCAAGAGACAGAGTTCGGAAACGTCCCGTGGAAGATGGAGAGATCTCTGGTCGCTTAGAGCTTCATCCTGGGGACACAATTTTCCTTGTCATGAAACCATAAACATCCCCAGCCCACGGGCATACCTCGGCCCGACCCCGAGCCTCTCTCCATAATCTGGCCGCCAGTCTAACGCTGCTGCTGCGTTTCTAGCGCCATTTAGATAAACTCGTAATCTAGACACCATTTCCTACGGTGAAATATTCCCCCGAGGGTGTTGCGAGTCACCAGAAACCCCGTGCACCGACCACACCGCGCCAACAAGGGGTGCGAACCCTTCCGCGTCGACAATTTAAGATCGATCCCCTACCAATAACAACAAGTCTCCCGACGGCTCCTGCTAAATTGCCAGTCCGGGAACGGCTGTGAAACGCAGAACGAAACATTTCTTGCGCGTTTATCCTTCGTAAATGGGTCAGCAAACGCCTTCGACCTTCTCGCGCCGATTTTATCTCGAACAAAAAACGCGTCACGCCGTTACGCTTTTCTACGTAGTCGAACGATATATATATGTGGAACAATACTCCTCCGAACTGTCGAAAATTACCTTTTTTCATCGATTAGGTATGAAACACCTAAGGTACATGAATATTACGCAACACATTACTGAATCAGTAATGTTATATGATGAATTTTTCTAAATAAATCCTATGTTTCATTTCACTTTATGCATTAATTTACACATACATTAATATGTATGAAAAGTGGTTAAATCAATATGAATGTTAATTTTATAAAACAAATACCACAATTTTTTGTTGGTATATAGGCAAAAAATAATTTTGCTTTTGGCCAATAGACCGATAGACGGTTAGCCACATTTATTTCCAAACGTCTTCACGTTGCTTCACTACCATGTTTACTGTCCGGAAGTCTGCCACCTTAACGTACAATTGTTGCTCGACGAAGACAATTAAAGAACGACATCAGAGAAATATAAAACAGTAGAATTCCCAATTGAGATTCATGCAAAGCCATTGTCGCTTTTATCGCTGGAGGATATTAAAGTTACAAGCCGCCTTTCCACGGATTGAAACAACTAATAACCGCGCAGCGGGCGAACGCGTAAAAGCTTTCGCGTTTCGAAAAAAGAGTAGGAAACACAAGCATCGAGATGAATGGGAAAAAATTCAGGACTGCTGAGCGATTTTAAGTGATTTTTGAAAGTGTATCTCGTCCTCAAACTTTAATCCTGGCTCTACGCATGTCAAGAGGGTCGAATGTGGATTCACAAGGAAGAAGCAGCGTTCGTCGAAGCAACAGAGCGGCGTGACCGAAATAAAATGGCCGTGTTTGTTCAAAATATTGCGCATAAGTTACGGTAACAAGCCAGAAATCATTATGTGCACGGGCAGGACGGCGGAAGGGAGCGGCCTGGGCGGTAGAACGAACAAACGAGGCCGGCTCTGCATAGTTGGGAACGGCGAAACACCGTGGCACGTTGAATTCGCTTCCGTCGAAATTTGTTTATGCAAATAATACGCTGCAGCGACAAAGTCGGCGAAGGTGTACCCGCCTGTTTTCTCTTTCCGCGTTTCCATCGTCCATTTGTATTTCAAATAGGACGGTCGCGACGTAGTCATATCCTTCGACTCATCCGTCTTTCATATTCGCTCCACTCTACGGCCCCCGGAAATGAAATTTCCCTGCCATCCCAATGTGAAATCACCAAAGAACAAAAAAGAAAAAAGAATGAGAGAGAACCACCGTGTCTCACTCGTGCGAAATTCTTTTGGACCGCGGTCAAGAAACATTGTCAACCGCATGAATACCTTCCAGACAACGTCTCATTTCTTATCAATACAAATGTTGCGAGAACTGAGATGTAAAGAAGATTCTTTGAAATCTTGATATTTGCTTGACGGATCGTCTGACAGCAATGCACAGTTCTTCCGTTTCACTGTAGAATTTTTCCTGTTTAGACAGTTTCAGTAAATAAGCGAAGGAGTTCTTTTTATT
This sequence comes from Lasioglossum zephyrum, assembly GCA_028455615.1. Classification (NCBI taxonomy): domain Eukaryota; kingdom Metazoa; phylum Arthropoda; class Insecta; order Hymenoptera; family Halictidae; genus Lasioglossum; species Lasioglossum zephyrum. The sequence goes on from CM052332.1 coordinate 2,767,747, forward strand.
GTGCTGTAAATATCAGGAAGTTATGGAAGTTATTGAAGTTATTCAAGTATGCAGAAGATTCTTTGTAACGTTTCATGTATGAATCGCGGGAGGAATACAGACATATTTATTTTAATTCAGAGCACAATTTTTTTCGGTCCAAGATTTTAAGTAAATAACTGAATAAGTAAAAAGAATACATTTATAATCAGCTGTACAAATCAGGAAGTTGATGCTTACTGTTACCATGCCAGATGATCTAGGAGGAATGCAGATTCACTAATTGATTATAAATCAGAGTAGACTAAATTTTAAATATGGAAGAAATTCTTGTTACTATCAGCTGTAGGCGTTGAGAAATTATTGTTTTACCATAGGTTCGCGCGAGAAAGAGCCGTCGCTTTAGGCGTTATTCTTAAAGAAACATACGTCCGGTTGTCGGGCAACAAATAACCCGCGCCGACGTTAAAGTTACACATTCTGGCGTTTCGAACAGGCAGATTTACACTGGCCGTGAATCACATTTCGCAGCGAAATATATTTTCCTGGGTTGAATTAAACTTCGAGGTTGCCTGATGCATAGCTTCGCTGTCATCCATCGTGAAACGAAATCTCCATGTAACGAGATCGAAACCTACGTAGCCCGTTTATTTCGGAATTTTGATCCCAGTCTTCATTTAAATAAATCATACGTTTGCTCTGACTCCGACGCTTCGTAACCACTGGTCTCTATACTGGAGACTGTGACGAGACACGTTTTTGTACATACACAACAATCATTCTTTAGAAAATTTCTTCGAATACTTAAATTTTCGTTCTTTGCACAACGATTTGCCTATTGTCGTCATTAAAGTGTACAGATTGATTATTGATTGAAATTGATGTGGAAGCAGCTGTCTTAACACTAGGACCTGTCTAAAATTCTCTATAAATTTTCTAAAATAACTTTACGTATACATACAATTTAAGATTAAATGATCCAGATGTTCACAGAAGTTAAAGAAATTTAATATGGAGATTATCGTACAGTACAGTAATGAAAGTTACATCCCAGTATACCATTTAACACTTAACATTAATCCTACCGAGCTTTAAAAGTACTGGTACACGTTCCCTTATAAAAATGACAAGATTGATTTTATAGATATCTACATATATATACAATTATTTTTATTATTTCCATAATTGTAAAATGAAGACTCTGGAACCGCTCGATTTGAACGATTGTGGTAGAATTATGATTACTAAGATTGTTAAAAACTCATTTCTTTGGTTAGACATATATTCAAGAAAGAATTGCCAAAATTTTGGATAGATATAATTGTATAAAATTTATGTATAGTAGTTACTTTAAAAATTTTTTTGGAAGATTGGAACAATGCGGGTGAATCATTGTGGCACGCGCACACAAACAAACACAGCATCGTGGATTATTCTATCGAATTATTACAGTCGGGAGAGCACTATCTTGTACACCGTAAAATTGCTCGTTTAAAATCGAGACTTCGGTTTAATCGGCCGGGGCTGGTGGCGTGGTTGTGTCTCTCTTTTTGGGGGGGAAATCGTCGTCGAAGCGGTCAAACGCAACGAGCGTCCGGGGCAGACGGTCGAATGTGCAATCACCGATCGAATGCCTCCTGCGGACGAACCATTATTCGTGTCCAATCGGCATTGTAACGTGGAACACACCGGCAACTGCCCGATAAAATCATTATACGTCTCATTACTTGTCAGCTGCAAATGTCCCTGTCGTTGTCTGCCTTTTAATTTTCACCACGCCAGACTAAATCGCAGAGTCGTGTTCCCAAACGATACAACCGCGTCCGTCGATCCCAGCGCCCTTTTTATCCTTTTTCTAGCTTCTTCCTATCCCGCCCTTCGACCGTTGAACTTCGATTTCTTACAATTCCGATCGGGGAACAATTGAATTGACCGTCTTGTTCATTTACCGTTCAACGGGGTTAATCGCACGCCACCGAGAGGATCCTTCGCCTTTGTGCGATCGCTGAAGAGTGTAAATGAGTCCATTGTGATAGCTCCTCCACGGCAAACTCTGGAATTATGGTTATCCGATTATCCGCTAGCCGAGCAAAATTCTCGGCGGTATTTCTCACTCGCTATACTTCACGCTTTCTTCAAAATATTACGCCCCACCAATTTTCCGATGCGTTCTTTACCGAGAAAATTTCTTTGTTTTTTATCACTTTTTGTGAGCATTTTATTAACATATCTATGATGTTTTCCTGGTGAATATGAGCTCAAACACGACCTCATTCGAACCGTAATTACTTGTTTAAATCACGATACTATGATACCTGCAACGCAAATTTTGAGGAACTACATGTAATTTCAAAAATGCCTCTTGCAATAATAAAATATTTGTAATTGTTACTTTATTTATCGAATGGAAGTAGGTTTCTGTTCGACTCGAGGCCCGTCTGGATATTGCAATTGAACGTTTCACCGCGGATAAGACAAAAGAAAGAGAGGTAAGTAATAGCAAGTTTTCTATCCGACGATGAAAGAGTGGCGCAAGAGAAACAAGCGGTTAAGCAGATTTCAGCAGGGGAAGAGGAATTTTCTTCTGGCAATGCTCACGCTCGATTTAGTTACAAGCCTAACCCCAGGAAAAATCGTTTCCTCCGGGGATATGACGTTGTAAACCGAGTGCTCGGTGAGCGAAATCGAAGCCACCACCGAAGATGAGGTTAAAATCTAATAGTCTAGCCTGGTATACTCCTCTAGAGGGCGGTGCGGGGGTGGAAAACGAGCGAGGATGGGGTTGCGCCCCTCGAATTACAACCGGATGACGGAATTTTGATTTTCCTGGCCCATCGTTGGCGTACGGGCTCCTCCCGTCTGTCCATCACCCTTCTCATTCGATTTTACATCGGAACGAGACGGGCCTGATTACTCTCTGTCGCGGATTTTCTCCGCCTTGGATGGGAGAACGTCTCCGTGCTTCAATTGGAGGTCTTTTATTTCCCCCCACCTTCGTTCCCACCCTCAAGTCTTTCTCTTTTGTCCTTCGTAGTCCCCGTAAAAGAGAAACTCGTGCTGGTAATTGCGTTTTCGAGTAATCGATCTGAAAATATCCCGCTCTGCCTACTCCTCCTCCTCCTCCTCCTCCTCGTTTCATCGTCTCTTCAATTTCGTTCGGAAGTTTTTGATCAAAGCGCCGCAGTATGTTTCGCGAAGATACCGCGAGGCTTCTTCTCCCGTCTGTTTCCGTTACGTCTGTTCTGGAAGTTTAAACGATTTACGTCTCGTCCGACGTAACAGATTTATAAGCATCAATTTCGCGTCGGAGTTTATCGGGAACCTCTCAAACGTACAGGCACTGAGTCCATTAAGGAATTCTTTAAACTCGACTGTTGTACATTCGTTTCCCCAGTCGCGATTGTGCGATTGATCGTGACACGTTGGCTGTCTATACCGAGTATTCCCTTTTGTTTGGTAGACTGTACAGAAATGATTAAATGATTTTACAAAAAATTCTTTATCCTCAATTTCAATCGTTGTAAAATAAATGTTAATTTTGATTTACTAGTTTAGTGTTTTCAATATCGTATCATAACTTGACTGCGAATGGTACAAACATTTAAACGACACTAGGAACATGAGTATAATATCCTCGGGCTATTAGAATTATTAAAAGAAGAAAGACATTTCCGTTTTGATCCTATCTCTTGTAATTGAGACATATAATTTTTATTCTGCATAAACGTCTTCTCATACTTATTATAAGAAACAACTGATCCTTTGCATAACTTTTATTTCCATTCAAATAATTACGCGTTCAGAGACGAAGCTGTTGAAGAAAACTCTTCCTTCGAGCTTCGTTACAAAAATTGTTAATCGTGTCACAAAATGTCGAGTGTATATTCGCTGTTAAAAATTGTTGTATGAATTGTTTATATCGTAAATGGAGCGGGGAATTACGTACAATTCGAAGGGGCGGTAATTACGGGTGAATTTGAAAGATATTTGCTTGCACACATAGCTGTCGTGATTCTGGGACGAAAGACGGAGCAGCAGTTCATCTCGGAATCGTTTGAATAAGACTAACCCGCAGCTAGAGCTTCTTAAGATTAGTTGTCGACGGGTTAAGTTTCTTCTCGCGAACAAAGCAGTTCCCGGCGCTCATCAGCACCTCGAATGTTGCAGTTCCCAAGCGTAAATAACTATACTGGATACGTATTTACGCAGACCGGTTTATATTATTAGGAGTGTGCGTGGTAAACAACTCCATCGCGTCGTTTCCTGTTGTTTGTTGCCCGTGCAAAGTGGTTCAGAAGCAAAAGTGTTGCTTCCTGATACAACGAACAGTTTTGGAACGGGAGTAATTAGAATAAAAAATTGTTTAGCGACTAAATACACTAAAATGCAGCAAATTGAGTCATCTGTGTTGTGTTAATTTGATCCGATGATCGAGTTCCACTTTTTTAACGAATTAATAATAAATTACAAGTTGAATATCACTGTTTATTTGTTTTTAGACAGCGGCACGAATGAACGGGATCAGTAATGATGGTTTAATTTAAAAGCGTCCAAGGTTACCGTGATAACAAACAAAAGAATGATTTTTCGATGTGTTCGCTCCAAATTACACGTAACAATTTAATAATTGTCTTCATTGGAGAGGACCGACGAATACGCGGAGCAATTTATCTATATTGAAAATCGCTTTCCGAAACAGTGCGGGCGGGCCGTGTTGATATACGTCTGCTCAAACAAATTCGACGACCCTTTTGTTTGCCAAAATGTGCCGAGTAATCCGATAAAATCTGTTATTGTGGAAGAACAGGCCCGGCATTTTTGTCCCCGGCGTTGTGCTGCGCAATGGATGAACGATAACGCAAACCGATGTATTACGAGAAAACAGACATCGTCGACCATAATATTATTATAATTGGAACTCGAATATTCTTTCTACCTATTTCTAGTGTTTCGAGAGAGAAAGAGAGAAACAGGAAAGCTTCGGTTCCAACAATTAAGAACGCTGATTGCGAAAGACTGAATAGACTGTTCCGCTGAAAAGAAAATTTCGCTTGGCAATGGAAGCAATTTTTGTGCGGTTACATTTCTTGGTAGCATTGCGACTTTCGACTCCTTAAACAAAAGGGAAACACGATGGACATTGGTATAGACGCGGTAAACACTGCAGCATGCGTGTGCATGGTAAACAGAAGAAATTGCATTCGCCGAACGAGACGAGTGCATCGGCGCGTGAATGATAAGAAACAAGAACGATAAGTGTGCACGAAACATTTTTGCCCGCCGTTAAATCTACCGTGATTAATGCGGACGAAGAATACTGCAAATTACACGACGGCACTATATTACCTTATGTCTTTTTGTTATTTTTTCCAGTTTCCTCTCTCGTCTCTTTTCTCTTCTCTCTCGCTCGCTACTAGCTTTTTTTACGCTGACCCAGAAACTTTGAAGCTCGAAAAAGTGCACGAAATCCTGACAAATTAAAGCCGAGGTAGTCATTAAGTAATAGCTTTCTAGTTTTTCTTGCGCTGGATGGAAACTTTTTTCGGGGGAAATTTTATTTGAAACTGCAGATACCTCATCCTGCGAATTCATTATGGTATTAAGGAAATTACTGGAAGAAATTCGAGTAGTTTTGGAGTACCGTGAGTATTTCGGGATATTCGACTGCATAATCCGATCGCAGTCTCTCCGAAAGTCAGTAAATCAGTTTACAATTTCAGAGAACGTTCTTTGACGTGCTGTAATACTTTTTGGAACTCAATTTCATAACCCAGTATTCGTTTTAATAATCGTTCTCTTCTGTAGCAAATCGAAGCACTATTATGTCCTCGATAAAGGTTTATGCGACATTCAGATTCTATGCATTTATGACACAAATAAATTTTGTCGCAATTCTTGCATCGCAATTGCTATAAAGAACTTAGTCGAAACTTCAAAATGCATCCAAAACATTTTAACAATCTTACAATGGTTCACAGAAATTAAGAATTCAATTCAATAGACTAATGAGTTTACTAATCAATTTTATAGTAGTAAATAGCAAGTCAAAATTGGATGGAAAATAAGCTGTCCTGTATTTCGCTCGCTATAAAAAAATACTACATGCTTTGAACTGCATCTGAAACAGCGTGCAACGATTATGCAACGGATCAATAAGCTCAACAAACATTTTTGTAGTAGTAAGAGCAAAATTAGCTGGATATAAAAAAATGGTGGAAGCTACAAAATGTATTCGAAAAAACCTGCAACAACTACAAAGTTCTCGAACTGTAAATCCATACTAAAACCGTCGGGAAAAAGGCAAGCCCAGTCACTTCGACGAAAGGACAATATTAAATTTTCGGGGTACAGCACACGGCACAAAAACTTAGTGGAGGGTGTAGAACACGTTGGAAGCAGAACGGGCACCGGTTGCGATGATTACCGATTCGGAACGGAACGGAACGCAACAGAACGGGCCGTGGCGGAGTGTGCGATATGGCGCCGGTCGACGCGAACTATAAATTGTTTCTAGTTGCGAGCGTTCTCCGATTCTCAATCAGCCGGGTTGATCCCCCGAGTACACGGCGGCAGAAATCCCGTGCGCGGCCGAAATCCCAGCAGAAACTGCATAAATATAGTTTCTCGTGCCAATGTTTTTCATCGGGGCGGGCGTCGGTGGCGACGAGAACACAGATTATTCCTTCTCTGTTTATCCACGCTTCATAGTCCCGTGATTTTTCCGCAACGGCGCTTTGTCACGGCACATCCGGCCGCTTCCGGCGCACCCGGGACCGGAAGCAAGATGGCCGACGCTGCCACGTCGGTGCGGCTACGATGAAATATTAGCGGAAAAGCCGGGAACGCTGCGTGCGCTCGACAGAGACAGCATGAAAGAGAGAGGGAGAACAGCGAAAGACAAAGAGGCCGACTGAATCGGGGGATGAGAGAGAACGAGAGAGGAAGAGAGAGAGAGTGTGTGAGGGGCACGCTGGCGTGTGTGTGTGTGTGGGTACGAGCCCGAATCCGTGTGAAAGAGAAAGCCGGAGACAGAGGGCCCCCGGGAAATTTCGGAAAATCCTTTAGCCGTGAGCGTAGCGACGCTAGTCACCCGCCCGACGCCTTATATTCTCGGTTCTGCCCCGTTTTCCACCGGAAACGGCCGCCTTCGGTCATAGCCGGCTATAGGTTCGGCCTGGCAACCCCCGTGGCTAAGACACCCGGATCCACTACCGCCGTGGAAACCCTGAAAACTGTATAAAGAGGGACGTTAGAGAATACTGAACGCGGGGGCGGCTGGTCGCCCCGAGTGCGAGCAAGCTTCCGCTAAAGTAGAAAGTTGTTCCCTTGACAGATGTAGGACCTGTTGAGGGAAGAGGAGTTGCTTCTGGCTGAAATACACTCGCTTCAACATTACTTGTTTGCGTTTTCCCGCCGTGTACTTTTCTGATATAAATTAGAAAGTGGACGCGCTTAATCGGTCCTGGAGACCGCCTCCAGCCTTTCACGGATTTCTGTTTTCCACAGCCTGCAGCACACGGGAATCGCTGATCGTTAGCGAACCATTCCAACTAGCGCTTGAATATTTTTTCGATTCAATCGTCGGCAATGAGAATTCACTCTTCGAAAACGGACTATTCTTGCAACTATGTGATTAGTGATATTTACTCGTCAATGTTTCAGAATATTTTCGATGGTGTATAGACACGTCAGTCTTTCTTGATTTCTTTCTAATTAAATGACGATTCTCATGCTCTGGGCCAAAATAGAACCAGTCGTGCTGTCAAAAGGTTAAGTGAAAATGTCCTACTTCATTTAATAACTATAATAATATTGAGGATATCACCGTTTGAAAGATTTTTATTATATAATTTCTAATGAAATTAATTGTTTACAAAAAAATGTGTGTTACCATGGGAAAATATGGCGGTAATCTTTCTACTCAGAGTCAAGACATCGCGGCGAAGCGCAAACAGAGGAGCAAATCCGCTCGTTATAATTCACGTTTGAAAAACGCGACGATCCGGGGGAACGCGACAGGGCGATTACGTAAGAATTGAATTTCAATTATTTAAAGAGCGGATCGTGTCGTCCGGATCCGCTTGAACGGTGGCATCGCGCACCCCCCAACCCCGCTGCCGTTACGTTTGCGAAACAAGCCGTCGCGGAGGAGATAATAGTGATTCATGGATCGAAGGAAAGCGCGGCAACTCGGCGAATAAGCTCTGTGGAAATCGGCGTCGGTAGTCCGACGTTTATTTAGCTTCGACCTTTTCGTCGATAAATAATTCGAGGCTGGTACTTCTCCCACCCACGGTAGCCGCGCTATCACTCTCGGATTCTCTCTTTCCGCCCTCTTTTCGCTTGTTTCTCTCTTTGTCCTTTCTCTGTCCCTTTCCCTATCTTTCTCTTCCTCTCTCCCTCTCTTTCGTTCAGTTTGCTCGGCTACCTTCGTTCCTCTTCAACGAATCGAGCGGGCTCACGCGAGCGCTTCTCTTATCAAACGGGTGTCCATTATTCACGCGTTTGCGAAACTCCCTCTGCCTTTACAATGGCTGCCTAACCCGGTGCCTCGTGTTTGCGATCGATCGATCAACCCTAGCCGCGCCAGCCATCCTATATCTATTGTTTTTCAAAGAATAACTAGGCTGCCGTACGCGTTCGATCGTGACTCGCCTGGATTTCTTTTGTCCGCCCGGAATCCTAACCGAGGCCCCGTTCTTTCGCCCCTCTTTGTCCCGGCATTAACGAGACCTTATTAAGGAACACGATTGTTGGTCGCCCTACGCCCGCCCTTTAATTTGCAATCGGCTGTTATTATTTAACGCTGCTCCGTCCACGTTCATCCAAAAATCCTCGCCTTTCAGCGTCTACGATGAAAATCTCCTTTGTGCGATCCAACAATAAAGAGAATTCTTCGGAGCCAATCCTAAAATAGTGTCGTACTCCTTCAAAATGCAAAATACTAAGACCGTTTTAAACTTCCGCAAAATGGACGAAATGGACCATATGGATTACAGTACTTTTTTAAGTGACGTCGTCGATCTAGACTGCATAATCTAAATGTTCGAAAGTCATTGGAAGAATCTTCATATTTGTGTAATTTTTTTATGAAAATTAGTACATAAATTCGTACAGTATTTCGTTGCATTTTTGTTGCAATGTATGCTTGAATCATAAAAGTGTCTTCATAATTCAAATAATTTTTTCATAAAAAAATCTAAAAATTCCGAGTCCAAATCGTTCCGGTTGAAGATTGATACGAAGCTGGCAAGAAGCTCGAGAAAACGCGATCTTCGTTGATTAAGATTCACTTTCGCCTCCCCGAGACAGGCGCCAAGAGGTTCCCGGCGAGCAGTATTTTCGTTCGATTCTTTCCCGTGGAAATAGTTTGTCGATCGGAGATTTCAATGGAAATTCCAGCGCGCAAATATTTGCAAGCCCCGGGACCGGCCTGTTTTCAGACGTCGAAGGTGAACCAGATCCTCTTGTGCTGTTTTGTCGATCGGGACTGTAACGAATAGAGTCTAAAAGAGTGGGGCGGACAGGGCTCGATGCAAAACCGCAAACATGTCCGTATACATATCTCTGCAGGAATCCTGCCGTCGACATTGGACCAAGGATGAAATGTAAGCATCGACTCCGGCTCGCCCTCCGCCGACCCAGCTGCTGATTCAATATTCGTTTTTCTGCAGTATAACTTTCCATTTGCATGGCCTCAGCTCCCTCTTCGCCGTACCTAACCGTCCCTCGATTTCCTTCACCCCGATTCCTGCCGTCTCTTTCTCTCCCTCTCTCTCTCTCTATCTTTCTGTTCCCCTTTAAACTTCTTTCGGCATGGACCAGCAGCTTTCTAAGTAAGGGGCTTCGAGCCGCTATACACCGACATGTGTTGCGTAATATTGAAATATTTTTATACTCGCGGAAGAAACGCCTCGAGCGGCGAACTCGGTCTCTGATATTGCGGGCCACCTTTTGAGCGCAATGCTCGCAGAAAACCGCCATTTTTCCTCCGTACCTAACCTAAACATACTCGTATTACCATTATCTCAGTTACACGATTCAATCCTATTGGCTGATCGCGAGGAATATATATTTGTTTAATATGGCAATGGTCAAACGTGTTTATACATTCTCCGAAGGGTTGCAAATGATTCTTCGGTAACGTTATGATACAGTCCAGTGGTCTAAATAACTAAATGGTCGTACATAGTGGCGATATGTGATTTTTGAAATTAAATCATTCGGTTATTACTTCATGTAATACGAACGATTCTTTTGTATTTCATTCATTGGAGAACACCTTGTGTTTGTTGGTATACTGATGAATATGTGGATGATTGTACTAATGTAGTGTACAAAAGTTATAATCAATGGAGACGATATTGACAACTACGATAATTTTGACTCATCAGTCTATATTCCTTTGAACAAACTACTCGAACTGTGTAGTATTTTTATGACCATCGGATTGGTACTCAGCGTGTTAATGAAATCGCCGAGTTCCCGTCGGATTCCCAAAAATTAGGCAGGTCGGCCGAGTTAATACGGCACTCAAAGCGTTAAAACACTCCCGAATCTATCGACCGAGAATTTTCAATTCAAATGGAACCGGTCCCCGCGCGGTTGATACCCGGCTGATGGATCAGGACTCCCTTGAGCGTGGAGAGCCAGACCGAAGAAATGTTTTTAGAGAAAACCGCAAGTGGAATAGGGAATAACATGATTAGCGGTTCTCGTGTTCGGTCGGTGTGTTTTCAAGGAATCCAGCCGTTAACAGCCGCGTACGCAATTTGTACGTGAGCGGTGTCTGAATATGGTCGGCTTTTTCAGCAGAGCAGGCGAACGAGCGAGCCCCAGCGCGGCGGTGGCGGGGTGTGGCGGGAGCGGGTCTCGCAAAAATTAATGTTGACGGAGAAGTGGTTTTTCTAACGCGCATTAACGGGATAAGCGGTGCAGTCGTCAGCCTGACAAATCTTCTACCCTCTTCTGCCGTTCCGTGGTGGCACTTGTGCAGCCACCCTCCCGCGATTACGAAGGTTCTGTCCCTGATGTAAGCGGTCTTCCTCATTTTTCTCTCTCGTCGGAGCTGCGAATTTACGACGCTCGTTCCCCGAACACTCAATTTCGCCTCCTTTTTCTTCGTCGTCGTCGCACACTCCTCCTCTCTTGCTACTCCCATCCATGGTTATCCTAACCGAGAGCGAAATACTTACGGAATTTCGACTGCGAACGGCGATAACGCAGTCGCGCAAACACCGGTCGCGATAAATTTCGGCGTGGCCTTGATTTATCGTCGCGTCGAGTCCGGCCGACGTACAAACGAATGATTTACAAGCGAAAATTACGAGGCATCGGCACAGCGGAAACAGATGTACGGATGAAACGCGAGGGGACATCGCGTGGACGTTCGGTAACGAATAGAGCGGGAGTGAGAGAGAGCTTCAAACCGAGGCGGAACACTTTTCAACGGAGAACAGAGGCTCCGTCGGAGATCAGCTTGGAACACCGTGAGGGTCAGCCCTGCCGCGAACAAGACCAATTTACGATTTTGCAATTCCAATTGCCACGGCGCTACCCCCTTGGATAAATATGCAGATTCGGAGGACGCGACGGCCTTCTTCGCTCCTTTCCCCTGGACATCGCCGGACCATCAACACGAAGGCAAACACAGACAAATTTCGGAAACCTTATCCTGGACCCGATGATCTTATTTGAAAAATGTCACGGTTTCTTGCGGAAGAACACTGTGACAGGACAACATACATTCCTAGTCCTCAAAGTGCTATGGGTTCTCCTTTCTCTAACGACTAGACAGCGGATTTTTATGGAAAATAAAAATTGTCTACGCGAGTTACAAGGTACTGGAACCAAATAAAAATTTGTTGCTTTCTTCAATAGTACTAATAAGTTGATGATACTGTACCGACACTTATGCATTTCTTCTTCTTCTGAAGTCCACTAATGACTTCATTAACCTCGAAAGAAAACAATCACATGTTCAAATACTTTTAGGCCTACTGTTCTTTCAAATTGTAAATACTCATTGCCATCTGAATGACACTCTCTGATTATGTTGCTAATCTTCTTCTTGCTCCTTGTCCGATCACGATCGCATTCGTTGACTGAATTTGTAAACTAAGAAGGTGCTGAAATACTAAACAATTAGATTCCAAAGTAGGATTGCGACCAATCAGAGCCGCAATTCTACGGAACCCGTCATCTCAGCAAAGCACACTGGCACTGGTCGCATAGCCAACAAAATATCCGTTACCGAAGCGTTAGGGTTGGCCTGCGGGATCCTGAAGAAACCCTATCGCCGACCGCAAACCGAAGCAAATGCCTGGATGCGGCTACGGCGGTGTTGTCCGGCGGGTTAGGTCCGTCCGAAAGCACCGTCGCAATTTGTACCGTCGAACAAAGGTAATTACCGTATGCGTTGTTAGTGGCAGACCGTACACTCTGCCGGCGGAAGTAGAGGTACCGACCCGGCTAACCAGCCTAGGCTGTAACTCTATGTTTCTCTTTTTGCGTGACCGACTGTAGGTTCGGATTCTACCTTTCGGATAGACGTTCTGCTCGTTTCTGTTTCACCTACGGTAACCTCTTCACGCACAGCACTATCGTTTTCGAGTTCGACCAACAGTGAAACCCTCGAGGTCGCGATTCCCGAAACTGCTTGCCGACAAACCGACGGTTCCAATTCATAATAGGATGGGCTCGATTCGTGGACACTGCCCGGACTCGATACGGACCATTATTGTTGCAGCTAACAGTAACACCAGTGTTTGTAAATATGCGAACAGAAGCACTGGTATGCACACAAGGCTATCCTGCAAACGTCACGTGATCGATAGAACGATCAACGCTGCGATCAGATCGCGAAACCACGAAGCGACGGCCGCCGACTGCTGCTGCTGCTGCAACGAACTGCCATCGGCTACGCTGGAATGCGCTCGTTCCCAAAATTACTGCAAATTTGAGAAGCGAACAGGGCGACGATTCAACGCATCATCATTTTCGCTGATATCGAAACGCTAACGCGCCCGAAAACTGGTCCGAGCTGTTTTTATCGAGATCAACGCCTGCTGTGGCCTACCCAAGCGGAATGCAACGATGAAACCGCCGCGCCGACTGCACGGAATTTTCGTTGTTTCGAAGGTATCCGAATGTTTGTTACAAAACAGACGCATCGTCGGTAAAAAAAATTTTCGCAGGCGGGTCTGCGATTCGTTCCTGTTCCTATGAACTTCTCAACTACATCAACTTCTGAACTGATACCTAAACTGCAGATTTATGACAAATGATGGTGGGTGTAATCTGAAAGAGTTGAACAAATAAAAGAACTTAAAAATGTCCAAGCATTTCTTACAACTTCATCTACTAACGAGAGAAATCAATTTTTTGGTTACGATATCCTGCGAGTTCCGCAAACAATTTTTATTTTGCACAAAGATCCTATTATATATATATATAGAAGTAACAAGTTAATAGAACATCATTTATAAGTGACGGCATCTCCGTGTTGTAGGTATTTATTTAAATATTTGATTGTGTTGGTGCCGATCGATTATCGGCGACCAGCTGATCGTCCATTGCTCGTTGTCATTACGAGCCGACGATCGATATGTCATTAACAACCGATATTCATCTAGTAGATAACGTGATAACCGAATTTCAGTATGTAACGAACCATTATAGAATAAAGAAGTGTTTAAATTAACCTCCTATAAATCTCAGAATTAGGATACGAAAGATTTTGTGATAGTGCGTGAAATTTCGTATTTTTTGTTCACATGTTAACATTAATTTGGTGCACGTTTGAGTATTGGTGACTCTCGATGTCAGAAAATAGTAGAACTTTGGTCAACCTAACTATCATTGAACTGAAGGAACTGCTCAGGGACATGATTGTCTCAGGCTCGAGATTTATAGGAGGTTAATTTAAATACTTCTTTATTCTATAATGGTTCGTTACATACTGAAATTCGCTTATCACGTTATTTATTAGATGAATAACTCAGACGATCCGAATCTATTATAGACAGAACCAAGTGCGATTCCTCGACGGAAGAGTACGCAAAGCGAACAGGTTCCAGCGATTATTTCTGTTTGTAACCCACTGAAGTAACACTCATGGCCAACGATAACACTTTGCAGTTGAAACAGAGCGCACAGATATTTTTCTAGAACTGTGTACTCGGTGGCATTCCCACTGAAAACGCAGCAACCCGGAAACCCGCAAACGCGTTCCAAGACGACCGCGGTCTCACTCCCAGGGGATACCGGGATGATAAAAGTCGGGGCGTAACGCGTGTTCCAGTTAGCATTGCCAGCGATTAAGGTCTCGCAGTGGTGAATGCGAGGCGAAGGTGTCAGAACAGGTCGCGGGCCGAATTAAAAGAGGGCGTACCACGTCGTACGAACGGAAAGAAGAACGGCGTGGCGCGACGCGAGCTGGATATCCAGTTAGGATGGTTATAAATTGCGAAAGCCCGCGGACCGAAGTCCCTCGGGCAAGGGCGGCAAAACTTTTCTGCTGGCGCTCGCCTAACTCGAAACTCGTACACCCGGAAAACGTAGAAGAGCTTCCCTCCGTGCATCACTCCGCCTCCTTCTGGCTCGTGCCATGCCAGCGTCCCTACTTTTACTCGCGTCGCTTTTTCTCTGATTAAGGCGATCCGAGGAGTGGAATCCTCATGCTAGTCTGCGTCGACCTCAATTCTCTGTGTTTCTGGGAAAATTGATTTTTTAGACAGAATTCCGGAGTCCTCGAACGACGGAACCTGTTCACGTATTACGTCTTCAATCTGTCTCAACGTTCGTTTAAATTTTATGCTGTGGGATTTGTTCCTTTAATCAACGATCACCTTTTAATAGTTTTTATAAGAACTCTATTTGGTTTTTAAAGATACATTGTAGAAAATTAATATATAAATTTTCTTATTACAATAAGAATCGCTTAGAATCTGAATAAAAATGTACGTTTACTTTATTTGTGCAGGATTATAATTATGTGAAACCTAGTAATAGAGGTATATTAGTTCTGACACGTCGACGAAGCTCCTCGATTTTGTCAAACTTTGATTGAAAATGGAACAATGTTTTCCCCGTTTGTATGGAGTTTCGTAGACGGTTAGTTGTTTGCCCAGCTAAGACTGTTTACTCCAGTCGATCTCCCGTTGTATCAAAGTTAATCTAAATTTTGTTCGTCCACAATGTTTGATCCGAATTTGATTATAAACTTCGGGGAGGAACAGTGTTTGAACCGCTTACTTAAAATGTAGATTAAATCACTCCCCTGTCCGAGTGTACGGAAATAATTTTATTAACAGACCAGAGAAGCATATGTCAGTTCGTGATGTATGATTTCTGTGGGTAGTCGGGTGTTTTCCATTCTCTCGTGCGATTCCAGACGCGCGCGCGGCAGCAACGTTACGAGAACGGTAGAATTTATCTCTGGGAATGGTAGATTAATAATAACCGCCGGGACAATCGTTATACATCATTTTTGCTCGCATTATTATGAACGGCCTGAACTTCCCATCGTATACATTATAATATATCACGGGAGCAGCAGCCCCGCGAGAGCGGCGTGTCCCGGCATTCCTCTCTTGCCAGTTTTTACGCCATAATCGCGCAGTTAAGGAGATAAATATGATGTCAGTGGCAGCGGCCAACGACGTGCTGCACGTGCTAAGAAAAAATATATCCTTCGGTCCGGCTGAATGGATGCTTACACGAGCGTCATGAAAATTGATCGCCGCTGAATACTTCATTAAACGGGAGGAACTGCACAGCCCCGGTTACATTGAAACGGCCCCAGCCGAATAATTCATTCAATCGTTTCAAACTTTTAAATACTTCCCGAAATTCTTAATTATACTAGACACGTACAGACCTTCCACCGCCCGACTTCACCCCGGACTCATTTTTAAAATTCAACCACAAGCCTCCCGGCCTCAACAAGTTTAACCCACATGTCCCAATCACATTACATTCAATCTCATGCATTTGGGGTGCACTGCTGGCGCTTATGCCTCAGTAATACGCGAAGGAGATGTACACGATAATTGCGAAAAATTTATCCTTACTACCAAAGGGGACTGACTCAAGAAGGCACTGCCAACATATTCGCGATCTTCTTCTTATTACAAGGAGCCCAAACAAGACATAGTTCAGAGGATATTTGCTTCGTCATTTGACGATTAAGTAGAACCTTGATTATTCGAACTAATGATATCTAAATTCTTCAACATCTTACACCGAGCGAAACACACCCGAAGTCAATCAGCGTAAAACGACCGACTGGCAGAGTGGAAAGAGCAGAAAGGAATTCGAAAAGTCTAAATTGACCAGAGAAGCGCCGACAGCCCGAAGAAGACAACTTCGTAGTCAGCTAATTGAATCGCGACTCCCTTTCCCCGTTTTCTTCAAGAAACGAGGGAAGTTTCGCGGGCCGATACGCGATGAATAACATGATCTATAATCGCCCAGAGGAGGGCAGCGCACAGGTACACCGGGCTCGTGTACTTCTCGGGCGCTTGCTCTAATCGGGTTTAGTTTATCTCGCGAGGACACGCGCTATACAAGTAGTAGGTATCTACGTTTATCCTCTTCTCGTCCTCGAAGCGTTCTCACTCGCTTTCACCCTTCGCCTGCCCCGCGCGGCCCATCTTGGCTCATCATCTTCTGGAAGCAGTTGGTTGGGTGGCTGGGAGCTCCCGTCGCTTTGCTCTATAGGTAGCTAACTCATAACTACGTCACATCCTGCAGGTAATTGAAAACGTTATCTCGCACCCGGGAGTCTCCATCCTTTCCTAGAAGCGGACCGGGGACCACCTCTCCTCTCGCTCCTCTCTCTCTCTCTCTCTCTCTCTCTCTCTCTCTCTCTCTCTGTCTGCCATAGCTTAAGGCTGCTTCCCTCTGCTACACCTTCCCCTTCGACCCGCCACCTTTCGCCGGTCTAGCACGGGCTGGTAATTAACACTCTAACTCAGGGTGTCCTGATAACTCCTGGAAAACTCGGAAAACTCGAAACAGCGCGTGGCCAGCGCCCCTTCTCTCTTTACAGAAGCACGTGGACTGCCGCTTCATTCTCTTCCGTTCTTCCCGATTCAATGTTCACCAATTCGCAATCTTCCGATCTTTCTCTCTCGTCTCGTGGAATCAGCTACCTCTGGAATTGCACTTCGGCTAAATGAATTCGGGATTTCGCAGAACACAACCTACATTTACTAACAAGATGCGAGCCGCCACCTTGAAATAATATATCCGCTTTCGTTGGAATTGACTTCTACATTTAAGCACATATTATAATAAAAGCCGTATCTGAAAAGTTTAAGCAAATTCAATCTTGGCGTAAAGAACGGACATTCGATCGGTGGTGCAATCAGCTAGATCTCACTGCACCTTCGGAATTACATCCGAAGAAAATAGATTCGGGGTTTCGCTGAACGGAACCTGCCTTCGCTGAGGTGGTTTTCCCAACAAGATGCGGGAACCAGAACAAGGAAGCAACCGGCTGTTGCCTATGGTGCCCGCGAACTGGAATGAGAACCGGCTGGGACTTGCTGGCTGCCTCGAATAATGGAGTTCATTGTATGGGCCATATTGCTGGCGCACCTACGGAGCAATCTCCTCGGAAACCACCGGCACACCATAGATTCTGCGGATTTTTATGGCGGTTCTCTGTCTGCGGTTCTCCCGCTGGAGTAGAAAAATCAGGAATAATTACACGGAGTAGCGGTTCAACATTGCTCCCCATTTTATATACTCGTGTACAACCTTATGAGATCATACACTTTGTTTCGTTACTGGCATTTTGGCATTTTGAGGCACTAGGATTGCACTAGGAATATTTTTACGGTCGAAATATGATGACTTTAAAACTGCAAATAAAAGACGCATTTCTTTTGGACAATCAGAAGAGATGTTACGATAAAAATCAAATAACAACATGTTGCTCTCACTATGCAGATTTTTATCCTATTTCTTCATGCATATCACAAATAATTATAAAGAATTGATTATATGAAATGTAGTTTTCATCATAGCTCTACTCTAACAGAAAGGATATCTACCAACTGCAAGCATTAACAGTAGACGCATGAATTTGTGATCGTCTGACCAGCACACCTAGAATCCGAAGTCGACCGAGCACACCATGATAAATAGTTTTATGGTTCTCGAACAAGGGCACGGAATACCCGAGTGAAATACGCTCCCCGTTATTCGGGAACAGACACTTTAAGTTTAAGACGATAACGCGTGTACGTGCTTCTGACATAGAAGAATGCTCGATATCGAGCTGCCGGGACCAATTATCATAATATATATATATATAAAATAAGTTCTGCGGTAGGAAGCATTACTGCGGGATCCTTATGCTCGCGGGAAACGGCAGAGTGCTTCGCGCTCTTCTTTGGTGAAACCGAGCGTAAACGAGAGAAGGATGACACGTCGAGGGGGGTGGGATCGATTTTCGTCCCGTCTACTTCTGTCCCGGACAGTGATAAATGGAGGACACCTTTCAGCAAACTCGCGAACCATGGGACCCTTTCTCCTTTCTTAGCTGCTGTCCGATGTGGCTCCATTAATTAACAAAGAATTAGAATCGCTCCTTCCAGGAGCCATCAATATGTTCGTCGTGTGGGGAAAAAGATTTGAACAGGGTAGCTTCATTGTTTGTGTGACTAAAGTGTAAATTGTTGCTGATGGGTAAACTCTTCGTAAACTTGTTCATAATATGGTCATTTATGATGGTAAAAATGTGGTATTTATTTATCAGGAGCTAGGTATCAGCTAGATAGAAACTTATGTCTTAATTCAAGATGACTTACGTCCTCTAAAATAACAATTTTAGATGTACAAACCTTATTGAAGCATTTCAACCTATCCAGTTGCATCCAACATTTCAACCAGTCAATACAAATCTGTATCAAACCTGCTAATGTATCAAGTCTCCCCAATCTCTGTTAGCAAATGCTTCGAACCAAGAACGCCATATGACGAGCCTAACCAGCATCGAAGTCAGCCTGTGCGGTGCTCCCGCTTAATTATCTGCAAAACTGCGGATACGAGAACCACCGGGTGAATAGCGGTCAGCATTCATCAGTATTAGAGCCCGTGTCCCGTTTCGGTTTGCGCCAAACCGATCCTAGTGTTTACCGTCGTATAAGGGACAAGACGATAATTCACGTCACAGCTTCTTAGCTCCTTGATGTCTCAGCGGTTTCACCACTTGGATATGAATACCCTGACTAAGAGTCGGGGTGGGGGTAGTGTGGAAGGGGGCGTTGAAATAGGGAGGGTGAAAGAGAGACAGAAGTGACAGACCGGAAGCCTACAGGGGTCCATCGTAGACGCCATTCATCAAAAGTGTCCACCCCGACCTCATCTTCCCTTTTCCTCCGCTCTCAATCCGTCTAGCAGTAGTCACTTTTCCCCGGCGCTTTCTCGAGACCCCAGCGTCAACCTTCTTCGGCGTCACCTTTGCCTAGCACCTCTCCGAAATGCCATTCCCATTGATTAATCGAAGCGAGGCATGTCGGGACTTGGCAACACCCTCCATTTCCTCCCTTAACCGCCGCCACTAATACAACCCGTCTCGGTACCCAACGACGACGGACTACTTGCTAGCACCTATCACCGTTGCTTGTCACACCATCAATGTCAATAGAGGCGCGGGTGCCGCCGATTCAACGCTCGAGACATACACACGAACGGTTGCACACACTGGCACACTTGCCAGATATATTGACTCTCCAGAGGGTGCTCGATCCTTCGCGGTTCCATGACCGCCATTGTTGATTCCGTTCGACGAGACAAGCAACTGGTTCTCGTAACCTCCTTAAGCGATTTTGGTCCACGTCGATCGCTAATTAACCCAGATATCCCCGTCGCCATTCCAGACAGACATCTGACGGTCTTATTCCCTTCATTCTTAATTTTTTATTCTATTTCAGCTTCATTCCATTGTAAATCTTTATGCGAAACATTTCCTGCAACTGATGCAAGAGCTGCATCCGAACCCATCATTACCTAAATAGGTTAACACGTTAGTCGCCACGTCACCCATATCTGGGTGACGGGTGTGCTTCCGTGGGGGCCTCGTCTCCCAAATATGGTTGACGCTCTTCTTGTTCGAGTT
Organism: Lasioglossum zephyrum; assembly: GCA_028455615.1. Taxonomy (NCBI): domain Eukaryota; kingdom Metazoa; phylum Arthropoda; class Insecta; order Hymenoptera; family Halictidae; genus Lasioglossum; species Lasioglossum zephyrum. The sequence goes on from CM052332.1 coordinate 2,787,857, forward strand.
AATTAAATATAGGATGTACAACATAAAATTTTTTAAAACACATTATACCGTTCTGCGTACCGACAAAGGCGCCTATAGGAACATAATTCAATCATACGATGCCAACAATGTTTAGTTTACACAAAGATTCGCAATCTATTTGAAACTACGCAAAATTCTGACGGAAGTATATAGAGACGTTCTCTAGTAGAGGAGTCTAAACTCGTGCAAATAAAATATAATTTCGTGTCTATTGCATTCCGCATTATTTTGAGAATCATTCCGAGTGCATCACGTATGCAGTGTAACTGGAGAAACACGCCTCATTTGCCACGAGGAAGAAGTAACTTTCCCGCATTCTGAAACGCGATCTAGGTTACTGTCATTTTCTTAGTAGATCCGCACGCAGAGATTTCCGGCGCGTGCAACAAGAGCGCGTGGGATGAAGTAACGACGGCGAAGAAAAATGAAATTTAGTAGTAGTCGTCCCTCTCCACCCTGGTTCCGGTAACCGACGGTTTACTAAGCCTTAATGTAAGCGCGTTATGGCGGCTCTCGGCGCGGGCTGTTGCCAGCAACGCGTGCTACATTTACTGTAAACCGCGGTTTATAGTCGATGCTGGAGCACAGCCCGGACTGAGAATGGAAGCGCGCGCGTTAATCACGGCCACGTTCCTAGGTAGCTATGAAACGCGGCTGCCAGCTATCGTAAATTTTCGTTCTGGCTCGTCGAGGCGCTCTAGCCAACGACGATACTCTCTGCTTGTTCTTTTTTCGTTTGCCACTTTTAATTGGCCGCGATCGACGATATCGTCGATACACCCGCGGGACTGCGGCACGGGTGCCTCCGATCGAAGCGATTAAACTTTACGACCCGAGATCCATTAACCTGTAAACACTAAATACCGTGCTCTCTTTTTCCTTAACTAGCTGGAGCTCTCTAGAATCGGATTCGCTCGTGAACGCCTCTCGGAATTTCTGTTGGCTGCGGTGTAACTAAACAAACATCTATTCCTGGCAGTGTTAGATAAAAATGATAGACAAAAATAGACCTTCTTAGTGGAGCTAATACAATTAAAAACTTAGAATTCAATTGGAACGTTTGTAACTTTCAGTCAAAGTAGCCTCAAGTCCCACCTTCAAGGATGAATTTAACCCTGCAGGCCGTTTGTAACACGAGCAATAATTTAAATTCATTCGTGTTTCAATTTTGATAATAGCGAAGAATCAACATTGACTTTGCACTTACTTATTTTATTGATTTATATCATGTTCATCGATGATGCCACAATTATCTGATATTAAAGAGCGATTTCACTATCGCTACCTCGGTTATTACAATCAAATTATGTTCTAGCACGTTTTCAAATAAATCTTTTATTACTAACCATAATGCGTCGAATTCCATCAATCCATCTGCGCCCACGCAATTCCCACGATCGCAACCGATTCAACATCAATCCTCGCGGCCATCAAAGTGCAAAACACAGATCCGGTGCGTCCTTCGATTCCAATTTCGCTGCGCGGTGGTCGGCATCGAAAACTTTCGCAGTTCAAAAACTGCAAAATAAAACAACGCACCGATTGGTGCGGGGAACCGGCTCTTCGTATGCATGACGTTTTGGGAAAAATTCAAGCCCTCTACGTGAACCGAATTGATCTGTGCGAGAAGAGGGACGTGTGGACGAGCGTGGTAACCGGCCTTCGTCGACGTTGTCATCGCCTCGGTAAAAAATAAAACGCGGAAAGAATCGAAACAGAGGTTGTGTGGGTGCGGTGACGTTCGCCGCAAACACTGCGACAGAGGGGCCGCAATCTCGACGGCCGAATACGGAAAAGGCTTCCTTCCGGCTCCCGGGGAAGTTGGGCTGCCTGCGGCGAAGGCCTTGAAACGAAACTGTCCCCAGCGGCGGCGGATTCCTTCGCGCCGTACTGAAATTCCGTGCATCCGGTAAATACGCTGAAGGCGTCGCGATGGAATTCAATCATTATGCAGGGCCGGGTTCCATGCACGCCGCTTTACTTGCCGCCCCACGCGCCACCTCGCATTGTTGGTCAGCTCGTAATACACAAGTTCCTTCGCTGCTGATCTTGCTGGATATTCCTGTCGTTGCTACTCCTCACGTTGCAGCGCGTCGCGACGACTGAATATTCCGGACGACCTCTCTGCGCTCTCCAAGCTTCGCATTCTGCGAAGATCACACAAATCTACACTTTGTCAAACGATATGCGAGCTGCGTACACACGTGTGTCACACACAGTTGATTATCGAGTGTGTATCTCGTACGCGTGAAAAACTGTGTCCACACTGAAGCAACGCCAAGAAGAAAGTAACTTCAGTGTTGGTTGACACAGTTTAAGGTTTACATTTTCATTGCCATGTTCTCTCCCACTGATATATTATACAAGTAGATTACCTTTATATTCCTTGTGGAGAACATTGCTGGTGGAGAATTGTGGATGCATATATGCGTCCAGCAAAAATTTCGAACATGTGCTATGTATACATGCATTGTTTGTCAAATGAAATCATTAAAAGGCAAACCTAAGATCTATCACCAAGCTCCGACGATAGCGTCAGATGCCAAGCATATTCACCTCAACAACCACCAGTATCGAGCTCACTACCAACGTCCACAGCTTTTTCGAAGGCGCATGGAAGTCGTCAAAGGCAATAGCGTCAGAAAACTGCGCTGCTTTTAATGATTCCGACCCGGTCTTGCACTTTATTGTACTCACGTTTTTCGGGAATGAAGAGCAAGTTGATACCTGGTACTTATGTGAAAGTGGAGCTTGCCTTGAGTAACCTTGAGTTGAAAGGGGCGACAGAAAATGGTCAGATGAAAGGGAGGAGGGGAACGCTACAATTTGCCGCCGCCTTGTGCGAAGTACGCTATATACTTGCGTTGCTTTTCTGGCTCGTGAATTGTTTGAAAGAGTTTGAAGTATTACTTTAGTCATAAAATCTTGGAGATTTTCGGTACAGTCTACTGGCGACATTATTGCCAGGAATGAATATTAAAATTGAATAAAAACATTGCAAAACATCATAACGAAGACAGTATTGATTAATAATTTGATTCACATCTTGCAGTGACACGGATTCTTTGAATAATTGTTTAGACTATTAAAAGAAATTAATTTTTCTTAATATTCACCCGAATAAAGTAGTCTACGATCAATAAAACGCCAATAGTTCAAGTGAGTAATTACTACAAGAAATTGTGTAACGTTCCAGGAACTACTTCATTTAAATAAAGAAGTGTAATTCTGCAAAGAACATTAAATGATAGTAATCCTTCCATTAGAGACTTCGCTTTCGAAAGACTTCAGTACGCAAACGCAAAACATCACAACAAGTGGAAAAGGTTTACCATGGTCAGACTGCTGCAGTAAATCATACACACGCACGCGGAATTTAATTCCTGGAGCTCGTCGTACAATTTTTGCGGGTTGTCAAGGCAAATTCCTGAATCTACTACGAGTACGTGTTGTGCTTAACTTTTGCTCGATTGCCTCAAGAATTTAATATTGACATTCCCAAGAATAAAGAAAGGATACGGCTGAAGCAATTTTTTAGGCAAGTTTGTTCTGCATTGTTCTCGCGCGTGTCGAGAAAGGTCAATGATATTAAATCTGCGAGACCTTTGAAGAAATTTATGAAGGAACCGTTATTTAATATTTTCGAAGTCTATGCGTTAAATTTAAACGGGTGGCGACCATTCCGGTAAGCCTGGGCGCCGAGTCGTTGAACATTCGAACGACAATCCCCGTTGGAAAACTGAATTTTATTCTTGAGGAGAGTTCTGGGGAATATCGAAGGGGGTCAACGCTGTTGGCGGTGGTATTATCATTGATCTTCGGGATAGACCGTTTAAGTAATCCAAATGACAGACCGCGTTCTTCGATTGTCGTTGCAGGCCGAGCGTCCCCTCACGATTCTCCGCTTTCCATGTCCGCATTATTCAGTCAGTGTCGAGTTTCTTCCGTCCTGCACATAGCAGGCTTAGACATCACTTTACGGAATTAGATGGGGCCAAGTGGCCGTAACATAGCCGTCGTTTCAACAGTCGGATTTTCGAATGGTTCACTGCTCCTGGGAACTTGGACCGATCCCCTTAGAAACTCGCATCCACCTAGTTTCTCCCTTTTATCGTATCAGCTTCTTTCCTCCAGCTTAGACATCATCTTTTCTCGATGTAGTCTCCTTCTCTCTCTCCCCGTCTCTCTTTCCTCTTTTCTATCTACCATCTCTCCAGGTCGCTCTACTCGAGGAAACTGTCTGCGAGAAGCTCGTTATCTTCTTTCCGATACCGATCGCTTGAGACTTCGATCCTCGTTAAAAGAGATCGCCGCACCCGTCTATCTCAATACTCGCAATGCGCAGTTCTTTCGCGCCCTAGACCTGTGATCATATCGTTCATGCACACGCAACGATGACACGCTTAAACTGTTCTTTCGTACACCGAGGGCCCAACCGCTCCATGCGATACTGATTTCGCTTCCGACCGACACGGGAATCGCGTGATTGCGTGCGCGTGCCGAAGCGACACATATCTGAGGAACTGTAGACTTGGTTTCAGTGGTTCGTTTGTCCGAAAACCTGGACAAAATTGAACAAAATAGCACGCGTTTTATTCTGTCTAATTAATTGTTTTTACCACATTGTCGATTTTCGTGAAAAGTAATCTGCGCTGGTTGCACGAACTTTGATTAAAATAAAAATATCCGTCTTCATTAATCGTTCTGGTAAATTGAAAACAGTACTCTGATGTTCCTGAATTCTTTTAAATTGGATGTACTCATTTGTTAATACTTTTAATTGCATTTAGTATTCACTCTTTCCAACATGTTTTATTCCGAACTTTAAAGCGGTCTCTGCAATTCGAATGGAAATTTTTAAACGTATTTCAAAGTAAATTCTTGTAGTTTGGTGTTAGATATTGTCTTGAATTCCAGTAGTTATACTCACATTTTCACTGGCAAAGTTTCGCGAGTCTTCAGGGTGAAACAGCTGTCAAAGAGTGGATCCAGTCAAAGAAGAAAACATTAAATCACATTTTACGAATTAGGGGACTTTCAAGACCTTTTTATCCACGATTTTGGACAAATTGACCGCAGTTGATTCCCCGAGAGGGAAATGTTTTCATCCCCAAGTCTCTTCGACGCGGAGCATGAACGAAGGGGGCACGAGGCAACGATAGCTCTGTTACGCAATGCGAGTCGTACATCGCAGGAATTTCAATTTCCCAACACGTCCCTGCGTCGAGTGAATTGTCCTGTTAACGGTAAAAATTTTGTCTACCCTTCCGCTGTTGTGGAAGGCGTCAGCATTTTTAGCACTGCTTTACTTCGAGGCAAACTATAATTAGGCATGGCAGATTAGTCGCTGTAAATTGGCTTGTTCTAAAAAAATAGCAATCAATTCTCTTCTACCTTGCGTTCGCTTAAATCAATGTCCTGCAACGTACAAACAAAGATACAGTTTAATGAAATTAAATTTTAGAGGGGTTTATACATTCTTCCAGTAAAAAAGTCCCTTATATTACATTTCTGTCCATAGTAAAACATTTACTTCTACAAGTACTATAATTTGAGGTTACGAATAAAATCAATATGATTACATGGAGTCAACTCTAAAATCTTCAACGTACACATTTCCAAATTCTAACCGGAAGTCTCAAGAAGACGGCCAGAATTCTTCAAGCGACGTCAAACCGTAGCCAACCACCATTACACCTCCATCGTCAGAGTCTCCATAATTATTTTCCAAGCCTTTTCTGCTCTTTGAATCGCATATGGCCGCGGGGACTTAGCTGGATCCGTGGCGTCCGCTAGAAAGAAGAAATCACCGTGCGCAGAAGAAGATCCGAACTCTATTGCTCTCGGAGAGTAGAGGAGAGAGAGATCCACTCCCTGTAAGCGCGACACTACAATTATACGGAGCTTCTGGTAGGTTCCACGTGGATAGCCCTCTAGATGGTTCTTCTCGGTTGACCCGGGTGAACAAGAGCAACAGTGCCAACAAAGCCCAACGACGTCGACGCGCGACACTTCGAGGAACGGCTTGTTAGTGACGGGGCCCGCGAGATCCGCGTATTTCCGGACGTCTTATTTAATTAGACACCTTTCGACGGCATTGTTAGGCATCGTCGAGGCGACTTCGCCGGGCACTCGTCCACGCCACGGCATCCCCGATGTGGTCTGTACGTGTTCAAGTTGGCCCGGGGCCAATGAGCGCCGGCCCCCGGATTACGGTTCTTTTTAAGAGTCTCTCTCCGCCCGTTTTCTTTCATCTATTCAGTCGTGGCTGATCAGACTCTCTCTCTCCCTCTCTCTCTCTCGCTCTCACCTTAAATATCGCTGTGCATCGATAGACCCATACCGGCCGGCGTTCGCTCCGTTTTCTCGAGCCGTTCCGCTTCCCGACGTAGTTTCAAGCTCGAGGAGACTCTTGACCCAGGAAGACTCGATTCGAATCCCATAATTCCGGTCTTCCACGAAATCCCGGCTTCCAAACCACCCCCGCGCACACGCGAACAATCGCGTATACGTACACACGGAGCTCGACGCCGCGTGGCTATTGGTGCTCGAGAGCACTTTCTCGAGTGGAGAACGCCGAAGTCAATTTTGGAGTTGTCTAATGAAGAGTTCCGGCAACGAGCACTCGTTACTTGTTCCTGTTTATGCCGGCCCACGGAACTTCCGGTGCCAGACGGAGAGGGAAACGAGAGTTACCCTACGGGAACAGAAAAGTTCCGTCTGCCCTCCGTCTCGCGTAAATTCGAGACTATGCGTGCTTCAGACGTATCGTTGCAGTCAGACCATGCGACAGAACATGAAATACGCCATTTTTTATGTAGGAACGTCACGGACATATTTTTCGATAAATTATGGCAAAGAGCTACATGCATTTCTTTTTCTTTCATTATATAGAGCTGGAAGTTTTCCTGTTTTTTATTTGGTCCACATTTTAATGATCCATTCTAACCATTAACAATGATACAGTAACTTGTATTCAACGCGAATTAGATTAATCTGCCCCTTTCCATGTCAAGACGATTGAAAAAGTAATCGCAGCGCTTCGAATAAGTTTAAACATGCTAAAACGCCAATACAGTTCTGCAAGATCACTCTTGCAAAATTATGTGTTTTTTTATACTCGATGAAATTTTTCACAGCCTTCTTACACAGTTTTATTTCCCGACAAAGACATTAATGCATTCATTTATTCCTACGGAACAATGGTATAAAGAGCTTTATGATTGGATAAATATTCATGCAGTATTAACATTCTTAACGTCGAGTGCATAAAAATATTAAACCACCAGTTCCTCGCCGTACATCTAGCATAAATCTCGCACTGTCAAAGTCAGCATTGCAAAAAGAGACCTACAAAGATTTCGCAAGTTGCTTTACATTTAGAATGGGTAAATGAAAGCGATATTAATAGTACGATCAATTCGTGATTTGACTGCGGATTTTTATGAAAAATATAAAATTGTCTACATTCGATGCAACAGAACAGTAACCATATAGATTCTTCTTTTTTTAATCATGTTATAAAGTCAAATATAACGCATTGGCATTCTTAAATGCTTTCAATCTTTTTACTGATTCGAATTACACCAGCTCGTTTTTGCTATAAACGTATAAAATTTGCGGTCTATAACCCTCCTGCTTATAGCTTTGATTTAAACAGAAATTTGTTGCTGGATTCAGTGAGATGAAGTAGCTAAACATAAATCGTATCTTTGAGGTAGCTACGAATTAATTATGTATACGTTATTGGCGTCGTGAAAGAAAGTAGAAGGAATCGTCCGTTCAGAGAATGATCCGATTAACGTTGATAACGCATGTAGGACCGAAGGTCGACCTCTAGAAAGGAATATTCGCCCGCAGAGCTGGCACACGTGCCGGTCATGGGAAATGCGGGTCACGCTATAGAAACGCGCGCAACTTTATAAGCCGGGCCGCGCATTCATCGCGCCGGGGGAATTGTGGTGGATCATCTGTTAAGAATGCTTCGCAAAGCACTTTGTGCGTCTGTCCCCCCTCCCCCTCCCCCGCGTCTTGTTCCGCAAATTGTAATCTCCGGGAATTTCTAGCGGTGCTCGCGACGACGCGAATTACTCGCGGAAATGCGCCTAAGCGACTCGAAATTTACCTATCCGTTTTAATAGACGGAGCCGCTAACGCCCGCCGGCGGCCATGTCTCGTTTCGCTGACGATAAATACTAAGGATTACGTTGCTGCCGCCGCTACTGCTCCTGCCTACCTCTGGGCTCCACCCTTGTGTCAATAAACGCCGGAATCAGAAGTCATTTGGGAAGTATGAGCACTCGGTTTCGGTGTGCAAGCATGGGCCACGGATTAAACTCGTGCTCGGGAAACTTTGCCCGGAATACTTATTTCCCGATGTTTGACTTACACGCGGTTATACGCGACCAGAGATGATACATGCTTCATCATTTTCCTTTTCAATAGATTTTTACGTACCCGAAGGAAGTCGAAGAGTAATCGTTTTTGTACGGAATTTTGAAGAGACTCAAAGCGATAGCAATTGGATAGTTCGTGACAGTCTTTAAATTTCTTCAAAGTTCCTTTAAAGTTCACTTTTGTATGATCTTTTAAGGTTTCCACTTAGGAGGGCGCTTAAGCAGATTATATTTATTTTAATTTTTGTTATACGCTATTCAAGCAGATTATATTTATTTAATTAAATCAATGTTTTATTACGTGTAGCTTGGAATATTTCTTATTTAAATTCTCGTGTAGAAGCTAGCTTCGTTATAAATTATAAATCTTGAACAAACAACTTTAAAGTACGTGCACTTCAAAACGAAGTTGCAGAAGAAATTCTTGCCTTAGCCAGGTGCTACGTCTAAGGACAAAGTTTCACCATTGTATAAATGAAAAATCAACCTCCTCATACTAGCATCTCCATTTATCATCCCTTAAGACGCTGACCTAGAGCCTCCAGCACAGGGTCCAAACTCGCACTATCAACCGCGCAGATAGGCCAAGCTAGCAGGTCTGGTTGAAGAGGGTTGCGAAGTTAAAAGCGATATTAATTAGCGTTGACAATTTGCGTATCGGTCCCGGCGAAACGCACCGGCGCGGTCTGCAGGGTCGAAAGATAGAGGGACCCCTTCAGTTTAACCTTCCCCGCTCCCGTCCCTTCCGCCTCATTTATTCCACCTTTCTCCCAAGAGACTTGCTCACGGATAAACCGACGGAAGCCTTGTGCAGCGGAAGCATGCACGCGCATATCATTCATTAGGATCACACACTAAGCCGTCGGAGGGACAGTTGGGAGCTGCAAGAGCGGGTGGTATATAGGGTGGCGAAAGGGGTGGTGGTGGTGAAGGAGGGTGTGGGTGGCACTTGACGCGTCGCAGTAACGAAGTAGTGACGCGCATGCCGTGGCACTTAATTAATTCTGATTAACCCGTAATCACGTAGTCGTTCCGCGGCGCTGCAGGCCCCCCGTCCAATTTGTGTCGTTGGCTATTAATTCCCGGCCTCTGTCCGACCCGCCCTTCCGACGAGTACCCCATCCGTGATATTTTAGGACACTTTGTGGCTCCGTGATACCCATCGGATGCCGTCCCACGTGTCTCCGAGCCCCGAGGAAGGTCGCTTACTTAACGAGCCGATCCGCGAACAATATCTCCACCATCTACCCCTCCTAGATCTAGATCCGCTGCCACGGAAATACACGCTGAAAATCATTAACCCGGAATCTAATGAATTCCAAGCGAAGCAACTGCTACGAGCTCGCGTGCTAACGCTATCGCTCGTATCGCGGATTTTTCTTTTAATTGCCCCGGATCCTGTCAACGAGAAATTGTGATCAAACGGAGTACTCTTTTTACAAGGATGTCACTCGACACCTTCAACACGAGCGACTCTAATTAGAGAGTTGTTGGTTCTTGCTTTATGGTGTTGTTTCAGCACGATTATTGGTACATTAAGATTTTAGAATGATTGTCTCCAGGAGATACCTTCCTTCGTTTAATAAAATTGATAGCAGGCGAACCCGTTTTAGATAAGGATAAGGATTTTGGATTCATTAACCCTTTGCACTCGGAGCTATTTTAACTCGAACATTAAATATTTCATGCAACATAGAATATTTTCATTCTCAACGATCTCTTAAATTTGGTGGATACGAAATCGATTTAATATTTCATACCATACTTAAATGTTTAGTAATTCAAAATGGTACAGCAATTATTAGTGGCGCCTCAGAGCTATATATACCACTCGAGTGCTACTAGCGAACTTAGGTTTAAAATCGTTCAGACTAAATAACAAAATTTGACAGATCTTTCTAAATGAGTGTATGATTTGTGTGACCAGATAGAAAATCTCGGACGTTTCGGACGAGATTGCGCTTTAATAAAGAATTCGGCCCCAGTTTGCTTTCGCCGATATCGATCTGCCGAGCAATTTATGCATCGTCGTCGGCGTGCCTTTGAATTTACGTTTGAAAAGGGATTCTTTTCGCCCGTGAAAGTTTCAGGATGCTTTGCTTGTTAAATTCACACAGGCTGAAAGTTTTATGGGACGGCGAAAAATAACGGTAATTCATTCTTGCCCGATAATTGACAATTTTAGATGACGACGAAGGAAAGTTCTTTCATTATTAATCTATAACTTTCGCTTTATTGGTTCCCGAAGAGCACAGGGGAACTTGGAGAAATTAAAACGAGAGAGCCCCGGACATTTTTTCCGCTATAAACTTTATCTTAACGGTGAATTTCTCGAAAAAAAGAAAAGAGGTACGAAGCAACAGAAGAATGTACTATTCGGGAACTTTTTAGTTGAATTAGTTTTAACGAAGTTACTTTTTATTACCGTCATTTTCGCTCTTTGTTTCTCGTTTCTCCGTGAAATTCGTGGAACCGGAGATTTTGCAACCAGCGTGCCTGGCTGTGATTTCTGCGCTTGTCCCGCGAGCTGCGCTTTTAACTTCTCTTTCTTTTTTTTCATGTTTTTTTTAACAAATAAAATTATGCCTGTGATTGTGAGAGCGAAACGTTAAACCGCTTACCAAGCTTATAAAGTTTATGAACCGATTCTGTATGACCGAATCGATTTCAATTCCAATAATGTGCTATCGACACAAGAAAATGAATATTCCATTAGAATTATCTCGCGAAGTTTACGTTTCGGATAAAGAGAGGATATTTCTCCCCATCCGGACTGGTTTGCGAGAATGCGTACCGCGAACAACAAAAACCTCGAGCTATACCCATGCACACACCAATAAATAATCATTCTCGTGTTGTGTTTTATTTGTTCGACACCAAACCCTTGAATTTATTTGCTGTTCGCTTCCGATGGTTTTGCTTGGAATATTAACTGAAACAACGGTAGAACAAGCACGGTTCCTCCAGGTTTTTGCAACTCACACCCTCCGCAATCCTATCTCTCCCTCTCTTTCTCTCGTTCTCTCTCTCCCCCACTCTACATTATCGTCGTAGTAAAGGCCCTCGTATATTCATGCGTTTTTATTAAGCCTTTTTCGCCACGATAACTCCCGGAGTCTCTGGAGCGTTGTAATTAAATTTCAAGCAGTGTGCACTTCCCAAGAGGTCGATACCATTGCTGCATAAACGTGTACCGTGAACGAAAATATCCAATAACAGCGTCTACAAACAGTATAATTACGACCCGAGAATACACGTGAAAATTTAATCAAAATTTTTCCCCGATAACTTTGTCAACGGAATAATTAATGACTCGCCGGCGTTCGATTGAAAAAGAAAATTACTTCGTCGGAAAACCTTGTCTGAAGTCTCTGAATCCGCAACACTTCTCAATCGTTAGAACATCATTATAACGCGTCACTAGGTCGTTCCATTCGTTAGTACTCGGGCTTGCAATCCTGCAAAGTGAGATCCCACGTTTCTTTTTGGTCCCGCATTTCTTAAACAGATGATACGAAATCACGAAAATCTTGCGGGACTATGTGTGTCATCAAAATTGCGCGAATGGCGACATACAAGATGAACTATGTCAACGATGTTTATACGTCTTTGAATAATGAAATAATCATTTTAATCATTGCAAGAGATGAAATCAGGGACATTTTGACCAGCCTGGCAGTTACATTACGCCACAAGATCCCTTTTCTCAACGAGGATCCCAGAAGCTGTTCCCTCGAGCAGAGCCTGTGCGGGTCTCTCAAACAAAACTTGCTCGCATTAGCATTTTAAACCAGCCGCCGAAGTGCTCGCGGCGTTACTCATAATAACAATGTTATCGCGCGAAGCCGACAGTTTTGCGCGGCATTTATGGGCCACCGCAAAAAGTGAGAGCGACCGCCATCCTATTTTCCGCGGAGTTTTAATAACTTCTTAAAACGCTGAAGCATCGCGCGCCGTCTTGGCAGAGCTTAATGAAACAACGTTTCGCGATGCTGAGCCGGTGGAGATTCTCGTCAGGGTTGGCCGCAGTTAGGAATCGAGGCCCGATACTCGTAATTACCGCAGACAGTCGGCGAGCTATTTCAATAAGCTATAACAGCCACTTAAGGCGATCCAATTTTAAGTTGCGCAGAATGTGAAATACAGCAGCTGGCGTGAGGAACGCGCAGTCAGCGCAAACCAAGTGCTACAGCCACTGATTTCCTGCCTCTCGTACTTTGAAACTTAATAAACCCGCGGCTCGATTATTGCGGTCATGGTCTGGACGAAGATCGATGCACCCTAAACCTTGCTGGCCGACGCAATCCTCGGGATTAACTAGTATTTGCTTCGTTAAAGTCTGGACTGTTGCTTCGGTGATCGTCAAATTCGTGTCCATTTTATTCGGACCTCCTCGTGGTACCAAAAGTCAAGGTATACATATAACACAATTATTATTGTTTAGGATGGTAGTAAACGAAAATGTGTTTCGCTGTAAACAAACAGAATTTTGTCTTTATTCGTTATTTGACAACAATTATTTACACTATTTACAACCTTACCTGTAAACAAAGAAACGACAATTAAAGTTCACTATTCTCACTTCTTTGCCTACACTACTAATTTTGTTTTGTATATATATTTTAAAATAAGGCAGAATTATGGTTTTTTTTTTAAATGAGTCGGAGTTTCTCTATAAAACAACAACATTCTAAATCTCCCTTGAACTTACGCGTCTCCAAACTTTAATCGTAAATTTCCGCCAGAAAAATACAGAAAAATCCGCGATCTCCGTATGACAGAATCATTAAAAACCCCACTCGGCTCCAGGGAATCCCTAAATTCAACAAGCCAAACGTCCTCTCCGAAGAAAATTACCTGGCAACGCCACCGGAATAAATCATGCATGCGATATCCCATTCATCTTTACCGATCAGCAAATTGAAGATAAACTTCCTCTCTGGGAAGTCTCGGCTGACCAAGAAGAACGTAGTCTCGATCAAAGATGATTTTCCATGCCACCGGCGTCGGTGAAAGCCGCTGCTGGAAATAAAGGAATCGATCGAGCGCGTCCGTCGCGTCGGTCGCGTTTTAATTCTCTGGCAATTGCGCTTTTTAATATGGCGTGGGCGTTAATCCTTTCGCGATTTCGGAATTTTCGGATTCCATGGGCGTCGAGCTGTCAGTCCGCTGGCAATAATGTTCTTCGTCTGATAATTAAAGGCGACTGTCGCCGTCGATAGAACCCAATAAAATATGGAAATTGGACGGTGTTCGAAACTGTTCGGTGCCGGTCCGCGAGAAAAAAAGAGAAAAATCGAAGGGGTTTGACGAGGCGTTGGAAGAATAGAGAGGAAACGGGACGCGAAAACAGAGCGTGGGTGGACACGGGCCATGTTCGAAACGTTTCCGGTCGCGGACCAGTTCGAGGACGTTGTTCGCGGATTCCCGGGGGGCAGCAGTGCTCATTCGATCGGACCCCAGCGCGGTTGTTACCGAAATTAGTTCGCCCTATACCGATGACATAAATTGCAGGTAACTCCGTCAGGTGAATATTCATACGGGCGCAATTATACTGGTACAATACACCCCCGCGAGCACGCAGCTCTAAGGTTTTTCCACCGCGATCCTCCTCGTCGATTTTATCGGTCACAGGTGAACACCTGTCCCTACGGACGCCTTGCTCTCTAACCTCTCGGTTTTGCTACCCGTTGACGCGTTCCTGGTCGACTCGTTTCAATGTCTCCCTTTTTAGCTTTATTCCCTGGCGCAGTTGCCGTTCAACTGGAACAGAAGTTTCATGAATTGCCAGTTGGCGAATCCTCTGGATCGTTTCAAAGTAAAATAGTTCGTGGGTAATCATTTGTGATCAATCCAAACGTTTTCGAGAGCTTAAATTACGATTCTGGAACAAGTTTTTGAAAAGAAGTTAAGTGGAAAAATTGCTATTTGTAACACCTATATATCCAAGTGTCAAATATTGCACCAACAAAAGGTTTTTACAGTAGTAAAATAAAATACTTCTGTCATGCAGCTAGGTTTGACTGACAGGTGTACAGTGTCAAAATGAACGAGCGAGGTAGCTTATAGTTGGCTGACAAATATTTGTCAGATTTCACGAAATGGAACTATATACCCTTTTCTAATAGCTTGTATTCCATATTTGGATTATTTCTACCACCGTTGTGTGGTCGGATGAAACTGGAATTGTCACGACACAATTATTAATTCCGTTTATTTATATTCTTCCTATTTCGAATAGCTGGTACATTTTATGTGGACTTCTTTAACCTTGTGTTATTTGATGTAACATTGAATTATTATAATAGTCTATTAAATAACTACATTCATATATTTGATACAATTTGAACCAATTTGCAATACTAAATCTGAATTTCCTTCGGCACATGCCGCAGCAGATAAGTAAGAACAAAGTTTCTGCAGCTTTTACAACCTGAAAGTCTTAGAAACTAAAAGAAGGAAGCAAAAGTAGCCTTCAGTTTAGTATATCTTCAGCTCAACCAATGGAAACGAAGAAATGAAGTTGAAGTACCAAGCGATTCGCTCTATTAAAATCTTCAAAGACTTTTATTCTTAGAGACTTTCTATCTTAAATTCAAACTCACAAAATATATAACCTGTGGTATACGATAAAAATGTTACACTTGGATTTTCCGTGTGCCTCCTATCTCACGTTTAAATTTCAGATGTGTTACCTATCGTGTGAGATAAAAATTTCTTATATTTTCCATAGTTTTTCTATCTTGTGTTTAAACGTGAAATATCTTACCTGTCATATAAGACACAAATTTTAGTCTTACCTGTTCCATAGACCTTGTATCTTACGTTTAAACTTTAAATATGAATCTACTTCTAAAATACAAATTCTATACTTAAACTTTATATAAATTTTTAATCTTTTTTATTTTAGATGTGTATAATATGAAAATATTATTCTTAGATTTCCTATAAATTTTCTATCTCGTGCACAGGAGTATTCTTGCTCTTTCATTAGATCTTCTACGTCACGTTTAAACTTAAAATGTATTATGTATCTTATAAAATAAAGATTTAATTTTTAGAATTTCCTGCGGATCTTGTACAGTGCGTTCAGGCTTCGACCATTTCGTTTAACGCGCGAAATAAAAATCTCATTTCGAACTCACGAGATTATACTTTGTCCCAAGGAAACTGCAAGTTGTCTCGTAGATTTATAAGATAGTAGTTCTCCAAGTAGGAAAGTGGGGAGTCCGATAAAATTCTTTGTGCTCGAGGCAGTCCGTTTCATTAAAATACCCGATGCACTTTTTCCCCGTTGCGCTGAAAGTGTTCACTGTCTATCGGAAAACGAAGAATGCATGCGTGAATGGTGAGTGCTTTCAATAAGGAAAAGAAGCGGGCATAATACGCGAATGGACGGAGAGTTAAAGTCGATGGCGAGCGTAACCGGGCAACGACAAAAATGGAACGATTTCGCGGAGGTAGAATACCGATGCACAATGACAGCGATCGTAATCGCCATTGTGCGGCGTCCCCTGTTCTCGTTATTATCGGTGGGTCGGTGTCATCGTGACGGAAAAATGGCCCACGCATTTTCGAAGTGCTTCCCCCAGCTCGTACCTCATTCTAGAGCGGATCGATCGTCGCTAGAAACTTTCTGCTCTTTTTCCTTTTACTCTGTTATCTTCCCATCCTCCTTCGCTCACTTCCGCCTTTTTCTTCTCGATGTATTCTACGGGAAAACTTCGAAGGCGATTCGATTCTACGTGAACCAAGGCGCACACACCTCCACGTCGCAAAATATTAATCTCCCTTCCACCGACAAAGTATACAACTCATTTTCAAGAAATTTCTACTTCAAACTGGTAAATGGGTTTTTAGGCGAAATGAAAAATTTCTACTTCAATTATAAGAGACAGGAGTTGAATCCAATTTAATCTCCTTCTAGTAAATCTTCATCTGATTTCTGACAAATAAATTAATTCCTTTAAGACGAGAACTTCTCATTATTGTATTTTTCTTCCATTTTCTTCATGAAATAATATTATGCATGCAAGAACTAAATTTAAGACTTACATTGTATTTTCTCGAAGATTGTAATGAGTATATAAACAATACCTTACACAATGAACAATTCATTGATTCATTTAACCAATGCATTACTTATATTGTGCACTGCAGCATTGTGCGTTTAATGAACATTATTTGAAAACAATAATTTTTTTTACAATGACACTAATGAGTCCGTAAGAAATACCTTAAAAATATATGTTTTAAGAAAATGGAAAAACGAAGCTGTGTAGATTCTAACAATTATTGAATTCCTCAATTCTCTTTTGACGTTTCTTTCGTTTTATAGTTCGCCTATTGATCCTTGTCAAAAATGCACAAAATCCACAGTCCAGCGGCGCGCATTTTGTTCAAACATTTCTTTCGGGGATTGTAAATTTACAGAATTTTCAGACACTTGTCAACAGCGATCCGGCTGTGTAAATCAAAGCACACAGGATCGGGTAATTTTCCCGTGTGCAATATCATAACGCAGTCCGTTCAAAGCGGAACGTTTATTTTTCCTTTCAATAAAATTCGTCTCTTCAATAAAACAGGCGATGGTGAGAAATCGACATCTTCCCGTCGCGTTAATTACAGAGCTCCTCTACTGAAGATTATAGACGTACAAACATCATAGGTTGCGCGACGCTTCGACGTGTTTCTCGTTTTTCAAACAATTTCAGGTTGTTACAAGGGGGGGGGGGGGGGGCGACTTTATTGGCGAGATAAAAATACCGATAGTCGTTACACACAAAACGATGAGAGGTCCCCGTTGATCGAGGAAATTTTTTCCCTCTAGCGTGTGTGGGTTTATTTTTCGCAGCGCGTCAAAGAAAAATATTAATCACGAAAATTCCGCAGCAACGGTCTACCCGTTCGTTTGTAATCCTTTCGAGCGTACTTGTCCCGCATTCACTCGACTTTCTCTTTTCTCATTGCAACAGGCCGTATAGTTATTGTAAAGGGATTTGCTTTTATTATTAACTACGGAATGAAACGTTTCAGTTTGTTTTTTTTTTGGTGTCGGTGACACTGGACGATGAAATAAAATCGTAATATTTAAAATATCGTTTAATGCTTCCTGATCATTTTATTTTCAATCTATTTATGACATTATTTTCTTCTTAATTTGTTTTGCACGTTCCTCAGATTAAACATTCTCCTGTTTTCTGTTTACAGATACTGTAAAATATATGTTTTCCTTCTCTGTGTGTTGCAAAATATAATTATTCATAGACGCATATATAAAACGGACTTGTTAATTTTTATTCATAGTATCAGGAAAAATTGAGTGAAGAGATATGCAATTATTAGAAACGAGTAAGATTTATTTATGATAAAAATTTATTAGATATAGAAGACTGTCAATATCACTAGCTAAATTAATTTAATTTTATGGGAATTGTCAGTGGTTTTAACTGACTTTAAACAATAAATAAGTCTTAGTCCATGGACAAGATTAAAATTTCATGGTGTCCACGGCAACCCCACGCTGTCGTTCCAGAGTTAATATAACGACGAGCCGAAACTATCGTTCTCCACGTTGCGATAAAAATCGGCGTCGAAAATGTTCGCTCGTATACGATACATTCCAGAGAGCCGTTCATTGGAAGAGTCGGAAACTGCGTATTCGGCAATCGATACGACAAGCATAACAATTATCGAAATATCCATTAATAAACTCGATCGCCAGGCAGAAACTGTCCCTCCCCTCGAGAAGAGCTTCCAGATGCAAAATTAACAAGGCTTCCACCGCTCGTTTCCCGTTCGTAACGGCGGCGGCTGTAAAGTTGAACGCGGAAAGGAATTAATTGCGGCTGCATCGGTTAGAGGATCAATCGTTAGTCGCCGCGATATTATTTCCGGATTGTGTACACGGAATTACGAGGCGAAAAATATCACTCGAATGCTTTTTCCACTCGGAGCTTTCATCAAGATCGGAATTTGTAGAACGTTCAATTCCTCTGAACGAGAACTAAATGAAACACTGAAGAAAAATTGCATTTGACTATTACAAAATACTTGAAATCCTTTTTGGTTCAAGCTTGGAAGCTTGAAGGTTTAATATTCTTTAGGCAGTTCCAAATGTTATTTTCAAATCATTTCTGTAAATATCCACTGATCCGAAAATGAAACACCACCACTAACTTTTTTACACACTGTACCTTCGATTGCATAATCGACACCTGCAGGCAAACAAACATGGTCGCGTGTTCCTCAATTTGCTCCGGCATTGTTGAATCGGAATAAAACATTTGTATGCACTCAATAATCATAACATTCATGATATGCATGTTCATAGATGCATACTCTTTAAAACGGCGTGTGATATTTCAACAATAATAATATTCGTTCCGAAAAATAAATACAATCAAACTCCATCCATGGGGAACATGAATTTCATTGCCCCAAAACATACCAACGAAAGCATAAAGCACCAGCTGCCTCTCAATTCTAAATCATTGTCATCTATCCCATAAATCCTACAGCGGAATAGAACACGCGAAGATTTCAATAAATGTGTAAATTAGCGATCGTCCCTCTATGTTAAAATTATTATTACTGGCATATAAATCTTGCGGTAGGGAAGTGCAAAACTATTTTCATAAAAGTTTGAATGAATGCAGAAACTATCGGTTGCTCCTCCATGTTTAAATCATCATCACCAGTCTCATAAATCCTACAGCTTTCAGCGATTACGTCTTTCGCTATTGATCAGACCCTGACACCCTCATCTTCGTCCCTCAGGAAACAATTCAGGTTACGTCCAAATTCAATGTCTAAATGATCACCATCAGTTTCGCAAATCCCACAAGCGACAAATCGCAAAGCAATCTTACAACTTTCCCAAAGGTTTGGTCGACCGCGTATATCTCGGCCCGCGATGTATAAAATATTATCATCATTCTAATAAATCTCGGAGCCCTCGGAGCGATTACGTCTTTCGGCATAGGTCGGGTCCCTGACATTCTCATTTGCGTCCCTCCGAAGCAATTCCGGTAATCTCCTAAACGAAACCCTTTATCTCGGTATTACCATAAATCCTAATTAATTGGACCTCAACTTGGAGAGCACGTTAGCCATGGCGGGAGTAGCCCTAGGTCGCATCTCGATTCTCATAGAGTCGTTTGCGAACTTGTCAGCCCTGTTTTTGGCGTGAGACGTCTTTCCTGAAGCTGATGCTCGCGGTGTCCGCGAACTTCCGGCCCGGAAGAGACAACGGCCTTGGTACGATTAATAGTTGGCTCGGTCCTCGAAGGCGAGCCAAGCTATACAGACCCAGAGCTAGGAGATAGAGGATTGCAATGGGTAGATGAAGGGAGACGAGCAGGTTCAGTGTATTCGACGTGGAATAAGGGGATGTTCGGGGGTGACGCGGTAGCTGCAGTGCAGGCCAACAGGGATAGGAGATGGGGTCTGACTGGAACCGTGCTGCCATAACACTGCCGCTAATTAAACGATTAATCATGCAACGAATGACACGTACCTAACCGGTTCGCGGGGAATCGCTCCCGCCAGACTACGCGTCGCTCGACCGGCGAAGGTTGTGCCTGTTATTCCCTGCATAACCTGCCCTCGTGGTGCGTAACATCTGCATATTTCGGTGCATTGATACATGCACGCATCGGCCTCGAATACCGGCAAACAGTTCGCCAATTCTGCTGACGTCTGGCCACGCTGCTCTCGAAGGCTGATGGGGGGATCATTTTTAAGGTGGCAGCCCCTATACGCGATGATTTTGCTCTGATTGTGAATTCAGGGTAGTCTGTCACAACCTCTTTGTTTAGAGAATATTTGAAAGTATTTTTCAAATTTTGAACTAGCCCTGAAATTTTGTTTCGTAATGTAAGGGATGTTTGTCTAGGTTTGTCTCTTGGCGTGGCGTAGGTATTTTGTCGTTGATGTACAATGTAATACATGTTTCATTTATATGTTCAGTATATTTAGTCTATTGTATTCAATTTATTTAATAATGATATTGTTGTATATTGTGGAACATATGGAATGACCATGTCCTTATTTCGTTTGTTTCAGGTAAGCACTTGTTACTCACTGTAGTCAATGATGTCAGATAGCGGTATCGTGAGTGCTAAATCTACTTTTAAGTAGCAACCATTAATTTATCTTCTTATTTCGCTTTATTATATTAGTGAGATATTTCCTGTACCGGTCTGCTTGGGTTCTCGCGAAAGCTCGTACAATTTAAGCTGTTTTAATGGAAAATGATGATAAGGAGCTGCGTATAAAGCCAGGATATTCATCAAACATACACGAAAACACCCCATTAAGGTCGGTTTATATACGTCCGTCCGAATCCGCAGTCTAAACCGGATATGTTTACGGTGTTTATACAGGCCTGTGAGTACCGTATAAATAATTTTTAGGTCATTATGGATAAGAATTCTAAAGTCGAATGTTTTCACTATGAGCTCCTAAAAACTCATTTTCACTGATTTGTGAAACAACAATACGTAAGATATCGAAAAATCCTTTTGCTGCACACGTAGAAATTTAAACAAAATCCGCAACACTACTCGAAAAGTATCCGATTTCGCGTGGAATGACCCAATTTCAACAGCGCGTATATTATTTTTCATGGCTGAAACGTTTTGACTTGGTGAAAAAGTGTATATAATAATTTTCTTTTTATGGAAATGTTAAAAAATATTAATTCGATGCTTCCTCTTTGAAATTTTGTTTCTCCATTTGCGGAGCTCCAAAAATTGCGGTCAGATAAGGCTAGCGAAGGACGTGGCTTCCGATGGTTCAAGTAATTGTAAGTGCACCGACTGATCGACCGCTATTCACAGGCAGGCTTGGAAAAACCAAAGTCCTTTGTACTTATGTTCTGTACACACGGAGTGTACGACATTCCAACAACAATTCAGCTAAAATAAACGACATCTCGCGTTCTCCTTCATTTTTTGGAACATTGATAAAAAAACATGTAATTTTATTTGAAAGTGAAATCATGTAATTGACATGGTTAATTTTCAAGCTAAAATACATAATTCTTGTACTATTAAATATTTCGAAAACAAAAACGACTTTGAACAAAAGTAAGTGAAAAACAATTGAAATTAGTACACCCTGACATGAATTGTAAGGTCCAGATATGTATATGACTGTAATAAGATAAAGGTTAGACGTTGAACAAATTTTTAATAACCAGTTCTGGGTGGAATATCGGAAAGCAACAAATTCCCGAAGGGGTCGTTTAAACTATAAAGAAAACGCGTGTGGGCAGGTAGTTACTAACCGATAGAGAAGGACGAGGATAACGTAATTGTATCGTGTATCACACGAATGGAGGACACAGATGGGAAATCCCAAACCCTAGGTCCCCGTTCCGCAGGGGGGTGGTCAAGTCGGCTTTCACGGTTCGTGCTGTATGCCCTTCGTTTCGATTGCTCGACGCATCGATACTCGACATCAACCGTGCCCGTCTATTATTCGTTGCGGCCAATGCTCACAGTACACCCGGTTATGATTTGTTGCTCTGTTCCCGACGTGTGCTGCTACGCCGAACGAACTTCCGTCGACCCTCAGTTTTGTCCGCCTCGAGCTTCTACCCTTCCAAGATTTATACATCGCGATCCTACACGTAACCAAGCGTTTTCCTACGATTTAACGAACATAAAAGGCGACTCGCAATTAAATTCGTAGAACACACGCATGAACGATTCCTTGCGACCGTAACTGGAAATGTACTGTTTCCTCGATGTTGCTCAGAGTGAAGTTAGTGCTCGATTCGGAAAATTGTGACGTATACGTTCGTCGAATCAATGAGTATATTTAGTCAGAATGTTTAGGATAATGGACAATTTGTGAATATGTTCTGAATTTTCCAAAATGAACTAATTCTGAGTGGTACAATGGAACACGTTCTAGTAATTTTAGCAATATTCAAAATTGTAAGGAATTAATAAAGACAGAACATCAATGCTTCTTTTATTCTTCTGCCTAAATTGAGTCGAACGTACCTCATTCCTCAATTACACTTAATTCCAGTAGACTTAAAATGCTCTTAACTTATTTCCCCGTTTGCTTTGCTATTCATCTTACATATTGAATACAGAAAAGTTTTAATATAGAAAACACTGTATTGTCATGACTAGATTAAAAATTTTAGTGCAAAATCAAAATTTGCTGTATCAATTGTAAGAATCAGGATTTTCTATTTCCATCATGTTTGAGATATGACTAACAGCTTTAACTATTTTTTTGAAAACAACAAATGGAGAAGGATCATTCTATAAAAATATATACAAGCACTTCAGAATTTTCACTTAAATAGAGAAAAGTTGTTATGACCAACAAATAACTGAGAATTGAAATAGTCCATATATGGAGGAATGAATACAAAGTGAAACATTAATCAGATTCACTTGGCGATCCAGAGATCCAAATGCATACGTAGCAAGTGTTTTTCTGGAGCACGCGACGAGCATATCGCACGAGTACGGTCGCGGGCCAAACAAGCGTCCGGAGCCCGTACAGGGGAAACGAGAGGGCGAAGAAGAGATCGCACGTATAACACGAGGCTATAAAGAATATGAGATCGAAAAAAGGTATAAGCATGGCCTTTTCGCGCCGCCCTCTGTATACTGTATAATCCTCCGATTCTCCCATTATCCTGTTGTTTCTCCGCTCGTGGTCGCAATATATTATATTCCGTTCCCCTACCATCGCACCCCTTTCCGGCTCGGTTGTTTCGCCCTGTCTCTCCCTCTATGGTCGCCTTTCGTGCTCGCACTCGCCCTTTTCATGGAATACTCGCCTCCTCGTTCGCAAACCCTCGCGAAAGATACGGGGATGGAAAGGAACGGGGGTTGGTGCGGAACAGAGAGTTAGAACGAAGGGGGGTTGCAGAGGAGAACGGGGAAAAGGAAGAGAGAATCGTTGGTCGGGGTGCGCTACAGGTGTCGACGAGAAACAGGTGTTGTAGGATAGCTGTTACCGCGAGGAGGGTAAAACCGGCCTCCTCTTCCAACCCCCCTTTACCCTCCGCTTCCAACCACCTTCGGTGGCTCGCGTCCGAAACTTTCGGAGATTGCGGAGCTTCGGACAGACTTTGGGAGACCCGTTCAACGCCGTAGCCCGCGGCGACGGAAAGTAAATTAACGACGAGCCTGACAACTCCGTTTTCCGACCCGTTTTTCCGACGAGACGCACGACGGAAATCTTTACGAGAAGATGAAGGAATTTTGGCGATTGGTAATTGCTCGGAACCGTCCTCGTGCAACCGCAACGAGGTACTGCAGGTTATAATGTGCAGACTATAATACGTTCATTTTGTATCGCTTTCGTGTGAAAGGATTGTGAAAGTTTAAAATATTTCAGAAGGGATTGCAGGAAGTTTCTTTACGATTTTATAGTAGAACATATTATTGTAATGATCATCACTGTAAGAGTTTATCGAAATGTTTAGGTAGAGACGATAGAAAAATTATAAATATGTTTTTGTGCTGAAATTGAAATCAAGGAGTTCGCCTGGTTTTTTTTTAAATTATAGCACAGTAATGTATTCTAAATTTTTGTGTTTGCTGTGAATTTTAAATTGTATTTATGGTTCATGGCAAAAACTGAATAATGTTTGAATTTTGCTTTATCGAATCCAGAATTGTCAAAGTAAGGATACAGACGTTCGGCAATATTGAAAACAAGTAATTCTCGTGTAGCCTACGCTCTCATCGCAGACGAGCCTCGAATTCCCTATGAAATCGAGCCTCCAGCGGGAGATTTTCACGAGCGGATAAATTGGACGACGAAATTGGCAGCAGGGGCGATGGTTGCTTGATGGGGGAGAATCGAGTCGCAGAAAAGCGAGCGTAAGGGACGAAATGTCGCTAGGGTTGACGCTATAATTGCCACGTGATGTATCGCCGAAGGCGTCCTGACCCCTGAAAAAAAAGATTGGAGATTTCATTCGAGTAATTTCTATCATGCAATTATCGGCAAGCTGACAGTAATTCGTCGAATCGTGTTAAAAATTTATTCCCGTCGATCAGAAAACGGAAATTCGTCAATGTAAAACTCAAAATTCACTTTAACGCTATTAAACGTTGTCAATCACGTGCCTGGAATAGTTGTACGACGTTAATAATCGATTAAAATAATTCAGCATCCCTTATACCAGTCTGAAATTTAAAATATATTCGTATAAAAAGATTTGTTTGACATAATTTGGATTCCATGTACGGCTTAAAAAATTTACTACCACAGCAAAGCATAAAATGAAATATTTCTAACCCAGATCTTATTCAAACTTATTTAACCTCATCTTGTTAATGATCACTTAACAAATAGTGGACGACGACTGAAAGCTTTTGAAGGTTATCATCAATACCATCATTGTAGGTCTATCCCTAAATTAACATTTTTACCAAAAATGCCATTAAAGTAGTCGAAGCAACTTTAAAAATTAACATTACCAACGTAGAACGAAACCATTGAGTGAATGTAGACGGGATGCTCAAGATCTCAGCAGTACATCACAGAATCATTTCTACAGCACGAAGCTCGACGGAAGAAGCTAAACCAATTCTGATGCTCGTTACCGGAAGTCCGCGCAAGGTAAAAGACCGCCGCGCCAAGAGATAAGCCACCGCAGGGAAGAGAAACGCGAAATGAACCCGTTGAATGGGAGTTCTGTCGCGCGCCATCTTGACAAAGGAGCACACCCTACCCTCAAGGTACTCATCCTATAAAACAGCAGTTTCAAATCTCACGAGATTAGATTCTCCAGTCGTCGTTCTCCCTCCTGTCGTCTATGTTGTCGTTCTACCGACGACAAGTGTATGTATCGCGCGCGACGCATTCTACGGCCGCCACTACTTAACGTTAACGAAGCTCATCCAGTAATAAAAATCTTCATAAAGATGCCGTGGGGTATACGACGACGCGACCCTCCGGGAAACAGAAACAACGACGCTGAGTATGTGACGCTCGTTCGTAACTCTAGGAATCATGCTACCGAATCCTCTCTCTTATACTTGGGGAGAGTAACTAGAAAGAACCCGTGTTCCGAAACCCTTGGAGAAATATTATACTTGCTTGAGGGTGTCTGACGAAATACTTGCGAATATTGTTCAAATGGTTGCTTAGGGTACACACTTTCACGATGGTCAGGAAACGTGTAGTCAAGTACAAGACACTTTAAGCAATATTATATAATTGTTTGAGAATGTTAAAAAAAATCCGCAAAAGTTGACCTAATCTCGTTTGTGCTACTTTAATCCTTGCGCACTGTTCAAGATAAGTTAAACGTTCGTTTGTTAAGAATTAAACGGGTTTATGAGCAACATTTGATTCTGGATAAGATTCTTAATTCGCGTGCAATGTATAGAAATATTTGTTATTAAATTGTTTTATGTATTGCATGTATATGTCTGCAAGACAGATTACACATAATTTTATTATTTTTATTACGTTGTGTACGTATTATAACGTCATAAAAATAATAAAATACTCATGCTTTATATCAGCACCTTATCCGAGTCACTCCCTGAGCACAACCTACATTTTCTTCTATAATTTCTTCGTTCAATCAAAGATAACTACACCACAGTACGGAGAAACTCATTCAGAATTCTTCACCCTAATTTCCCTGAACGTCGGGAACAGATTCGAGCAAACAGTCGATCATCTCGTTACAAGATCATTTTCGAGAGTTCTCAACGCGGATATGTAACAAGAAGTAGGATGGTAAGTCAACCGAGGAGAACCAGAAGAGAATCTGCTCGAGGATAAGGACGAGTCGGATCCGTTCCAAGCACAGGAACTTTTCTATCACCAGGCTCTCACGGCAATACAATTAAAAAGATTGCGAAAGTTTGCGTGGCACGAGTGCGCGAACGTTCGAGCTTAGACCAAGTTCGCGGCGGAAAGAGGCAGAAGAGCCGGGATAGCAAGGGAGGGGGGCGTCTTCTGCTTACTTGCCCATCGACGGCCACTGTTTGTTTGTCTTCCAATCGGTGAACAGAAACCTCGGATCCGAGCGGCGAAGGGACCACGGCCCGAAGCGAGTGGCTTCTTACGCTTCTAACCTCGTAATGCTTTTCCGCGCCGTTTGTTCGGCCTGGCACTCGTCGGAACTTTCGTTTCGCGGCAATTCACCTTTTCGAGAACCCTCCGCATCCCTTAATAGCCTCCAACGAGTCGATTCACCCTTCCTCGACGATCCCGGGAACTTGAACTCCAGAGGCTAAGAACCTTGTAGAATATTGCGCGGGCAGCTCCCTGATCTACCCACTATTTATTTCGAGAATGCACCCGTCTGACCCGTGGTTCCGAATCTACTAATTGGCGGATAGCCGTCTTCAATTTCTGAAGCTATATTGATCTACAGCTTCGAGCCGGACTTGATTCTACGTGCTCGGTAACAGGTGAATTGAGTGTTAAACTTTTAACACAAATTGGTTTGTTTGGTGGACGATCAATCAGGACGAAAAAGGAACAAACAAAAGTTAGGAAATCTTGAAAATTGTACAACACATATATTTTTACAGACGCAACGCAAATACATCTTGAAAAGGATTGAAACTAGAATCGAAACGTCGATGATTATTCGTTAATCTGCAAAGGGTAGATTGTAGCGCCGAGGACATTTAACATTTAATAATAAAAATTAGGAACGCTTATTGTAATATTGCTGAATTTGCTTTATTCAGGGATTGGCGACTAATTAATTCTATACAGTTCTGTGTATCATACAATTAATTACACTGTGGAGGATTACCTTCATCATTTATATTAGAATATAACAAACCAATAACAAACAAGTCGAGACAAGTAATGAAACATTATCACCGTAATTGCCAAAGATAATCAATGTTTCGATAAATTTAATAAATCTACAGTACAGTCTAGATAACTATATGATAAATAATTTCTCTATACGATTCTATAATACAGTATTATATTTTACATATATTACATCCATGATTGTCTTTCACAAATCTAAGATTGACCATAGTGGGCTCCTTAATCAATGTTTACAACTGCGACAACAATTTTATTTACAAACCAGCGAGCTCTTTCGCAACTTTACTGTGCTTCTTTTACGACTAGCACTACAATTACCTGTTAGGTACATGGAGACACGACATTGATTTTCTCGGAATCGAATGCTAATGATTTTCCCAATACGTCGCGCTGACGCGGAAATATTTTAGTGGAACAGGCGACCGTAAGCGAATTCGGATACATCCTGGAATATTTTTCGCATAGTCCCGATTTCCATTGACCAATATTTTACAGGACATTTCGTTTCCGACGCGACGGCTCGCTCCTATGAATGGATTCGAAATTTTCAAGGAACCCTCTTTCATATTTAAATGCGCGCCTCGCATAGAATCACCCGGCCCGTCGAACACGTGACAGCTGCGACGTATTTCAGAATGAAACTGTACTCCCGCTGCTTGCCGAAGACCGAGAGGTATTCATCTTCCTTAGACGGCCTGCGATAACGATGCGGCGACAGCTGCATTCAGTCATGTTTTCAATAAACCAGTTAAATTGCCGGCCGACTTAAACGATTTTCGCGCGCTATTAGTCTTCGACGTTCGGGATAAAACTCGATTCCCCCAACTTCACTAAATCGATTCTTTTACTTTGACGAATAGCAGCATGTAAACAGATTACATATTTAAAAATTCAGGTAAAAAGTCGAAGCAGTTGCACAGTTTCTCTTGATATTTAAGAAAGAATTAAGCTAATCTACGTAATATTGTAATTGTATTTTTGTATTAGTACCAGAAAATCCATGCACTTGAGGACTGTTTGTGTTCAAAGTTAAACCCAGTTAGAATGTTCTATATTTAGTAAATTGTAGAGTATAAATAGAGAGACGCATATATGTATAAGCATAAAAAAACCCTATAATCACAGTTGCAGATTACCTAATCACATTCGTTGTTTCCCCAAGCCTTTAGCTTCCTACACTGATCACGAAAATAACTCAGGCAATCTGTGGTGCAAAATGTTTTCCCTAGATAAACACAGTGATGGATAGGCTATTCACGGGCTGAAATTTTATCCTCTGTATCCACAATAAATCGAGCATAGTGAAAATTTGTCACAGAAATCGTTGCCAATACAACGAGCTTCTATCGTTATACGGGATCTAGGCTGTAACAGATTTCGTTAACGACGGATGTTATTAAATCGCAATTTCTCCAGGCACATAAATCCCGGCTTTTGTTGGATCGTTTTGAAAATGGGCGAAATTGAAACGGAATCTCGGGGCGATTTCATTCATCCTTATTACCGGGAACCGTGTAATATTCGTCTTCGGCGGGGGAACGACGTTCATGAACCGATAATACGGGAACGTCGCCGTCCGGAAAGCCGCGAAGTAAAATATGAGGCGTATCATTGCTAATATTTTTCTCGTGGAAAACGGCTCACGGTCGGCGAACCGCCACTGGAGAAGAAGAGCCTCGGCCCGAAGGCGATAACTCACTTCCTGGAGAATCCTTAAGGGCGCCTCGTCGATGTCGGAACGGAAACAGAGAAAGGAAAGAGGAGGGGCCGAGAGAGAATAACTCAAATTTATGAGGTGCAGAGCCAGACCAAATTCCCGGGCCGTTCCTGCCCGTTCCCCTCGAGTCCACTTATGCTCGACCGTTCCCGAATGGTTCCCCTGAATTTGTGCCCGTTCGCCGATACCTCGCGTTAATCTATCGACTTCAGCCCCGTCGCTTCACTGTGCTCCATCTACCGCGACTTTCCCTGTCCGTATAACCCCCTGGAAACCTCGTAGATATTCACCGAACCGAACGCCACCGTCTAAAACAACTTTCGAGTCAGCCATGTGCGTGCTATCCTTCAATTTCTTTAGAATTGTATTTGCATCTCCAATTTTGTGAAAATTTCGGTGGTTGCCAGGTAGTACAATAGCGCTTTTATTTAACTGTAATTAACTCTTGTATTTTATACTGTTAAACTATACACGGTACTTTAAAAGATAATCTTTAAATTCGTTACTTTAATTTTGTGGAATATCAATGGTTGTTTCAAAAGAATTCTATTGTCCGTAATTATCTAACTTATGGATATGTGTGTTCTTATTAAAATATTATCTAGGGAAGATATTAACTTACATATATATATGGGGTTCCTGCCTCTAATTACTGTATCGATGTAAATTTTCGACGCAAAGCTAGCAGCACTGTTTTGATTTTCGAAATTCGGCCACAGAGATCAAAATTCGATGATGTTCCTTTGAAAATGCGGCTGGAAACGAATTCTCGAATTATCAATGCGTGGGAATCGGTTAAAAGGATGCGAGCAACTGGCACACGTATGCCGGAATTATGCTGTGGAAAATAACGAGCCTGGGAATATCGGGAGTGCATGAATTATCGACGCAAAATCGAGTCGCCTGCATTTCAATCCGCAATTTATTGCGTAACTGGCTGGTTCGCGGACCGCTTCCCAGCAGAATGGGAAAAGATTGCTCGCTATTATGACGTTTACGTAACAATCATTATCATTCGATGCGCTCGCGCGACCTATGAAGATCGCCGGGGAAATGAAACTTTCAACCGTGGTTAATTAAGCGAAACACGCTAACCCATCGATATTAGGCAAGAGAAAAATGATACTCACGAGAATATTCTATATATTTATATTTGTCACCATCATCTTCCATAAAATCTATAAAATTTGCATTTTTTAAAATGGTATAGCACAGTTAGATTTCACTTTTCTGAATACATGAATTTGTGTTGCTTTAACAAACAGAAAATTATTTTACATTTCTAAGTTGGTGATATATGTATAATAAAAAAAATTAGGCAATTTTAGGTAATTTTCTAAATGGCTTTAAATGCCTTTAAATGGCTCTTCTATAAAATTTTCTTTTTTTGGACTGATGTTACTCTTTTTATAAATGAACGATTTCAAAAGAGATTACAGCTTCGCACACACCTAAACATTTCGCCGAACATTGCCCCAAACATTACATTGTATTTGAACAAAAATAAAATGAGTCAAGTATGGATGAAATCAATTGGTAGGAGAAAATTGGACCTGTACTGATTGGTTTGTAACTCGTTGCTGCACTAGTAAAATTTCGGTAAGGATGGTGGCGAAGAAGAATTACGCGGAAAATGGGCTGCATTTGTTGGCAAGTGGGACAGCCGGGAAAAATCTTATTTTCTCCGGCCGGGAATGAAACTATTCTATTTTGACGGTACATAATGGCTTCACCGTAGATTAAACTGTCTGAAACGTTTCTTGTTCCCTTTTGTTCTTCTATTCGCGGCGTTTAATCGATTCGTATCTATTATAGAGCGCGGGCATTCAGTCCGACTACTTCTGAAATTTTCACGCGGCGGCGCAGCGCGGCGCGTCGTTGCTCGTTGCAGCGCCCTGCCGCCGGCTATAAATTCTGAAGTCCCATACTTCTTGGGAATTCAGTTTGAAAAGTATTAGGGAAGCCAACTTCACCGGTATCATACATAAATCACCATACTTTCGCTCCTCCTTATCATCCGCGAATTTTATGACGCAGTAAAAATTAATCCCCCGCTGCCACCGTTGCGTTGCCACGATGTTGTTGCGTCATTCCTGCGCAAAACTTTTCCTCTTATTTTAATTTTTAACTACTACTCGGAGCCGTTCGGCCCTCCCGGCCGTGATATCCTGCTCGGCAGGCTTTTGTTTAAAATAGCAGAACAGTGACAGTTCTGGGTAGTGCTTTTGCCGTTCCGTTTTCAAATATGTATCGCCCCGGATTCGCGGATGTCTCGAACCAATGGGCAGAATTGCAACTTATAGATTTGAGCTCTTCTATTTTTAAGAGTTGTCACCTTCTACACTGATATTCTCTCGAATTTTTCGGCCAATACTTTTATCCCGGTCCCTTGGCAACGTTGCACAATCATTCGATGACCATGGGCGCCACGGTTGAATTGATTCGACTATAAGAACGTTCGGTGCTCGATGTTTGGAAAAGTCCCGTCGAATCGATGTCAGATTGACGTAGAAGACAATTTACATACGACCAATGTCTAATAATAGCTACAAAAGGTGCATTACTGCAATACAATACAATGAACAGGAGGTATGCTTTGCAGGATTGCATAAAAATGTTTTCGATGTAGGAGCCGTAATTGCTCTGGATATGGGTCATCCGACTGAAAAATAGCAAGTAACGTGCTTCTCTGCATTTGATTCTTCTCATTGAAGTATCTGCCTTCCCCGGGAACGTTTTATTGTATTACATCTTCTGCTTTTTCTCTTTCGCCAGTGGTAATTCGTCATTCTTGCGACTAGAGATACTTTCTTTATTCGCGATGTTCAGTACTATACTGCTCAAAGAACTTGAGCAAAGAACTTGCTTTTATTCTTATTCAAGCGATGCCGGATTATTTTGAAAATTACATATACGCGATATTACTACTAGAATTACCGAGACCTAAACGAGACTGCTGTATTCCTTTACAGTAACAAATAGAATTGAATTTATTCAGAATGCATAAGATATTTTTTAATTGAAGTTTCTTAATAATATATTTCTGTAATTCACGAGTCACGAAAGAAACAATATGAAATACTACATAAATCCATAATTATCCGCACTCTAGTTATATTAGGTCGTTCGGAAAGTCATTTCGTTTCCACGAGGGAAATTGAAAGCCAATTTTTTACTTTACAGAATATGTTTTATAACATTTTGTTCTATTATCTTCTACGACTTTTCAGGCAACTTAGAGACCCCATGCTCGTAGAATTTCTGTTTTTCATTAGCAAAAACATTGAGTTATATGAATTTTTACGACTTTATTTGACATAAAATTTGCTCCACATAAAGAATGTTGAAAGGGGCAAAAAGTCCGATGCTAAATCCTCTCCGTAAACAACCTACAACTTTTTCTTTCATGCCCTGTATTTTTACTCATATGGTAATTAAAAAACAGGAGGGAATGGGAATGCGTGTTTTCAATTTGCATATTTGATGCGATGACAAAAAATTGCTTGAAATTCTATATAGTACTATGTTTCGTATTCAAGTTAGAAATTAAAATATTCATCTGTACATGATGCTCCACCTAGGAGAGAGCTGATTAGTCGAAGTTCTTTCTACTTCGGCCGTTACCATTTAGACCACTCGGTTACGGTTGCTACACCGAGAGTCTGCATTATCCGTATAAGAGAACACACGTGTCAATCGTCTTCAAGAGCATTACCTGCATGCTACCACCTGTGCTATCTTTGTAGTTTGCAAATAGTTAAGAGTTACAGATTCTTAGCTAAAATTAAAGAACTGTTCAACCGCCGAGAAACTAATTTATTACTCGCGCAAACATACTATAAGGCGCGAAATGACGTCCGAAATATCAGCTGTCAAGATATACCATGATTTTACGATTTAAAAATAAGGTTAACAAATGAAAGCAATGCTGTCTCTACTCGAAAAATGAAATGACTTTCTGAATAATCCATTTAACGAGACATTTTATACATTATACAGTTCTATGTCGAAACATCACCTTTCCTCTCCCGAGAACTATTGAACATTTTTAATAGCAAAACGTGGCTTCAATCACTCTGATTCAAATCCGAATCGACACGTTTGGGTATGCTTACAAATATTGCTAGAGTTTGTAGTTTGTAGAATTTGATCGAATTTGATCTTTATACTGAAAATTCGCCAAAATTCACAAACAATCCACCGCAAATGCGATAATAGAAGTGATCGTAAATGATTCAGAAATCTGGCATTATCATGAACCAGCAAAGGCGTGGATGCCGAGAGTGCGATTCGCGGAATTATTGTACGGCAAAAAATAGCGAAAAGAGAAAAGGCGGAGGTCTGTAATGAACTCGTTAAAGGCGGCTCTTAGCTTGCGGGCCCGGTGCGCATCGTAGGATCCCAATTTGCGCGTCGAACGCATGGTCCTGGCTGTTCGCATTCGCAAATGAACGCAATAACGTGAGCAGGCAGGATCGACGGCTCACAGGCCGCGCCTGTGCTATCGGTGTCATTATTAGCGTGGCTTGATTTCGAGGCAGATTGGTAGCCGGTGGCTGCATGCAAAGTCACGACTATGCACACCCACGCAACCATGTGCACGTTTACCTGCATACATGCTCCGGCAGAGATTGTTCGCGGACGTATACGCGTGTACACTGCCGTTCAAAAATTATGTCCTCGAAAGTATGTTGATTAGCAAATTTTCCTATATGTATCCATTAGCACATTGCCGGAGATCACTTGTTGGTTCTCAATTGAAATAACTGTTGCCGTTGAAGACTAGACTTTGCAAGAATTATGAAATAATCACCGGTAGGTAAAGCGTTAAAAAGGTGTCCGCATACTTTTGACGAGAGTGTACGTGTGTGGAAGGCTGTAGAGGAGACGACTCGGTGCACCTTTGCACACCACGAGTTATCGATCGGCCGTGACTTTAGGCAGCGGCTTTACGAGCGATTCACTCAGAAGTTAGAGCCGGTATTAGCGTGACAGGCCGAAAGCGTGTTCACGGTGGCCGGATAGGGGTCGGAGAGAACGGTGGTGCAGTAGGGAGGGGGTTTAGGGGAAAGGTAAAGGGGTGAGAGACAGTGGGCAGAGGGTTGAAGTAGGTGGACGACGGGAAGAATGGGGCTCGTCGCGCTGCAAAGGGCCTCGTGTCTCTAACACTCTTTACTTAAGCGATGCTCCGCTTCAACATACGGCACTGTCGCATGCTGAATACTTCATGGTTCTTATCCAATGGAATGGGAACGCGTGTGTTTGCAGGCCGGCCCCGGGAAGGACACGATTATCCTTTTACGGTGCCGGGAAACGAGGTCGACGTACGCTGAATAAACCATTCCCCGGACAAAGGAAATGAAAACGCGGAAAGGACGATCGGGCGCGGTTTGCATCTTCGCCATAGCCGCTTATCGACCCGATATTCGGCTGCGATTGATGGGCCCTGCGATAGGATATCGAAGTCGACGGACTTTCACTCCAGCCCGGCCGGCCCGGCACGACGACGTTCGCTTCCCTTGAAGTTTCTGCCCGCAGATATCGCACCGACGCGAAATGCCAGTTCATATTTCAAGGGGAGGATCGGGTCTCTTCGTTCTATGAATGTCTAGAGCATCGTGTTTTACAATGTGTTTTCTTGTTTAGAACTTGTAGGGGATCGTCACTGAGTCACGCACAGGCTGAGTTGTTTGACCATGTCACCTTGATTTACTTGTCTACAGAAAAATATACTTCTACTCTTGACAATCTTAATATGTGTAAATTAATGTGAAAATTTTATTCTTGTGTTTTTTACCATTTTTCTTCTATGTTTCAACACAATTACTTCCTTAAGGAGTTCTTATGATACTTCTTTCGGGATTCTGAAATGTTTTGTGTGGGTCACCTAATTGTTCTGATCGCCAGACTGAGGATGTTTATGCTAAATAAAAATCATATACATTAATTGTAAGACATAGATACCAATTGGGAATTCGTTTCTGTTTTTACTGGTTTTATTAAGTTGGAAGAAATGTATTGATACTCTTAAATTCTTGTAATCTTTTTCTTCATAAAATCCACAGTCTACTGAAGATTCAGAGTGATGTACTTTAATGATTGGTAAAAATTTACGAAGACAGTTTAATTTTATCTAGTGTCGAGCGAACTGAAACAACGATTTAACCGGCAGTGATATCGATCCACTATTTTATTATATTACACAACACCTTGATAAAAGAAATAAATTTCTGGCACGATCCTCCATCTGCTCATTAATCGAGAATTTCTCTGCAACACGAAACGCTGTTGTTCCAGTTACACAGCCAAACAGTTTTTATCATTTCTGGAGTCTCGTACAGTTACAGAGTTTTCGTTTCAACTTTACGAGATTTTGCAATAGCAGCATTTCGCTCCATTTTAGTCACCTAATTCCGTCAATGTATCTACATACATTTAACATCGAGTCAATGCGATTTGAGCCCCACCCGTTCGAACATTTATATTCGTCGAAATAAACGTGTTGCGAGAAGCGGTGAATTTCGTGGG
Source organism: Lasioglossum zephyrum (assembly GCA_028455615.1). Classification (NCBI taxonomy): domain Eukaryota; kingdom Metazoa; phylum Arthropoda; class Insecta; order Hymenoptera; family Halictidae; genus Lasioglossum; species Lasioglossum zephyrum. The sequence continues at coordinate 2,823,317 of CM052332.1, forward strand.
AGCGTATTTCTCGATAAGCTGTGATCCCGTTGAACGCGATGAATGATAAATTCCGCGTGACACGATAATTGATATAAATGCAAAGTTATTAGCGAATAATAATATCAGTGATAATAGAGCGCGGGAATCAAAAGCATTTACAGCGACAAATCATGAGCACGAAAATCCGGCACAATAGAAGCCGATACCGATGACCGCGCACAGATAAATCGACAATGCGTGAAGCGTCTGACTTTTATCACGAAATTTACGTGGCACGGACAGCAGATACGGATTCAAATAGATACGCATCATCCGCATCCCTTTTTGCAGTAATATGCCAATTTCTCCTGGTTCGACCTATATTCCCTTCCTGCTTCCAAACCATATATTTTCCTAATTTATTTGCGCGAACCAAAAATCGCCATTTTTCAGAATCAGATTCTAGTTAATCTCCTATTGTGTGTATATTTTAAAAAAATTAAAGTACGTATTTTATTAATAATAAGATTGATGAACAAGTTTATGAATCCTAGAAATCCTTCATATGGATATCTGAATTTGTTGAGATGTAAATATTGCTTCTTTTAACAATTTTAATAAAAGGATGAGCTTATTAAATATTGTATGTACTCACAGTCTATTGAGCACTGAATGTATCAGAACGAAAATTCATTTCTAAGTCTAACAACTAATTCCCCTGTTTGAAGAGATGTTCCACGCGAAACAATGACAAACAGTGAACAAAATTCCCAGTGTCTGAAATTTGTTAGACGCACGCAGACTCTGATGGCAGGTTCCCCATTCGCACAGGTCCGCAAGTTCCAGCAGAGTGCAAAACCCGAAGTATAGGAAAACTGATCGGTCCCGAGATTTCCGATACGGTGTTCGTCGGGCAAGTCGAGTTTTCGCGGGGAAAAACGGGGAACGGCTAATATTTACCGAAATCCCTCGTTAGAAGTCGGACTTAACTTCTAATCGAGTCTTGGGACAAGAGACACGCGTACCTGGGTGCCTCGTAACTCGTTTATCGACAAGGTGTAGAGCACGTCGTGTCGCAACCGCGCCTAGAAGGTAGGAAAGTGCGCAGGGTATCGGAAACTGTTGGTCGATGAGTGCCCGTGGCACGGTCTCGGCGGACGAAACCAGAAGTAATGGCATTAAGAAGCCCCTGAAGGCTGGAGACTGCAGCCGCCTAACTGTCAGCTCCCACTTCGGCTCTGTTTGACCCTCCCTACCGGCAACGACTGGGCCAAATCACCAGGGCTCTGTCACGACAACGAACAATGACGACTTTCTAGCCGAAGTACTACCATTGTCGCCTTGTGCCCTAACCAGATCTGACTCCCTGTCGTTTTCAAGCCTGCGTCGGCCGGTTAAGCGATCTTATAAGGATTGAGGAGCTGATTCTTCGCGGTCGGCTCGGCGAGAAAGTCATCAGAACGTCAGATCATCGAGACCTCATTCAGTGAACAGTACATCTTTGTTCTCAGCTTTTTCTTTCATTGACATTAAAGGCCCTCTCGTGGAAACGATTTCCAATCGTTTAATCAAGTGCATCTCCAAACTTCTACTTCTATTATTTAAAAATGTGTCGGCTCGTAAATGGTTGTCTAGTTAAATGAGCTTCTTTTTAAATGGACATAATCTCACTTTGATGTTATTTTATCTTTGATTTTATCTTAGTTATCTGACCTATTATTGATTTTTCCAAATTCATTTGATTAAATAGTCAATGTGGAAACAATATCCTATAAGGAAAGAATAACATAGCTCGTTTTCAACTTTTAATGACGTCAACACGTAACAGATGTTTAAAGAGGAAATAATGCCATCGATTAACCAAAGTGCAAATGTTACCGAGTGAGCAAAACTCGTCGAAACCGTAAATTTTTCGTTCGAAATCACCCGAAACGTTCTCGTTGGCCCACCCCACACGTACCAGACCAGTTTACGGGCAGTATGTGTAAATTGGTGGTAAAGTTAGCGTCTTAATATACATTGGTTAAACTGTTCACCGAAGTTTGCGAACAGACGAAGCGCGATGCTCGCTACCATGTCGGTCCACTTTGCCGAGCCATTTCGAAGTCCATAATTAATCTCAACCTACAAAACCATGGCAAAACGGTTAGCATAGCAAATTAATGCCGGACGACAATTTCTCGTGCTGCGGCCGCCGTTAATCGGCGTGTAAAATTACTTCTCGACGAAGACACTACACTGTGTGCCGTGACATTTACGAGTCACAAACTCCAGTGACCAATTACAAAATCTATGTACACATATACATATTCTATTTTCTTTTACGTTAACATAGGAAAGATTTGGCTGAAAGAAATAGGCATGACAGTTTTTGCAACAAGTATTGCAAGTGAATCTTGAAGATACATATATTTCATTGTATCATTGGAATATTCGTAATTGTAATTCTACGAACTACATTATTAAATCTCATCATTATATGCTTACTATTTTATTACAACTGTAACACAATAAAAAAATCGTTCCAATAGCGACATTGTATTAGGTAATTTCATAAATATTGCGAATTTCGTTGCATAGTTTTCTGAGGCAAAAAGTGACATTAAGCTGGAATACATAATTCTGTGGTTTGTAAAAAATGAAGGAAAATATAAAAAGAATGGACGTGACTGTTTTAATATTTCAATATTTCGCATTTCTCAGGAGATAACCTGCTTGTTATTGGAACCGTGAGATTGAGGGAGAGAGATACAGTTTTTACATTTAACATGAAATTTTATTTGGCGCGAGTATTGATTGAACATTTTATTTCTTCATTATCTCGATAGACTCACGCGCCCGCACAAATTCGTTATCTAATCATTCCAGCGATTCGATCGTTTAAATATCAGTCGGCACTGTCGTTTAATTAGTTAAACACAATGTTGGCTTTAGTCACAGAGCATAATATAATTTCAGTTATCACCGATTTCCTTTGAATTTGTGTGTCCTGCGCGCGACGTGTGCTACACTGTTGTAAACTTCGTATCGACCGGAACAAATATTAAAAAGCAAATTCACATGCGCGTCGGCATCGTCGATTCTGTAATTGGTTCGACTAATGTTGCTGATGCGTGCGTCAGAATTGTTGGAACAGGTGTTAACAACACGATACCGCTTGATACGCGTTGTATTAGCTGCACAAATTATTCGTGGTCCTACCTTCATCGCTTTATACATTCAAGCCTTAAAAATAACGCTTATATTTACTTCATTTTAGAGGTAACTAACGGATCTACTAAAAAAACTTGAGACTAACCCTCCGTGGGTAACTTGGGTCGTTAAGAACCCATACAATCTTTAATGTCCTAAGCTTTCAAAAAATCTAAAAAAATTCTGAAGCACATATTGAAGTCGCTTGTAATATATAATCGTTGAAAGGTCAAGTACTTAAAACATTAATTTTAAAGACAAATACTAGATAGAAATTTAAGGGTGAAATTTAGCTTCGGCCATAAATGACTCATCACGAATTAATTTGTACACCTAATATCCATACCGATTCCAGCATGAAATCGGTGTAAACAATCGGCACGGTTCGCGAAGAAACTGCATTATTCGCGAAAGAGAATGACTTTGGATGACGACGCCCTCCGGCGCACAAAGTTTCATTAATTTTGGTCGGAAGTTCAGCCGAAAGCCAATCGGAAAACGATATCCGATAACGTAAATCTTGCTGTACACGCCATGCAACCGGCATGCCATGTGTGCACGCGGACAAGCATCAAAAGACACGCGAATTCGTCCGGCTCGTTGAATATTCTGAGACCGTACGGGGAAAAGATAGGGCCGTTACGAAACGATGCACGAAATCAAACGTTCTGCGGAACTTCTGGACATCACGTAATGCCGATATTGCGAGCACAATGCTATAAGAATCCGTGGAAGGCGGACGCCGGTTCACGGAACCATGAACACAATTAAACTTCGATCCGACATGGCTGGTTACGATTCAGTGTACACAATTACGATAGCAATCGGAGTTCATTGTTCACCCACGGTGGCTTACATTCAATTTTCTTATTACCGCAGACATTTTTGCCACACGTTTTACCTCTTATTTCGCGCATCTGTGTACACAAATCTACTTATTCAGGAACGTGTGCACCACTTACCATGGTTGTTTAGACACGAACAAGTCATACAGAAAAGCCGTCTTTCGTTTCCACATTTATTAGAAACTAGCTTTTCCCCGCGGCTTCGCTCGCACATAAAACCTTTTAACCCCCCATTCGCCCCATTCAGATTATAACAATGAGCATTAAGACCAAGTATGATGTTAATCTGCCCACGAACAATATATTCCTCATACAAAACGTTGCAACCCATTTTCACCTTCTTAGGGGATGAATTTTTAAAAATGCCGAATTAGGTGTTTGATTAATTATATCAAAGAGCATTAAGACCAAGTTCCAAGCAAATCTGACCACAAATAAAATATTCCTCATACAAACGTTGCAACCCCTTTTCACCCTCTTAGGGGATGAATTTTTAAAAATACCGAAATAGGTGTTTGATTAATTATATCAAAGAGCATTAAGACCAAGTTTCAAGGAAATCCGACCACGTACAAAATATTCTTCACACAAATGTTGCAACTCCTTTTTACCCCCTTAATATGGATCATAAAGGAAACCTCTGTGCAAAATTTCAGCTTTCTAGGGCCAAGGGTTTAGCCTGGGCGTTGATAGGTGAGTGTGAGTCAGGACTTTGTTTTTATATATATATAGATCTTGTCAAATAAAATTGAAGACATTCACGAATTACGTATTTCGCTTCTTTCTTACGTCTGCTATAGAAATTATTTAAAGGTTCATTTTGTACTTGAGAACAAACTGGTATCATATATTTACTTAACGCTTGCCCATAAAAATGTTGAATAGTATGCACGAATTATATTCATTTTCTTGTATACATAAAGATGAAAGAGGCGTGCTCTTTTCCTGCATTTATTCTAGAGAGCTTGTAGAATACTCACTTTACACTTGCTGATAGAAACGTTGAATATTCATCACGAATTATGTATATTTTATGTTGTACATTGAGCGAAGAGGAATAAAACAGTCTTGTTCCTTTTCGACATTTATTACTGAAAGATCGTAAAATACTGCTTACACGCGTTTGACTATACGAAATCGTTAGAAAATGTTTAACCATCGTGCACGCTTTGCCGTGCACTTGAAGTAAAACAAAACTGAAAAGCTTTTATTTATTTCGTAGATTTACAGCACGCGAAAAATTGCGGCCAGTGTAAAATGAGTGGTTTTACGTTCCCGGTATAAACGCGCGATAAGATGAAATTGCACGGATTAAAATTTCATTAGGTAATCGCATTCACGCAACCGGCGAGCGTGTACACATTGTTGTCATCTCGGATCTGCAAGGTCGATTCCCGGCGCCGCGCCGTTCAAATTAGGAATCGCCAATTCTGCAGTTGCCCTAAACAAAGAATAACGCAAGTGCGCGGATACTTAAGCCAGTTCTATATCAGAATTCCAAGTCGGTGTTCAGGCTGAATGGACTGAAACACGTGAGATAATAAGCTGATGCCGCGTGTTTCCACAAGGACTGGTGCCTGGCACACCGTTGGTCACGAACTTCCTATCTACCAGTATAAAACAGAACCCGACTCTATGTATGTATAAAACGCCAGGAGGAAAAACGTGGCGACGAGGGTAGGCTCACGTTTCGCAAATGGATCTCCGATCATTGCCTATAAATAAACCATTTTTCATGTCCACCATAAAAACCGTTTGGCTTTTATTTACTCACCGATCGGCGAACGACGTCCGGGAAAATTTATAGTTACAAATTACGTACTGTATAATTGCCGTAACAAAATAAACAATAAAACGGCCAGCTTCCCCATTTGTTCCTTTGATCGACAAAAACATCCTCGGTCAAACTTTACGCGAATTTTAAGGCGAATAAAAACAACTGTGTCTCTTTCCTATTGCGAGAAACGTGTAAATAAAATGTGTTTAATTGCTGGTGGCTGAGTCACATGTATGGGTTAACTGTGGATTTCTATAGACGATAAAAACCTCCTGTGTCGATTGTTATAAACAGACTGAGAGTGACAGAGTATTGCTTCCGGTAAAAATTAATGGAACAAAAATAAATGATCAGTTATTCAATTATTTCGATAGTATTGCAGTTTGCTACACAATTTATTATACAACTCAGCGAAGAGTTAATTGAACACTGTAACTAAGTGCTGTTTTATTATCGGAGAACGATAAGGTCCCTCTGATTAATTCAAAGGTACCAGAGTAATTGATTATAGCATTTGAGGTTCTAGAGTAATTCGATTTGTTCTATCCCACAAAGAAACCGGATTAATAAAATTAGAGGAATATTGGGTTTTCAATTTATCAATTGAAACATTTGGAGTAAATTGATTAAATAATTTCACAAATTTACTGAAATTGCAATGAATGAATCTGCAAACATTTTGGTAGCCATTTTAGGAAAAGTTGTTTATCCAGGGTTGAAATAAAATTGAATGTTCACAGACTCAATTCGTGGTTTACGTGAAATTGATTCTAACAAATGACCGAACCAATAAGCAACCAACCCGAGTCTCTTTCCCCGTCAAGGATAATTAACAGCTGAGCTCAGACAGTCGATCAGACTCATTTAATTCTCCACGAGTGTTATAGCATCCTAGAAGCTTGTGCTTATGAAACGCATCGCGTCAATCATTTTTCAAGAAACCGTGTTTTACTGAAGAAACTCTGTCTCCGTGGCAATTACGGAAGAATATGGTAATGCGGGAAAGGAGGTGTCAGCTGGAGGACATAGATGGTGTCTGGTCGCAACAGGATCCTTATGTATCAGGACTTGAAGCACGACGGGGGTTTATCCCTGTCCCCAAGCGAGTCCGTGACGATATTAAATCGTCGTGGCCCGTCTGACAATCCTGGCTACCCTCGTCGTATCCCCCGGCTTAAACAAAGTCTCATCTTTAATAATGGATTCGCGGGGTGAGCGCGAGGGTGGCTGTCTCATTGACGTCCGCGTTTCAAAACGTTCGAGAGGATATCGTCGAGAACGCAACTCGAAGTTATCCGATGTCACGACGACGGCGAATGACCGTGTTTTGGTAATCCGAATCCTTCGCGTAATCTCTTATCGGCCTTCCCACGGAGCGGACAAGTTCGGAACGCGCGTGCAGCAGCGTCGCTATCTTTCCGGATAGCATCGTAAACGCCAAGAATCTGTTTTACGGTCCGCGGGAACGAGAAATAATCGGCGTTCCTTTTCGTCGGAAGTTTCTCACAGGGCTCCGGCTTTAAACGCTCGTATAAACTTTTAGAATTACGTCCGGAATAATTAGTCGGGGCTTGATTACCGGTCTAGGGTTCGTTCCAATGACGTACGAACACGGGGGTGCCTCCGGTTTCGCTCTTTCGCAGTTTTTCTTCGGCTTTCGTTTTTTTTCGAGTTCTCCCTCAGTTGTTCGGATTAAGTAATTCTCATTTTTTACCTTTTTTTTTGGCCGCGGCGTAAGTAATCCCCTCGAGAAAAAGCATCCTTTTGGCACCGAGAACTTCTTATTCCTGGAACAACAGGGGCCGGTTATCGATCCTGCATCGAGCGACAGCCGCAACGACGTGTATTGATAGTCGCGGCACTGGCGGGCGGCTTGTTTGCTCGAAACATCGAATTTTCTGTGAAAGTTTACTGCGCGTCCTTCGTGTCGGCGAAGAAGTCGGCTTACGTGTCGCTGAATAAACGGATCAACCCTCGCTACCCACCTCCCTTTCTTCTTCTTATTTCTTCTTCTTCCTCTTTGCCATTCCCAAGTTCTCCCTTCCTCTCTCTCTCTTTCTTGTGCTTTCTCTCTCTCTCTCGTTCTCGCGTCTCCTCGCGAGCTACTTAAGTTCTTTGCCCTCCTACTCCACCTCGCCTTTTGCATCATTATTCGTCGAGATTCTCGCAAGGAAGCCAGAACCACATCAATGTCGAGGGAATTTCACGAGCCCACCCTTCGAGACATAGCTCCTCAGATTAGTCTCTTTGAACGATTCCATCAACGCCGAAAGAACAACAGATTCAATACTCGAACGGGGCCATGGAAATTTAAGTGTTACATTTTTGCTTGGGATGATCAATTTTTTGGATACTTTTGGAATGTGTTTGTACTCTACGTTTTGGTAGTATCTTTCAATAGACCTGATTCTCTATTTGTGTCGGAAATGATATCTACAGTGGTTAATATCTAAGTGGTTAGTATTTATATGTACCAGCTGAAATCAAGTATAAAGACTAATTGTCCAATTAGAAATAACACACGACACGGGGATAACTCCACGACCAGTGAAATATTTTAATCAGGCCAATTAACCTGCAGCGATTAATTTTTGCTAAAGTAACATTTGCTGCGCAAATCCGTCTAGTCTAAATCCATCCACGAATTAAATAACGCCGAGTCCTGGCATTCTGATTCCTTCTCTTTCGGGGCAGAAAAAAAACGTGGAGAACAAACACGTAGATGGGCGTCTAGTCACGTTAGGCAGAAAGTGTACGCGCATCTCATATAATTTTCCGCGAAAGTTTCCGGACGCAAGGTGCTCCGTGCAGGCATCGTTCAGCTTAAATTCATTTTTGAGCACCGAGCCGGAGTCGGGTTTCCACATCTGCGTGCGGAACTCGTTTTACTCCCCTTTCTTTTTCCATTCCGCTCTTGTCCTCCATTTCTCTTCCGCCGACTTCATCGCTCCGACTTGAAAGGTAAACTCCGGCGTGACGGAGTTTCGCCGAGCTTTTTCATCGGAACACGATTCTCTCTTTCCTTCTTCTTCCACCTCTTCTTCCGTCCATTTTTCCCTCTCTTGCTTCCCTTCTCCCTCGGCCGTTGCCAACCCCCTGTCGGGGGCGGAAGCGGGAAATAAGAGATCCGAACCGGAGTTCTGGTTACCTGCACCACGATTCGCGCTGCTGGAAATCGAACGGCGAAACTTTCTAAGTAACGAGTCCCGCACGAACGCAACCTCTCCAAGTCGTTAATTATTTGAGGCTACAGTTTTCGAGGGCCATTCCACCACCCGGTTGCCGTCATCGATCTTCCGCAAGGTAGCTGGACCTTTCTTTCCTCCACCCCTTTTGTTACTTAATTTTCATTTATTCGAATTAACGGCACTGTCCGACACACGCTGCCCACCGAACAATCGGCCAAGTTCTAGCCGGTGACCTAAATAGAAACCGATGCAGCTGCCTCGAGTTTTCATCTCGATCGAATTGCTCGGGCCACTGCAATCTTCGGTTACATCGCGAGACACTCTGACGGGCAGAAATTTAGACTTCCCGAGGAAATTCGTTTTCGTCTTCCTTCAATTCTGGACAAGTTTTGTATCTTTATGTTAGAGTCAACAACAGACATTTGCTTAATTGAGGGTTTGAGTAACATATCATATATAGGGTCATATATAGACTGCATATCTATATGAGAAATAAAAATTCAGTAATGTCTCTTCTTCTTTAATAACTTCAAAAACCTGAAGATAGTACATTTATACTATAAAACTCTCTTAATGATTGTAGTCTTAAAAATTGCTCTTGTGTTATAAATGTACGAAAACCTCAGTCTAGTCATATTTGAACGACACCATTGTTTTCCCAAACTTGAAAATCAATTTTTACTATAATCTATTAATCAAAAGACGTTAAACCAAACGTTACAGCAATAACAATGATTTGTTGGCAAAGTGTGACTACGTAATTAGTGGACTACGGACCTTTATGCAAAATAAAAATGTTCAGCAATGATTGACAGTAGGAGGTAAATAAAAATTAATTTAATTTCTTAGTAGATCTTTTACATTGAGCAGATCATAACAATATTCATAGTCATTTCTGATTATTTACTGTTTTATATTTCACCGAACAAATTTCTTCATAAATCCATAAAAACCGCAGTCTAGTAATTAGAGTACTACCTAGTTTTATGACTTCTTAGTTCCTCCCTAAGAAATTTTATTTTCAGGATAATAGCAAGTCAAGTAATAAATCTGGATTCTCAGTGCAAGTAGGGTCAGTGAGGCGAAAATCATTAAAGCCAAATAGCAATTAAACGCGGTCCCCGATATTCCATTAACGTGTCGGGCACGGTGCAGTTCTTTCACATCTTCGTCGCGGGTTTCACGACTATTATGTTTTTCAGCAGTGCGATCGGAAAAATTCTAATTGGCGAGCTCTCAAATTAACCCAAACCAACGTTTCCCCGGGTATACCGTAGAGATTTATTATTATTCCGAGCGAGAGAGCGTGGGGCTTGGATTGCGCGGTCCACTCCGCCGTACCCCTGGCCTGGTAATTATTATTTCTAATTATTAGCGACAAAAAGAAGCAGTGGAAAATCTGCTGCACCGTGCAAATAAATTCGCATCGCGATATTCGGCGACTGGCTCTTCGCCGCGTGTAATTAAGCCCCGGGGCATTCTCGCGTCCGCATTGCCCGCGGCCCTATTATTCCGCGTTTCGTTCAATCAATCGAATTGTGCCAGCCGATTATAATGCCTATAAACGTACACCGGCCCCGCGGAATAAAGTATTGAAAGTTCCGAGAGAGAATTCCATTGCTGGAACACTTGTTCGAACGACTGAACGGGGAACCTGTTCAGAAAACCTTCAAGAAACCGGGCCACGCAATTATATCCGCCGGAAAATATATTAATTAAAAGACCCTGTACACTCTTGAAATTTGCTGAAATCAAAGCTGGACGAAGAATTCGCCTGTAAAACTTTAAGCCTCAATGCGGTACTGCCGAAAATCCCGTAAATATGCGGAAATAAAAATGCTCCGAAAAATTGGTAGTTAAGAAAAATCTGTGGCGCTGGCGTAGTTCTCCAAGTTGCTTGTAGCATTATATCCTTCATAGAATTAATTAGTTTATCGATCGTAATTTATCTTTCAGATGTTATGAATTTTATTCTCGGCGCAAGGTTCGATCATTTTTCTACACAACAAATAGCTATTTTGTAGGAATACTAAACGCTGGATTCGGATATGAATCTTCCGGTTGAAGAACCACGTTAGCTATTGAAAATGTTTAATAGGAGGAAAAGAAAGGAGGTGTTTCGTCCTAAACCCGCTAGAGGACTCATCAGTAAGGCTATCTAGCGAGCCCTGCCTTATACTATACCTTATAATATCTTATATCCTTCGCTGGTTTTAAAGCAATTTTTGTGGTCTCAGATAAAATTGTGTTTTGGATTTTAAGAGATGAATTTCATCAAAGCACCAAGTTAAAGAAAATTGTGGTCGTGCATCCGCTGATACACTTTGTTCACCGATTCAACTAATATAATTAACAAAACAAAAACTGCGAACTCGAGTTCGCAACGTCAATCGCAAGCATCTCAGACTTTGAAGACTGTAAAAATGAATTTCCGATTGATAATGGATACTCAATCCCCGCACTGAAATCCCGAGCACAAATATCCTCGAATGCCAATAAACTGGAAGGTCGGCGAGCATCGTTATTCCGAGCGACGCTGTAAAATAAATATTAGTGACTGTTTGCCGTGTACTTTTGTTCGGGTGGGAACGCGGCGAAAATTCGATAAAACTGAGACACGGAGGCGCATAATTATTGTCCATTATACCGCCGGTCGGAATTGGCTTGCCGGGAAGTCGTTCAGGAATACAAAGCACGGCGCGCGCGGCACGCGGTAAGGCACAAACGTGCAAAATCGGAGGAAAACTGGCTTGTCGCGACGAGCGGCGCCGCGCGCCACGGCACGGCGTTGAAAAGCGGCGTGTCGCCGGAGCTTGCGGGTAGAACGCGTCGCAATCAGAATCAGAAACGAAGAGAGAGGCTCGAAGCGGGAGCACGGAATCCTTCGAACACCGGAGATTTAATACAGCTCGCTGCATACTAAATCTGCACGAACAGAAGAGAACGCCGGTCGCGATAGGGCGCGACACGGAACGCGAAATGGCCGGGGAAAAGAGGAAAACTCATCGGAATCCGTGACTGCTCGCCTCGCTTTTACCCTCGATCGTTCGCGAGTGACGGCAAGGGGTTGACGGGGTGGAAAAAGAAGATGGCGAGAGAGAAAGAGAGCGAGAGAGATACAGAAGGGCGAAAGGGTGAGAAAAAGAGAGGAGGTAGCATTCTTTGGAAATCCTAGAGCTGCTGTAGCGGCGCTTCTGTTACCGGAGGGGTAAATCGGTATCGTTTCGTTTAAATCCACGTCGTTTTACGAGCTGGCGACGGTGGAAAAAATGGGAAACCTTTCACGGGATGGCGTGGCGCGGAACGGCCACGTCGCGCCACACCGCGCCGCCGGCAACCGTGTTTATTTTAGAATGCTTCGTTCGTCGCAGTAAATGCAATTACGGTCTTCCTGCGGGAATCGATTATCGCATTAGGTTATCTCGTCGACGCATCGGCTTCTTCGGCGGCGGGGATTTAAATAGAAACGTTTTTGGCCGCCGGGTACCGCCGTGAACGTAAACAGCGCGCATCGTGAATACGATATGAGCGACGACACCCCGGAACATTTGACTCCGACCGGGTTTTATCGAGCGGGTTTAAGGTCGTGGAAAACCAAAAGGAAATTGGGCCCGGCCCGGTATTGTGATTATTTTGGTGGAGGTTCGTTTTGATGCTGATTTGTTCTCAGTAGTTGTAGAACCGCATATTTCCATTTCTTTTCCATTTTATTTTCAGTTCATTTCATTTCCATTCCATTGGATAAATTAAAGGAATTTAAAAAGATCAATGAATAATCTGCTGATAACAATCATTAAAAAAAGAATGACATCTCTATTTGACTCCTGTGTTAAACAGTTTGCGCGGACATTATTTATTTGGCAGAAAGATCCGCAGTCAAGAAATAATTTTTAATAGCTCAAGACCTACACTGTTTTAAATTATACTTCATAAGAGAACACCACGTATTAATTTCAAAATTGCTGATATTAATCTCGGAAGAGATTTCTCACAAAAAGATAGATTGGAAAAGAGCAAAGAGCAAAAACTACACAACACAGAAATCCATTCTAACCAAGAAGCACAGCGAGGAAAATGGAAAATCTTAGCTTAAGTCTCAGCAAAATCTGGTTTCTGAGGATATGCATTAGACTCGTTTCTCAAAGCAGATTTGTGCCGTTTCGTACGCAACGTCTCACGACAAATCTCAGAGAAGGTCGGAGCCGAAAGGTCAGCGGAAAGGGTACGTTGTTGACCCAGTTTCACCAGGCGCCCTTTTAAATTAGTTTGCCAAACAAGAAAGCCAGGAGAAGCGAGGGATGAAAGGTGCCGCGGGAAATAATGCGAGGTGTCTGCGAAAAGGGAAACGTCTCAAGGTATAAAGGGCAGGACTCGTAAGACAGCAATCTACAACACGGTCCACGGAGAGCTGTAACACGACTAGAATCGAACTTGTAATAAGGTACACCTCGCCCACTCACCAGAAGTCGATTGCTCCCATGGGACGACGACCCTCTCTCCTCTGTCTTTTCTCTTCTTCTCTCAAGCAGAACCTTTCGGCATTGTTCGTTTGTGAGTTTCCCGCGTCGATGCGGAAACCACCGAGAAATTACTGTTGCTTTTGGCTTCCCTTATACTGGGTGTCCCAGAAAGCTGGCCGTCCTTAAAAGGGGCGGTTCCTGAGAACATTTGAAGTGGCATTTTCATTTGCAGAAATATCCGCATCAACTTTGTTAAGAAGTTGGTAACAAAAACACCTGAGTCCGACTCGGCGGCAGGTTCCACTGCATGTAGTGTTGATCACGTGTTGCGGTGAAGTAGTGAACAAGAGAAGAAGCAGAAATTGATTGAATTAAAAATCATTGATATTAAAGCAGCAATATATAGCCTATAATATAATCGTAAATGCACTTGTTGCTCCGAAATGTGTGTCGCTGGGACACTCGTAGACAGAAAGCCAAGGAACATACTCTTCAAAACAAATGACAAAAAGGTCGATCTTTGTTTACAGCGCCTAGTTAATAGCCGGTAACCCGATACTACCATTGCCTACTTAAGGAGTTACGTCATATAATTGTTCCCTTCGAACAGAACAATTTTGTAACACATTTTTCTCGTAACTTCAGTGGGTCACGAAATATTTTCGTTTACAGTGTAACGAAACACTTTGCATATTTCATACTTCCTCGACTGTAGATCCGCAGCGACAAATGTGTATTTATCGTATTAAGTATCCCCGTCTGACTATAGACCGATTATACTACTTGAACTCCGTACCAACTGTACACGCTACAAGAAGTCAGTGACTATCGCTTCGAAAGTTTGAAAGTCTGTTCCATGTATTTATTTCTTCGTTATTGATTCATTGTATCGTTAGTACAGCAGTCCAGTTGCTTTATACCATTATAACGCAACTCCATCGAATGAATTCCAATTTGAGAGAAAGAATAAAATAAAATTGAGGAAAATGAATAGCGGTTTAAAAATTTATCACAACGGATGGTTTGGTTAAATAAGTCGGTGAATAACAGAGGTTTCGCCATTTGCCCGGAGGATAATACGCAAATTAACGCGAATCGAGCAAGCAGAAAAGTTGGAATAATTCCGTGACTTCTTTATACGGCGCAGCAGACCGCGATGAACTAAATATTGAAGTAATCAAAGGAGCCGGGAGCCGACAAAGGATCCTTTAAGAATTTATATTGTTTCATTTCCAGAGCTTACTTTCAATTATATACTTCTTGCAGAATATTCTTGCGAAACCTGAAACGTCGGTCGGTATCTCGGACGAAAATACAAATACTCTTATTGAATAACGTTTTACAACGAAAAAAAGTTGTCAAATTGAGAAACAAGAAACTGCGCCAGGCATTCGCGAAAAGGAAAGAACGTCGTTGCACAATAAACGGAAAGAAGGTTTCGGTAACTTTAAGGGAGGGAACAAGCAAGACCTCTATTTCGGTTTTTTTTCTACGTGGCTGTCAGTTTGTTGGCTTCTGTCAGATTTATTTCCTCCGTCGTTGCCGGATCCCGTAAGAATCGATTCATCCCCCTTTTTCCCGTTACGCCTTCGCTCCACATCGTATCTATCGATTCCGCTGACATCTATTTTTACTCGGCGCACACCACCCACTGTGTTTACATTAGAATCTTCCCAACTTTTATCAGCGAATTCGATCCCGCGATGGTACTACCCGAAACCTTCGCGAATCTTTGCGCAGATTCATATTTTACTGAATTATTAGCCCCTTGCACTTCGATCTTCCACAACGATAAGAATCTCTTTACTCTTCGTAATTTCCCTGACGCGAAAGAAGATTAATAGTGTTCGTATTCTGATACCTTCACCAATGGTTAAATATCCATGACAGAAAAATAGAAGTCGATGTTATACGAATCAATAAAAATATCTGAAAAATACTATTGTACCATGTCCACCCTGTTTAAATTGTTAAACGAAGAGATACATGTTTGTTCACTCTCCAATTCCTGCTTTTTATACAACTTGCTTCTAAAATTTATTTAAATCTCAAAATCTGTTTCTAACTGGGCTGTGTATCTTCCTGACAGCTTCAAAAATAATTATACTGGACAAAGAGGAACATCAAAAACCTATCCGGCTTTACAAAAGCGTAAGTCGATTCGTAACTAAAAATGTTCCTAAATGGAGGCTAGACTATGACGCGCATATTGAATGTTTTAATTCTTTTCGGCTTGCTAAAAGCATTTTTCGACATCTTTCAAACTGCATCACCTAACCCTCGAAAACACGAATTTCCACAAACATCCTCAATTTTTCTACAACCTCATCAGTAGCCTCAATCTTCAAGGTTGCCTAAAGGGACTGAGGTCTCGAATTAACTAGCAAGAATGCGGAGACACGTATACCTTCTGAAAACCGTGACACGAACAAAATAAAGAGCACACTTTGTGAAAAAAGGGAGGAAGTGGGAGCCTCGGCGATGAAGAGAGGTCCCTGGTGTGTCAGTCTTGCCATACGCTGCGATGCCTCCTCTGTTTTCATTAAAAGCTTCAACTGGTCTCTCTCTTTCTCTCTCATTTTTCCCCTCGCGTCTCGTACGTATCCTCGCCTTCTTTTCTTCGTATAATATTACTTTTTCTTTTGAAAGTAAAAAGCGGGACGAACGTCGTCTAAGGGACTGAATTCCTTGCCGCGTTCCCGGCGGCTCTCAAAGCAACAGGACGTCAGTTGTATCGATGAATAACCGTCATTTTTCTCGATGTCCCCGTTTCTTCTTTAACCCCTCCCACCTTATCTGAGCTTCTCCTGCGTAGCCCTGTTACCTCTTTCGTGGGCAAACACAAACGACACGACGCGATCGCGCTTTGAATAATTCTTCATCGAAGAACGACGGCTTACACGCGGTCCTCGCGTTACTGCCAAACAAAGCGGATCTCGAGGTACCTGTGCTGGCTGACCTTTTATTTAGACTTTCTCGTCCCCTGTTTCGCGTTCCAATCCCCGAGCCTCCTGTTGCGTTCACGGAGCGGTTAACGATATTCAAACAAACCCCGCGTCGAGAGAGACCGGACCTCGGATCCAAACGATTACTACGCCGATACCCGTGTCTAGTGAAACTGTAAACAATTCTCGCGATGAACACGAAAAAATCCGGCTTATCGCGCACGTTGCTCTGCAAATCAGAATTTTGAACAGGAATATATTGAGCAATTAATATATTTATTAACAGAAATTTAAGACTTCAAGGACGACGATAGAGTGCCAGTTTTGTTCTGTATGATCCACTTCATCACATGGCAGATATAACACTTTTTCGTTTCACGCCGTATTTTTGAGAAAATCGAGTTTGAAGATCCGTTGAGTTCGCTTCAGAGTACGCAGGGAGTAGAATTGGGGAATCATAATCAGACGCGTCAGACGATTTCAATTTAATAGCACGCGTATTCGCTGAATTTTAAAACTCTATTTTCTCATAGACGACGCTTCGAACGAAACAATGTTATATCATTTTTCGTACCTTTATTGTTTATGTATAATCGCTGCCCCGTTTGATTTGCATTTTGATATGATTTAGCATTTTTGATATTTTTCGTAGGTATCTTGAAATATTCTAAAAACTATACAAATTAAGACGAGGATGCTTTAATGTATTATTAATACACGTTCAAAACCTCGATCTCTATTGAATGTCTAGAAAACATACATGAACTGAAATATTCGACAGAATTGCATGGAATAACGATTCGATCAAGCACTTGTATTACCAATGACCAGCGTTTACGAATGTGCAAATCTGGACCACCCTACATTTCACTAGGCTCGCCCTTTCGGAGTTACATACATTGAATGTAGAACTATTACACAAGGCTCGGCAGAAGGTATTAATTGGGATGTAACAGCCCGTTTATGTTTGGGACGAGGTCCATTGAATGTTAATCGTGCAATCTAATATTTTTACTGCCGACACGCCCGCTGTGCTTGGCCAGTTTCCCTTTCTCTTGGCTTGCGTAATGGAAACTGTGATATCTGATGACATATCCTGTTTCAATTTTGTAATATTCGAGAGTCTTGTATTCCAAATAATTTATTATGCAGAATACTAGCTAGAACTTTAAATTATGTCTCAAATTTTACAAATTCAATTAGTTGTATAATACGCGACGGGGTACTGTGTAGAGGATTTGATTGAATGAAACTGCTACTTCACGGACGAAAACGTTGACTTTCCAGATACGATACAGGCGAACGAATGATAAATGATATCAAGAACATGCTTCTGACAGCCGCTGATACTACGCAAAATCGATCATCTGATCCGTTTCTGTAAAATGGAAAAGTTCGCAATCTCCGAAAAACGAAAATTCTGTTTCTATTCATCCGCGAGCAAACAATGTAAGATAAAACAACAGAAATAATCGATAAGCAGTTCCATGCAATTTTTGTTGGAACTTTGCTATGCAAAATTCGCGAATAAATCTGTTAAAAAGCGTCTGCGACAAAGCTGCGAAAAAAGTTTGACTTATTTACGTTGTTGGAGCGGAAAGACTTGGAAAGCAGGTATCGCGAAAGTGATCGTTCTATAATCCACGGCGGATGCGATCGTCTTTGTGCTGGTGTCTCCCGATTAATTCAGCTAATCGAGATTCCACTGCATTCTCGACGGAATAATTCCCGACCGGTTTTCACGTGCTGCGTGGCCACTACTTCTACCGTCTCCGGGTCTCCTCTCGCAGGAAGTAGGAAGGAACAAAGCAGGGTAGGAACTCGTAGGGCGACAGGGGGTAAAGGTAATCCCTATTGTTTCTCCTGTCCCATAAATCCTACTAGCCGCGTCGCCTTTCCGCCTCCTACGCTTCTCCTCTCCTCTCGTGCTCGCACACTTCAGCCACCGACAACATCCCCTTCACGACCCCTTTTACACCCCCTCCCCTAGTATCCTACTGTACCCCCCACCGACAACTCATGGTATTCTCAATCCCCTTGCTGTACGCCTTTCTCGCCGGTTTGCTTCGTACATCTCGGTCCAGCTGTGCTTTACGACACACATGTACTTCCTCAAAGAATACAACCGGTCCTATCTCTAATTCGGCGGCCTTCACTCGTACAGATTCGATCGTCGAGGGAGATGTCGGTTAACCTTTGTTTCCGAATCTCCTCGAAATCTTCTGGGTCCCAAGCGAGGTCCGAACCTAGAATTTATTGCGGTTAATTTATGCAATTGGTCCTCCATTGCTGAAGCTACCCCCTGGACGCCTTCGATGAAGCAGTCCTTTTGGGACGGACAATCGCTAATAGCAATTGGAAATATTTATTTCCTGGGATCTGAGAAGTCGTGTTGTTCTTGGTTGGTGATCGTTTAATTCCTCAGTCACTTGGGAACCTTGTATTCTCTGTTGTTAATGTATGCAATTGGTATTCAATGGTTGAAGCTGCCCTAGACGAAGAAGAAGTCATTTTGGGACGGTCAATCGTTAATAGCGATTACAAATATTTAGTTTTTGGGGTTTTAGAAGTCATGTTATTTTCCATGGTAATTGTTTAACCTCTTAGTTACTTAGGCATCCCAGATTTATTGAAATTCATTTATACAATTGGTCTAGAATTACTGTAGCTACCTTCCAATCGTCATAGACCAACCAGAAGCCATTCTGCGATGATGAAATGTTACAAGCGAGTGAATAGATTCTCTTCCCGAGTTTCGAAAAGTCGCATTGTTCTTAGTGATAATTAATTTAAGATATTATACACTGAATTAATATTATTGGATTTGGTTAGGTGTTTAAAGATCGAAAATTAATTCATGAAATGTAGGGTGAACGTGTAGTGGATATAGGACGAAACTACTTGCAAAAATGAATAAAAAAGCACGAATGCAATTCTTTTGTTAACGCTTTGGTTTCGAGAAGATTGAATTTGAAAGTTCGCTAGCTGCTCGTACTGTCGAGTGAGAATCAGCTGACGCGTCCGATCATGGCTGACCTATTCTACTTCTTGCGACCACTACGGCGCACAGTCTCGATGCATTTTCGAACTAGATCATTTGACGAATAATTTTACGAATTCTTTCGTAACGAATATTCCATAATTTGTCTTACTTGGAAAATTAAATTAAATGAACAATAAATTTCTGAATGTAATTGGTGCTCATGGAAATTCTAATCTAAAATCTATTTTAAAGTAGCACGGTGCAACAACAAGAAAATACATTTCGAACGTTTCGTAGCTGGTGCAACCATTAGTTACTCGCAAACATCACACAGAATAATTTTTCCCTGAACTGGTAGTTGAGCCACTCAAAAAATTCGTTCTGCTATTCTAAGTTCTTGACGGTGTTTCCATAACGTTGTTTACGATCCATAAAGCTTTCAACGGGGTGCTTCAGGCTCATGACACGCAAAAGGGTTTGCTTTTCCAGTAACGTAGTCTAAGAACGACCACTAATTCCTAATAGTGTATTTAGACGTCTTACTAGTTCTGCTTAAGTGTCCCTCTTTATTGCATGTTTAACATAATTATACGGTAAAGACCATAGCCCACAGTAAATGCTTATCAAGATGTTTTTTTTCATCTCCGATATATCTGAACTTTAAATTTTAAACAACAGTTTCGTTCCTACAAGTGTTTCGAAAGTATTAATGTCGTACTTGCAAATATATCTGTAACAGCAATAACAAATATTTACAACGCAGATGCCTAAAGAATGTTGGCAACAATAATACACGACTATTAGATTAATCGTCGAGCTGCATCGTTCTATCTATAGTCGGTTTCGTTCTATGTATCCTATGACGTAGCGCACGCTAGTAACCTACTCTCCTTGTTTAAAATTTCACGAGCAGAAGGAATGTGTAATTTTATTGTGGCCTTTTATATCTCAAGTCCGAAGCCTCGCATTTCGGCCTGTCCTCCCGGAGATACCGTGCACATTTATAACTGTTCCAAGTTTTAATCTCCCTCGACGTTGTTCCCGTCGCGTCGCAGAGAACAATTTCTGTAGCGGCCATTAGAATTTCGTTAAAAATTCATCGGTAACCACGTCGCTGGGTGAAGTGCACTCTCTGCGTAAGATTATTCACGAGCTCCAAAAAGAATGCAATGGATCCTCGGATCACTTTCCAGCCCGATTGTTATTTTAATGAAAAACCACACTAATAACCCCTAATTTCAACTTAAATTCCACAAATTCTACATCATATTCTCCTTGTAGCTTCCCTTTCAAAGGGCACTCTCTTTGCATAAGCTATTACACACCACATAATTTTTATGATATTTATTCTCGACATGGTGAAAATAATTTATAGATAGAGACATTTTCGAATTTAAATTGTAGGTGGATCTCTCTCACTCTTAACTTTTTTCAATTTTACTACTACAATTTGAAGACATTTGAATATTTTTAAATTTAACTATGTAAGTATAGTCATCATTCGATTTCTTCCATATTACCAGAGTTTGAGGATTTATTGTTGAAATGTTAGGATCTCGAGTAACTCATTTGGAAGTTGACAAGTCGCAATGATCAGAATTTGAAATTTTAACGCAGTTCGGATCAGTCCAGCCATCAGAAAATAAAACTACGCTGATTTTCAGTTCCCGGTGACCGGTGATTCCACCCATCATTAATAAACTGGAAACCGGAATAAATGTTTTGATTACACGGGGAAATCGGAATGACTCGAGTGCATGCAACAGCACGGTTGATCGGTTAACGAAAATTCGAAAAATGTAACCGAACTATCGAGCCGTTTCATCGCGTTTTCCAACAAACTGGATATAATACGCGTGTTACGCGGTCGGGCCGCGTTAAATTAAATTCAAGCCTCTCGCCGCGTGGAAGTGCGCTAATTAACGTGTTTTTATTGAAATTGCAGATCGAGGATGCCATGCTGATGTTCGACAAGCAGACCAACAGGCACAGAGGTGAGTGAAATTTATGATTTTCTCTGGGGCCAGTTCTATCCGCGCGATACAATAATTCGAATATGGGGGTGGGGTCACGGGGGAAATAGGGGAAGGGGATAGCGGGGGCCGGTAATTACTGTTTAATCACCGATGATCGTTAAAACGTGAACGGACTGCTGACCACGCGGGTCCGCTGCGCCGGTGAAATTTCAGTGCGCGCACCATAGGCACCGCAGCGCAACGCTGGAACATTGCCGCGCGCAAATATGTTGAAAATATGGTCGAGACTATTCTGTTTAGCAAGTCAATAGTACTGGTATTTCGCTCGGAGATCGCGGATCGGCTAATTAACGAGCTGGTTCGAAACTATAATTAGTAATTACGATAATACACGGCAAAGATAAATAATATTAATTTGACTGGGCGCGATCAATCGCTGCGTTAATCACGACGGTGATTGCGCGATTCAAATCCCTGCATCGAGCATAGTTCTTGCGATTTTACGGTAAATCGCGCTACTTTGCTAGTCAGGAGGCGAGAACGGAGGAATAGGCGTGAAATTTCACTTTGCGAATTCCGACGAGCTGTCAGGCGTGGCAAATTTCACTTGGTGTCATTAATTATTGCTAAACACTCGGTGGGTTAATTTATTGCTTTGAAATGGTAGTGGATTATTTATTACCGTGGCGGGATCTGTGCGCAGCTGGAATGGCGAATATGTCGAAAACTGTTTAGACAGCTGTGGCAATGAGATTAATTATTTTATCTTTCCATCGAGGTTTAAATGACACAATGAGAATTTTTCAGTCAATAAGCAGGAAAAGACGGTGCCACGTGTGTGAACAGAATTATGCAAACTCAAAGGAAGCAAATCTTAGAAGAACTTTTTAAAAAATGTCTAATTGATCATCATTTTATAAAATACTGCCATCTTTGAGGTCAACCAGGTGTAGTTATTGAACCGTAATCTACCACTGAAACTTCCATGTTAGTGTTATTATTATGTTGCTTCTTACTACTACAATTTTCAACTACATTGACTATTAAGTATGTGGAATTGCTGTAGTGATAGAATTTTTATTCATTCATAAACTGACCGCAAACATGAGAAACAAACCGTTCTTAGTCGTATCTACAACATCTTAGCTTCACTACCTTCTTCATCATGTTCGTAAGAAATAAAGTCAGGACGGATAATGTACAATTGCTTATCACAAAGAATAATTTGCCCTGGAAAAGTGGTAACTATCTTGCTGTACGTTGTTTAATGGAGTAGATTTTTGATCATGCAACGCCCTTAGAATTTTGCCGCGGTAAGAATATAGGTTGAGAGATGGACTATGCTAATTTTATAGCACCCCCCACCCCAGTTCCGTTTCGATTCTAATCGAGGCAGGATGATTTCACATTTTCATATTTCCCTCGCGGACAGAATTCATTGCTCCGTTTATACACGTACGCAAAGGCGGGGACGTGAATGTTCGGGCGGTTCTGATTCCTGGCACGCGTCGCTTCTTTCGTTCTTTATGTTAATCGCACCTGAATAAAAGGTTGCGTAACCGGCCGCCGCGATTACCTATTGTTATGCGCCACGCTATTGGCTGAAATTCTAAGATGTCGCCGAGTTTACGGCTGTAAGATGTCCTACGTGGTTGCAAGGCAGCAAAAAACGTAAGGTAATGCTCTCGATTTCTAGTTCCGATTTTCTTTAAACAATTGCTTAGATTTTGTAGGATGTCCGTTTACGAATTTACTAATCCATATTGAATTTCACAAATAAATTCCAGTGACATGAAACAAACAGAACTTTCTCTTTAAAAAATGTTGTTCACCAAAGTCCCATTTAAATAACATAATGAAATTATTTTGAATGTTTACTCTCTTCATTTACAAGAATATCATCTCCGTTTCTGAGCTTTTTTAAGCATCATCGAATTGAGCGTTCATTTACATAAAACTGCCAATTTTTTAAATTGTATATCATCAACTTCGGAATGTAAAATAATTTGTTGTTATTTGGAATTTGAGTTAATTGTTATGCACATTACTTATAAAGTACACGACAATATACATATATGTTTATTATCCTTTTTTTAGAAATATATTTGCAGTTGCATCACGTTTCTTACAAATGAATGTATTTGATGTACAATAATCTAACGGAAGTGAAGTTCACATTTCAAATCGGCAGAGCATAATCGAAGAGCGATCTCCGACGCAATTGTTTCGCGTCTCTCGCAATTAACAGAGCCTTAACGACCATCGAATGTTAGCGGAGAAGGGTGTCTCGAGGAAAATGAGTCTTGCCGTTGGGAGATGTCGGTGAAAATCGAGCGTCCCGCTCGCCTGGCGAAATGAGATCGTTCGATCAACGTGGCCAAGGTCGGGATGAATGAAATATCAGACTCCTAATGTAATATATACGCCCGAGCTCCTTGTACAGCGGAAGAAGACCGTGAAGGAGAGGTGCACGAACGAGCTTGGGGGATAGAGAAAGGAGGACCTGGGAGGGCGAAGGGTGAAGGGTGAAGGATATACGAATGGCAAGGGGTCTTGGTGTCGCGAGCCTGGATCCATTCACGTCGTGGCTTGAATGGGATCGATAATCGTCAGCGATCGAGGCAGCCCACCCGGCCGATAATCGGGAGTCTCTCTATCTTTTTTAACGGTATCCGAGGCTCCTACCAACCCCGCTGCATTCGCCCTTCGTTTCCATCCCTTCTGCTCTTGAGTAGAGTGCCTGCCGGCTCTCAGTGATAGATTCTAATATCGCTTATGAAAAATAGGGGCAAATGGGATATGAAAGCTGGCTCCCTTCAATGCCACAGGGGTTTCTCGCCGCCTCCTTGGGGTGGAAACGCTGGAGAAAGATGGAGAGAGATGGAAAGAGAGAGAGAGGGTTCGAACCGCAGGTTAGACGAAGAGAGAGACAGAGAGGGGGGAGTGCAGCACGTCTCAGCAAACGGACGACAGCGAGGAAAGGAGTAGGTGAAATAGCGGTGTACCACTGACGAAGAAAGAGGGACAGGTTGGAAAGTGGGAAGGAGAAAGAGAGGCAACGAGGAATGGGGGTGGAAAAGGGGGGTAGGGCTCTTTCAAAGCGGCGCGTAATCTCTCTCGCGATGACATCCAATACCATCCCCCGTCCGACGAGTCTGCGAACCTCAAACCTCGAACATCTCTTGCTCTCCGGCAGATTTCACAATATGGTACCTCCATAGTCGGTCTGTGACCCCTAAGGGGATTATTGTCGGATTTTCTGTGAACGTTGCGTGAGCAACTTCGGCCGCAATCAACGAGACAAGCATGGATCTTATTCGTTGCCCATTGTCTGCTCGTTACTCGCGATTGCGACTGCTGATCGACCCGGTTGTTTGCGTTAGGCTAGATCCACTGCTCGCTGAAAACACTCTTTAAACCTGGTGTTATGGTATGGATCACAGCCATAGTACATTGTCAGTTTTGTGACGGTGTTACCATTGTTCGCGTGGTTCGTTTCATTTGGAGATCTGTAATTTTTAAGTGGGAGTACTAGTAAACTGACAGATCATTCAAAGGCTAATAAAAAGGTAACTAATTCAGAGATTTATAAAAGGACTCCTGATCCAGAGATTATTAACAAGAGAAATAGAATCCGCAGTCGATTTATAATCCACCAGACTGTTCTAAAGTTAAGAAAATTTTAAGAAATGTTTTTTGTTTTGTATCGCTTAAAATAATTGGTATTGTTTAAGTTACAATATAATTGTTCTAGCTTCTCATAAAAATTCAAGTCGTATAGTCCAATATTAATTTCACAAATACCTTTGCAGACAAAATTTTGTGTTTTAGTTTGCTCCAAAAATGTATGAGGTTCAATTAACATTACACTAGCACTACACAGAGAGAAGGTTAAGAAAGTTATGGTCCTTTTAAAAGTGCCAGAATGCTACTGTATTTCGCTGCTGCAACAGAAGCCTTCCCAAGGATTCGAAGATTTACCTTGAATCGGGTGCGGCCCGGTAACCTAAAATGCGGCTGCTTTATACCGCGACGGAGCCTAAAACGCGCGCCGATCGTGGAATAAAAGGTCGAATAGGGATCGTTCAACAGCACGAGGGGGTGTAGAGGGTGGAAAGAGATCGTTTCTTTGATAGCCGACGGAGAGAGAGAGAGAGAGCAGGGCTGAGCCGAGGGTCCCGTCAAGGTCGTAACGTTCTCCAGGGCAGATTCGATTTCGATCTGCGAGTGCGGATCGAGGAGCGGGTTGCCGCCCGCTGTTCCGTGTCGGAACAACGATCCAGAGTCGGTCGTGGAATTACAAAGCGAGATCCTTGTCGATGTTCCCGTTGCCGACCTCTTTACGTCCAAATCCCCGAAGAAGTTGCCTCGTCTGAAAGAAGAATCCGACCGTCTCCGGACAATTTCGAGTCCCGCAGCGAGCTATGATTTCCACGCGGATGGGCAGCCTGCAATTGCAGCAAAGCGTATCTTCTCTCTAGCCGGCGAAGAGGCGCGACTATAGCTCGGGGCACGATTATCCAAGCTTCGCTGGCCAAAGGATTTTCTCTTGGTGGGCTGGCTGCCTCCACCCTTACGCGAGGATAGGGCGCCACACCTACAAATCCACGGGTTCGTAGTTCCGTCTTGTACCCGAGCCCTGAACACGCTGTGCCCGCACCGAGACCCGCACCGTTTTACCGAGTCATTCACAACAAACAGAACAACGAAATATAATATCTCCGTTAGGATCGAAAGTAGAAGAAAATGTTGAAGAACAAGGAAGTTTTATTTATTAATTCAAAAATCTCTTTACTGCACTGTTGGAAGATTTAAATTCGATGATATACAGACAGTTTCGTTTTACGATTGAATTCTATCAATTGTGTTTCGTTCATAATTTTGTGTTTAATGCAAACGTATCTAATTAAAGAGCATCTTTATTTCTGTTCCGCATCAATGAAAATTAGAGATTTCGAGCGGAATAACGAAGTGTGTAGAGGCCAATGGAACGTAGATTTTAAACCGTAAAGAACATTAGCTTCTAGCTCCCCTATATTTACAAACTTGAACTTGTTCGACTGTAAAATTCCTCGGTGTACCGTTCCGTGATTAAATCCCTAATTTAACAGTGGAAGCATCCCCCTGTCGCAAGTTTTGCACAGACACAAGACAAATAACACTTGAGAAGTCAATGAAAAGGGGCGAAGACTCTGTACACGATACATCATCCCCGTTTTGCTCCATTGATCTTGCGCTACAGAATATTATTAGGTTACTGCATATTACATGAATTTATAAGAGTGACGTTAAACAGACGAAACTTTTTTCTAAATAAATTTCTAATCAACATATTATTCTGTCAATAAATTACAAGTTTCTTTTATCACCTTTTGTGATATTAGCAGAGATATTTGTGAAGGTATACAGGAGAGGAAACTCAAATTTTGCATACTACCCTTAGAACAAACATGCAAAACTTTGATGTGCTTCTTACAGATTTCATTAAAAATAGATTAAATTTTGCAATTTAATTAGTAAATCGTAAACCAGTAAATCAATAAATTGTAAATCTTGAATTACCACTTTGGTTAACCATGAGAATCACTAAATGAAATCATCAAAAATCTCGACTCCTCAAGGGATCACTCCGAACTTCCTAAATTTCCCATAAACCTGGAGATCCGGCAAACTTACAATCTAATCAAAACGAATTACAGAATTTGCACTCGCCATCGGCATTCAAAGTCACTCTGGCCACCATCCAGGTTTCACTGTATGCTAGCGTCTAATCCACCGGAGTCCAAACAGTGTTCCAAAGAATCGGTGAAAGTTTCACCGGAGCAGACTAATCGTGACAGGCGAACCATGTCACAAAGTCTCGACTTAACGAAGCTCGGAATTCCGCGTCAGGGACGGGGGTGGATGCAATTACCGGTGGGTTGGTTGACTTCCCATTCAGCTGGACAAGGAGAATCTCCGCGAAGTCTCGGACAACTCGTGGAAGCTGACGCGACAGGGAGCAAGCGACCGGATATGTTATGCTGGTTTGACATAATCCTGAGTCTGGGCATCAGTTGATGGGGATAGGGGGTGGTCAGAAGGGGACAGTTCCTTGTCGTGCTTGCAGTCGCGTAGAAATTCGCACTTCTGGGTCGAAACGGATCGCATATTGTAAATTGTGCCCCGAATCTTCGGTGCGAACAGTAAATAAAAAATGTGTTCTTCAAAATGGGTAATTTTTAGGGACCTAATAGGATTGGTGCACTGCATGTGTTCAAAAATTTTTTAGAATGTTGAGTACAACATTTAATGAAATACCTTAGTGAACTATAATTACACAAACAAACTTAGCATAGGATCATTGAACCAACAATGAGGTGCGCGTTCGATTAAATAACGATATGTTTAAAAAATGTGGGGAATATAAAACTTCTATGAAAAATAGGTCTTGTGAGTACCATGATTGTCAACAATCCAACTTGGCGACGACGATGTCGATGGATTAATGGGTTGAAATGAAAGATTTCGAAGTTTTGCTTTGTTCTATGGTAGAGAATGATCGATGTATCTGCGACAGGTCTAGTACCTTTACACTGCCAGAGACTATACATAGACGTACAAAGAACCGGAACATTTTTCTTCTATCATTTGACAACACAGAGACATGCACTCTTAAGTCTTTTAAAATATTTAAAAAACCGGACAGTGCCCGCTTTCTTGTCGCCTATACAAATAATGACAGCATGCCTCCAATGTTCTTGATTTCCACCTCGATATCTGAATATTTTACCCTTTTAAACTATCGCTGGTAACTATACACAATACTTTGCGCTCGTTTCGCTTTTAATGATGACATTGGTTTCGTTTAATTAACATTCGATGACCGCATCGGTAACAATTTCTGCAGTTACTGTAATAGAAAAGGTCCGCTCCACTTCTTAAATTGTCACGCTACATAATGATTCTGTTAATTAATCTACACACAGTGACATTCACAAATCAACGCTTACGCAAAGATCTGTGAGCAGTAAGTGATTCTCCAGCGGCCAAAAATTCCCAAAGAAAATTCATAGTGCGCGATTTCCCATCGGAAATGGAAGACGAGGTTCCCGATTCGGGGAAAGTCGCACCGGAGCTAAAGAGGCTTGCGAAACGAACGAATTCCGGCGAAGTTCTCTGAAAAATTCCGGCCATCTATCATTTGCAGTCGACCAACCACGAAGGCGGTGGTGTTCGTTGGTTGATCCGAGAGAAGCACGACGATTTCGCTTGTCGAATCGGGTCGCGGTGAATTGTGTCGCTTCGCGTCGCGTGGACACGCTCTCAAGACACGCGTTCCACGGGGTTGGTTCTTATCGATCGGCGGCAGGCGCAATTACCAATCAAGAACCGACAACGCGGAACTCCGTGGAAATCAATCTCGGCTTTCCGCCCGACTAGGGAACCGGCGGACTGATTCCAGGGCTGATCTTAGAAGTTAGCTACAGAGGAACTGCCGGCGCGGTGGCCGCGTGCTCGGGCACACGGCGCAGAAACAGAGAGAAACGGAGAGAAGGAACAAGCCGTTTCAATGACGGAAACCGAACGGAGTGCTGGAAACAGCTTCAAAACTATTTCGGACCGATCTGTGGATAGTTCGAGTGGTACGAAACTATTCGAGCTCGAGAAATGGGCGCGGCTCCGACTTGCCGGGTCATTTTGCATACAGTCGCCAGAAAAAGTCGCCGCACGCCATGTAAATTGCCAACTCTCTAAAAATGTGCCATATAAAACATCAAGCATACGTAATTTTTTCCCTTAATAAATCTTGTTCCCCAAAGCACCATCATGATGAATAAACCGCGGATCTCTATGCAAAATAACATTAAATTAATTGCGAGAAACGGTAGCCATATTGAAGTTACTTTCCTCCTTTAATTCCCCACCGATACACGAAGCATTCGACAGAATATTAGTTGGGTTTACGCGACGGTATAAGGGCGAGGCGGAGTGCGGAGAAGAGGGAAGGAGCGTTCCCGTTTCAGTCCAAAAAATCGAAAAGAAATTAGAAACGGAGGTGCTCTTTAAACGCGCGCAAACACGCGGAACGTCGGCGGCGCACGACAGAGGGTTGAATTACGGAGGGTTAAAAATTTCCGGTATTCGGCGGACCGTGTTGAAAAGTTTTCCCCGGCAGTGCACAAGGTTGATGCGAGCTCTCATGAAAATATCGTGTCTTTTATGAAGGATCCCGGCGTCCCCGGAACATTTTTCTACCTCGGGTTGAGCGAGAGAGAGAGAGAGAGGGAAGCCGTGAGCAAGAGAGCGGGGTGGTTTTAGTCGGTCAAAGAAACTCTCGAGGCATCGCCTTTTGGGAGCAGGCGCCAACGCCTGGCGAGTATCTGCCTCCGAGCGGAGTATCAGAATAGGGTTTCGCGCGTCGTTGCAACTTTCGAAAACTCCGACGTGGAAGTCGCCCAGCCACTGCTTTCGAAACTTCTGAACGATGGATGGTTCCAGGTCGTGAATGTTACGTAAAGGATCAAGGCTCCGTTACCGTCACCCCCGCGTCCGATTCAGCCTAAATATGGCGCTGATCCCGATCCCGCTGTATCATCCCCCACTCGAGAATTATTGACGACCCCCTCCCTATTTCGAGGCCAACACGTCAGGACACTGAAGTTCGACTCTCTTTCACGGCACCAGGTCTCCACCCCGTGATTTCATAGCATTTTTCAACTTGCAAAATCTACCTCGCAGATCAATCAATTGAGTTCATACTACAATCTGTTATAGCTTCGAAGTCTGCAGACATTTTTATATTTATCTCACCATTTGAAGTCCAAAATGTTTTCTCTCTTTCATTGTGGAACGTGCTTTCATTATTCTTTCATTGAACATCACTATCAAATTACTAGAGTCACAGTGCATTCGCAATTCATGCACGTCGATAATCCATAAAAGAATAAGCAGAAAACAAAAATTGATTGATGATAAACATTCATTTCTCTTTGCATAAAATCTGCATTCCAATAGTACCAGAAATTACTCGAAATGTTACATTGTATAGCGTCGCGAATTAAAGCAGGCCCCACACTATCGCACTCGACATCGCTACCGTTAATACGTACTAAATCATCGTCGACGCTGATTAATACGATCTTCGCGGCTGAACTGGTAATTTAATTTCGAGCTTAATGAACTCCTAATCACTCCCAGCGCACTAAGCTAACAACGAGGATGGAATGCTCGCCATGCAACAACACGAAGCAGTTATTTATCCTAGTTGACACGGTGAACGGTTCTTTAAACACTGTGAAAGTATTCCACAACTTACTTTCACACTTGAACAGCGCTTGTTATTCAGACGTTCCTCAATTACTATGCTATAGCACAGGATCGACTAACGCAATCGAGCTGAAACTTGCATCATATCAGCACTGGCACTGCATGCATCGTTTGACAGAGCCATACCTGCCTTAAAACAAAAGCTAGAGCACAAAAAACCTCTCCAGGTCCATAAAATCCGGGGACAAGCTCTCGCTATCGGAAACGTTCTTCGGTTCAATGATTTACCCATCTTCGCCAGCGAGAACACTCAGACAATTGCAAAGTATGATGTTTGACTTGGTGGTTCCTCGCGGTGGCAAGCTTGTTTGACGAAGGAATAAATTTCATATGAAAGAATAGCCCCCGCGGATTTTATTATCGGTAATGTAAGCGACACCGTTCCGCCTTGCATAAAATTGATTCCTTGCGTTTCTACGCCAACGATCGTGTGTGCCACCGTCGTCTCCGTCGTCGTCGTCGTCGTCGTCGTCTGATTTCCGTAAATCCGGATCCGGGACGAGATAGGGAATCTCTATCAGCGAGATAGCGCCGCCGATTCACGGCTACGACATCCACCATGCATAACATAATCCGGCCGGTTTTCGGTGGAAAAGAAAACCGATGTTCCAGCTAGGATGGCGAAAGAGTTTCGCTCCCAGTTCTATTATGGGAATCTCGGAACGGCGCATCGACACGCTCCAATTGTCACCTGCATTACGTCCGTCCTGTGCTATATTGCAACCGGAGAATCTCCGTAGGTGGAGAGCAGAAGATTCTGAAATATCAAAGCGGGGAAGACGGTCCCACCACTGTGCTACCCCCATCTCGCGCTTCCTTTACCACGAAGATGGAGGGCTCAAGAATAAGGTTCTCTTGCCCAACTCCATCAATACCTTTCTGTTTCTCTTTGACTATGACAAGTGAACATGTTCACTTCACTCCAACCTTCTTTAATCGTAAATGACGTCGGTCAAACTACATCTTCCAATTTGTGGAGAACGTATCAGACTTTCTTGTTCAGGCAAAGAATTTATAATTAATCTTTGTGCAAAAATTGTCTTTATTCATTATGATAAACGAGAGTTGGTGAAGCCAAGCTAAAGTTCTTACCTGAATGGCTTTTATAAATTTTAAATTGCATCACTCATTTTTACTATAATATAATAAAATTCAGCGAAATGTTCAAGTCTGCACGAGGCATAATAACATGAGTTATTTCAGAGAACACGTTCACTCATTATTCAAAGCTGCCATTGCTACGAAAGCATTCATTAAAATGTCTCGAACAACGGATCTTTAACTCCGGCATCTACGGCCTTTAAATTTATTTTCATTCACGCGTAGCCTAAAGAACCGTGACTAAATGAAATTGCTACAAAACTTCTACTGTATCAAGTGGTTATTTGTGTGCGCATAACACGCTCATTTTGAAGGGTGCCTCACCCAATTCCGCCGTCTGACAAGATCCGCGCGCAGCTACGCATATTTATTATCAAATCAGCTCCGTTTCGCGAATAATCCACGTTCCGCCGTACGTAAACGCATTTCGAGACCCCGTCCCGTGTACCCCGTCCCCGCCGCTATAGATCGGCATCCATCCCCCGGAGTCTCGCGTAGAGCCCCGGTAGTGCGAGTTTCTCGCGCGATTGAATTGAGCCGCTCCGGCTGCAATTTCGTGGACCTGCACTGGATCGAAGTTACCTCACGAATTTCCGCCCCTATCTATCGACGCTCTTTCAACGGGGATAAAAAGGGGATCGTGGGAGAGAGGACGCTGGGTTGCGAACCAGAGAGGAAACGACGGAAGGGAGGTGAATCTGGACGACGAGCTGTTGAACCAGAGAATAGCAGGAAGAAGAAGAAAGAGATCAGAGAGAGAAAGAGAGAGAGAGAGAGGAAGGAGCGGGAAAGAGGATGTCGAGGATAGGGATTCGAGCAAGGAGGAAGCGACGAAAAACGAAGATCGTCGATTTCTTAGTGTAGCCGGGAGAAAAGAGACGAGTGGATCGGTTTGAGCGGTGTGTGCAAACCTCCGGAAGGTCGCGAAGTGTCTCCTCCCTGCTCCCCGGTTCTCCTCGAGGTCCGCACATCCGTCTGTGTTCGGTGCTATCCAGAATGCTGATCTCATCCGAGCCAACTTGACCCCTTCGTCTCGTTCATACTTCGACGAGCTTAATCCATCGCCGAGGTGTCCTTCTTTCTCTATCCCTGTACCTTGCCTCCGGAAAATCTTCCATCCAGAGGGGAGAATTTAAAATTCAAACGTAAGTGGCCCTCTCGAGTCGTCGTCGTCGTCGTCGTGGTAGTCATCCTCCTCTACGTCGACGTCGTCGTCGACGACGACGACGACGCCCGGCTACGGCGTCGTCCTGGTTCGTGCAATTCCTCTTTTCCAGCCCCCTATCGCAGCCCGTCGCTGGCACCCTCGAGGCGTGGTCGTTCCAGATGCATGCATTTCTCGCTGCAGGGCCTGCAGGTCGCGCCTGGCTCGCTTACCGAGCTGGGAAAAAATATCACCAGCGAAAAAGAAGGAGCGGGAACCGTGGGAACCGGGAAACCGAGGGATTGGAGGGAAAACGAGGGAAACGCGACGCCCAGCATCGGTTTTCCCGCGTATCGCCTCTCACTTCGTTCGACTGAGGTGCGGAGATAACGGCCGAACTCACTGAAAATACACGAGGCACTGATAAATGAAATTTCTTTAAATAATTCAAGGAACAACCCCTTCCCCCTCCCTCACAGAATCGAAACGTACCAACTAGAGCGGCGCGAATCGCATTCTCGGGGCGCGCGAGTCTTGTTAAGCTCGACTCAACGAACGATAAATATTCATTGCTCACACATCCTCGCCGCGAGGATTCTCCCATTCGACGCTATACCGCGAGCCCGGCGTCAGGTGAGGCGATATCGATATCTCTGGGCCGTAACACCACGATCGAATGCTCCATGGTAATGTATGAATAAAATAAGTTCGCCCAATAGCGAGGCGCGGCGCCAGCGATGAGAGAGAGGGAGAGATAAGTTCCCTAAGTTCGAGGGATTATAGGGTTGCACGTCTGACTGCTTTGGTATTCTGAATTACAAAGTACCGCGGCTGGAATTCCTAATTAGCTGGCTATAGCTTTAGTTCGCTGGTTTTCGGGCGACCTAGTAATGCGAGATTGAATCGCGGGGAACTAACAATCTGTCGGAAATCTTGCGCTCCCGTGAACTTCGGATCTATCGATCACTATTAACGCAGAACCTGCGAACTTCCGGCCGTTGTCTCACTGTCTCGGCGAAGATGCTGCGTGTGACGATGCTGGGAAGTTACTTGGTTCGAAAAACAGTTCGTAAGGATTTCATATGCTGCGGTAAACTGGATGGAATTCAGTTTACGGGAAGTCTGGACGAATGAAGTTGATTTTTCTTCGATCGACGACGGACGTATCAAAATTATCTCTATCATTAGTGACAGAATTGTCTACAACAATTTTTTCTGACTGCATTTATTATTGCATCTTGAAGGTGACGTGTCGTGATACGATAGAGGTGGCAAAAATAAAATTATCACAATATAGAACGAAGTATACCAATTAGCATTCAACGATACCGCAATTGTTATAATATCATTTGGATATACTGCAGAAAACTCGAGCATAAGACCACTCGTCCTTTTTGAAACCGATGATCGTCAAAGCGAGGTAAAGTTATCAGCGACCTAATTTGTAAAGAAGTATCTTTAGATGTTCCGGACATAATCGACCCTAGGGCAGACAGCCAATTAGCAACGTGGAGTTGAATGCAATGGCTCGTATCGGCTCGAAGCGTCCTGTATTTTGTAGGATCCACAGGGACTGTGCCTTGAGCATTCGTGAATCGATCGAGCTAATCCCATCTGGGAATTGAAAGATGGACATCAAAATCCTAAGTAGAGGTGTGCTATTCGATCATGCTTCACAGGTCGGGAGACATAGAACGTTTTCCAAGCACGTTGCAAATACGAGAGCATACATCGATCCGATGTTCCTATTACTCGAGTAGATTTTAAAGCCGACCGAAACTTCGGAAATTGCTGTGGCACACGTCGGCACAATCGAGTGAGCTCGGTTTTAGGAACAACTGTCTAGCTGTTCGCTGACGAATCTCCTTCCCCGTTCCCATTCAGCGTTATTATTTCGTCGATTATTCCCGTAATGGTAATAAATACTACTACTGCGTATGGCGCTTCAGACAGAGAATCAGGCAGCAAAGCAGGATCCTAGATTTCGATACAGTCCGTGCTTACAAGATTATAGGATGGGGCAAGAAGTACTTTTTCTACTTGTTGCTCGTGCAAACATTTCGTTCATTTCAAGGCACTTCAATTCGTTATTTCCAATAACAGAGATCGGGATCTTTACACGTTCCTATGGTGTATATTCATCCATGTTTTACTAGTTCGTTTAAAACTGAAGTAGAAAGTGAAAACTAGTGGTAAAATAACAAGAGGCAGTTTCCGCACTATTTCGTCACACTCTTCATGTATGTTAACTTATATATAAAAAAATACGCAAAGACAGGGATGTCAAATTAATTTGTACGTTTGATAGATATGGATGAAGGTAACAATTAGGAGGTAGCCTTAGGATCAGTAGAAAATCTACTTTGGAACTTTTGCTTTGAGAAGCAATTCATTCTGGGGCCTTGTAATGCGCTAACAACTTAGCACCCTGGATGAGTAGCTTCGCTAGAGCCTTGCAGTACTTTGACTGGTAGCATTCTAGAAAACTTCTGCTGTCTGGTAGGCTTCCTAGAAGTTCCTAGATCAGCAAGTTTCCTGGGGACATGGGCTACTTGGGACTGCCTTCCTAGTACTTCCTCGTGAGGTAGCATTCCTAGACTGTTGCTCTATCTAAAGGGGTAAACGCCCTGAACTCAGATTTAAGCAGACTTTGAAAGAAATTCAGTGTGTAACGGAGGACTACCTTCTTGAAGATTTAAGGTATCTCCTTATACCTCTCTTCGACTGGAATATATCCTGATCTTCTATAGTTTCTGACATTCGTCGATCAATCACTGACATCTAGAACTAGCTTTAACATATCCAATGAACAGACAAAGAACAACAACAAGCTTCTCGAACAGCCCTTACAACTTGTAACTTTCATCCTGTCCAAGGGGGCGGCGATAACGCAGAAACTTGCGGTTAAGCGATCAGCGCAGCTACGTGAACGTAAACAGCGGCTTGTTCCGCCGAAGTAGTTTCAGGCTTGCCGTAAGCAGCCAATTAAGGCGGGGGAGGTGTGTGTCTAGGAATTAGCGCGTAATGCAACGCGTAAACAATCCACACGCAGCGAAATAATCTTCGTAGTTCCTGTCGATGCATGCCTCGGTGCCGTCAGCCATCGGTTCCTCGCGATTTATACGGTCTTCCGCGCACCTATTTCCGTCGTCTAATATTTCACGAGGCTTCGCGAGCAGAGAAAAGTCATTGAATTCCCGTGGAAAACGCGGCGCGTCGAGCAGAACAAAAATCGCTCTTCGCTCGCAGCCCCCTCCCGCTCGTTTCATGGCTCTGGTAAACAAACGAACCAGGGAGATGGTCTCGTGATTCCGCGCACCCGGCGCGCCGGCGATAAAATTACGAATTCGCCGATTCTCCGGCTTTCCCTCTCTATCAGCCTCCTGTCTCTCTCTATCTCTCTCTCAGCCTCGAAACTCCCGTACACCCCTTCCCCCCACACACCGTTGACCCTCTACGCCCCAAGCAGCGTAATTTCACGCTGGGGTATGACGGCACGATTTCAAATTCCGAACTCTATTTGACTCTCTCGAACACCCTGCCAATGATTGGCGCACTTAACCGATCGCATTTCGCATTCAAACGCTTCGCTGTCAAACGCCCGAACATATGAGCCACCCTCACACACGCGCGCACACCGTCGTCACTATGGGGCTCGGTTCGACTCTGTTGATCGAAGGGTAGAGGGTGCTCGGAAGCGTTTCTGCGTGCCTGCAGCCTGTTTAATGTTAGAGGAGGGAAAGAGTCAGAGGAGACCGGACGGCCAGCGATCTACGACACACCTGCAAACCTCTGACGGAAATTGCTACTTGTACTGTGTCACTAGTCTAAGTTGGAACACCCCTCATTAACCGATTCGCGATGATACTTGTGACGGAATATCATATTTTGTATTTCGTATATTGTTTACATTTGTATTCAATTATTGCATTTTTAATTGTCTACAACTCGTAAGCTAATTAATGAATTTCGATGGTATTTTTACCATCTACATATATAACGTTTTCTACATTTCGTTAAGTTGTTAGCTCTGATAAAAAAAAAGTGATTCCGATTAAAGGTGTGTGCCATCAATTATGACTGTACCTACAAATTTCGATGGAACTTTTACCATCAACATATATAACGTTTTCTACATATCATTAGAAATCCGAAATTATAAAGTGTCTGGCTACAGCTTCTTCATCTAGCTTGACAGAAAAATTGAAGTTGTTAGCTTTAATAAAAAAGTGATTCCGATTGAAGGTGAGTGCCAACAATTATGACAGTACCCACAGATTGTGCTGTATGAATTTCTTGTTTCCGACTTCACCAACTGTTTCCGAACACAACGAGCAACAATCGGCGAATTTTTCGAAATACAGAAGCCACGAAGTACGCTCGTCAGCTAGTATATTACACAATTTCGAGACGCAACAACAACCCCGCCCTGCGCCAGCGGATAACAATTCAGCGGGCTGGTTGAAACAAACTATAGTTATACATATATACACCGCGGCCCGAATTTCCAGGTTTACAACTCTCTCGCGCGCGAGCGTTTTGCAGTATTTGGTAAAACGAAACCGGGAGTTCGTATGTACGGGAACCAACTTTCACGCTACGTTACGGGGTTGACACTCGAGCGAAACAAGCTGCGTGTCGACTGGAACTCGAGGGACACGATACATTTCGGCGGAAAAAGATCGAGCGATCTGTCTGGTTAACGGATCGACCCTCTGTTCGAGCATTCAGCGGCACTCGTTGCCCTATAATCCGAACAAGACGAGTCAAAAGAATCCTTCAACGAGAAAAAATCGCTATGTTCAGTAACGGGCGTCGAGCTGGTCTCTCTCTCGTTCGGTGGCGCGGTTGTATCGCAAAATTGGATCAGCGAATAATCAGGAAATTAATTAACGATTCAGCGGAGAGGCTGGGCTCTGCTCAGCCTATCTTCATCTCGACGGCATATTGTTTATTGCGGTAGAACGACGGGCAGATAGAGTGGCACAGCAATGGAAGGCGCACGAGCGAGTGCAGAAGAGGAGGAGGCACGGATGTAACGAACATTGCGCTTATTTATCCCTCCAGCTGTCTGCATGTGTCTGTATCTCGCTATGTACATATAGTATATGCGTCTAGCCGTGTGTGTATGTCTCTCTCTCTCAACGTGTGTCTGGCCGTGTGTGTGTGTTCTTTTTTTTCATCCGGCGTGGTTACTTCGATACCTCGACAACGGATGACTCTCTGGCCTGTCTGCCGCTTGACACAGATACACATCCAGCACACTTTTTAATTCTGTTTTAATCTCCGAGTTATTGCTACTCCAGAGCTCACACCGCACTGGCTTTCCCGACCATTCATCCTGTATTTCGAATACGCTGCACGTATATGATCCAGCGCCGACGACGGGAATAATGGGCCGCTGCTCCATGCGCTCCCCTATAATGGAGTCGTTCGCTGATATAGACGCTCACGGTTACGCGCCTCTCCGGCTCTTTTTTCCCCGAGCACTGTCGCGGCAGAATTTTTGCCAGGCA
Organism: Lasioglossum zephyrum; assembly: GCA_028455615.1. Lineage (NCBI taxonomy): Eukaryota > Metazoa > Arthropoda > Insecta > Hymenoptera > Halictidae > Lasioglossum > Lasioglossum zephyrum. The sequence continues at coordinate 2,861,714 of CM052332.1, forward strand.
CAATGATCAATTCAAGAAATTTCGAGGGAAGCCGACCCGTCGCCTCACCTCGCCACCGCAACCCGTTGTCTTACCGAGAACAATGCCGACTCGCCCGCGCGCGCACCGCCTCCACATCAACCTAAGAAAATATATTATTAAGACCGCCACGTGAGAAGAAGACCTACGCACAGCGCGGAACTATTTCTTCGCGATGCCAGGAACCCATAAGAATACCAGAACCATGATAATATCAGACACCGAGTTCAAAGATGACTGAAAACAATGGAACTTGATATTGTGTAATGGAAGCTACTTGAGTAAACGATCCAACCAAAGGCTAATGAAACTCAATTAATGCATAAATTGAAATTTTTATATGAGTCGTTTTTCCTCACATTCACAGATTTATTAACCCACCAATTTTTCCCGATTTCGTACGTCCGGCTTGTCGTTAAGATGTACTACTTAATTTTCGAAAAATTTTCACTGTCCCACTTGTCGTTGAGTTGGACTACTAAATTTTCGTGCCATCTCTTTCACTATCATATTTTCCTAATACAAAAGTCGATTTTCGAAAATTTTGTGTATCTATGATAGTAAACATGATACTGTAACATGATAATAAAGGAGGTGGCATTAAATTTTTGTTCCATCTGTTTTGCTATCATGTTCTCCCTAAGACGAAACTGAATTTTTTCCTAATTATATTTTGCCTATATTAATCTAATTCTACTATCGAATATTCATATACAGAATGGGAAAAAATAACACATTTATGATTGTAACTAATTAGTTTTTATTTTTCACTAAAAAGAACACTGGTTCACTAATTACCAAGTCTATTGTGATAAAAATGACAGAGTGGCGCAGCAATGGAAATCGTCTTACCATAAATTCATGAAGATCCATAATTTAATTACAACCAAGTAGCTGTAACTCAAATTTAGCTATCATAAACGAAATATATTGTAGACATTACTTATACATCCGCGAAACATTGTAGACAAAATTACAAACGTAAAGTGGAGCCCGACAGCTCGGTATTAAGTATTAAATAATTCTAGTAATGTTACTGCGGAGCAAAGGTGTATTATTCGTTATGAATGGCAGCACGTAATAAGGAGAATTTCGACGACTCCGTTCAGACTGACTCGCGTTCCGAGATTTCAAACGCCTCGTTAAAAGGAACTTTTCGACTTTTCAGTATCGCGGTGGAATTGTACAGCGCGGTCGAAATAGATGGATCGCGCTCGTTCGTCTCGTACCACGGAGATGACAACATCCTGAGTCGTCCTGAGTATTGCCTAACAGGTTCCGACAAAACCTTGCCGAGTCTGCTGGAAGCAATATGCGATAGCTGCTCAATCATTTTCAGCTTAAAGAGCGTCATCACAGCGTGGAACCAGATTTCCTGATACACGATCTCTTGCGAGACGCTGTGCCGGTGGTGTGCGCGTTCCTTGCTCGCTATTATAAGGACATAATCGGAAATTGAAAAATATGACGGAGCATTACAGCGAAATATCCTCCGCGACGCATTATTCTAATTTCATTGACGGGAGCTTGAAGAATAAAGATGTCAGGTTCTCCCATATGTCGTCAGCAAGTCGTATCTTAAGAGTGAAATGATACCCGACTAGAAATTTAGTTTGGAAGACCATTAGATATGTTACATTTGCTATTTCGTCCTCTATGGCGTGTATGGTTGTTATCTCGCCAGTAGATAGTCTAGCCAACATTCACGGTCGCGTGCTTGTCCGTTCGCAAAGGGTTTTACAACGGCACAACTGCTTATAGTTTTTTTCCAGTGAATTTTTAAAAGATTCTTGAGATTCTCGATCAGAACTTCTCTTTCAATTGAAGCTTTTAATTCTGCGGTATAGAACACTGTTGGTCGACCTGATATTGGTTTATCGGAATCGTAGGAACTCTTTTTCACTTTTTCCGTGCAAAATGTGCTCTCTATTTATGTCAGAAATAGTTTTAACAGGGTTTTAAACTGCACCTTTCTTTTTTAGGTCATGCAGCAAGCAATACAGAAAATTAATTTTATCCACGTTCGCTCTTTGACTTTTTTTGAGAAAAAGCTATCGACAAATACTATTTTAGACATAATGTAGACTATTGTAGACATTACGAAAACTATTGTTCTCGCACATTTTAAAACTTACACAATTAAAATCCTATAAAAAAGAACGAATATTTTTAACAGTGTTATGTAATTTCCTCGTTTTTATTCAGTTCATGCGGTAAACGATATAAATAATAAATAGAAAATATCGTGTTAAATCTTTTGCGAAAGCATTGTGGGAAATTTCTATAAAAATATCGTCTAAAGAAGGTGGCAACTTTGAGAATAATTGAATATACACCCGAAGTAAATCTCAAGGTTTAGACGCTCAGTAAAACCGCGAGTAGATTATAATTAGGCGTTAATTAGGAGCTATAAGTTTCCTCAAAGCGAATATACGTGCAATTAAGGCGGAAGAAAAATGCAGGAGATGAAAAAAGAGATGCAAAAAGAAATAGCTTGAGAGATGCGTATGTGGACCTATGTTACGTGTATTCAGTCGGTGCAATAAGTAATTAATTACTGTTAACAACTGCGCGAGTAGTAGCATGGCGAAGTTTTCAACTCTGGGTATAAGATAATAATCCTAGTTCGTAATAGTTTGCAGAAAACGACGACGACGACACGACTGAAATTACGTTTGGTAAGGATACAGTAATTCGACAAAATTAATTAACGAAAAACCGCATTGAATGTAGTAATAATTTGTATAATTGGGGCTAATACTGGCGAGGCGGAACTGCGCGAGAGCTTGAAGCGATTTGAAAAATTATGAGCCACGTTAAAAATGTACGATACCCCGTTTCGTATCTGTACAGATGGTAGTTGCCATAGGAACGAAATAAAAGAACAGGGTAATCTGCACGCTTAGCTAGAAACTGGCACGACCTCGCCGGGTAGTAACTCGCAACAGGGAAAAACGGTTTTTCTGGATATTGCGGTTCTTGAAACGTTTCGGAAAACTTCCGGCGTGCTGCGCTAATGACATTAATAAAAAGGCATTGTTCCAACACAAATTCGCCGGCCCGCGAGTCTTACAACGTCGGAGCAAAAACGAAACGCTCCAGATAGCGGAAACGTTTCGGGCAATGTAATCAATTACCACAGAATCTGGAATAATTGCAATTAAATTTGCAACCATTAAATCTCCTGTGTTCATAGTAATTCTACGTAACGTTACGCAAAACTGTGTTACGACATTCGCTTGTTAATGCAGCAACAATATCCTGAATAATATGTAAATGGTATGACGATGTCGGTGCACTGCTTGCTATGTGGTTGCAGTTGCAACTTCTGAGAACAATATTCTGCGCAATCGAGGCAAATAAACATCGAAGTACGATTCATACAATTCGTCAAAAAATACAGGGGAACATTGTAACCCCAAACGATTTATTTTAGCCACCGTGTTAAAAGAAAAAGAAAATTTTCATTTATTTTACACGCATGTATTTTTTAATCCTTAGCAGTCGGGAGTGGCTCAGTGTCACTATTAAAAATTGCTGTACAATTATTCACAATATTGTATAGAATTAGACAGAGAAAAATCATATACAATGGAATTGTTCTAGGTCAGAAGAAATGTTTAAATATCGGCAAGAAAATTTTATTTAGTTTGAAGGAAAACGTAATTCTCTCATTTGTGAAAATTTATACACGTTCCTTGAATGATTTCGTACGCACAATTGCAGTGTATATATCGATCAAAAGAATGTTAGAAAGATCCAGGTTGCACAATCGGCAGAGATTGATAAAACTTCTTTTGACTCGCAGCAGTTCGGCGTTCGCTTTGATCGCGGAACATAGTGCCGAGAGTTTTTAAGCAGAATGCACTTGAGATACAGCGAAAGCTGCCCTCTTGAAACTGCACTTTGTTCCGTGCTGATATCTCAATTGGTTGCTGAGACGTGAAGCTTTGAAGATCCCGAAGCGGTGAATGACCGTCTGAAATCCCTGAAAACTCTGTGACCTGCATTTACATGTGAAAATACGTGCACGTAACAATAACGTTGAAAAACCCACGGTAGACTCCTTGAAAATCATAGTTCGCTTCAAACTGTAGTATCTCGATAATCGGGAGTCGGGCCAAGACCAATTTAAAAAAACCTGGTAAAAGGGAATCCTACCTGTAACGATCTAGCGGAAGGTACAGTGAAATTGGTAATATAAAGTTTTATACGAGGTGTAAAGTTTGCCTTACTTTTATCGAATCTCCCTACATTATAGCCATTTTTATTGCTAGTAAATGAAGAATAATGAAGGACTACTCTGTCATGTTAAAGCATAATGAGAAGTATTATTTTTTCATCACTGCTTTAAAGACCTGTTTCAGCGCGGAAAGATTTCCGTAAGCCTACTGGTAACTGAATATTAAGTAACACGCATTCCATCGCCTAAAAAATTCAAAGAATTTTCTGTCTCTTCTGTCTTCTGAATTTAACAAAAACTCGAAAGTTCCCGCAGATCTTGTAATCAGTTTTCGCGAGGTCAATTAAGCCGGTCGATCGGAAGTTCCGCCGGGAATATGTAGCCGCATTCGAAGCACTGCAAGCGCAAGGCGCTGATTAATATTCCAAAGTAATCGGAGGGGGTCTGTAACGGAGACGTTTATCGACATTAACAGCGCGGAGATAGTTTGGAATTTCAAAACGAGCAAAAGCTCAACGAGAACAGCAATTTGCCGGTGTATCCGGTAGCTGCGCTAATGAAAACTTCCCTAACTGCGGGCAAAACTAGTTTCGGATTAGAACAGAGAGCGAACAAACGCTGGGGATATGCACGGGAGAATGGAGGTAGAGGAGGAATTACTTCGAATAGTTGCACAAGATCCATAGGAGTGCATTAATCAGCGGAATTTATGAAACCCGAGGACGCACTGTCCGGCGAACAATATGTGCCTCTAAAGCAAGACCATGGAAGTTGTTGCACGAAACGCATATTGTGCAACTTTCCACTGCCTTTCATATTACTTCCATTGGTAAAATACAATCAGAATATTTCAATTACAGAATGATGAATATGTACCAACAATTTTTGCGCTGTTCCCTTTCATTGTACTAAAGTTTCATCCCTTTTCCCAGACTATGTAATATTCGATTATTCGACAGAGCTCATTTTATGCAATTTTATATAGTCTTTCCTATCACATAAATTCGTGAAAAACAATGAAAATATTAGAATTACAAAACAATAAAAATGTTAGAATTACAGAACAATGAAAATACATCATAAAGCAACACGATGTAAGCTACGGAATTTCTGTAGAAATTCCATTTGTTATAATTGTTAAAAAAAAAACAATGAAAATACCGGAGCTGAGGAATGGCGGGAACTAAAAAATCTTTATTTTATGTTGCTCGTTTATGCTGCAGTTGAAACCTCTTCCCCCGTAATGTAAGTTACAGGGAAAAAGCACGTACTACAATATGCAAATGGATATAGCCTTTCATGTTGTTCGGATTGATGACAAAGAATGGCAATATTCTTATTACAGAATAATAACTTGCAAGGCGTGTATTAACACTTAAATGCCAAGGTCAATCTTAACCCAGAATGTCATAGATACTGACCAGCTTCTTTAGTTTTTGATGATTAATTTGAATCGAAGGTTATGCAACTATAAATGCAAAAAAAAATAACAAAATATTCCGGAAACGTGTAACGCGTTTTGTCTCACACCGAGAGCTCGAAGAAGCGGTGAAAACGGGAGACGGAACGTTGGAAGCAGTCGATGCGGGAAACGTTCGGATTTACAAATCGAGTTCTGATAGAAGCGCGACCTTGATTCTCCGGCAGATTCGGACGCAATAAAACTTTCGCGTCTGGCAAAAATTCGCGCGGTTTTCCCAAGTTGCGCGGAATTCGCGCGGGAGTCGCCGAAGATCGGGGACGAAGTAATGGGCGAAGTTGGATATTCAAAAAGTCAGCGGTGGAAGTAAATTTGATTTCCAACTGCGCGCGATCATAGGTCAGCAGTTTTTTCTTGCTGGGTGCCTCTGTTCCTCTTTCTCTCTCCCTCATCTGCTTCTCCATCGGTCTCTCTCTCTTTCTCTCGAGCCTTTCTCTCGGGGAGCAGCGAGGCCAGAAGTTGCGCAAACTCGTCAAGGGTCGTATTTGCTGGAAGGGCGGGTATTGCGAGTGACAGCTGGCTGTTCATTATTCCTGGATTACTCGACTGCTATGCCGAGATGGAGAATTGGCATAGAGAGAGAGAAAGAGAGCGAGAGAGAGAGGAAGAGAAGCACGTTAGGATCCAGGGAAAAACAGACAGAGAGAGAGAGAGAGAGAGAGAGAGAGAGTGGAAAAGCGGAACGAGCTCGACAGAGGCGGGACAAGCGAGAGAAACGAGGAAAGAGGTTTCTGCTGAAAACATCGAATACCGTGCTTACCACTCAGCAAAATAGACCCCGTTTTGTTAGGTTGTCATTAAATGTTCTCAGCCCTAAAGATTTCCCATAAATTTCTCCGCTGTTTCCTTCAGGCTCTCCTTCGACTGCTTCGCACGTGTTAAAAGGAAACGGAAGGACAGGCTCGGAATAGCTTCTGCAGCGACGGACTTTAAATTTTCAGAGCTTACGGGTCACCCAATAAAGCGCAGCCTTTTTTTGAACCCGTAATCCCTTGGCCTTGATTCCTTTCTCCTTCGCTAGGTTTCGTAGCGGTGCCCTGCGCTTTATGAACCGTGAAATGCCACCGATAGATCGATCCTGTCATTTTGTTCGGCTTCGCTTTCTTCTGCGCCCTTCGATTATCACTTCTACCGGACCCGTTCGTAACTTATTAACTTACTTCCATGAAACCTCAATCTTTCCTGCTGCATCGTTGCTCAGAAATTTCAAAGATAGTTACAGAAAAGATCCCGTGCTAACAGTTCTTCCATTTTCGCTTTACGTCATCATGTTGAACGTTACTTTCGGCTCTCGAAGACTTTTTTGGTGACGTCGAGCTCTAGCTTTACTTTCTAATTAAAACAATAATACTTTACAATTCAATTGTGGCAAACATTCGAAAAACCAAACGTTTTATAGTACTCAGTAAAGAAAATGGATGAATGTTCAGCATGGTGGATATTCATATAAGAGTTAGATAATTTTGGATTTGTTTCCTGATTTTATTGGAGCGCAGATATTTTGCTGAAGCAGCATTTCGAAGCAGAAAGGTACCCGACAGCCCGTGGCCATTGTCGAAACCCCGGGAACATCCTCTTCGAACTTATTCTCGGTCTAAACACGGGTTTATGCGGCAAGTATCTCGTTACACAACTCAATGGGTGAAACTGTCCGCCGATAGAGAGAGAGAGAGAGAGAGAGAGAGAGAGCGGTTTTACGAGAGCTCGTAAACCATCATGTGGTCCCGGCTAAATACTTAGTATCAGCTCGAGCGTCCGCCGCCATTGTCTACAAGAGCCGTTTAACCGCGAAGAAGGACAGGATGTTACGTTTTAATTACATCCAATGTCGTTTTATGATCCACGGGATCTTGACGTTTTCCAGCGTTTGCTCGGATCAGGCCAAGACTTAGGGACCAGCACGCACTCGTCACTGATATTGAGTCAATTTGGGTCCAGAGTAATTCTGCGTCACAAGCCAAATTCTAATTTTCTAGCAACCATTCCAAGTCATTAGCTGAACTTACCAGCTCCATCAAGATAATAAATATTGATCTGAAACTACCAGGCTTTCTCTTTCTTTTTAATCCTGAGTTATAAGTGAAATGAGCTGAATCTATCAGTTCCACCAAGAAGATCAAACCAGGATAAAATATGGGAAATACATGCAATTTCTGCCTAAAAATTTGCAATAATCTAGTCTACTATAAAATCGTCAAAAGCTTCCAGCATGCAAACGCTATTTGGACAATAGCTTAAACTGTCCTGAATTAGTTCGAGGAATATTATGAGATTCAAGTAAAATGGGAATTCGGGATTTATGGTTGGATCGACCAGCGCGGGTGAATACTAAATTTGCTAACGGACACACGCGTGTCTGGAGAAGCGGCAGGGTTCGCAATGGATCCTCGGGGAGCGGCTTTTAAATCAGCACACGTCTCCCGGCTTCACGATGTGCCGGCTCCTTTCTTTCGGCGACCTCTGCTCCCCGACAGCCACGATTTTAATAAGGCTTGATTACAAGCTTTACGACGTCTGGCAGCGTCACGCGTACCGCTTCTTGATGGCCCTTCCCGTGCAAGGACGAAATTCAAGTGCGCCGCGGCCACGAGTAATTAAGTTTGCAAGTGGTTGCGGTGCCTTCGCCGCGGAAAGATGTCTCCGTATCGCGATTTCACTCTGCTACAGACTTTCACGGCTTCCGGGCTCCTCTGCTACGACATCGGGATGAAACGTCCAAAGCGATTTTGGTTGCTTATAATATTCCTCTTGGTCGTTCTATGAAATTCTTCGCCAGCTGTGACGGAATCGTTTGGGTCCGATCATTAGCCAAGATGTATCTGATTATTCCACTCCTCCTGTCAATAACAGAAACATGAATCTTGAGCAATTATAATAGCATTGTCCATGTCAGTGATTTAACACTAGTACTAACGAGCCCGTTCAGATGACGGATGTCAGATGTTTTTGTTTATAGTTATGAAATTATAGAAATGTTTGAGAAATTGATCATTTCTGTATAGAAATAGATGTTACGATAAATTCAATCCTGTTATAGCGTGATAGTAAAAGGAAACCTTGTAATGTACATTTTATTGTGCGAATAGAATGAACTGTGAAAAAATTGCAGAAAATAATAGTGTTGAAAATAAAAGTTCGTTTGATAATTTTGATTGCAAGGATATTTTATCGAAGGAATTATTGCCATTCTTGAAGCAGTAATTGTAATAATAAATAACTGTGAAGTTACTGTATTTTAGATTTTGAACCCTCAAGAGTCAACCTGACTTATTATTTCAAAGGAATCATTCACGTTTGTCACTGTCTATACCCCAAGGATTTACATTTTTTAAAGCTGGTTCCAATTACTTGCGGATCGTAAAAGCCCGAGTACATGATTCTGTAGATAAACGAGCGTGACACATTTCCGGCTTAGAATCTTTAATGATCGTTATACGATTTCACGTGTTACTGAATAGCGCTTTTTTATTACGTGGAAGTCTGGCTTTGACTCTTAAACCACGTCGTGCATAAACTATCAAGTAGCGAGTCCTTTCTTCATCCGAATCGTATTGCTTGCTAATAGTTACAGTTTATAACTAGCGTTAAATGCAACTGCAAAAATTTTTTTTTCATTCAGATTAAACGAGGATAAATTGGATTGCTAATGCTGTCTCGCACCAACGTGGACCTGGAGCAGTCGAATTGATACTCGATCAGCAAAATAAATTAGTTTTTGCGAAAAACAAATTCAATTAAAAAGCGCCGCGTGCATCCCATCAATATTTTGCCCCCGGGTCTAGTTAAAATCTGCATTTCAATCTGGTTTATGCTTTATATTGTTGTATAACCAATATATTTGCTGATAGACAATTCTATTATGTCTATTTTAATTTTTGAAATAGAAGAGACATTTGTTCTCGTCTTCCTATTATGCTATTCCATTCTCTGGACCACTTGTCAATTGTCATTTTACGTTTTTCGAAATCATATTTTTTGAATAAAAATACTACATGCAGTAACAATTCACAGTTTGTGTTCTGTATATTCGTGGTTTACGGATTTTCGCAATTTCACTTTGTTTACTTTATTCTGTATAGGATAGATTTTATTTCACCGTACTTTATAACTCTGAAATATAGTAGGATTATTCTTGTTCCTCTTTTTATTTACTTTATTTCTATGCGTGGAGTATATGTTATTCTGTTACATTTTTGTAGTTTCAATGTAATCGATGAAATTTTTAAAAGAGTACAAATCTTTTGTTTCTTCATTTCATTATATTTGATTCGTTCATTGAAAACATTTGAGGATTTTTTTTAAAGCTGTTGGCAGTGTCGAGTGGTCAGGATCCGAGTGAAGCGGCGGTCACTTCGAATCGAAACACCCGAGGCGACGCTAATTGACTTCTTAACTAATTGCATTAATAACACGGACGCTGTCCCGCGCGCACACGCGCGCGTGTACGAGAGGAAAATGAACGCGCGAAGTCCAGGGAATGAATCATGGATACGCATATAAATACTACACGGCCGGGCTTAGAAAGGAGCAGGTAGCTCGGATGCGTATTTAATATGCAAATTGAAGAAATGGGATTGTACCATGCTGTACGCGGACCGTGATATTTTGAGGCCGACCGCTGCGAGGATTATATCCTTGCGTTCCACCTATATTGATATTATGCAAATCCTGGCCATCGCGCGAACCGCATCGAGTGCTTTTAAAGTCCCTTTGTGTCAAGCCGATACGCGTTAGGCTCGTGTGTCTACGACTGCTCCGGATTGCCGATTAACTTCGTCGGATTAGGTCGCAATCTGATTTAATTTACTACGTTGCACACTTTGACCGACGATCGAGATGGCAAGAATCGATTTTCTACGCTGCTCACAGTTCGTTACTGTTTTATCAATTGTCGTCTCGCATTTCAATTCGTAAGAACGTGCCACGAATGCACTCTAAAAACTTATTTCATTCACTTTACTACGTTGAAGATGTTTGCAAGGGACACTATTTCTTCAATGAAGTGACACAACTTCATATTTTTGTTTGTATAATTAAGGTGTGTATTGAATATTTATTAAAAAATCAATTGAGTTACTGCATTTAGTATGTTTAAAAATGAAGACACATTTAGAAATTAAATGTGAACATTTTTTAAGAAATTATATTAAGCGCGTTATTGCCCTCAGGATGTTTGAGAGCAAAGACACTTTTACGATTGAATTGTTACGATTTCATCTTCACATTAGCACAATAAACATATGCATCGATTTGTAAAAAAATTATTTGACCCACATTGTTGCTCTACAAATTAATTAAAAGATTATTCATGCAACAATGAGCCACGTTACTGCATTGAGGACATAGGCATTACTGGAAGGATATGGTTTGAACTGTTAGAGTATGATAATTTCAGGAAACAAGTGCAATCTTCGTCAGACGTGCATTTTTGTGCTCAGAGCTCTTTCAAAAAATATTGGATAACCCATGGCAAGAAGTCTTTATGCCAGGGTTTAGTCGGAACAATTAGGAATGTATACCTAAAAACCTTACCGACACTGCTTTTGAACGAAGTTTTATGAATTTTGGATCGGTGTGTGTAGCGTGGAAACGAAACATTTAACGCAGGTGTTCTTTCTGGTCGTTCGAGACCGGCAATTAAACCGGGTCTCTCTGGTCTTTAATGACTCGTTATGGCGGGATCTCATATTCGTACTTGGCGGGCTCGGATGAATATTACAATTTCGTCATCGAGCAGGCCAGCCTCTCACTCTCCCCCTTCGCTTTCGAGGCACCGGTTAAGACGGATTGCTATTGCGGTCCGCGGAATTGCTCTTTACGGTTAATGCAGCCCCTCGGCGTGAATTTGGCTCTTAATACGAGCGTACGGGGTCGTGTAGACGCTCGTAAACCGGTATTATGAGTTACGAGCGGCCGGGATTAAGGCCGATCACGCTTTTGTAATTCCATTGGCGGCGGGTGACGAGTGCCGCGTTTTAAGTGCGTCGTAACGACGATTACGTACTATGTTGTATATCGCGCAACGCCGATTTTGAACGCACGCCGCCGCTGCCTGCTGCTGCTGGCCAGGGGGTTAAATATGGAGATGTCGTTTTACGGCTACCCCAGGGACCACGGGAACGTGCAACGCTTCTGTCCAACAAAAAAAAAACGGAATTCCCTCGTCGACGCGTCAAATTTTAACAGAGAATTTTGAACGCGATGCTCCGATATTAACACCGTTCGCCGATACGACTGGCTCGCGCTCGTCACTTCGACATGTCATCCATTGTGACAGACGTGATTATGTACGGTGACACTTTTCGTCAACTATGCTGTTCCAATTTGAAAATATGTTACAGAGGTACATATCGAGAATAGTGTCAATTTTAGAGATATCGAGATATCGAGAATAGTGTCGAAGCTCTAGATTAGCTATAGTGGATCCATCAAGTATTTAACCACTAAATTGTCGATTTTTTTAATTGTGTCAGTTAAAAGCTTGAAGCCTCTACCTTCGTTCAATTTTATCTACGATATTTTGGCATGATAGAGCGACGAAGAAAATGAACACCTTACCGGTCCGAACTGTTACGAATTCAAACGTCTGTAAAACCACTCAAAAAATATTCTCGCGCCTGAAACAAACGTGAATGTAAAGATTGAAGCCTCTCCTTCAGAACGAAGTCTTAATAATTGATCTATGATTTTTAGTAGCTAATTTATTCGAGTTTAAATGGAAGGTGTACCGCCAATTTTGCTCTAGTATAAGAGACACTATATAACTGAACATGTTTTTCATTTTTGTGGCACAAAACAGCCAAAAGAAATCGTAAATCAATTTTTTTGTACTCCTTGTAATTGGAATGAGCCAATCTCAAAATCTGTAATAGTTTCATCCAGAAATTTGTTTTGTTGCTGTTTTTACAGTCCTAGAAAAGAATTAATGATATGCAAGTAGAGGATCCAAGCTTCAAAATGAGACCAAGCTTATCGAATGATTTTTTTAACGTAATTAACGTGATTTAAATACCGACAATTTCTCTACAATCGGAAATGTAGTGATTGGTTTAATTGTTTGACTCTTGTAGCTATCGGTACACATGGAACGAAAGATGTAATATTCTTATCTATTACCAACTAAATTTCATCTTCCTCGCTCGGCTGATCTCCGAAGACTCGCTCGCGATTTTCTCGCGTAGCTTCTCGCGCTGGTCGTTTCGGTCGCGGAAGAGACTGGAAACTTTAGAAGAAGAAACAGGGATAGAACGCGCCGCGGTGGAAAAGAGTCAAAGGAAACAATAAGGGGTGGGTGGTAACGGCAGTGAAAGGGTCGAAGGGGGCTGTAGGGAGAGGAAACGGGGCTGTCGTGTCAGGAAGAAATGAAGACAGAGCTATCAGTTACAGAACACCGTCTGCACGGAAGCAATTCATTCCGCCTCACTGTTCAACCCTTATGCGTCCAACGATTTCCGCCATCTTTCAGATCTTATACTATGTCGACTTTTGATCTTATACACGTTCTTCGGCGTGTGAAAACCGAAGGGGAAAGAACTGAGGACTGTCGATCCGTGAATCAAATCGCTGTCCATTAGCCATCGTCCATAGACTTTTAAAAATTATTAAAAAACCGCCGATTAATATATAACGTTAAACATATCGAAGTATTACCAAAGGTCTTTGTTCCCAGACAATCAGTTTTAGATATGGTATGTCTTTGTACTTGTTGATGCATATATGAAGCTCTAGAATAGTTATAATGAATATTTGGACAATATTTGAATTGTTATAATTTCGTCCATCTTTCAAGGATCTTTTTCCCCAGACCAATAAGTAGGACGGATTCCTGTGGCCAAGTGAGACTCGGCCTACTTGGACGAAAGAAATATCGAGTCTAGTAGGCCCGAAGGAAGTCGCTTTTGCATATCAAAGTGCGTGTCGCCGGTGACACAAGCGTCGTCACGAAATGGTTGGCTTCTCCGCTGGAAACTCACGACTTTAATTATCCCGACTAATTACGCGAATTAACTCAAATTAACCCCTTACCCGTTTGACCCGTCGTTCTCTGGCAGTCCCACCGCTGCCAGTAATCCGGACACGTTGCACACTGATTACCACCGATCGGTTAGCTCTCGCCTATGCCCGCCACAAGCTGCAAGTCAAAACGCCAAGCTTTGAAGTTCTGTCGCATTAATTCCCCTTTCCTCCCTCCACTCCGTCAATCCTCTCTTCAACCCTCGGTTTCAACCGTTGGAGGCCGAACCGCTGCGGAGGGTGAAGAGACAGAAAGAGAAACAGAGGAAGGCAAGAGACAAGCAGAGAGAGAAAGATCAAGACCCCAAAACTCTCTGATTGCTACGTAGAAGAGGGTAGCTGGGAATGTTACTTAATACTTGTAACTGTTATTTTGTGATTAATGTTTTCCATTTAGAAGGCTCTGACTACGGCCAGAGCTCACGGAACCGGAAGTGTTCGCTTTTGGAATGAAATGCGGAAGAGGTAGCTATCTGGCTTAAAGAATATTGAATTGATTGGGGAATCTGAGACAAAATCGACAACGCGGTTTCGGTAAATCGTGACTGGAATCTTACAGATTCTAATAAATGAATTCTTATTCAGGGTTTGGGTGTATATAGGGTGTATCCATACATTTTGCTTCCGGTCTAATTCCATCTTGTTGTCACTTAATGTTCTAACAAACGATCCATCTAAATTCTGATTTTTCCGACCAGTTAAAATTATTCGCTAAATAATTACTGTAAACATCGAAACAATGGCTTTATTCGACATTGTTCCATCTTATCCCCGTCATTGTTCAATGTGAATGTATCTTTTATACTTATTATGAAGTTGCACGGTTTCAAAATGGATCTGCTGGAAAAAATTTAATTGAATTTGCAATCTCGTAAACAGTCGTGAGTCGTCACGAATCTTTTTGTTGCGTCTTCTGGGCTGCTCTTAATTACAGAAATCGGTCCAGATATCGCGGCCGATAGGACGCTGAAAGATATTAAACAAAAGGTTCCTCGAACGTTTCCCTTTCGCGGCGACCGATAAAAAGAGGGAGGGGGTAGATTGTGGCTCGTCTTTCACAAGGCACCGCTTCGATGCCGCTCGTTATTAAAATTAAATTGCATTATTAACGCTTCGCGAACGATTTCCGACGGTTTGTACGGCAATTTGCGGGCGAGAGCGTCCGTGGAAATTCGAAAAGGGATTACTACTCTCTGCCGCGGCACGGCAAGCCCCGAGCCACCCTCTCCCTTCGCGGGCCAAAGGATTTATACAATTAATTCTCTAATTTGTCGCGTTCACGTCGGATTTCGTCGGCAATAGATTCTCATCGATCGTCAACCTGCTGTTCCTCCTCCTCCTCCTGCTCGTCCTCCTCCTCCACCTCCTCGCCCTCTCTGCACGCCTCTTTTCGACGCTCTGTGTACCCTCCTACCTCACGTTTTACTCAATGTTCATATCTCATCATTATTTTCGCCCTAGTTAACCACCGTTAATATTCTCGATACGATTTTAATTAATAAATCGCGTTGATTAATATCCACCGGCGGGGTTGCGTCGTTTTCCAGCTCCTTCCGCCTCGGTGAACCGCGAACTGGCTCTGGGTATTTTTGCAGACGATGTTGTTTTAATATCTTAATATCTGTGCTTTCTTCGTACCACTTTGGATAATGTGTTGGTATTAAAAGCAGAGTGAAATGCAAGTAGAAGTTTGTGCGGTTTGTGGACAAGCTATAAACAATATTTATTGGAACTACATTATTATAGTATCATCGTGAACGGTTCATTAAATAATTGTACTAATGCAATTAATGCATGTACTAATTCTACACTCCCGTTTAATTTTTAATTATACTCAAACAATATCAGCTCGAATGACATCAAAACAATGAAACTTCCAGGCTTTTCGATTGTAAATCTGAAAAAGCAAATGCAATACTTCCAATGCACTATATCTAAAAAGGAATTGACAAAGAAATTGCAACAAACAGAAGAATTCAGTGATTGAACGCGGCAGAGTACATTCACCGAAAATCTAGTGCAAATTAGACGATCTCGTAGTAAATTCGAGAAATCCAAATTGAATGTAATACAAAGGTGGTGAACGAAAACGACGAGCCGGTCATTGATTCGATTCGCACCGTCGGCGTCGTCGTTATCTAAAGTACGCGTTCAAGTTAGTGATAGCCCGTATGTAACGGTAGAACAGCCAGAAACAATTGGACGGCATGAAAAACAGTTGACCCGATTAAAACGAGATCGGCGCTCGTTGGTTCCTTCCGGGACGATGCACGAGTGCCATTCATCTCCGGCCCGGTAAGAATGGGAATAACGATAACAATGATAATAACGCGAGCGACAGTAAGGATATCAGGAAAATGAGCGGGGCCATCGATCGTCGACCAACAGTTGCCGGTAACGAATTTCTATTTGAGACGATCAATCTTCAGCTTTCTCTCTCTCTCTCTCTTTCTTTCTGTATGTTCGTCTCGCTGTCGCGCGTTCGTTCTCTCGAGTGCCCCTTTTGTGGTGCGAGAGAGCAAAGAGAGCGAGAGGGGCGGGGGAGAGTCTAGCGGATGATAAGGACGACGATTAAGGAGGGTAGAAAACGCGACCCTTCGGTCGGACACAGTAGCGGCGGTGGCGGCTGCGAGTTCAATTAACGTTAACCGTTTGATATTTGCTCGACCGGCGAGTGAAAAACAGTGAAACAAAGGTACTCACTGTAACCCGGTTTCCTTGAGCGCACTCAACTGCTTGCTTCTTCAGGCCTCGCCTTTTCGAGTGCACAGATTTGTGGCTAATTCGCACTGTGCGTCGAGCAGCTACACCTTTCTTCTGGCTTACCGCAGGAACACAGTTTCCGGCCAACGTGGTGGCTCTAAGCCGAACATTTCGTGTCCCTGCTACACTAGATAGCGACGCTTATGACATCGTCGAGTTTTTAGCAAAATTTTCAGACACGAGCTCTTTTGCTTTACCGATCGATTCAGAAAGGTCGGGCACATTAAACTACAGGGGGTTGAATTAATTCTGTTAATTATTACAAAATTCGTGGGACAGTCTACTTTACTTGGAAAATTCTTCAAGCACGAATTAATTTGCTTCATCCATCGATTCCGAAAGGTCGGGCACATTGAACTACAGGGGGTTGAATTAATTCTGTTAATTATTAAAAAATTCGTGGGTCAATTTACGTTTCTGGGAAAATTCGTCAAGCACGAGCTCCGCTGTGCTTCGTTGATCGATTCAGAAAGGTCGGACACATTGGACTGCAAAGGTTTGGTCTGAATTAGGTCTGTTAGTCAATGGAAAATTTATATCACAGTCCACGTTTCTTGGCAAATTCTTCAAGCACGAGTTTGCTTCATCGATCGATTCGGAAAGGTCGAGCACATTCAGCTACAGGGATTCGAATTAGGTCAGTTAATCATTGCAAAATTCGTGTAACAGTGTACGTTTCTTGGCAAATTCTTCAACTCGGTTGCTTCATGGATCGATTCAAAAGGATAGAATACATTGTGTTGCAAGGATCAGGTTTAGGTTAGGTCGGCTAAACATGGCAATAACTTTCTGAGAATCTTGCTAAATTTTTATGCCCTGCATTCAGTTGAAAAGTCACACAACTCAAAATATATTTCTAAAAATAGTATAATAATAAATATATAAATTGTGATGTACTTTATAACTAACAGACATGACAATTAGCACAGTATCTAAATATAATATCAACAAATATATCATAATATCAACATCAAGCAAAGTAGCAATCTTCAAAGGATTTCCTTCACCATTTTAACAATTTTTCTTTTTCGACTACTTCATACATGTCTATAAATAATCGAAGCTAACCGACCTGACAGTTCACTCACAAGGTAATAACAATATTAATGTTCAAACGCAAAGTGCCAATTGTGCAACAAACGAAGGACCCTGTAGAAGCCTGAGACGCTAACAACGTTAACCACCAGTCCTTGCCAGGTGTAAGCCGATTAGCATGCAATAAAATAAAACAAGCATAGCGATATTTTGACGGGACATATCGTAGCAGTTAATTTCGAGCGTCCTCGTCGAGTTAGGCTGAAGTCACGCTATAATTCAGATGAATACCCGGCGTCGCGACGTCTCTAATCCGTCCCCGACGTCCCCGACGTCCCCGACGGTGTAGCCGGGCTGCCACGGTGTCATCAATTTGAGATTCGCTTCGAGGACACGGTAATTACTACGACGGTAGGGATACGAGCTTGAAGGACGGAAAAATAATTTGATTCGAGGACTACGGGGCCTTCAGGGGACGGGGGTAGGCTACGGGCTGTTAAAATAGTAGAATAATCATATTCCACGCGATTCCATCTAGCATTAGCGATTCTTTGAGCGAGTAATGAAGGAATTTAAATATTTCTCTCGTGGCAATCCCCTTTCCCGCCACTTCAACCCCATCCACGGTCCACGTTGAACGGCCGGGCGTGAGTTTCCAAGTCAATTACCGGATCCAACCACCGTCCTACGCTCCGCGGCCGCTTTATTAAAACAATTCGCCGATTCTGGCCCGTCTCCTGCTCTCTCTCTCTCTTTTACTCTATTTCGTTCTCTTTCTCTTTTCCTCGTTGACTCTCCTCGCTCGCTTCACGGATTCGTAACCGCGGTCTCACGGAAACGCAAAATCCTCGTGGCTCCGTTTCTTTCCCCGACTCTCTTCTCTCTTGCTCTCTCTTACTCTCTCTCTCTCTCTCTCTCTCTCTCTCTCTCTCTCTCTCTCTCTCTCTCTCTCTCTCTCTCTCTCTCTCTCTCTCTCTCTCTCTCTCCTCCACCAACCTTTCTTCTCCTTTGTCTCCGAACACTGATTTCTCCGCTGCCGCCACCGCACGAATTGATATTACAACGTAATTTCACCCGGGACCGCGAGTTTTTGTGCGCGAGAATAATTGCACTGGGAAATTGAAGTCGCGTATTTAACGCGCCGCACTGGATCTGCGAAAAAAGATACTTGACCGCTCTGCGCGAGTCTCTCCAGAAAGACTTTATTCGAGTGCTACGGATCCACGTTGAAATACGTTCGAAATTAAATTGCAACTCTACTGGGAATTTTAGATGAATTAGCGAGTCGAAATCAGACTCGTGTGAAACTTGAAAGGGACTTTCTGGGGTCAGCTGTGTACGTTCGAAATAAATCTCCTTACACTCGAAACAAAAGAATTATTATTCTACGTGATCATACATATTATCAAATAAAACCTGGATGATATCAAATGGTCTTGAAGAACCATTTTGCTCACGCAAAATTGTACATCATTTTCTCAAAAGAACAAGAATGAATCTATCCAAATTATTAGCCATCTTTTTAATAGTATTTTAAATTGTTTTAAAACCAAATAATAATTTCAAGTTCCAGTGCTCGGGTTTGTGAATTTCCTCGCAATAAGATGATTGAACCATATGTTCGAAATTGGAAATATCCGATAATATAAATGCATTTGAGATGCTATGAGTATTAAATGTTCCTGCAGCGAAATCATTACTTACAAGCGAAAATCGCTGGCTATTAATCAACTCGTCAAAAAATGGATCGAGCCAATTTAATTTCCGAAAGTTTGCTCCCGGTTGTCGTTGCACGCTCGGCTTTTCGGTGTAATTTATTCCAATAATAATCTATATTAGTTATTGATGCAACTGGGAAGTGGAAACTTATTCCGATAGTCGTTCAATTTCTGTAGAAACGAGAAGGGTCGACGATCCGGCTCGGAATATTTCATATCTTTCTCCCGTCCTCGTCGGTGAAGAATAAAGTTGTCCTCCTAGAAACTTCCCTTTAACATTACATATATTACTTCGTAACACGAACCGGTCTCCGGATCGCTTCAACTTTTTTCTAGAAACGTTGAAAGGATCGATATTTTCAATTGCGGAAATACTACGTCGTCTCTGCACTGTACACCATTTTACAGACCCTAAAATCAACAAGATAAGTGGACGGTGAAAAAATCAATACGCAGGTACACAGTAAAGTAGCAAAATCTAAATTTGTAAAGCAGTTTAAACAGCACATTCAGTGTATAATATTTTATTTTCCAGTTGATATTTATTCTTTTATCGACGGTTCGAATAATGGAGGTTCTACTATATTGTGAATTAAACTAGTAACTGTGGTACAAGCTATGTCGAGTTTGGTATCGTTTTAATCAGAAAAATGTCGCGAATAAATTGGTATAAGATTTGATAAGAAAATCATTCGAAAAAAATCAGGTTTATCATTTTATCAGTATTACATTACCATTATACAGACGTTGATGTTTCGCTTGCTCAGTATCTTTTTTCTTTGCTGAATGTTAAAACAGTAGGAGATCAAGGCATATCGTTTGTTCGTGATATCAGTGATATTTTACGCATCATTTATCAAAGACGTCAGCGTTCCATAACGGAGCAGCGAAAGTTATCCTGCAAATACTAAATAAAAGCCGCGCGGGCAGGTAAAAAGCTATGGAAACGAAGAATCGATATATTCCGCGATACAGCGAGATTACCAGTACCTCTATTACGGTTGCGCACTTCTATAACGGCCTTAGTATCACGACAAGGCACGCAAAAGGACTCGTGAAATGGTCAAGCGCCGGTGCGGGCATAAGCTACGCGGTTTCCAAGAACCGGTGGATTGCGAATTGACGGGTTGCACACGCGTTACGATTATTATAAGGCAGAATGCGCGAAAGGCGTGCAATTTCCGAACTGAATTCCCGGTAGCGTGGAATATGAACTGTAATAATGCAAACGCAATATAGAGCTATGTCAGTCTCAACGTTTCTGCGTGTCATGTAATTTTTAATCGCAGCATAATCTCGTTTATCCAAACACGGTAGAATATAAGGTCGTTCAGATAGAAGGAGCTCTATCTGAGGAGATCTACATAGAAGACTATTTATTGTATTGGGCTGTTCTAAAAGTTTCTTTTGTAATATGCACGTCTAGCATTGTTAGGTAACATTAATCATCTTTTCATTATTGCTTTATTTAAAAAAAAAAATTTTTTCAATACATTTTCTCAAGCTTCACCTTAATTACCATTTACATTTCCTTCTTAAGAAACTAGTCCGAATTTGAATTCAATTCTATAATGGAAAACGAAGCAATCTTCGCGGACAACCTAATACAAGTTAATATAAATCTTTACCGATTATTTATTTTTATTCATTTATTTATTCATTAAATTATTCATTAAATTTTTTATTCATAAATTTATTCATTATAACAGTAGGGTCATAATCTATGATTTCGTATCATCTATGATAGTGCCTTCTTTGAAACGTCTAGGCATATCGATTTCAAATATAAAATAAGCTAAGATGTTTTCCAGCGAGACGAAATTTCTTCTGAACCTAAAAAAGCAAAGAATGTAATTTCCAGTGAACG
This sequence comes from Lasioglossum zephyrum, assembly GCA_028455615.1. Lineage (NCBI taxonomy): Eukaryota > Metazoa > Arthropoda > Insecta > Hymenoptera > Halictidae > Lasioglossum > Lasioglossum zephyrum. Next base: position 2,882,791 of record CM052332.1, read on the forward strand.
CAACGGAGGCGACGGCCGTGTCAGTCGTAATGGTAACGTGACAGCGAAAGCTGGCACACACGACGCTGCCGGATTAAAATCATGGGACCAGAGTAATTTCACCTGACACACAAGCCGCTACGTGGACGAAGTTAAAACGAAACCCTGGCCGGCCTGACGCGAAACGCAAAAATAGTTAACGCCCATCGAATCGTTCGTTCGGACAAGCGTGCGCGAAACGACGGCTTTCAAGTTTTTCCTGATAAGCCGACTGACAGTGGAAACCGATACTCTCTAGTCTAACGTACAGTAAACCATTTTTATCAATCTTCTCGGTAAATCAAGGATTTAACACCGGAGCTACCAGATGCGTCGCAATAACCAACTTCGGATTTATTGTTACACGATTATCGGAACCGTTGCGGCACTTTTCGGTTGGATTATGGAATAAATTTGTTCATGCCCCTGTTGCGATTTAATTGGTCCCAGAATGGAAATGTACGAGCTTGTTCGTGGGAGAAAATGTTGGGCAGTCTCTTTGATTATTAGGTGCTTCTAGGCTTAGGCAATTTTCGCACAGAACTCGTTTGGTGCCAGTTTTTAATACGTTTGTGTCAATATAATAGTCTTCACAATTATAACTATTAAACGATATACATTTGAGAATATCATGTTACGTATCATAATTAAACTGTACATTTTATCATAAACAGTGATAAAATTAAAAGAATTTTTTATTAACAATTCATTGAAATTATTAAAGGAAGAATGAAATTGTAATAACGTAATATAATAAAATATTTCGTAGAAAAGAGAAAGGGCATGAATGAAATATTACACAACGTACGTGTGTAGAATTATGTTACTTACAGACATGTCTGTGTCTCTAATTCAATTAAACGGACGTCCACAATTCGTTACAACGATTTTTACACGAAGCATGTTTAAAAAATGATTGTAAGCCAGCATTTTATCACAGGTTCAAAGCCACAGAGCAGTAAAACTAACACAGTAACTCTGGCACTGGATGCACATTCGAATAATTCATCGTTATCGTCGTTCATCTTTAACGGCTTATCAATTTTTACATTTATTCGTGCTAGGCGAAACAGGGGATCGAAAAAAGAAGGAAAATCGAAACGAGAAAAATTGTGCCATTGATTGTCGCGGGGATAGATTCTGGTAACAATTTCAATCGCTCCGCCGTTATCAATGACAATTCCGCGTTTAAAACTGAATCGCGAGGAATTCCTTTCGTCACGGTTTCCCCTGGCAACGATCGCGATTTTTGTTTTGTATTATTTTCTCTGTTCAACTGACGTCGGGGTACGTTTCTAATACGTCGGACAACGGGTTGGATCGATTCTTTTTTTTTTATCTTCTTTTTGATGGTTTTTTTCGTCTGTCGCGTGGGTGTACCAGCTGAACGAAGTCCGCCACGATTTGCGCTTTAATGGGAATCGATCAGCCGGGGAAACCCGATTGAAACCCGACCGAGGAATCACGCGATGGATTTCACGGTGGTTGTTGGCTATCCTATCGCATTACGATTAATATTTCAATAGGAAATAGCCCGGCTATACCTGAATCTAGGTGGAGACGGTCCAGCCTTCCACCCCGTTGCCCTTTCGCGAGCCCACCAACGCGAAACCGCATATACGTTAATTGCCTCATTGAATATGAAACGCGCATCGATTTGCATGATGCCGATTGAAATTCAATATTATCGCCCTGTCCTCAGAACCCGCCGGACGGTCCGGTAAACAGAGAATCGGACTGGCCCGAACCGGGGAATCGGCCACGATTTATCGGCACCAGACGATGAAGATTACGATCGAACAGAAGAACGATCTAGTCTTTATGTTTTATCATGGTTGTTGTAGATATTGTTGGCAAGAAAATCTGCATGTACGGTTCCTTTGCGACGGAACACTTCATCAAATTTATTGTCGATTTGAATTCCATTCTCTGCTTAAAACAACATCTGTAGCATCTCAGAAAACTTTAAATTCAACCGACTGTACCGACTTTAAAATATGTTTTGAAAAATAAAATTACGACAAATTGGAAGACTAGAATGTCCCCCTTACGACCACGATTGAAAATTATATGTACGATTCTTTCTCGTCGTTTTATTCAACTTTTAGTTTTTTCCATTTATGCAGTTGGTACCGCTACGTCGTTAAAAAAAATTAATTAATGGGTTTTAAAGTAGAGGGTCTGTGCTTTAAAATAAGTTCGGGATGATTGTTTTGTGGGATGTCGCAGGTGAATATTGTAGCAGATTCTCCAGAAATTGGATTGTCGAAAAATGTTTGCAAGAAGTTATGTGATACAGATAGAATCATGATAGTCGTAGAACGGGGGCAGGACACGTATCGATGCGCCAATGGCCTAATGGAGGTTTTATCGCGATCGAATCGATGCAAACGTGAGGTTCATTTCGGGATGAACAGACTTTAAGCCGAAAGATATTAATCCCCGTTGATAGTCGGGGATAATTTCGCTTCGATCGGGAACAGATGAAACTTGTTCGGCGAGTAGTATTGATGGCACGGAGTGTATTAAAGTATAAACTGACCAAATTAGTAACAAATCGAGGCAATTCCTCTCCTAGGAGTTTCTCGACATTTCATCGAGGGAGGGCGGCAAGAAAAAGCCCGGCTCCCTTGGACGCAATTAATGCGATCGCTTAGTTTTCTTCTTGTTACCTATTACACCATTCCACGGCTATTTGTAACACAAATTGTCCTCGACGTTTCCCTACCCGTAGGTCCGTTTTCTCCCTTCGCGAGACGATAAGGGTGTTTAAAAATTGCGTGGCGAGCAAAACTTGCTGAACGGCGGCGGCGAGAAGTCGTTTTAATCAAAGTCGGCAAATGTTGGACACGAATTTATTTCGCCTGCATGTATCGCGGAATGCTTCATTTTTGTCTTCGTCAGCTCTCGTTCTCTTTTTCTACCTGTAATCTTAAGGAAATCGTATATTTGCGAAGTATGGTGACAGTCCATAGGTAACCGTTCTTCAAGTTAGGAAAGAACTGTGACAAATTCTAGAAACCACTAAAAAATAAGTACACTAGAAACTAAAATTAAAAACCACTCGAAAATATTGAATATATTTTATCAGGAACAAATGATTCTTCTATCTAAAATTTGAAGACGCAATTGATGTAACCATTCAACATTATAAGATACAATCAAGCTCTAAATGAAATGCTGTAACCATTTGTGACAGTAATTTATCATTTTCACAGATGGACATTGTTCCACAGATGAATTACAACCTCAACGACACATAAGAAAGAGTATTCATCCCTGGTACGTTCTATTCAACCCACCCACAGTTTTATTTCTTCATCGCCGTCATAATTGTGTATATTTTTCAATCTAGTCAAGTCACTATTTTGTTGAAGACAATTTTACATTCCAGAAAATTCTATGAAAATTGTAACTATTCGTATATACCCTACTGCATTATTTTCAGTATATAATACAACCAAGAACCACAGCAGATTAATCTCTAGAATGACAATGAAACGATTGAAAGCTGGTCAAATTTAGTTTATACACCTTGTACTTAATACATCTTAACAAGGTAGCTGAACATTGAAAGAAATGCTGCGAACACATATGATTTACTAAAAAATTTAGAAATATATTTAATAAAAATAACTAGACGTTGAAATGAACTGTGGTGCAGTTAGGTTTCACGAGGTTAAGGAGCTAAACGCGTTTGACTGCGCACGCACAACGATTGAATTGTCGTTATCGTTGACATCTGAATCGTGGGCCGGCGGACGTTAATAAATAACACGCGATCGTGCGTTGCACGTGTGCTTCAGGCTATATGCATCTGGCCAATTATGGCTCGATGTACGCATTAGGCTTGCAACGTGTTGCTCGTGAAACAGGCCTCGAGATCGTGAGCACCCTTATCGTACGCACGTTCCTGAGGAACGGTGAACGTAATGTGCGTGTTCACGCGCCCCTACCTTGATAACAGACGTTTCATCGACGCTCGTGACGCAGTGTGGAACAAGAATCGCACGTACGGCCATTCTGAGTGCGATTGAACGCTCTTGTTGGTCTGTGGAGCAACCACCAGAACATTCGCTCAATATTTACCCACAATTTTTACATAATCTTCATTAAATTAGCGGTGCTGATCTTTGTCTACAAAATTCATTTTTATTATGATATAAGCCAATGAACTATACTGTATAAGGATTTATAGAATGCGACAGAATTAAAGTTGTATCCCATGTGATCAATTTTTATGTTCCCTCTTTTTCTTATTAATTGAATTAATATTCTCACTGTAATTGATATTAAAATCATTACGCAATTGTATTATTGAAGAATGTAAATACTACAGAATTGTGGAAGACATTTTAACCCTTTGAGGACACATTTCGTCATGTTGCTAACAAACGATTTAATTATTCACAAACCAAGAGATCATTGCATAATATTTTCTCCTATTATTTTGATCTGTGATGTATTATCTAGTTCTCTGACGAAAATATTCTCGATACTTCTAAAAATCTTCGTCTTCAAATCTCATTCGAGCTCCCTCGCTAGTTTCCGCCATCTTGTGATCAACGTCATAGCTTCACCGTTGTAAAATTTTCGCGGTTACAGAGTAGGTTTAAAACTTCCTCGACAACGTTTCGCCGAGAAACAGCGAAGGTGTTAATCTCAGAAGGAACAGTCTCACAAACGAACTTCTCCCAGGCGCCCTCGACTCGTTCGTGTAAAAAAAGGGTCTATTCGCAAGTGTCTATCTCCCGAACAGTCTCGTCGAAGTTTCGAGACCTTATCACTTATAAATGCAAAGCTTATAAACTATTATGCAGGGAGAATGGTCGATCGTATCCAAACGATTAAGAGTACTTCCCCAGCTCCATAATTAATTATACTAGAGGCACTTCCCGACCGAGCTGAGAACAGCGGATGTTCCGAAACTTTCTGTCTTTTATTAAAAAAGTTGCCGACTCTTCTAAGGCGTACTAGAATCCGCCGAGTGAATTTATCTATATGTTAATACCAACCTTAACGACGGGAACGTGACTTCCGGCTATAACCCGTACCCTGTTCACGGTCGCACCCCCACCCCCTTCGCAGCCTGTTCCAAGTTAGCAACTTAATTATCGCACGTCTTACGTGTACTCTTAGCGTTTTCAAACCCGTCGCTGACGGATTAACATCGTTAACAAGTAATTCGAAATTCTGTGGTGGTTCAGAAGAGTGAACATTCAATAATTAATAATTCAGTAATAAATAACCGTACAGCGATAAACCTTGATTCATTTTAAAGATTGAACTTCTAGCTGCAATATATTTTTTCTCTCGCTTCAGTTTATTTTTACATTCATTTTTTTGAAGATTCTTCTTTACAACGAGACCTTCGAACTTGATCTACGATTATTTTTAGTTGTTCTGTGTACCAAACAAGTTTGGTCATACGAGTCTTTGTGCTAAAAAAATCGTAGATTACATTTTATGCGCCGTTGTAAACAGGAGATTTTATTCTTCAAATCTGCGGTGGTTTGATTCCTGGAAAAATTGTTTTAATGATTTCGCAGACGTTTCAGTTTGTAGTATTTCTCGAATTAGAAAAAGAAGAAAACACAAAGTAGCACAAATTGGAAAACCACTTTGGCCTTCTTTCGTCGTTTCCAATTTCCCCGGTAGAAGGCCGCAACTTTGATGTATATAAAAAAAGCGAAAATTCAATTTCGTTGCTTGTAGTGGACGACGAGAGGAATGATTCCATAAACCGGAGTTCCTATTATTCATCGTCGGCCGCATAGTTGGCGAACTCCAGCGAATTCGCGTATCGACAACATTTGCATCACAGTAACGAAGTAAATATTTCATTTGCTATATTGATACAGTGCGCCGCGGCTGATATTGTAGCGAAACGAGTTTGGAAACTTCGGGGTGGTTTCGAAGTCGACACTCTTGGCCGGAGCCGTAATCGAAAACGACAAAGTTGCTGGGCACGGAACTACTGAGAACCGTAATACACACCGTTGCAACCGGGGATATGCATATGCACTGTTGCAACCCGCACGAATTCATGGACGCGGCAGGTAATGCCTATAATTCGTCTCTGATAGCAGCCGCTTTGACGCTCTTCGGCGAATCCGAGGAACCCGGAGCCACTTTGACGACCAAGTGCAAGCTGATTGATTAGGAATCGGCTCATATCCGCTCCAGTTTAGGGCACTGGACATGTGGACAGTACATCTGCCTTGCCTCGTGGAATTTCGCGGCGGGATCGTACAACGGTATCGACCAAACACGCTGGCCAAATCACCTGGACATTTTTACTTGGATGCTCGCCAGACCTTCGTCAACCACTGCACGAGTCTATTTCCATTTTTTTTTGGCTTGTTTTTGCGACAATTATGATACACATGTTAAAAAGCTATCACGATGCGGCTCTAAACTGGAGCAGATAGCGGGCAACTTTTTATTATAACCATTCGCGCACGGGGACCTGGCCGTTCAGATTCCGCGGATTTTCGAATTATCCGTGATTTTTACCAGTATTGTACTTATTTATACTGTATTTATTGTATGGGCAGCTGGATCCGTATCGATGCCGTGCGAATTACCCAAAAACTCTTATTTATGCAATCGCAAATTATGGGAAGAAGCAGTGTAATGTAGTGTTTTAATCGTCTTCGATTATTCAGATTATATATAAATATAATAACTCTTTAAAATTCTGTATGAATTTTCCCAGGTACCTTTCAGTATACAGTTCACAACAAAATAATCAAAATGTTCTAAAGTGGTTAAAGATACTGGATATTTCTAGAGAAATTTTGTTGGGTTTCACACGAGAGACCCCACTACACCAGTTAAAGTCCAACCGTGTACGAACTCGGTGAAAATAGCTTGACGAAGAACAGAAAATGGGGCGTTCCGGTGAACGTTTCTCGCAATTTTATTTGGCCGTTCGATTAGCGCGACATCAAATTAAAATTCTCCGGGAGCGTAAACGCGGGACGTAATCAACGAGCTATTCAGCGAACGCGTAGCTTCCGGTGGCTGGTCGCGTCGTATTTCCTCGAAAATACGAGACACCGTATACAAAGAAAAAGGCTGACAGGGGCCGGGTGACGCGTGCCGCGTTAATTATCAAAGGATTCTTCCTCATCCAATTAGCTGGTCCCGCAGGAACGACTTGGTGCCTTGCCAACGTCAGACACCCGTGGTCGCCATCTTTGCGCTACGAGATTTGAATTTGCATCATCAGCTCGCGGAACGAGCAAGCGCGCACCTATATTCGCGCCTCTCTCTCCCCCACCCGCCTCACCAGTCCGCAATTCTGTCCCTCTTGCGCATTCATGCCTTTATTCGTGCGTGGGAATGGCGGAACGCGGGCTCACCGAGATAAAGAGGGGGTGGAAAGGGGTGGGAAGGGTGCTTGCTGGTGACTTCCGCGCTGTAGACCTAATCCTTTGCTCTACGGCTTAACGGATCGGCAGACCAGGTCAAAAGGGGGCCGACGGGGTGGGTATTCGCGGCACTTGTAAACAGCTGAAACAGCAACCGTCGATGCTGATACCTCCATCCACGCGTTATACCTTGTGAATGGATACTGGGCCGGGACCGAAGTGTTCTCATAACTTTCGCGCCTTCGCAGACATTCTTTTGATCGACCCTACAACGGATATTACCGAGTCGGAAGAATCGGCGGATCGCTTCATAGATTTTTCTGGCTGGCTTCGGTGCCTCGATAATAATGACTTTTAGACTGCAGATATTAAAAACTAAAACTTGTACAATTCAATTGTAGGAAACTGAAGATTGATAAGCATGTACCCCCTCTTAAGCATCTTGAAAAGCCGAAAATAATACAGTAATATCATTTAATTGTTTTAATGACTTTTCAGTTTGGTAATGGATTTGTTCATTATTATTATAAGTGTCGATGGGTCCGTCATACTATCAACTAGTACAAAGTATCATCATTGATTTTTTCGGATTATAGATTGGTCAAATACAAACATTATAAAAAATGAAATAATGTTGGATTATTGTGGTTGAGTTATTAAAATTATTAAAACTGGAGATACACTTTTTTTACCATTATATTCTCTCTCAAATTTCCCTAAAAGAGACGGCATTAGCCTAAACACTGGTGAAATATTGAAACTCACTGTCAGAGCGGTAAATGTCTCACAAAACATCATCCCATTCCGTATTCACATTGTTTCTTATTGCGCCACGAAGACCACCAAGACCTATCCTCGCAGCTAAATCACTTTTCGTGGGTCCAAAGTTTCCCTAACTACAATTGTAATCTCGTGTTTGTAAACCACTTACGAAAGAAACTTGATTAATCACCGCGACCTAACGATCGCAGGAATAACTGCGTCGACATATTCTCACGACTAAGGATATACCGGCGAAGGGAAAAGCGAAGAATGGCGCACAGTAGGGCACAGTGATAAATTTTGTGTAAACATCAAACAATTTTCGATATAAATGAGATAGAGCGATGATTTTTTTTAGTTTAATGTTGAGATATTGAAAAGAAGGGAAAGACAGAGAGATTATAATTATTTCCACAAAAATTTTTTGATTTCCTTAGTTGTTTTTCACACAAATTGCTTTTTTCCTAAAATCTTGGGGTAGTGTGCAAAATAATTTCTAAAATAAACAATAATATCTCTTTAATCTAACAATCATCGCTCTATCTCATTTCTATCGAAAGATCTTTGATTTTGAGGCAAAATTCAACACTTTGCCCTACTGTGGCGCGGCAAGAAAGTTTCCAACGAAGTGTAATACTAATGTAGAAAAGGATAGGGAGCAAGTAATAAATTAGAAGGTAACGAGCTCGTGTATGACAGACAGTACACGGCGGTGTCTTAGTCTCTAGATTCCAATCTAAACTTTCGAAAAACGATGTTTTCAAGTTTATTAATAGTCGCGTACCAAGCGGTTCGGATCACGTGTCACGCTTCCACCCTCGCGAACCCCGGGCGAAAAATTGACGACCCTAATTACTCTTCGCGCGAGCGAATGATGGATGTGGCCAGAGCGAGCGAAGTGTGTTTCATACAAAGCAAACACCCGCGGTGTTAGCGTTTTAATGCCACGGTTGCTAATGAATGAAAGTAATCGACCGACGCCTAGCTTTGATCCGAAGCGAGAGCCTAACCGATGTCGTTCGACGGGGGAAATGTTTCGACATAGAGTGAACGACAGCAAATAAAGCACATGATCGGAAAAACCAGTTGCGACGGAAAAAATTATATACAGACACTTCACGGTGTCGTGTAATTTATAAAACGACCGGAATCATCAGATAAGCGGTCCCCTACCGACTGTAATTACGCGCACGCTAACCACTGTAATTAAACGCAACAACTACGCACTCTGTTTCACACGTATAAAGTTCTTTAGAATAAGGCTACTTTGTTGCAAGGGTAGATAGGGGCTAAAGACTCGGCCACTTTGCCATCCAAGGCTCGAATTATGCCGACGCGTTTTAACCCCAATTTTTGCTCTACATTGTGGAAAAAACTGTTCCGTACAATACCTTACTTAAAGTGGAAGTAGCTTTTTATAATAAGTGTACGACTATTTAGTTACGATTCTGGAGGTCGGATCTAAAGGCACTATATAATTATGCCACTCCCAAACCGACAGTCCACATACATGAAAATTGTTCGAACAATACAGTTTTTAACAGTTTTAACCAAAAATTTTTGCTCCAAATTGTTGAAAACTGTTCCATAAAATACGGTGCATAAAGTAGAAGTAGCTTTGATCTATAAAAATACTATCTCATACCAATAGCCCAAATACATGATAATTATTCAAACAACTCAGATTTTAAGAGAATTATTTCTGATAATCATCGTCGAAAGAGATTATAAAATACAAAGAAATATGCCAACACATAGTATCACTGAGCATTAACATCATCTCATAGCATCTCAACATTTTTCAGGAACACGCCAATTAGAAATGTGAAATACGTAATTTTTTAATGCTTCATCCTCCAACTAGGAACAGTCTGAAAACTTGCGCAGGTTTTCATATTACTTTGAAAATATCGTCTCTCCGAGATTAAAATCGAATAGTTCCTAGAAGCACAGTCGAAAACGCCTGTTATCATTTCCATAGCATCGTCGCAACGGTTTTTCGAGCAGGATTCTCCCAGCAAGTTCGGAAACTCGGAGGTTGAATATTCCCTTTGAGATGGGGCATGGTGTAACTTGGAGTATGCAATAGAGCCCAGTGGAAATTCGATTATTCGACGTAAATGCAAGGTTTCGCCAGGCGGGCGTGGGTAGCGGGTGGTTGGCAGGCTACTGCAAAATGTCAATGCATTCCTTATCGGTACGTCAGGCGGCGACCTCTAATCCCCGGGTCGGTGTTATCAGCCGCAGTTCACGTTATCTTTGTTCCTGGGCTCTGTTGGCCACGCGCGAGTAGATGACGCCGAGGCCAGGAATCGTTAACGTATCGTTAACTCGTTCAATATCTGGCTGCTGGTTAAGCTCGCCTACCCAGGGCACTGTCGTCATTATCGAAGCCCAACGGCATGGCAGCCGGGCCACCACCGTCTCCTACACCCCCCGTTCGCCCCCTCTCTCTCCCTCTGTCTGTCTCTCTGCCTATCTTTCTCTCGACCGCGCGCGCACCGACACTTTCATCCAGGACATGTCAGTGGGTCAGACGATTGCATACGAGCGAGCGGTAGCCGTGTTTGCTCGTTAGTACGAACCGGGTTAAAACTACCATGAACCGGGCTCTGAAAAAACCGAGGGAGAAAGAGGGAGACAGCCGGCGAGGGAGAGAGAAAGAAAAAAAAAGAAATGGTGATTTCCTAACTTCAGGACTGCCGGAACGAATTTCAAACGGTATTAGAGCGTAGCCGGTAAAAGCGTCGTCGGTCTTTCAGCGTTTTCCGACCCGTATTTGAAGTTCCAGCGATTCCGTTCGACGTTAATTGTGACGGAGCTTTTTGCGATCGCATATTTCGCGTTAACGTCAGCCGACGACCTGGCGGAGTCGTCGTTCGCGGGACTGTTCGTTAATGGTGCCTCCGTTCCCTGAACGAACGATTGTTTCGCCGTATTAATGTGTTCGGGTGACTTCGCGGTACCGAAACTCCGGCGGTCGTCCCACAAAATGAATTTGGCGATTTTCCATCCCGTCGTCGTTCCTTAAGATCTTGCTTGATCAAGGAATAGGATAAACTATTTAATTTTTTTATCTAGTTCTGAGATGTTCGCGCAATCGTAATGTACATCAGTAAACTGCGGATTTCTACCTAAAATTTAAATTGTCTGCATTAATTGCAAGGCACAGGAACCACACAGACATTCACATCTTTTTTTCAGTCATTTTAATCAGCTGGAAGTGTAGTGCAGTACTCTGCGGTCATTAATATTATTCAAGGAAGAAAGGAATTTCTAAGTCTGTTTTGTCAGACTTAGACCCAAAAATGTATAAATCAAAATGGTTAGCATAAGCAGTTAAAATCGCCCGTTGTCTACGAATTAATATGTAAAGAAATTGACTGGAGGTTTATATAAAAACCAATGAAAGATTGAAATCAATTTTTACATTACTTCCGCTTCCACAATCGATGCAGAACATTTTTATTTTGCAATTAAGATCCACAGTATGGTCGGAACAAATGTTTGGTTTTGTAGTTAAAGTGGCCTCGAATGCAAGGGGTAATTTGTTGTAAACTTGGTCTAACTACTACGCAACTACTTGCAGCTGCCTCGTTACGAGGCCACAAAGTACGGAAACCCATTTCCCGGGAACAAAAGTGGATTCCGCCTCGTAAGGATTGATTTTAAAGTCCGCGTCGCTGATTAAGCATTCTTTATTCCTCGAGGAGGTTGTAAGCCTCCGAAACGATCTCGGACCCTTTCCTGGCGAGGACAAAATCCAACATTCAATTATCGGGATAATCGTCACGTTCCAAATACTTTCAATAAATCTCTGGAGTCGGAGGAGGCGTTTCCCGTCTCTAGCAGAGGAGGAGGATAATGCCGGGGCGGAAAGTCGTCGGGTCCGGAGAGGGTTGTAGAGAGCGTTAGACAAGGTCACCGTGAAAGGACTTCATCATGAAGATTCCGGACGTGTCGGTGGGGTGGTCCGTATCAGCGTCTTCCCTCGCCTGAAGGGAAATTTCGGCAAAAGGCTTCGTTATCCACTGACAAGGCACTTTCTCTCTCTCTCGCTCTCTCTCCATCTATCTTATGAGAACGTCTAGGTCCTTTCTCCTCTCCTATCCTTTCTCATCTCGGTATCCTTTCCTCCCTCCTTGAGAGGTAACCTCGTCTGGGATACACGGTAGCGACGCTTCCTAAAACCTAACCCAGTTTCCTCTGTGGTCTCAGCCAGTATGCTAATCCGCTACAACGTTCAGGCATCTATTGAAACCGCAGCTTCCTCGTGCATCACGAACTGACGGAGTTCCTCTAACCATGGCATCTCGTGCAACAATGATCTATGTAGCCCGACCAGTTTCCGTGTTGGTGCGCAGCAGAGAGCCGTTAGATCAGGACCGGACGTTAATTGCCACTACCAATCAGCGACGGAGCACCAGCTGCCTGCTACTCGGGGGGTGCTAAGGGCTAGTCACTGCCAACCAGCTCCCGCCGTCGGTTCTCTCACCTCTCACTGCCACCCGCCGCTAAATTTGCCTTGTCTTCTAGAGTGTGAATCGATTAAGGGGAAGAGAGATAGAGAGCACAGCGAGATACCGAGAGCAACACGAGAGCGAGAGAGACGTATTTTGTCCACGTGACTGAGCCGTCTGATTGACGGAGCACGATCACAGAACACACCGACTGAGTTAGCGACGGTGTTACTCGTTCCGGAATGAGATGCCATTTAGCTATCAATTATCGCGTGCTTTTCGAATCGCATCCCCCGCACCTCGTATCCCCTGTTTTACCGGCTTTGTAGCCGAAATGGCTTTGTATTAGAGCCTCTCGAGACACCTCAGGTATTTAATATAGGCCCTCTCTTGATTAATTAACCCGGACAATCGTTTTTCCCGCCCAGGTGACTCTCTTGATGCTCCGAATTTATCAGTCTCTTCGGTCGCTGTGGTTGTTCACGATGAATGACATACATGCTATAAGCAAATAAAAATATAAGCAATTAAAAAAATTTCAATATTGCATTGTCACACACACACACACACACACATCCAGTTCTCAACTATAGCTAATAAAAAGCTAATAAAAAAAATGGTAATATAAGCTTATCCATTGGCAAAAGAACTTGTGTAATAATATTGCGTGTAATAGTCAAACGAAATTTTATTTATTACTAAAACGATGACCTCTATGCAACAGTGTATGGAGACAGAAGGGTGTGACTGTGATTTCAGCAGAAAGTGGGGTGTAAATATAGCGGTTGGTGTTTCGTCGGTTGGAAGTCGAGGTCGAGGCATTCAGAACGGTTTTAGAATTGATACAATTATTAGGTATCGGGTCTGCGAAGTTCGCGCAATTCAAACACGGGGAACGGAAACGGTGAAGTCTAATTACGGGTCTCGATGAGCGGCGATCACTGAAGGCAGGGAACGGGTGGTGGGTGAGGGCGGTGGTGGCGCGCAGATGGATCGTTACGAAATCTCAATTAAAACTCGATAACAATTTGGCGAAGTTACGTTAATGCTCGCCCGAGCGATCAGTAGTTTTCCCGGACTCGCGACAGTTTATTTTATTCCCGGGCAACTTCGACCCTCATTACCTGGGACCGTTTTTCATCCGCGGCGACACAGCGAAACGAGTTTCGGGACAATACTTCGCGGAACAATCAAGAGATTCTTTCTTTAGAAACTCGAAACTTGTCCCGGGAATTACAGCGGGCGATTCTGAAGGCGGCTTGTCCTGGCTCGCCCTTTGTTTTTCCCCGTACCCCCGGCTAGAAGAAGTCGGGATAAAATGTAACGAGCTTGTACGTCATAAGCGGACACGCATAAATTTTACCGTGTCTCCTCCCTGTCCTCCTCTCCTCTCACTCTTTCTCTTTATTTCTCCGCTCGACAGAGAAAACATTCTCAGGCGCGGAAAATTTCACGCGGCTTCTTACAAAAGGCAAAAACGCTCGGTCTTGCGACATCACGGCCGACAACGAAACGAATCCCGGCTGACATTTTTGTACGCGAAATGGCGCAACTTGAAAACGCCTCTTTTCAGAAGCTCGCTGCATCTTCAATGCATTCCCCGCTCGATCATTTTTCTACTCGGTGCGCAGGATTTCAATCGGAAAACGTGTCAGTCGCATGGAAATAGGAGATGCTGAACCGTTGGTTCGATGATTCTCAAATTGGTTACAAAATACACACCCACTGGAGCTGAATGTGTGTCGATACCTGAATCATTTTTACTTTTAATTCGAACGATTTTTATTGAATCTTTATGTGTACAATTTTTTAAAGAACTGTACAATGTGCCATTGAAGAAGGAGATGAAGGATTCATTTTTTATTTTCAACCCTTAAAAAGAATGTCCATAAACAAGTACTATAAAAATGTTATAATGTACTATTAAAGGATGCAATATGCAGGATACATATTTGATTTTCAGAGCTTAAATCCATTACCATAACAAATGTGCTATAAAAATGGTATAATGTTCCACTAAAGTATAACATATTTAATACCATAAGGATACATATTTGATTTACAACCCCTAATGCATTGCCATAAAGAATATTGTACGAAAAATGAAAAAGGTAAATATATATATTTACTAGTGACATTAGTTGTCAATAATGTGTAAATTAAATTCAGTCCGGACAATGATCTCCATCAGTCTACTCTTTCACGTTGTAATAAAGACGAAATGAAACAGACAGAACGAATAACTACGTGTACGTATACTCGAAAACCAAAATTGCACTGGAACAACGACGATTCCGGGTTGCCCCACGTGTCTCGAATTTCTGGTTGGTCCATCAGTTTTAGTTTCTTGCGTAAATTAATCCGTGTCTCGACGATATACATGACCGAGAATCTGACTATCCGGTTCGAACCGCGAAACTTCGGAAAACTGGCAGTGATCCGTCGGCCCTCGTTAGCGTCGCGAGCGAAGATTGGCCCGTCGTCCGACCATTGTCAAGATCACGGAAATTTCACGGGCATCGGTGCTCCATTAGAGCAGAAAGTTGTACACCCCGTGGCAGCCCGTTGTAATCGGTGTTCCCCGAAGGTTTCCTCGAAGAATCGGCCAGAGACCGACTCCGATCCTCCCGACCTGGCAACCCCTTAATGGAAATCCAAAGTTACCGCGCGAGCAGCCCGTTATCCTATCACCGGGCGCCGGAGCTTTCGCCAATGACTTTCGAGTTTGAAACCTCGGATTAGATTAGATCCGGGTTGAGTAATTGGCGATTAATAACACGCTCGCCTGAATATAGGTATAACGTTAGACGGTAGGCCATCGGTATTGTAATTAGGGCCCTCTCCGACGAGGCACACACCATGCCGAGTATCCGAGCCTTCTGGAGCGCTATCGCATCCATCACGTGCCACCTGGCGATTAATACCGGAAAGTTCGGATGCTTATCCGAGTTACATTTACCATCGATAAGACATTAGACCACCTGAAGCGTTGCGTGAGCCTTCAAGTTTCCTCGGTGCCGATCCTGCATGGCTGGCCAGGTCTTCGTTATTTCGGAAACCGACCGGAAATCGCCTCGATTTTGACCATTACAAGTTCAACCCGCTCAGTCAAAAACTCAGTTGGAGTTCCATCCCGACGATAATGAAAGAATATTTTTGCGGTACTGCGTAGAAAAAGGATGTTTAAAAATTTCTTCCCTGGAAGCTGTACAACTGTTTCCGTACTTTAAAGGACAAACTTCAGAGAACACATCTCCTCACCGATCTTGACCTTGAAATATATTGTCAAGTACTATGATGAAATTATGAAGTCACTGACATGGAAACTGACAATGAGTCGATTAATTTCTTTATCCAAGAATGTTTTTGTAAGCTAGAAGATTTTAATCGTTTTTAATAATAAAATGAATGTAATTCGTAAAGGTTCGTGCAATATACTAATATATTATACAGCCTCAATTATTAATACCAAACTGCAAGGATACCAATTGTGGTTAATTTAGATCGTGCTTCGGATATTACAATGGAAATTCAATGACACAGAAATTCCTGATTGAAATTGCTATTATCCCGCGAGAATAATAAATACAAGTAGAATCAGTTCGGACATCGGATTCTACGGATCGTTCGGGAAGCGTTCATATTCTGAGATTACTCCTTTCTGACGGTACACAATTGATCCGACAATTATGATAGCTGACAATAACGACAATATAAGATTACTTGGCTATAAAATGGCCGCTGAGAACGTTATTAAACGATCAACCAGTGGATTCATTGAACATTTGCTCGGGGATAGGTCCTGGATAGCATCTTGGTCGTTTATATGGGATTTCAAGAGAGATTTACAGAGCGCCGTATCCCTTTCAGTTTTGGGCCCATTATTGCTGATATACTGAGAGATTAAGCGCACATGTTACGTACATCGAGTCACGATATAATGTATAATAATAAAACGCTTCTGGTGCGCAGCAGAATGTGAACTCCGTGCGGCTTTCTACCATGTTACCGGGAAATATATTGCTCCGAATAAATTCGTTTAGCGCGACAGTATCGCTGACAATGACGTTTTAAAACTTACACGCTCCTGGGACAAGCACAATAAAACAATTTCGCTCGCCTACCTGATACTTTCATATTGCACCACTGCATCTACACCGTTCGTTCTTTAAAACCTTCTCATGTATTCCATAGTTTAAACTTTGAACGCGTTAAAGCACATTTACTTCAAAATTCGTCAAATTTATGAACAAGAGTTCCAATTCTTATAAGTGGTTCGTAAATTTGAGAAGTACAGGGATGAAATATTTCTGTAATCGAATTTATATTGTTCTAAAATTAAATTAAATCAAGATTCATTAAGAAATTCATTAAGATACATTTCAAACAAAATTAATGAAGTCTTCAACTATTATATGGATATGTTTGAAATTCTAAAAATATTATTACACATTTAACACAAGATAAACCAACTTCTCTGAGTAAGAGACAGACAGAATAAACATTTCTCTAATCTAATGTCTGTAAACCGACCTGAACTTTCATAAAAGCTGGAAATAAAAAAAAAAAGGTATCTTGTATTCTTAAAACACGCAAAATATTCAGCTCGTTCTATAAAATTGTTTCCAATAATTACACGGTTGGTGTGCAGAATGTACGAAACGCATTAAAACGGATTCATTATAAAATTAATAAAATTCTCAACTATTGAACGTTTAATTCTTCATTTTCGAAATTAGTGGAATGAAATCGCATGATCAGTAAAATTTGTCGATGATATATAGCGCAGAGATAAAATGAGATTGAATTTACATATTCTGGAACGTCGCGAAACCAGTAAAAATTCAGGAAAATCGTGTCCCATCGATACGCAATTACGGCGTGACAAGTGCGTAATTATGTTTGCATCGACGAGACTTAAAACGTTGCGCAGTAAACAACGTCACCGTAAAAGGTCACAATTTGTAATTGAATATTTCCAATTAAGGTACTTGTGAGAGGCTGATATGTGAACGGGTTACATGTGACACAGAATCCCCGAATGCTCCAGTTCCGAGATTAACACTAAAATCAATAGATTTAAATCAGTGCAACACGAAAAGGGCATCGCGTAATTAATATGTCTGCAACGGGGACGTGCGTTCCAGGACAATTTAATCTTGAATTAATGTAAAACGAATACCGAAATATATATATTTGTCGGTATTTATACGGCGCACGAAGGATTCTATTAAACGAAATTAATTCGTGTTTTCGCTGTTTCTGCTTCAAATTCGTGCGCGATATCGACCAGCACCGGTGCGGTAGCAATTCGCGGCGAAACTTTTCATCGTGTTTCCGAAAACTACGATCGTGTTACTTTCAATAAATTTTTGGTCACGAAACTTCAATTCCAGGCCCCGGCGATAGTTTCTGCATTGAACGTGTCGATTTCGAGTGGTATTCGTGAGTTTTCGCTTTTTATAACACGTCAATGTACACGTCCCACCCACGTACAAAAAATAAGACAGACACTTGAATAGAAAATCTATACTTCCTCGCGCGAATGCTGATATTATCTCTCGACCGTGTAAAATTGTTAAATAAGGACGCGACCGTATCGTAAAGCGGTGTTTGATTGACGTCACACGATCGTATGGTCTCGCGGAAAATAGAATTTTCGAATAGACAATGTCGACACCGCTTGCCAAGCAATTTTTAAACACCACCGGGAGGGAAGACTTCGTTTTAATCATGTACAGCGTCGCTACCGACGACGTTGTACGAAAAAATAAAATAAAACATACCTTCGGACGAGTTTGTGTATGGACAACAATGTGGCACAGTTTTTTGACGCAGATTTTGGAATGTACATATTTTATTCCGAGAGGAACGAAATGAAAACACGTCTATGAATATATTTATTTTTATTCTTATTGTTGGATTGTTTCTTTGCTAGGATTCTTAATGATCGTGCTATATCAGAAAGGGGCTTCAAAGGATTTATTTAAATAATAATTCCAAGAGAAATTATTATAATATATTATATTGAATGTGACTTCTTGGTTCATGATTGAAATTGTCTGTGAAAGGTGGTCTTAGCTTTACAGAATGGTAGAATAATAGAATACGTTCTCCTCGAAAAATTATTCAAAATATTGGTATCTAACCAATTATTAAACATTTAAGTATTGTATGAGGCATTATATCAATTTTATATCCATGAAATTAAAAATATCATATGAATAAAATTATTTTACGTCGGAAGAAATGTTTAATTTTTTAGTTAAAATGGTTCCGACTGCAAAGAGTTTACCAATTCCTTACCAAGCCCTTAAATTACGGTGAATAAATGTATACATAACGTTCGACATTAAAATTTAGTTGAAGTATACCGACTAGTTTCCTCAGTCGATCTGAGAATCTGATTTGGAAAAATCGCGTGTGCGCCAGCCAGGTAACCGTGACAGGAAACAAAGCGTTCGATAGTTCGCCAACAAAGCCATGTCGAGCTGTGTCTGTTCAAAGCGAGAAACTTCTTCGAGTAGCTTTTGAAATCCTATGGAACAGACACCGCGTGATTCGCGGCCATTGATCCGCTTCGAATTTTATTGCGACTTATTTTTTTAAATTCGAGATTCGAGAGCCGACGTGGGTGGAGTCGAACGAGTGATCTCTCGTTTGACTGATTCGCAACTATAATCAGGACTGAAGAGGTTCTTCTCTCTCCTCTCCCTCTTTGGTCGAAGAATCACCGACGAGGTCAAACAATGCGATGGCGACAGAAGTGGTCGGGTTTATAATTCGGTCGACACGTTTCTCGGCCTCTATATCCACGGGCTAATTACGTAATTCGATGGCCCCCAACGAGCTTCCGTATCCATTGGCAAATAAGAGATACGTACGAAGCCGTTGCGGTTGATCAAAACACAATGAGTGTAATGAAAAACCTCAGCATATCGGCGAAGCTAATTAATGGGAGCATCGTTAATGAATGTCACCTAGATAGATGCGCAGACACGTTTCTTCGCTTCTTTTTCTCTCTTTCTTCCGCGGCTGCATCTCGTTCTCTATCTCTGCGGATTTCACGGCTGATCGAACGTGCTACTTTCGTCGTGCATTGTATCGGTGTTTGTTAATTGGAGTACTTTATCGCGTGTGATGCACCTCGCGCTACAGTATCAATTAAGGTAATCCGCAGGATTTTTATATTTGCAATATTCAAGTGCCTGTAACGTGGAATTATTACCATGTATCGAAACATACAGGCAGTAGATTTGTATTACTCGAAGGCAGGAATAATTGCTACACGTTCAGTGAATTTCCAAATTTAACTGGTACTGTTATTTAATTATCGACTTGTTCAGTGATTTACACTATTTTGCAAACAAATATTAACTTATAACATAGTAAGATAATACATATGTATCTTATATCGATCGTAATGTTGTTAATAATAAATGTTTAATTTTGCAGATTATCAAATAGTAGCGCCGAGAGCATTAAACATTTATTTATTTCTTGTAGAAAGATTTACTTATACTACTGAGATTGTGAAAAATCCAGTAACACGGCTGCTTACAGCAGGAAAAATTTAAATAAAGGCCTGCTATATGATAAATAATAAAAAAATATCTAGATAGTGTAGGAAGGTTGTCTTACAAATCTGTAGTACGAATTGTAGAAAGATTGACTCGTACCACTGAAATAATGAAAATTCCAGTAACGCGATTTCTCTGTAATAATGCACTTCTATACCGTTAAAAGGGACCGTGAATAGTGTAGGAAGATTATCTTAAAAATCTGTAGTATGCATTTCGGAAAGATTGACTCGTACTACTGAAATAATGGACACTGTAATGTAACTGGAAGATTGACGCAAAGTACTTCTGGCGGGTGAATTTTAGCTCGTAAAGGACCTATCGTCCTGCACATTATCCCTTTTCCTCTTCAGCGAACTGGAGGCTCGGTAAGCGCTAATTGACACCCGTCAACTACATTTTGCAGTCCGTGACCCATGAATGGATGGAATGACGCGTGTCTCTTTTTTGCGAACGACCTTGTTTCGTAGCGTAACCTCGTTAACTATCTCAAAGTCGGCGGAGTTAAAGCCGAATTTCGTGCACATCTGTGAACACCGGGGAGCAGTTCGAGCTCTGTTTGATTCCGGAATTTAATTTTCGAGTTAAGTTCTCGGACAAGCTTCGAACCCACTTCTCCCCGTTGCGAATAAAGTTACGGGGTTTCTATTTTTTTTTTCTTTAATTGATAGCATCCTGTTTCACTTCCGACAGGTTAACAAGAAAGTTTCGCGTACAAATTGCTTCGGGAAAGCGCTCGCTTCGAAATGCGATCCATCGGAATTGTAAAATTCGTTATTGTTAATTAGATAGAATTTATAGAATAAAATTTGATAGTCTACCGAATGCCACGGTGGAAAACTTTTAAGGTTTCATCGACTCGGGGAATAAAGGAACTTCGATGAAGTGAAACTGGAGCAGGAATTTGAATTTTTCATCTGAGAACCACGACCTTAATACGAAGCTCAAAAAGAAAATCGGCGAAGAAATATCGACTTTTCCAAAGAGTATCTAGATATAATACTTGTCTTCATTTATCATCATCACGCACAGCCCTTCGCTCCTCCACCCCCATCATCATTTTCCCTCAGCTGCAATGCGCACAAAACATTTTCCAATTAATTAAAAATCAAGTCACCTCATTTATCCACGTCTTTAATCTTTATTACGTTCTCGAAATAAATCCCTCGGCGAGACGTGAGCATCGTGAAAACAATATATTCCCGATGATTGCCACAATCAATACTCACTTTTCGAATTTTTTCTTATGAAACTAATCAATATATTTTGATGAAATACGTTCCTATTATCAAAATTGTAGCAATTATTTAGCAATGAAGCGAACCATTTGTGTCTTCACTATTTCCATTTCTTGACATACGTACTTTGAGGACATGTTTTTCAATTTGCTGTGATTAACCCATATATTATAATTTTATGAAACTTGACAGACATATTTCCGTATATTTAAACTGTATTTCTGAATTTTTATGCATGGTATGATGAAAATTACAGTCGTTATTCACGGAGGAAATTACAACGAAAATTTTAATGAAGCTCCACTCAAGACACACAGAGTTTCCACCGACATTATTAATACTTCTATACAATTTCCCCGCTCATCAGCTTCTTATCCCTCCGAATAGTTCCTCCACTCATTATTCGCCAATCTCCGTTAATTGCGTGCTGATTGATCTCCAATCAAAACTGTAATTATCCCGCGAATAAAACAAGATTATATCTAAGGCGGAAATCAAAGAGATCGACAGAGAGTAGGAGGATGGAGGAGTGAAACGAAGGATATCAGCTGGCTGGATATCATCATCGTGGATCCTCTAACAAGCAGGTAATCGGGGATAGGCTTATCCATCCTCATTTCCCAATGAAGCGGCGACTCTTGTCCCGCGAGGACGCGGTTGTATCCGCAGCGCTAAGATTCGCAAGGGAACCGATGATTGGTCGCCCATTAATTTTTCATCGAATTCCGATCGGCAGAAATTACCGTGGCGTCCTTGAGGATTCACCCTACCTTCCCTGATCATTCGATTGTCGAAATCGATTCGGAAATGACGATAAACCTGACCGCCTACCCTGAACGCGTCTGCCGATGTTTTGAAATTTCCTCGTGATTACTTCTCGGCTCGCGTGGCCTCCTTCCCTCAGCCGACGACATAACCGCGTATCAAATACGAAGTTATCCCGCCATCACCGGATATAAATCCACCCCTATCCACTGTCGGCCTTAATTTGATTGCTTTCTGTACGAGGTGTGTTCGATTGCGTCGGCTAACTTCGTTCCGTTTGCTTTTTCGAACGCACTGGGTTCGTGTTCATTACGATTGCGCCGCCGCGAGATAAAATTTAGGGGGTGTTACCACTCGGAGTAGTCGATTTCAGACGATCCTTGAGATCAATCATTTTTTTTTAATCAGCCTTGGTCATCGTGTGGATATTGTGAATTTTTAACCACAAAGTTTTCGAACAATTATTGATTTAAAACCAACTGTAATTTCGTAAGAAAAATAGTAGAAGAACCAATACGGTCTAATTTTGGAACGTTGAAACTCTACTATCAAATACCATCATCTCTCATTATTCCCCAACATGTATTTACAAATTAGGATAAGTGAAAAAGTTAACTCGTTATCTCTAAATTTTTTCGTAAATGAATGAACAATTTTTTATACAAGCGCATAAATATTCGCAATCTGTTGATAACGCTATTTATTAATACGTTGTTGAATTCCGGTATTTGTTTATGTGTACAGGATAATTATAAATTTATAACGAATGGACTAATTACGTGGCGAATGGGATTCGTACTTTCCGATGAGTTTGAATGAATATAGGTCTCCTGGTCTGCAATTAATTTCGATTTCACCAGTTCTTTAATTGTCTATCAAATTAATTAAATACAATAGAGAAATTATCGTGGTTTTCGTAACTAGCGCATTATGTGGAAAGTAATTATCGATGACACATGAAAACGTCAATGGTAGAAAAAAGATCCATAGATCAATTTAATAGGGAATCGTTTACATTGGAATTCCTCCGTTTGAGAATGTATAGTTCGCGCAACGTTGACTCATACTACTGATACCGTGAAACGCAACCAACAGTTTTTATTGTGGCAGTAACTGCGCCAATTACGGAAACAGTGCAGAAAGTCCGAGGTATACTTACAGTCCGCGAGTGTAAAACACACCACAATTATGGTACGCTTCCCGAGACGACAAGAATGAAGATTTAATTTAAATAACGTGCATACGTAGCGCAATGACGTCGTTACCTCTACATCTCTCTTCTTCTTTCGTTCCCTCTCTCGTTTCCTCCCTTTCTTTTACTTTTCACTATAAAATTCCAAGCCTGCAGACGTTCGTTCTATCGATCGAGCAGATCTACTTCCTGAAGTGTATAGTCCACGTCATTAGTACCGAGTGAGTCCTTAATTATGTCAAGAGTCTCTCGCACAGTGATCCTCCGGCTTGGCCTTCTCAACCATCTGTCTCTTCCATCTGGGGAAGTTCGGATCTGCAGATTTTATGAAAAATGGAATTGTTGCTCTGAAAGACGGTCACGAAGCTGAATGGAATATTCAATGGGAATCGTTCTGCCCTTAAACAGCATGCAATTCCCAGAGCTACAATTTATTCAAAATACAACGGGCATAAGTAAATTAAATGTTCCGCCGCATTCTCGGCTCAAGAAACGGAAAATGCAATTCTGCTACTTGAAAATGTCCACTGTAGACCTGGTCTATTATTATGAAATGCACAGTCGCTCTCTGGAGCACATGCAGTCGTTGCATTTTACAAAAAGGAGACACAGAGACGTTCCACATTTTAGGATCCTAATTAAACTTTTAGTTTGAAACGCAAATAATCATCATCATTATTTAGACATACAATTTTATTTACTTTAGTAAATCTATACTGGGCAAGTTTTGGTAAATTGTCGTATACAGGAATATCGTCTTTCTTTTAACAGCAGTTTAATTTCTACAATTAAATTGATTCGCCAGTGCGAGTCGGGAAAATTTCATGAAAACAGGAAAAATAAAAGACGTACAACATAATAACCTAATTTTAAATTCTAAAAATATTATTACACATTTACCTCGAGATTAACCAACTACTCTGTCTGGATACGAAGTTTCATTTTTTTAAATTTGCAAATGTAAGAGACACGCAGAGCAAACATCTCTATAATTGAATTTCTGTATACCGACCTGAACATTCATAAAAGCAGGAAATAATGAAAAGGAAGCTATCTTGTATTCTCAAAACAAATAAAATTTTCAGCTCCTTCTATAAAATTGTTGCAATAATTACATCATTGGAATGTATTAAAACGCATTTATTATAAAATTATTCAAATTATCTTGAAATTTCATATATCCAAGAAGTAACTGTTCACCGTCGAGACTTTTATTCGTCTACTCGTTTTGCTTCAAACTGATTCCGAAGAAAATAATAAATTCGGAAGATGGGCTCGTAAGTTCCAATCTCAATAAAAATCAGTGCTCCCCCAGAAGTATAAAAATAAAGTGAATTATCGTTCTATCAAAACGGATCAGAGATGTAGTTCGATCCAGATAGATTCCGATTGCTCTGATCGAAGATAGATCGTGAAGCACCCGAAGTTGGGCGGACAATTGATAGATCAAACGTATTTGCTGAACGTTGCTAACCGGTTTAGCATCCAATCGCGATAATACTGGAACGAATCACCAACCGGGATCATTGTATGCAAAGGAACAGTGTCGGAGTCGTTCGCTTCTATACAGCTACACGGCCAGTTTAATCATACTAAGTACGCCATGTAAGCAACCCTTTCGGTTTCATCTGATTGAAATCTATTCATACAAAACTGGAAAACCGTTAGATAGATATGGATTCCTCTGCTCGTGGAAATTCTCGGTATTAACCGAAATTTCATGATTTCAATATGATGATCCGATTACTAGAAATGGATTAATAGCTTTAACGTTATGACGAGTTGACTTTCGTTCTGCTGTTTGCTCACCAAACGTTTTCTTTGTTCCAGGTAAATATCCCGGAGACGGTGTAACCTTTTTCCTTGGCTGTTCTGTAAGTTAATTAAGACTACGTAAGCAGTAGACGTTTCCTTAACAGAGATTAGTAGGGTGAGATAAACTTTGGGTTAAGTTGTAGAGCACAGTTTCGTTAAATCTTTCTTCTCTTTTTGGTCCTCTCTTTGTGCTTCGTGTTTTAACGTTCTCTCTGTGTTTAGTATGCAAATGCACCCCAGGCTGAATAAAACCGAAATAAAAAGTTGACGAATGGAAAATTTTCTAGGAATGCTATTTGTGATATGTTCAAAATTTTTTTAGAATTGTAATTTTTTTCTTTCATTTTGTTCCAAAAATATATGGGGTGCAATTACTACTTTGTACATTGTTAACTTTAGAATAGCAGTACACAGAGAGAAGGTTAATATTTGCGTTATACGTTATTATAATAATAACGTAATATACGTTATACAATGAAGCAAAATTGGTGGTTCAAAGCGAAACGAAGACGAGAGTAACCAAATTGTATTGGAGGTTTCGTTTTGAAGAAGAATGCAATTAAAAATGAATCTGAAAAATGCACTTACCTGATGATTATCATGTGCTTTCAAGCATTAGTCCAATTAAACCAGATTACAAGAGCTTCCCTCGAAAATATTTTTATTTTTTATATTTTTCATTTCACTTTGAGTGGTACAATTTCTCAGATCTCATTTATATCGCAAATTTTGGAGCACCCTGTACGTTTTGATCTTTTATTTCTTGTCTCGTGGTCTCCTATCGTCCCCGTTTCGCTCAGTTTGCTTGGAGCGTGGACAATGAGGGAGTCATTCGGCAAGGTGTTCGAAATTAGGTTATTACCATAAAACGAAAAATTTCTATTCCTTTCGAAAGTTCTTCATAACGTAATGAAACTTTGTAATACTCTGTGACACAATTTCACCGGGCGATCATAATATTTAGAGAAATTTAAAACTCTATAACTTGACCCAATATCGCCGTAGCAACTCCGCCATGCGATTGACTATGTATGAAAGTTTACCTTCAATTTTACCCCCAACTTTTCGGAAATATTTCCAGCCACGGCCCGTTAACGATATTCCTCATCGTATCAATCTCTAGTTTAAAATGGACCGATTAGAGTCGCGCGTAAAATTAGTTTCATGCAGTTCGTTCGGATATCCATTTCTGGAACGCATGAATTCTTGAAATCAGTTTAAGTGAAAGTAATTACCGGAGTAACTATACTTGGAGAACTACCCGCTTCGCGCGCGCTCGCGGCCGTTTGCTAAATTATTTTAATCGCGGAACTCTTTCCGTCGGGATTAAAAAATTTTATTCCTCCTTGCGGAATACTAATAATTTTTCAACTTTGCCACCCGTGAATTTTCCCGTGCGCGTTGTAGGCTATTCATTGGAGTTCGAAAACTAATTTCGTTGCACACCCTCGAACATCGACGAAGGTACGTCCCTGTGAAACGCAAGTTACAAAACCCTCGAGTACTACGAGGAAATTTGTCATACGTTTTGAAGTTTTTTGTAATTTGCAACAATTAGAAGTTGGAGTGGTGCAAATGTTGCGTGAATGGAAAATTTACGTTGCTGTCTAACACATTCCTGTTTTCTCCCTTATATTCAATCACAATACTAACCCTGTGACAGTAGTGACAGGGTCTATTGTGACCCAGAATATAAAAGTTATTACTCGATCATTCAACTTCTGACGATTTTATTAATCGAATGTTATATTACGGACAACAGAAAGACTATCTACAAGACGAAGTTTAAAAAATAGATTTAAACAAATCCAAAAACGAAACCAAAGAACTACTAATCTTGAAATTTTAAGTTTATTAATTATCAGTCTCCGTTTCTGGCTGTCAGTGGACTGGCATAAACCGTTGCCAATGTGTTGGCAGCGAAATTCCGGCGATAGATCGTCTGATAAATTCGCGGGAATCTGCACTGCCGGCAGTTTCTTTTCTGCGAGTCCTTTTGGAAATTGGACGAGTGCTAAAACCGTCCCTGGTGGGTCGCTATCATCACGTACGAGCCCGTGGACTGTTCGCATGAACGCGCTTGCCAGGCCGTGTTCGACGAGTAGGATCGCCCTTAGGAAGTTTCCACCCTCTCGCACTCGAGAGGGGAAAAATCCTGTTGTTAAGGGACCGTAATCCAAAATTTCCGCTGTACCATCGGACTAAGCCTGGGCGTCGCTCGCGGCCACTTTCCTCTCCTCTCCTCTCTCTCTCTCTCTATTTTAGGGGGGGAAAGTACGTTTCGCTCTGAGCCGCTTACGGCAACGACAAAGACGAGCTCCTCTCACGACTGTTCCCTTTTTGGACGCGGGCCGCCTTATCTCCAACCGAGATAGAGTGGGCCGGTTCTATCAGCGAAGAGGTATGTATCAGGTTTTGCCGGCGCAGTTTATCCTACTCACTAACTGCCGGAATGGAGACAGTCGCAATTTCTTACTGTCACTGCCACCGACTGTCCGCCGGACGACTGTTTTAGGTGAGAACCGTTTTCCGAAGCGTTTGATCGCCGCTGTGAGTTCCACGGATCTCTATGTATATCGTTCTCCGACGGATACCTACTGGACACGTTCACAAAATTCCAAGACTGAGCTAATGAAAAATTGAATTCTGTTGACTAAGAAATTTTCAACCATCCTCAAGCTACATACTCAGTAGAACGTGAAAATAGGTGGGTGTAATTTCCAACAATAAGGAGATTACAAGAATGTAAGAGTATCAATATATTTATTGCAATTTAATTAAACGACTAAAGGGAGAAATAAATTCCTACTTTGTTCAAATGTCTTGCAAGTGATATTATGTATCATAGTTACATATCTTTTTCACGTAAGTTACTTTATTTTCATAATCACATATCACGTTTATCGTATGCCTATGTAATCTGCAATGGTTATTGACAACGATAAAAGTATCAATATTTAGTTGATTTTCTTCGAAATATTCATCACTAATCTACCTTGATATTACAATGCAAAGGTTTGATTACTTGATAGGATTAATCGAACCAATGTATTCCATTAAATAATGGAACAGAGAAATGATTGAACGAAAAAATATTCTGCTGTTGCTCCATTGATCGGCAGCGAGGGTTTCGAACATTTTTGTTCGGTGAAACGCAGGATTCCCTATTCTCCCGGCACCAGTTCATAAACCATGCTCACACGGTTCATTTAGAAAGCCCTACGCGAGCTCCGTGCATGACCTCCAGCAGATCGTATAAAATCGAAGGCTCAAGGGGGCAAAACGTCGCGGCAGAGATGCCAGACCCTTCCCGTCGACCCCGATGTCACTTCTTCTCGGCTGTCGTTCTATTGACACTTGCCCCGAGAGACTCGCCGCCATTTTTATATATCGGCCCCGCGACCTCGCTTTCATGAGGTGACGGGAAATTCGAGCATTTACAACAAAGACGTTCCTTTCTTGGTGGCGCGCACACGCTATTTCCGTCGGACCGCGCGCGTCGGAAGCTTGCCCTCATCACATCCCTCGCCACCCCGGAACAAGGGAATTTTCCGGATCGATATAAATAAAAAGGTTTGTTGTCATTTTCGGCTGAATAGCAACACCGTGAAGCACACACCTCTTTTCCGGTGTCTCAAATAGGAAGTGTGAGAAGGGCGTGGACCAATGGCAGGTGTGGATAAATTGCACTGTCGCTATAACGGTAAGCGGTCGCGGTGCTTGCTAAGCGATCTTGGCTCTTATTTATCGACCTCGAGGGTGCTTGGATGTTTGGATGGGTCAGGGGTCAGTAAAATCCTGACATTTCTTAGAGACTAATCTTTCAATACTCGGAGGACGATTAGTTTTGATGATTGCACTCATCACAATCTTTGATTCCATTTAGACCATTTAGACAGTTTAGATAAACTCAATCTTGACATTTTTATAATACAACTTTTCATGCTGGGTAGGTCTAATGTATTTTTTGAGACATTACAGCAGGGACACAAAATAATTTGAATTATTACTAGACTACATAGACGTTTATATTTTGTTGTAATAATTTTAATCAGCTGAAAATAATACAATATTTTTTAATTTTTTAAATGTCTTTAATTTCATAAATGCACGAAATGGGGATGACGTTGGACTGCCTAATTTTTTATTTTTTATAGCCAGCTTCTGATTCTGGAAAATAATTAGTGATACTAGAATATCACATCGAGTAATCCGATTTCGTGTAATCAATTTTAATGTATTGTTTCGAATCAGTACGGTGCACAGACCTGAAGGGTTAAATTGCGCGTGCCCGTTTCCGCCGAAACTATTAAATAACGAACAATCACCAATTGATTCCGGTCGATTCGCTTATAAAACGATAACAGTCACGCGAAACCTAGTGCCATCCATAATGTAGTGAAAGATTCAGCGTCGATGAATAATACATTTAATTCACTTTTACGAGGATAAGCGTGTTAATTGTCGAGCCGGAATCGCTCTCGTCTGGTTATTATAAATTCATCGGTAACAATGGAAATTTGCATGGCGATCTGCAGCAATCTATCGCATTAGGTCGCGTTGCATATTGCATATTGCATATTAATATCGTTCCGAAAAAAGCCTTAATCCCCTCGGCCCCATCTGGGGGGTAGCTGGATCGGTTAGCGACTATCGGTTGCTATATGCACATGATTTAGCCTTGGTCGGATTTTAAAGCAGAACAGTCGCCGAATATAAAAAAGAGGATGATAATGAATCTTTATCGTGGCGTCGCTTACCCAGAGGGATGCCTTCATCGAACTCTGGGGCGCTGTTTATCCTATCGTGGAAGTTGCAGCCACCGCCGCCTACGCCGCCGCCATGCTTCACACAATAAAGCGGAGGGGTTGGCATAACAGCTGACTACTCGCATTATCCCCCGACTATAATTCGCATACAAACCATAACTGAAAGTGGTGCGTTCGCTTCCCCTGCACGGCAAACATATTAAATGACGTTGGATTGGCCCGCGATATCGGGGACCGATTACCAGCCCCCTCCCTTCCTCCCTCCATCCCTGCCTCCCGCTGCCGAACGATACAGACGTCATTTCGTTTGATGGACTCCCGGGACACTAAATAGGTGAATCTGTGTCACCCCCATTGTGCCATCCATTTAAATATCCCTGACTGATGCCTTGTTGTCTCGTCACGGGCGCATTTCGCTTTATTTAATCTCGAAGCACCGCGATTGACTGCGATCGGCTGCGACCCACCCTCGATACACGGCAAAGAATGTCGATTGTCCAATCCACATACCCTGTTGATATCCTAAGCTTTTTTTGATCGCTGATTGCTGTTTTTAACTCGCGTTAGATTCGTTTTATTGAGAAGGGAAATAGTTTTTAGTCCGGCATTGTATCTCCAAAGGTAGTTCGGCTATTTCGTTTTGTGTACTTTTATCTTGCACTCGAGGCATAAAATCACTAGTGAATCTGGAGGTTGGGTGAAATACGACGTCTTTGGAATTTAATATTTTTGTATTGTGTATTTTACCATTGTTGAAATTTTGAAGACCGTTTCGTGGGAATCTCTGTTTTATCTATTTCTATTCAATAATACAGATGATTTAAAAATACCTTATAAATCATTTTCGTTATTATTAAAAGCTTTATTAAGAAATCCTCGGCTGGGAATCACATTTTCTACAACCTTAGAGAGGCTGGTAGAATGTACTTTTTAATTAAAATATTCAGTCAGCCAATGCTTGTAGAAAAAGTTCCTGAAGATCACGTTATTGCTTATTGAATTCTAAAAATGAAATTCGTAAAGCCATATGAACCGAAAAATTGTGCAGTACATGTACCTTTAACTGAAGCATTCCTTTAAAAACGAGTCCACTAATTCTTTCACGAAGAATATCTATAAATCATATTTTCTTTAGACAGTGTTCATCCTTAAAGCATGGGTATGCTTCGAAGTAACTCGTTTTAGAAGAAAAGTTTGTGAAAGCGTATTGCAGATATTTTAACTTCAGACGGAATACATTTTTTTTTTTTTATGCAACAAGGACCTTTGTTGCCTAGAACGTACGAAAGAAGAACGCCCGAAGGACGAAATGGAAATCACCTTGGATCTCCGAAGCCTGATTGAGGGCGGAGTTGAGTAAACAGCTTGTTATGCTGCATATCTCTCCACCGAGACCCCTGGAAGAAACTTGTTGAGACGCGAGCTTTGGTGTTCGAATGCGGCTGTGAAACCCGATGCATGATTCCGTCGAGCGATCGTAAGGGAAACTTGAGGAAACGAACAATTGATGCTCGTGCATCATACAATGGAAAAATGTGTTCGACTTTTATTGGGAAATTATTTAAATATTAAATATGTAGATCATGAAACTTTTTAATAAGTAAATATATATTGTAAGAAATTTTTTAATTCTTACTATTAATTTTCATCGGGAAACACACTGCGATTGTTGATGATCATTTCTCCTTAAATTATATAGTTATTAATATTCAATCTGTGTAAATCTGGGACTAATTCTTTTTGCACAATTATTCCAAATGTTTATTGTATATAATGATACCAGAAAAAGCACTAGATATTACGTGAATATTCAAATAACTATACTAATTTAAATGGTAACGAAAAAAATATCTATGCGAAAGTGCTCTGTATACCTACTTGAAAAGGTTCTGATGAACGCTGTTTCAAAGACTGTTTCACAACACAAAGAAAAAACGCAAAGCAAAACAAAACAATACTGCAACATTATTCTTCAGACCTTCAACTATATCGGACGGCAAAAATTTTACGACTACGCAAAATTTTGAAATCAACTTTCTTCCGACTTTGCGGTTCAAATACCACACTGTGTAACGATCCAATTATAGTACTGATAGCGCGTTTCAGAAAGATCGCGATAATAGAGAACAAGGGAGAGCAGCCCCGTCGAGGACATTTCAGAAAAATTCGTTCGCATGTTCTACCGGAAATATGAAAAGCATCCGGTTTAATGTCAGCTCGCGCGGCCTGCCCTCAAGTTCCACGCGTTTTCACACGCTCTAACATTCCAACGAAGTATTTACAATTTAGAGAAGCTTTCAGCCATTTCACGGCGGAGACCTCGGGAGCCAGAGTTTTGCAGCGAACTTTTCTGCCGGGCACACAGTGCAGGAGGACGTTAAAGTGTGCGCAGAAATTTCACGGGGCATTAGGCGAATCATTCAACAGCTGGCACTGGCGTCGGGTAATTTATATCCAAGTACAACCGCCGTACCAAG
Organism: Lasioglossum zephyrum; assembly: GCA_028455615.1. NCBI lineage: Eukaryota > Metazoa > Arthropoda > Insecta > Hymenoptera > Halictidae > Lasioglossum > Lasioglossum zephyrum. The sequence continues at coordinate 2,915,243 of CM052332.1, forward strand.
ATGAAGTCGGCCGCGGTAATATGAAAATTAATGAATCCTAATTAACGGAACAATACGGGAATCAATTTGCTCGAAGATAACTGACCTCCTTTTTACTCTAACGCAGGAAACGCGATAATGGAGCCGTGTATCAATATCACTTTGAAACGACGGGCTCGCAACAATGTCCAAATCGGTCGACAATCTATTACTCATCGTTGACAGCTTCCGCGATTAACTAAACGCGTATAAACGATTCCTTCGCGTTCCTGCCTCGCAAATAAAAAATCCCGTTGTTCAGTTATTCAACTCTGCGTGGCCGGTGAGCGTCATCTTCGCTGCCATTCAATGTCACATATGGGATAATCAAAATGGCACATTGCAATCCGTTCGCGTATAACTCCTACACAATTTCATCAGTTGTCGCGTCATAATACTTTTGCAATTGGACTGTGGATCTTCCTGAAAATATGACTTTGATTACGGTGATTTTTAAACACTTCCTTTCCTGCCATTCACTGTCATAGTTGGGCTAATAAAAATGCAGTTTGTATTAACCTGTTAGCGATTGCTAAATCAAAATTGTCCACCTACTTTCTTCCTCTTCTGGCGGTTCTGACCTGCATTGCCACAAACTGGAGATATAGAAATTTATTTGCTTTCTTAACATGTTTAATCGGTTAAAAATAATGTACCAGTATTTCGAAATTCTTCTAACGTTTCCACTGATTCTAATCAAGCCCACTTATTTCTGGCATAAATGCATAAAATCCAGCCGTTGCCGATGAGCCACAAAACGAATCCACAGCGTAGCTGTTGAGGTATAAGGTGGTAATTCCAAGTCTTCAGAAAATTCGTGAATGTTTCGCTAGCGAAATCTTATTTAGAAGGGCGGTCTCTTTCGATCATCTTCTATTTCCTTCGAGCTCTATCCACTGATATTGGCTGCATTCAACAGGTCTTCCAGTTCTTCCAGACGAAATAAAAACGAAGCTAGAATGATCTGAGTCGCCTCTTCTATGAACGCCGAAATAAAATGTTGAGTGAGCTCTCGATCAAAGCTGATCGGTAGACGGGAGTAATTAGCTGAGAGCTCCCGGGCCGACCATTCCGCAGTACTTATTCTAAGCCACTTAAACAACGATTTCGTGCAGTTGCCGGTTGGACCTTACTGCGGTTCCGAGTAGGGATTCGAAGGTTTTTGGGAGTCGTGGCCGGATCCTGTAGGATTTAGTGCCGTGTACCGTCCTTCGAGTCGGTTCCACGTATATCGCTCGGGCCGAGCCGTATAGTAACGTCTCGTGTCAGCTCCGCATAATCCCGGGATCTGGAGGTGCCACGGTTAGGAAACACGATCGAACGTGCTACCGCCACCTTCCTCCTCCACCGTCGTTCCTCTCGTCCTTCCACCCAAGGCGGAACTGTTCTGTGAACAAGGCGAAATACTGTCCGATCTCCAGCCTGAACATCTCTCCGGTTTATGTCATCTGGAATGGTCTCAGGCTTCTCACGGAGCTAGTTTCCAGAGTTTTCCCACTTTCTTCCCTTTTTCCCCTATCTGCTGTTCTTCTCTCCCTTTTTCTTGCTTTCTCTCTCCTCCTTTGTCCTCTCCTTTTTTCTTGAAATTCTCACGAGTTTTGCGGCTCCCTGTCACGCAGGCATTACCGGGGATACGGTTTGCACGCCGAACGAATATCGTGGGAATGAATGAATCTGATGATAAGTCGAGATTATCGAGCTTAGGACGTCCCGCGGAAATGCCAGCGATAACGCCCGGTTATGGGATATATTATTTGCCGGATTATTTCCGATGGAATGTTTATCGTTTCTTTTTTGGAGATATTGCGACCGTCAAAGTTGCGCTACACTTCTCGGGACGCTCTGACGTTTCCCGATATTCCGTGTCGAGCTCCACTGGATCGGAGACTGATCGAACTGGATTTCCAAGTGTTGCCGAACCTACTCTTTCGAACATGACGATTCTTAATAGATTTCATACCACACTTTAAGCCTGCAAAAATTTGACCAACAATGTGTACTTCTTGAATTTATGTTCACTTCAAAGCGTCTTCCAGCAGAACAAAATTTCATTTCTTTATCAGGTTATCACAGATTATCTTGAATTTCATCGACCTTTTCATAAAACAGCTCGTGAAATTTCTAATATACATTATTCGTAAAACAAAAATATCAACATTTGTTCCACCACTAATTAAAGTCGAGCTATAATGAATCTTTCAGTATAGAACGATGGTTGACCGGTTTTCATGGGTGCCTAGTATGGATCATTGGCCATTGGAGCAATAGAATTATTACTCAATTGCGCTTGGACTCGATATTGCAATTAGTTGAAAGAACTAATAGAAAACAGAGGCGCGACCGGCCGTTTATCGGAATCGCATTATCACTTTAAATACGCTTAATTATAATAGACACGAATAATGCGATTATGCGAAGCATTTAGCACGGGACACGTGCGCTGCACACCGACAGGTACACACACCGCGACCGAAGGTATTCTCTGGCTGCTCGTTGCTCGAACTTTTTCAAACAGTTAAAGCGGTTTATCTTTCATATCGTTAATAACGGCAGCGTGAACGCCAATGTCGAACTCCAGCGGAACAGTGCAACCTAGCCGACCGTTAAATCAGATTAATTTGAGAAGAGAGCAGTGTTAACCTATTGCAGTCGCAGTCGCTTGTGTTGTAAAATATACGCACAAGTGTGCGGAACATTAGGGGACGTCAGTCAAACAAATTTCCCTCGGAAAAAGTATCTCACTATTATTCATTAATTATATTCCCGCTCGCAATTTTTAATCGTATTTACCCTTAAGGTGGAATCCGATATAACAACTTCGAAAGCTCGATTAGATTTATTTTAATTTTTGCGAGATAGATGCTTTTTGATTATCTTGTCAGTACATTTTCTTTAAGAATTTGCTATGTTTCTGAATGCTGCAGAATGCTTAGAGATGTTTATATACATAAAAATCTGTAGTAAATTCTAGAGGATATTTTCCAATGAAAACATTAGTTCACATTCCTTGAACCTCAGACTAATTCTCCTAAAAGTTTCAAAAATATCCGCATCGTAGCTTCGTGAAAATAAAATCGTAAAGTTACCCTACTTTCAGCATTTTAAATAAGAGTCCCTTTTACCGAGGAAGATTTTTAATAACACTGGCGTCCGAAATGTGCATCAATCTATCGCAGTAGCGGTAGCAGCAGCTTGCACATTTCCGTGCCGAGTGCAAGACACAGAAGATTAAATTGTACGGAGACATCTGTCGAAATTAATACTGATAAAGATGGAAATTCCGTGGTACCGGAAGAGTGAGGGTTGGTCGAAGGAATTCTTGTGAAATGAAAGGAGGAAATAGAAAAAAAGATGGTGAAAATGGGAACACGGGGGCTAAATGAAAGAAGCGATTGTTGTGTGAGTTTAAGAACGTCACACCAGCAAAACGAGCATCATCGACGTTAGAACCGACGTTGCCGACGCCGACAAGTGGCATCAACGACGGCTTTTCCGGTCCTTTGAGCTGTTAACTTCCGCAGCTTTTAGCCATGGAAAAAATGTTAATTTCCTGACAGCTTGCCACTCGTTGCCACCTGAAACGTGTTCTCTTGAAATTTTTACACCGTTGGGAGAATAATCCTGCATCACTCGCCAATTTAACAATTTCATTCTCTCGTACTTCCGCGTTTAACACTCGCCGTTTCGTTATCTTATATTTTATGCATAATTCTAAATCAATTTCGACGGTTTCGGAATCAATTTAGTCTGTCACAGGATGATTTTCAGCATAGATACTTGTATCCTTCAATATAAAATCATTTTGGGATCTAGGATCTTGGGTATGATGATCTTCGGACCTCAGTTTTTAGATCTTAGACGTACATTTTGGTTCTAAATCCCTTTATAACTTTTGGGTTTGATTCTTCAACTTAGGTCCATTAATCGTTGATTCTGAAATCTAAATCCTTGAATTTTTTAACTTGGACCTCTGAATCTGGGAAATTCGGATCCTTTAGCTCTGCTTCTTAGAACTTGGAGCTTCGGGTCGTGAGTCTGAGATCTTTATAATTTTTGGTCTTAGGACTTGGATATCACAATGTTAATTACGTATCACTGCACGTATTTCCTGGGACTTAGAAGTAGACTACCTGAAATTTCAAACTGCAGTCCAAATCCTCTAACGCTTGAACAATGCGAGCAAACAAATCGTCCACACGTTCCATTAGTCCAATTTGTTTGAAAAACATGGAATTCGGTGTTTCGCACGCAGAACGTCTATCTGTTTCCCCACGTGCATCCACGAAGGAAAATATCCTTTTCGGTGGAAAAAATTCTGGGTAAACGTTCATTTTTAAGCGAAACAATAACTCAAGCATTAAAAGATAGACCGGGCCACCGCGCCAGTGTACACAATCGCACGGCAGTGCGGCCCACGTATTTTCAAACTCGATTTCCTCGAAATTGAAGGGTCGTACGAGAAATTTCATTCCGCATTTTCAATCTGTTTTTTCATACCGAATCACGTTCCGTCCGCGTGTACCGTCTATTACTAGACGTTCTATATTCGCCATGGAACAAAACTGAAACTCTTTCGGATCATTGGATGTGTATTCACGTTTACAAAAAAAGAGAGAGGAGGAAAAAAATGAGAAAAACACGCAGAGAAAAAGGAACGAACGAACGCGCGCGCGATATTTTTTTAAAACTCTCGCGAGTCCTTCGAACGTTATATCTTGGAGCGTGAGGCTGGGATCGCGTGGCTGGCATTTAACGGTTGACATTTCATTGTTCGTCAAATGAGCGTCGACGACGACGGATACTCTCTGATGAGAGAACGAAGAAGAAGAATCGGAGGAGTACTGCGCCGGTTTTTGCATGTGCATTTCTGTGTGCGTGTTCCAGATTCGCTGGTCCCGAAGGTGGCGCGACCGAATTTCAATTTGCCTGAGCATTTCAGTCACGTTTAGCTGTTCGGGGACTGTTTCCTTCGAAACCCATGAATAATTCCGGCACGTGAAGACGCGTGGCTACAACGACGACGCAACAGCTCAGCCGCACATTACCCGTGTAATTCGCCGGGAAAATATTTCCAAGCGGTTGATACCGCTTAATATTGGATTCTGCGAGCGAGCGGCGATCATCGGCCGGCTTCGCGTGCAAAACCAGCAGACAGGGTTTTAATTTATTGTCGAGTACACGCGATTTGTCGTGGCGCAATGCCCCGTCACCCTCTGCAGAACGATCTCCGTCCGCGTGGAATTTAATAACAGCGACGAGCTTTTTCCCGGATTTCACCCCGGCTACACCCCACCCGCCGCATTCTCCGGAAATGTTTAACGATGTGCGGTCCTGGTGACTCGCTGCTTCTTTTCATTTTACTTTCGTTCAAGATTGTTTTCCCTTCAACGGTCGTGCACCGTCGACAGCACGACAACCTGCGATTTTTAGAAATATTTTTCACCGAAATGATGAAACTTCGGTAAAAACTACGCGGTTAGCTACAGCATATTGTGAAAAATATCTTATAATCGTTTTGTTTAAAGATATTCACTAGTTACGAATATTTGGTCGATTTAATGGAGGTTCTGTCAAGAAAACGATAGTTTAATGTTTTGGATCATCCGAAATTAAAAATTCACTAAAGAATTATTTCGTGGATGCATATTTTTATTTTATTCACCAAATACTTTCACCAACTCTCCCTTAAAGCGGCCGCCATTTGTATATTAGACAAATCCTTTGGACTTTTCATAATTTGTGACTGATGAACATTTTTATAAACTGAACTTTTTAAAGTACTATAAACAATTATTTAAAATCCAGAAGAAGAGAGTAATCAATGGGCGTTCCTAATGGTTCAACAATGAGAATAGGACGGTTTCAGTTAGACAAATACTACGAATGCGATCAAAGATGTTTGTCAAGTAGTATAGACACGACTAATGACCAAACGAGGAGAACGGGTAGAACCAAAGGTCAGACAAGTAGTATAGACACAGCCAATGGTCTGACAAGTACTATTGGTACAGCCAATGGGTCAGTCAAATTGAATTACACTATTACAGATTAGAAAAATCTATTACATTTGCTTTGTACAATTTACTGATGCTGAATTAATTGATCAAACACTAAGATAATTAATAATGTTGGAATTATTTACAATTATAGTGTATTAATTTTGATCGGTGCATCAGAGATTGCAAATAAAACTGAATCGATCAAATTAAATAGTATAACGAACACGGACAAAAACCACACGCACATCTTTAGTGCAACTATTTCCGAGAAACGTAAAAGGGTTAAGAGAACTACACCATTAGAACGTAAAAGTTTCCTCTTCACCGTAGGGAACAAATCTTACATCCCCCTACGATCATACTTCACGAAGTGCATCTACCGCAGATAAAAATTCTCGGTCGAGGGAGACGACTATATCTACACGGAAATAATGTCGACCATAAAATTCTACCGCTCGAATCGTACCGGTTCTTTTCCGGAGAAAGCCGAGTAACGAGGTTGCTCTCGATCTCCGATCGGTTTTTTGCGTGGCCTTAATCTCGGTATAAATTTCCGTAGTCCGCGTGGAAAACTGTCGAAGTTTTGCCTCGCGCTGCGTCGGATGGATGTGTATTAGTATCGATTGATTTAGCGTAGCGCGAAAGGCAGAGAACGCTTCGGGGAAGAGATGCTTTCAATTAACCCTCGGCGCTTGCTCGGTGACGAACGAACTGGAATTCCACCCGTTTCTTGCCCCTCCTTGACAAATGGCCCTCCACCAATCAACCCCTAGGGACTGGGGGTGGATTCGCGCAGATGTGGGGGTGCGGAATTGCGTTCGAGACACGCGTAATATCGTCTGCGTGGCTCTTTGCGACGGGTTCCACGCAGACGCGGTTTTTTCGCGTTTGAAAATCCCGTCGGAGGTATTTCAACGCACGCAGACAGAGAAAGAAAAAAAAAAGAAATAGATAGGTAGATGGAGAGAGAGAATGACAGAGAGAGCGGAGCAGCCCCATGACGCGACAGCCCCGTCCGCGAATTGGTATTCGCGCCTGTGCCTCGGCGAGTATTCGCTAATTAGCGACATTCATTCGTCACCGCCGACAAACGGAGTGATTACGTCGTCTGCTGGAATCAGCGCGATTGGCGAACGCGAACACGAGCTGTCCGTTCTTCTCTCTCGCACTTTCGTGGAAAAATTGGTCGGCTACTACACTGTTAACCCTTCTAATTAATTTCCTCGTTTTTTCCCGGGAATTCTGATCCCGGACGGGAATTCTCCGGCGCTGAATCGCGTCCGCGTAAAACGAACGGAAAAGATAATCGAGGAACTACGTTATTCCCTTTGATGTCTCCGCAGGTCCTCTTTCTGTTGGACGTGTACCGTTGATCGATCGGGGCTAGTTTGTTTAATTGCTAATTGTGTTTGTCAACTTTATATCTGGTGATTTGGCTAGGGGGTAGTTTCTGGAAGAAGGGCTGGGTGCTTGGGTAATATGAGGGAAATAATAAGACTCAGCGAAACGGAAGAATAATCATTCCTTAAATCCTCCCCGGGGTGAAAGGATAAGGCAATTAACCTACATTCTTCTTCCGTAGCCCACGGCTGCGTCACATCTTGGAGAGGCTACTTGCCCGCCCTTCTATTTTTTTTTCTAATCTCTGCTTACGACACTAATGGAAACACACTTCTTTCAGATTCTTCTAGCTGTCTTTTTTATTCCCCATCTTTATTATCTGCTTTCACTGAATTCTGCTTTTGAACACTGAATTTCTTCGGTCTTTAATACCATTAACACTGCCACGTCGGCCATATTTGTGGGTAACACTGTTTTTTCATCGGGTTTAGAAATTAATTGTTACTGTAATGTATTCGAGAAAATTCTTTCATTTCGAAAATTCGGAATATAGGAATAACAGCTAGAATAAATTTCCAGTTGTGGTTCGATTAACTAAATTACTTTGTAATTCGGTGGTCAATCAAGAAAGTATCTCATTTTTAATAGTGACTAGTTCTGTCTCTGTGAGAGTTCATTTTACATATTAGAAAAGTGTTTATTAGAAACTGTTGAAACAACTGTCCACTGTCTGAAATTTTGGAACGACTTTTTCGAAAATTATTTTTATTTATTATTGCTTCACTCAGATGTTCCGATGTTATACAGGCTTCAGTGAAGACATACATCGTTTTAACGTTTCCCACTTATAGTTTATGGGCATTTACGAATACCGTAGATTTTCCTGTGACCAATGCTCGCCGCAGGCTGGCAAACAGGAAACAATGAAAGGTCCTGGGACCGTAGCTATACAGATTCCGTCTTTACTGGCACTTGTATTCATTTCTTCCTTTTACGAGCGATAAAACAAGCCAGTGTGTTACATCTAGCGTCTACGAACTCCGGCGCAGAGAGCCGTGTATTATACTATCTAAGGTCAAGATCTAAAACATTCAGTCCCTTCTTTTCATGACCATGTCTGAAATTTATATATCAGTTGGCTCCCTTACATCGCGGAATAAAGTTCAATGTTAGCTCTGCTATTTTTTGAAAAAAAAAATGACTAGATCGTCAAAGTATGAACTACAGTGTTCTTGGACATCGTATGAAATCTTGAATATTGGACTAAAATGAAAAAATGATTTATAAATCATTCGCGGATATGTAACATACTTCTGAAAATATTTATTTCCGTTTAAAATCCAACGAATCTAATTCAATCAAATATTTCAATACCAGAAGTACATATTACACTCGAAAGGAAAAAACGATTCTAAAATGTTTCTCTGGAATGTTGGAGTCGGTGAAGTAGGAGTAAATGACATCTGAACTCAAGTTCTCGAATACGGAAAAGTTTCTAAGGAATATCAAGAGCAATAAAATTGCAAAAAATATGAAAAAGTTTCGAAGATCGAGATTTTTGTAGCTCTTTTTTCGCTCGAATTACGTTTCAATCGAACGCAATAGACGGCATATAGCATCAGAGGCCGATTGTCGGATGAGATTTATCCCATCATCGACTAGGTATTTGATAATTTCCCTCAGGAACGTTGGGAGCTCATCGGTTGGTATTATCGTGCTTAAAGGATCGTATCACCCATAGGGGTTGTTACCATCTTCGTCCTATCTCCCTCCCGAGTATATCACTAGAGACGTTAACGACCATCCTTAACGTCTCCTTAAGCCACGTTTTTAATCAGCACTCGTTCTCCCTGCTAATAGCGTTACAAACCGTAGGCCCATCCCAATTACATAAACGGTCGTTTCGTAAAACTGTAATCGCGTTCTCGCTGAAACTTTGTATTAGTTACTGCAACAGGTGTTGTTGCCATTCGCGAACGTTACTGATGGAAATAACTATTATTCGATCGATTATGTCATTGGTGTTTCTCTAGCTTCTTTTTACGTAGAATACCGAATCATTTAGCGTCTTGCACTGCGAATTATTTCACGATTACAGTGATTAATCCTTCTTCGCAATCAAAATTACTTATCAATAAAAATTATCCCAATCGACTGTAAAAATTCGAGATTAAGTGAAAATCTATTTTAATTTATAACCATCTTAAATAGTCGAAAATAATGTAAAAACATCCTCAAATTCTTGAAATACTTTCTCACTTTTATTTTGGAGCTATTCACTTTTAATAGAAGAAAACAATTTATACAGGGTGGTATACAGAATGTGCATGGTCTGAAGGGGTACATTATGCAGTGCATTTAATTTTTTGCAGATGAAAGCGTTTCCGAGATTTGAAGGTCGACTTTGTCTTTTTTAAACGGAATACTATATTTTTTATACCAATATATAGAAGAATGTCGAATTCCGAGTAAAAAGGTATTGACCTTCGTTAGCCCTAAACCTAATAATTAACGAGTAATTTCACTTTATTTCCTGTTAGAACTTCAACCTTATCACAGATTTCCGGAGGACAGCGAGATGTTTGGATCTTGTTCGTGCAACGCATACTTGTGGTTGTATGGGTGTGCAAGTTGCGTGAACCACCCTGTATACAAAAATTACAGAAAGGGTTTATCTTCCTACATTTCGCAACACAACTACACGATTGTACTGTGCACGCAGATACATCCTCAATTGTGGAAAGCTGTGCTACAATACTACCACCCTTAGCGCCAACCTCTGAGAGTATCTCGCGTTTCTTCCGCGGACGGTTATCGATCGGGTACGCGGCGTGAATTTGCGAAAGACTAGTTATTAATGCAGTTAACTGGTCGGAGCGGGTACGCAATCAGCTTACGCAAGCATGCGTGTGTTGTCTTTCCGAACGTGGCTTGGCTTCCTTAATCGTGCGGCGCCGATCGGACGCACAATGCGTAATAAGTACTATGGCGATAGGGAGCATCGATGGTACGAGGTGACGGGTGTATGGGGGTTGGTCGAGTATGGAGTATGGGATGTAGGGGCAGGACAGCAGAGCTGAGCAGAGCAGAGCAACAGCTGCAGAGCGAGGAGCAGGAGGACACGGGGGATGGCATTGATTCGGCGGGCAATTAAGCTCGGATTACACTGGATAGGCCGTACTATATGCCCGGGGCTAAATGGATACACATAGCTGAGATTACTGCGGCCACTATGGCCTAATGTAATGCCGCCCTGCGGGCTGTGTTACAACGATGCTGGTAGGAAGATGCTTACAAGTGAGATCGCCGTGGAAAGAGAGACTGCTCTGCTCTGTTCTACTCGCACGCCCCTATATGCAAGAAAGGACCTGCTCGATGGAAAAGGGTCACCGACATGAACCTCGGAACAACAGACTCTCTCTGTCTCTCTCTCTCTCTTTCTCTCTGCTCCTTTCTCTATATTATCTTCTTCCCTCGTCTCATCGATGAGCCGGATACACTGCCCTGAGTGCAGAAAGGAGGAACCTGACGGGATAGCTAAGAAGATATTTAAAGAAAGATAAAATAGATTCACTTCATATTATTGGATCAGCGCAAAACTTCAGCGATTATTGTAAAGTAATGTTTTATCTCATTACATTCCTGTAGCTTCTTTTATACAATTGGTAAAATAGTTTTCTTGGAATTGTTACACTGACAAATGTACACTGGCACTTTTAATATAAAACTGTTCTTTATTATAAGGCCCGGAAGAAAACTCTTTACTCTACGAATTCGGCTAATCTCGAACGGAAAAGTTTTAGGACCCTAAACCTGATTAGACCCCACAGTCTGGCTTTAGTCTCTATTATGAATACGATTCTGAGATCATTGATTTATATTTGACAACGAACAATACGTTTATTGTGCTTGCAACTTATTTATAATCCAACAATTATTCAAGATTGTCCAAGAAAAATGTGCTAAATACCATTAAGTATTTAAGTTATTGTAACTTTGCGCTTGAAAACGATTTCGATTGCATTACGATGCTTCACTTCATTTCCGAGATATCGTCATGTAAAGTGAATTTTTTAATATTTCATTATCTCTTTCTCTCTTCCACAGTATGTCTTTCTCATTTTAGCACTCATTACTGATGTACCCTTACGAGCCGCAAGTTGAGGGAGGCCAGATTTCACAATTTTTACAATTCGAGCAAAATGAAAATTCTCTTGATTAATTAATACATACACATGTATTTCTTTCCCAAAATAATTTTGTATCGAGAAAAATACAACAGAATTTTTAACTTCATGCATGACCTTTTTTTTTATCAAAAATGCATAAAATCTGCACTATAATTATGATAATATTTTATAATTTCATCGGTCAGGTCTTGCGCCATTTTCCTTGTGTTGAACGTACGTACGCCTATCTATTCCCTGGGTTTCGCCTCCGAAAACGAGAAATCCCGGTAAGCGCGGGAATTATGCGACCGGTTTATTGCGAGCACCAATCATAAACCCCGTCCCCTCTTCGGAGGCCGGGCGATCCTGGTTTTAATCGTTTTCGATGGGACGAAAAACAGGATCCGGGCGTCGGTTACAGGTCGCTGATTTACGATGGCCACGCTGTAATCTAGCAGCAACGGCGGCCGCGTAGTTACAGCGGGTCGAGTAATTAATAATCGACGGTGCTTAGGCGCACGCTTTTATTCGATACTCCCTATAATTCTTTAATATGTACGACCGTTTTATCGGCGAACAGAAATTACCTGGCGTTGCTGCTTGCGCAAACTGGCCCGGCTTGCGGGAGGGTGCACCGGAAAAAATGATCAACGTTCTACAAGGGTGTATTTGCGCGGCGACCAATTGATAACGTAAATTACATGAATTATGGAGCGGGTATTAGTTTCGGACCGCCTGTGATCGGGAATAATAATGACGGTGCGCATCCCCCAGCCACGATATTTCCACGGTTTAATGCAGCGAGAATTGGACGCGTGATCATGGCTGCCGCAGGATCATAAAGATAACGTTGGATCATCGCAGAACAATGTTCGAGTGATCGAGAACGGCGATCAGTGGGAAACTTGAGTCTCTCAATTTAATTTAGATCATCGTTTCATTTAGATGAGATTCAAGATGAATTACACGGTGTATACAGACGAATTATATCTACGTATATCCATCCCTTAGGGACACCCATAAATCATATTTTTATTAAAAGATTGTGAAAGGTTATTACAGTAGTTAGCGTCGTTTGTGAATCACTACGGAATTGAATTTGTTTATTTTATTATTATCATTCAGAGTGTACTTTGTTCTCGTATATTATTCAAAATGATGACAGCAACAACGTAACTATTTTAATAGATTAGTGTATATTACTACATATATATAATAATGATTTGTATAATAATGTGTGTACAATTATATAAAGAAAAAATACAAAAAAACATTAATGGCATTAATTAATAGGCGGAACATAAAATAGAAGAAACATCAAATGAATTTATTACTGCTGGTACATCATTTACAACCTATTACAATCATTTAGATAAGATGTGAAATTTTAAGAAACTCCCATTTTGTACAATTTTTATTTTGCTCTGAAATCAATGAAAATACCAAATTTCTGAATAATTAGTACCAAAAAGAATGGAAGAGAGGAAGAGAGCCATGAATACTGTCCTGATCAGATCGCAAGCCGTATTGTGACCACCCACTAACGGTCCTGGTTTTATCGTACACGCGTAAAAGGATGTCGGTATGACTAGCAGCAGTCACGACGACAACGCGAGAAAAATGACGATGAACTGGCAGACACGACATGAAGGAAACAGGAAGAAGGTGAACGGGTAGCAGGGGTTGGTTCCGGGGGCAAGAAGGGTGGGCAAATTCGCAGCATCGGTCGACATTCGAAGGCTCTGGGAAACGGCGATGTAGGGCATAAACCACTATCACGGACTATAACCATCTACGCCATAAACCTCAGCCTCGACACCGTAACGAGAATAATGCGTGCCGCTAGAGTATCCGCCTCTATTACGCTCAGAAATCCCCCACGGGGTTCGAGTCCCTTCCAGAAACTCTCTCACGCGCGTCGTGTTCCTTTTCGTGTTCGCTAGCGTTCATTACGCCTTTCGATTCCTTTTTCGAATGGTGGAAAAAGTGTTTTACTATAGACCGAGTGTTGAGGGAATCGCCGGAATTTTCCATTGGAGAAACTAACAGAGGAATTTCATTAGAACAGTTTCAAAATTTCAGTTCCGAAATTTCTTTCTTCCTTCAACAATTTTAATAAGCTGCTGCTGTGAATCCGTTTATCATTTTCAATTGCATAGTCAGTCAGTTTACTCGTCAGTTTCGGTTGAAAGGTTAATATTTAAGACTCATTCGAAGTATAATATGCAGACTTTTATAACTGGCTGTATTCATATATGATACATACAGAGAATTAATTTCGATTTGGTAAAACGGAGTATAAAATCAATGAAATATAATAGACATAAATATTCGAATCATTCTCAGGTGCAGTGTGTTTTACGGAGAATCACACATTGAATTATCGTTTGTCAGTCAATCCACTTATTTCAATACCCGTCAGCCTGGCCAGTTAAACCGAAAAGTATCGTTGCTTTCTTCGTGATTGGCAAAACAGTGGAGCCGAGGGCAGGCGAAACTTTCAAGATCCTCCATCGCATTTCCGTCAGAAGACTAGAGAAGATCTCGACCCTGGCAAAGAAAAACGAAAGAAAGAAATCCTCGCTACCACCGACCGATAATTGAACCCACTGTACGGTTTTCATCCCCCTTCCCCTTTCACTTTCCAACTCCTTTTCACCACTCCGATCCTCTTTCTCCTCTTCCTCCTCTTCCGCTTTCCTCAGCTTCTTTCCCTCTTACCCTATACTTCCATGTCTGTACTGTAATCGAGTTATATGGCAGTACGTTCGATTCGCGATTCGCCTCGTGAAAACCAGGAAGTTTTTCACTGTACGAGACTCTCCGGGTAATGCTCGGGCGATAAAGGGCCGCTCGATGGTAAAGGGGGAGTGAAAACGAATAAGGGGGGGGCGGCGAAAGGGAAGGAAGAAAGTACGAGGGCAATCTCGTGATGCTGCAAGAAATACGCATACCACGGATAGCACCGATGATAAATCCGATGAACCGAAGTGAAACGATCAATCACACCGCGACGTCCTGCGTTTCCGAGACCTACACCCCACCCCCACCCTTCGACTCCCTTCTCTACGCGTTAACCTCTTCCTCGTTGTTTTTCTTCCGGGACAAAGTGGATCAAAATGTAAAAACACGTTGTATTTGTCGCACGCACCCGATGTCTCTATCGTGATCGACCAGGGAATTTATTGCGCTGCAGATATTTTGCAGAATTGCCTTCGATAATTGGAAAACTCTGGAAATGCTGAGCTCCTTCCAATTTCAAATGTACGTCATTTGGCCTGTTACACTACGATTTATTTTATGGTTACAGATATTAGAACTCCCATTTGTCACTCATAATTTCCTAAAAGAAAAAATTTATGTCTATTGAATGTCTAATGTGTGGTAAGTTTCAATCAAAAGTCGTGCAATTTACTGAAATAAGAATAGATGTAAATGAAATACCATTAAAAATATGTTTGAAAAATTAATGAATTATTATATACAGGGTGAGTCCACCTAACGTTTGTATCTCAAATGTCCTTGCTGTTTTCAAGGATACATTCAAGTGTCTTCAGGACGAAATTGAATGGTAAAATGAGGTTCACACGATGCCAAAACAATTTTTCTTTTTGTGTCATTTCTTTGTTAGAAATATTGTTTTTAAACACGTCTCTTCCATCACGAATTCAGTGAAGATAATTATTGAAAATCATTGAAGGTCACGGTCGTAGGTTGAGGTACAAACATTAGGTGACTCACTCGGTATGTGGATTCAAAGATTTTCAAAACGATTCGCATTCCGAGTGTTAAACAGTAGAAATAATTCGCCATGTAAAATCGGTTAAGCTTTTTCCAAGGACCCAGCTCGCAATCGCGAACCGCGTGTTCAACGAAAAAATCGCTGTGCATTAAAGACGAGATAAATTCCGTCCACGTATCCCGGGGCGGATCGCTTATTTTATCGCAAGCGTTAAAACGCGGCGCAGCTTCGTTTGCATTTTCCAATTCATAAATCGCCGGGACCTCAATAAAACAACGCGTTCGACCAGTTTTTCCCGGATAGATCGCCTTCGAATCGGGCCGATTCGTTTTCTTACGAGGAAATCGATGGGCGCTGCGATGCCCTGCTAACTTTTCCGCCTTCGGATCGGATCTCCATAAAAGAACTGAACAGGGACGAAAATCAGCGGAGTATCTTACCGTCAGATTTGTAAGATCGTAAAGCCGCCCTTCCACGCGATCGTCCTGACCCTTTATCGTCGCAGACCTCTCCCTTACCCTTTTTCTTCGCCCTGTTTTCCCCCAGGCCAAGTCTCGCGCGAGCTCTTTCGACCGAACCAAGCCTCCCTCCCTTCCCTCCACATTCCTATCGAGAACCGTAGCAAAGTTTTATTATGAAACAATAAAATATGTGAGAATCCGAGTTTACCCGGGGCTCCCTGCACCGCACCGGCACGCTTTGATTTACAGTCGAAGTTTTATCGTATCGAGACAGAGAAAGAGTGGCCCTGGGTCTTACGCGGTAATATCGCGGCTTGCATTTTATATTAAAAAGTTTTGTCGCGAAAACACGACACCGGAGGAAAGATGACGCGATTCATTCGGCCGCGATTTTTGAAAGGTCATTGAATCGCTTTGCATCGTAATGGACCTGCAAGATCAACTTTGAATCGCGTTTCAGACATGTGCTCGTTTCGCGGTGACTAAATGGATATTGATCTCTGATATCGACGTTTCAATGATTTTATTCTGATTTTTGCACATTTTTGAAGTTAGATCTACTGGTACATTCGTGAGTTGACTGCGAGAATCTATTCAATGTCACAATTTTTGGAGCAACTGGAAGAAACAGGGGTTGCACAAAAACATTTTTGACAGTTAACGGATTTTCTTTACTGTTCTAGTACTTTAAAAACTAACTGCTAAAAAATTTCAATTGAGGTGGATCATTTGTAACTGTAAATAAAAATGTTCCTCGGACAAGCAAGGGGTTGCAAATGTGGGGATTGTAAATTCTTTTTGAGAAATTCTTGGCGAATAGCATCGCACCTCTCGAACCCTAAAAGCACGCACCGAAAACGTCGGGGGCCAAACGCGACATTGACGTCACGTTCGATCGGACCACCCCTATTTTTAATCAACACGGACCAACCCCCATGACAACCTCCCACGCGTGCAAGCCGTTCTCCAATTTAATCGCACTTAAATCTCAATCGTGATTTTTGCGGCTGACCGAAATTAACAACCCAGCAATTCCGGTATCATTAAAAATTCAAGAACACTAAAGCCGGTCCCTCGGCGACCGTCAGCTCTTCTTTCGTTCGTTATCGCGTTGTCACGGTTAAATCGCTTTGGGAGCCACGAAGACACTTAAAATAGGAAAAGCGTATTCCTATATTTCTGTCGTCGTTCCAGCCTTAAACGTTTGCGTACACGATATAATTATTAATAATTAATAACAATAATGAAATTATTCGGGCCACAGTACGAAAAATATATTTTTTAATCACGTGGAGAGTGATGTTATCTAGATTGCTACTGAATGCACACCTGTGATTTTCAAACATTCCGTAGAAAAATTAAACAATACTTAACTTATTATGAATAAGTTTTGTATCTGATATAATACTAAACAAGTACTAAGTTAACATAGAGACACTAAACTATCACACGGTATACTTTTAAGGCTCGGTAGTTTTAGCATTAAAAAATTGTTTTGGTCGAAAATGGAGCACGGGTCACCGGTGACCCAGAGCATTCAGATTTAAAAGGGACAAGCTGGAAATATTTCGATTCGTCCCTGTGCGCAGAGTCTTTTGACACGAGCAAAGTAGGACTGAACGGATTATCAATGCTAATCAAACCTTTAATGGGAGTTTTATTCTGTCGGCGTGGCTGGGAGGAAGTGGCGAGATGGGAGAGAAGAAGTTTCCCTGGAGTTTAGCCCAGTTCCGGGTCCGGTGTCGTTTCATTATTTTCTATACAGCGAGCCGTCGAACTTCCAGTTTCATCGTAGCTTTCGCGGGCCCGATAATAGTCGATAATGGGAGCCAGGGCCGATTAATTATTTCGAACGGGCTGGCCGCTAAGTAAACGGGGAAAGAGATTGTGTACAAACTGTTCGCGGAGATCGGGGAATTATTCAAGAATTTAATCCGCGGGAATAAAGTTGCTTGGTTGCTCGTAAATAAATGAACGAGCAATCAACGGCCTCGAACCTCCTAAATTGGCTATCGCCAGGAACGATTCGAAGTTCATCGCCGTTAGTTTCTAATTAAACGTTTCTATTCGATCGAATTTCAAGGACTACTACCACGACGGAGCCGAGAGAGAGGAGAGGGGAGAAGAATCAAGGTCCGTGACCTCTGGACACGAGCCCTGATAAATAGGTTTTTGTCTGCCGCGAGTGCAGGGAGAAGCATTCTCCCTTGCACTGGCGCGCGACGTTCAGCGCGACGCGACGCAGCGCCGGAAAACGGCGAGAACATGCAACGGATTTAATTAATCACGGTTAATTAGATGTAAGCTCCTTGGCCTGACTCCGCTCCTTTTTGCCTGTGCAGTTGACAGACTTCATCAGAGATACGCGGGAACTGCAAACTGCACTTTACCACGTTTTGCAATTCGCTTAGCATGCAGCTCTCTCCACGGTTCGCATCAGACCGGGCTCGGCTCCGTCCTAGCACGCTTACGCGCGCCATCTTCCACCGCCTAACCCCCTTCAACCCCTCTCCCTCTCCCTCTCTCTCTCTGAGTTTCTTCCTACCCTTGCCTCGCGTGCAAAGCAGATTAAAGGAACGAACCAAATTGAGGTACTTAAGTCGTCGGGTGTGGATAGACCGAGAGCGAGAGGCGGCTGGGTTCGAGGGAGATAGCCGAAGATTAGGCGAAACTGTGCTTTTAAGTCGGGCTGCTTTATGAATGCATTCATCTGACGCCGAAACTTCAATGTTTCATCGTCCGACGATCAAACGGGGCCAGAGAAAGAACTTAGGAATCACTAAGCCCACGCAACCCACCGGAAAGTTCTCGCTTTTCCGAGCTACTTCCGAAACGCAAACTCCTCGCCCGGGCAAAAGTGATTCTACCCAAGCTCCAACGAAATCCCCTTCAACTCACAATGGCCCAGTCGATAGGGGAGCCCGTCGCTTTTTCTATCGTCCCTTCGTCTTCGTTTAGTGTCGTTAGCCTATCCTCTATTGCTATTATCATTTGGAATGGAATACTGCCGGGCTAGAAACGTCTGCCAAAGAAGTGCGAAACTGTACAAGTCTAGTCAAAGAACCTGTTACTTTGTATTACTCTGCAACAATTTTTCGGTTTATTAGCAACAATTAACTTCTGTTCCCTTTAACAGACGCGAGTAATTTTGATTGTGCATACAAATCCACAGTCCAACTTCAAAAGACGAGCAAAGTAGATTCAGCCAGCAGAAGTCAGCCCATTTCACTAATCCTGTCGTAATAAATTACACAATGTCTTTCAACCTACAATGAACCCAAAACAAGTTTTGCACCAAACAAACGACTGACGATTCTTATGCAAAATAAAAATATTATTACTTGCAAGCTAGAATGTAATATACAATCATTTATTTCGTTTCTTAATAATCGTAACAAGCTGACAATAATACAATATAATTCTTTAAATGTTTTTACGGTTTTAAATTGAATCTGCTCATTTTTATTATAAATCCATAAAATCCGCAGTCTACTTATCACTAGACTGCCGATCTTTGTGGATCTAAGGAGCGAGTTCCATTTATTAATTGCAAATTTCATTATGGTAAGCAAAGAATAGACATATCATTAATGTTTGTTAATAAACATGTTTCCTTCTATTTTTAAAATGTGCACTTGCTATAAAGCCAGAAAATCGAACTCCACTATCGCACCAGCATTGTCCACCGAAATCTCCCAGCCCACGTCTATCATCCGCAATCTCAGGTCACCTAATCGCGCGAACAATGCCATCAATTCCCGGCAATCTTTCTACAACTCACTTTTCCGGGCGGCAGGCTGCCCGATGAGGCGATCACCGAAGAACGATTAATTATAACTTTCGACCAGCCGTCAAGCAAAGTCTGAGCGAAGCCGCCGACCATGCAATGAGTTTGTCGATCGAGGGACCATAAGATTGTTCCTCGATCAGACAACTTTCTTCCGGATCCCTCCATTGTCTTTGCTAAATTCTACACCGCATCGCACGGTCAGATGCGCGCCACCTGCTCAAGATAAATCTCTCTTTCGTTTCCTGCGCTCTCGGCAATTCTCTTCGCTCTGCACGAAGCATATTTTCTCGTTGAAAATCATGCTCGGCGCGGGAAAAGACGAGCGTCAGCCCACGGCCATTACCGTCGAGAACGCGGCCATAAGATATAATTGAACGGAATCCCTCTCTACTTGGGGCAGACGTCTAGAAGAGCCACTATCTCTCTCTTTCTTGCGGCCTTCATTTCCAGAATCGAGGGGCACTCAGTGATCCTCTCTCCTTCTCTCTTATACAGGGTGTCCCACAAATGTTGTAGAGGCGACACGAAAGGGACATTGGAAATATCTTCGTTTCGAATCGTACACAATACAAGTAGAATGGTCTCTTAATTTTTTTTAATAAATTCGAAACAAAATTATTCCTTTCATGCCACCTACTTCCTTGAAAGGAATGATTCCTAAGGTCATTTGAAGTAACTTCGCGTCTCTGTTAGGCGTTATGAACGGAAAACGTATACGAAGTAGTGTTTTTCGTTAATAACTCCTCTTCAAAGCCACGAAGAAGATTTTCGCAAAGGAAAAATTTGCTTGTAATAACCTCAGGAATCACTCCATTCAACGAAGTACATTTTTCGGATAGCATTCCTCCGAAAACTCTATTCCCCGAGAACGAACCTGCAGAGGTTTTTCGGGAGCATTTTCTTCGGCACGACGCGACGTTTCGAAGCGATAGCCGTGTATCGTATTTGTCAGAGCGGTGCGGAACGGGAGTGCCTGTTGGGGGGTGGTTGCGGGGATGGCAGCCTGGCATTTCGTATGTAAGCCGCACCGCACATCCCGTTTCCACCCACGAAATTGTAGCGATTTATTATCGTCCCGGCCGAAAAGTGGCCTCTCTCCTCTCCAACGGAACGGAACCGCGGTCGAAACGCGGCTCTCGCTGATGGATCTCTCCGATTTTTTCTCTTGGCCTCTCTTCTCTCTCTTTTTTCTCTTTACTTCCTTCTCTCGTGGCCCCGCACTTTCTCTCCTTATTCTTTTTCACCGGTCTCTCCTAGCCTTTTATTTCCTTCCCGTTCCTCTCCTGGACCCTTTTTATTATCGCGGGAATCGTTATGACGCGGAACGCCGCGCGTTCCGTGATTCACCGACGGAAGATAGCGCGACGGAGAGTGTTCTCGAAAGGAGAAGCGGTGGCGGCGACTGCACGGTAAATACAGCCACTGTTGGTAATTCGGCCACCTCTCGGGAAATTCCCGTTAAAAAATGAGAGGGATACGCCTCTGGTGCGCTGACGATGTTGGCGTTATGTCGGACATTAGGTATGGAAATGCGATAAACAGAGTAGACCCCCTATGCGAATTATGGTTCTTGCCTCTGCATGAATTTTATCCGACGCTGCTGTGCCACCGATGTTCAAATTGTGTCGCGAATAGGGAACGGCAGAATTGCTCGCTATTGGCTCGAAAAATTGTACAGCCGCGCTAGTTTCGCCGTGCGCTGCGAAATCCTGTAACAATGGTCCACGTGATTTTTGCTCTTTTAGCTGGGACGTCGTTATCAGAGAATATTGGAAATGGGTGCTAATAAATGTTACTTTTGTTATGGTACACTGGTACTTTTACAATAAAACTATTTTTTTATTTCGCGACGCTGGAGGAAGCTCTTCACTATACAAAATCTTAGAGTAGAAAATGTTGTGGATATTAGCTTTATGTTGTTACACATACATTAAATTACACAGCATTTAATCAATCTAAAATAATGTTTATTATACTTTTACGACGATATTGAATATAACAAATCTCTGTCGTTATTCAATGATTAACTGTTTCGACTCGAAGCATTCATTTTTCTCCCAGACTTATTTCTGGTCTGAAAATTCCAAAAAAGGTACATCAAACTGAAGCGTAATTGCCGCGGTTAACACGCCGATTCGTTGTTTCGACGAAGTCTGAAATTCTGGGGGCGTTAAACGGCGAGCCCGGCGAATTATTAAATAACAGAGCGAACGACCACCGAAGCCACGGTTCAGCCGAGAAACTGAAAGCTTCCGAAAAACCCGGTGCCGGGCTTTTCATTACGTTACACCGCATAACGGGGACTCAATTTAATTTCGAAATCACGTAGCCGGAAGAGTCTACTAATGGGATTAAACGGGTTAAGTTTAAGCCGTAAACGGCAAAAGAGAGTGAAAGAGAAAGAGAGGGGGAGGGGAGGAATCGCTTGTCCCGAAAAACGCTAACGAAAACCGTAAATGAAATTGGACGGGCGGCTGGTCTACGAAACAGGTTCCTGATGCGATTCTTGACGGCGTTATCGATAAGGAATGTCCCGAGCGCACCCGGGGTTTCCAAGACGCTCGATAGATTCGAGAGGCGGAAACGATACCGAAAGCCGGAGACGCGAAGAGATTCCGAACGAATTTTGCACAGAATCTCTTCTCTCAGCTGGCGTGGCACGGTCTCCCCATTGTAGCGCGTTGATTATGAGCAATAATGAGACATCCCACTCCCTTAATCAAGGCGGCGGGCGGCGTCTTCGAGTCGTCGAATCTCAAGCGCGATTCTTGATTTGGAGGTTCGCCGAAATAATGAGTCTCGCAATCAGCGCCCCGGGAAATGTTTACGCTGCAATTACTACCGCCGGTAGCTTGAATGTAGTTGCGATCACTACGACAAACGCTCAAACAGGATATACAGTGTGTCTCGCGAACTGTGTCCATTTGAAGCGTGAAACGTTTCCGATGACAATTCTTCGGCTTAACCAGTTCAAACTGCTTCTGCTTGTCTCTATCCCAAAACTTGATGCATTATTCAATTTTATAAGGCGATACATAGTCGGTGATTCAATTAGTACAAGCACTTGTACGAGTTGGTCTAATATTACACTTTCTAAACTGTTTCTCTTCTTTTCCTTTGGAAGTTGATATGGCCACACATAATTTAATGTTATTTCCGGAAGGAAACTTTGGTCAGAACATTATTCGAGCTCTACTTGAACAAGCTAAATGCACAATCTACGAAGGCGAGTAACGCAGTTTAATCAGAGATAGCTTAGAAGTGAATAAAAAATAAATGAACAGATGTTAAACGTGCATATCGTGAAAGATACTTTTGGGGCAACTCCGATACAAGATTTAACCTCTTTATCGTGTAACACTACCCTAAAAAACGTCCACCGAATTCATTTACTTCTCAACAAATCCATCTATAAAAATTATTCTCAAAAATCCCGAAGCGTTCGAAACGTATTGCAACAATTTAGCGAAGATCCGAAAATCAGAGAGGCAGGGAGATAATATTTACGGTGTGAGGGTTGATCGTATCGTCGTCGTGCGGAGACCATTATCCGGCCACGGAAAGTGTTCCTCTGTCCGGCTTGGATACAGTTTAGGTTAAGTAACAGATATCAACTTGTTGATTTACAGCAACAACCGCGTAACTGTGGTTCCGGGAGCGTTCGAACTCCCCGGGCGAGCCATCACTTCCTAATGGCCGTCCTAAAACTTCCGCGGAACGATGTGCCACCGTTTCGACTCGACCTGTATGAACTTTCTAACGGGGATTCTCTAAACACCGGTTGTTTTCGTCGGCTTGTCGCGCGCGCGGGGTGTGCGTCGTTATTCGTTTTCCCCAGGACCACGGGAGAAAGGATCGATCGATCCCTCGTTCTCGCGCCAGTGAGAACCAGCTTCGTAGAAAAACACCGAAAGCAGATTTACGGTGGCGCGAGAAGCGGGAGAATCGGTTCTCCTTTTTTGTTTACGTGTTCTCTGTTATTCGGCTCCCCGGATTGCATTCATTAAAACCACCCCCGATGAATATTCAAGCGTCATAACGTTATACGAGTTCTCCCGGTGATTCTATCGCACCTCTCGATCCGATCGATAACGGCTCGATCGACACCGCGTACCGTCTCCGCTCCGTGACTAGATCCCGCGCCACGGGATTATCTTGTTTTACAAGTTAATTGCAAACAAAGGTGACGATAATTGGGTTGAACGCGCCGACCTTACATGGAAATCGTTGTCGTATAACGCTCCACGATCCCGTATAACTTTGCTGGATCTGCGAAAACAATTTCTTCTATAAGTCATGTCGCAAAATAATAGCGTCGTGCAAAGAAAAATATTAAAAACTACGGTTAACTTGTGAGAAACAAAGTTGAAAATGATTCGCTTCTTTTTCTATTCATTTTTGTACGTGGGAAACAATACCAGGTGTACAAATTAATTCGTCATTCTCACAGTCGATCAGTTGCAACTTTATTTTGAATTCACGTCTACCAACCACCATATTGGAAATTACTTAGCTACTTGTAAGGCAGATTAAAAGCACAGAGAGCGATGGAGATTATTTTGGTACATGGAATCCATTTGAATCGTATGCAATTAATAGACTGTGGATCGTTAGACTGCGGATTCATGCAAACTAAAGACTTTCTTCATCACTTTTCAGGTACTGAAACTAGACGCATGTTTATTTCTTACTGTAATAATATTAATGAGAGTCTGAAATAATGTCTTAAAGTCTTGTAATTAATCTATTGTTATACATTTTACCTATTCATTTTTGTCATAAATGTATTATATACGGATTAACATGTATATTTGCGAAGAAGAGCTACGAATTAATTTGAACTCTTACCACTTTAATGTTTCCGGATTCTCTTAATTTTTTTACTATTTTAAATGGTAGTCACCCATTTTCATCGTAAGTGTACAGAATCTGCACTCTATTTATAACGTTCTTGGGTACACTTGTGTCACATAATTGTTAAGTAGAATTGATAATTATTTACCGATTTATACTGTAGCTTAATATTAATTCGACACATGAAGCAGCATCGCCGCAGATATTCCAGCTGATGATTGTTTACGAAATTGTGGAGAACAATACACCATTTCACGACGTATTTAAATAGATTTCAGAACAAAGATCTGATCGTTGCTCCAGCCCGACATATCGGTATTAACTAGTAATTGTATAGATGTATTAATTGCAAGGCATCGCGAAATTATTTTACATGCACCGGGCTGCATTCACCTGTCAATCCAGGACGCACCGCGATTGCTGTGTGCAAACAATTGCGTAATCATTATAGCAATGCCATTGTTGTTAACGGTATTTAGATTAACGATGGAAGTTAATGGTTTCATTAGCAATTTTACACACTCCCGTCGAAAGTTACCTTTTCGACATACGACAAAATTTGTAACAACGAAATGTTATTCTACAATTTCTATTGTTCGATATTTAAATCGATTTCTGTAATGTGTTTTACGTTCGCGATGCCTGTGCAGAAGAATGGCCTAAATTCGGTCACCGGTAATTTGCTTGCGATCTTTCACTCGCATAAGTTCAATGGTTGGATGATTATTACATCTGGAAGCATTCTTTCCGAGTAACTCTTCACAATCAGATGTCTGATCCGTGGCTGACCCATTCTACTTGCGCGCGACGAACTGATTTTATTTTGAGAAAATTATTGTGAAGTTGATGAGACACTTGACTCTGTTAATTAAGGGGACATAGATTTTTTATAAATATTATTAAGAAAATGTATGTTGCAGTAAGATAAATGCAGAACAGTTTCCCTACACATTTTTCTTCCCTTGCCTGCGACGTTTCGAAACCCCTTTTGCAACACAGAGAAAGAAAAATTTGTATAGAAGAAGCTCAGCATTCGCTCTTTTGAAGTAAAAGTTTCGCGATCCACGAGCCCCGGCCGAGTTTCCCGGGAATTATAAAATAATACTTGCCGTTCCGACGTCTCCTAATTCGCCAACTTAATAATAGCAAACTGAAATCAAGTAGAGGCGGATAGCGTGGATGAAGATATGCCCTAATTAAATTAGTACTTAAAGCTAATTTCAAGTTGCTTTCAGCTTATAAGCAGGGATATTAGTTAAGACAGTTGAGGCAGGATAACGTGCCATCACTTTTCGCATTTTCCGGCACGTTGAGCATTTGGCGCTGCAAACGAACCGTTCATTAGGAAATTAAACTTTGTCGTCAACCATTTCTCCCAACAAATGTATACAACTTCACTGACAAATTAACATACTTGCAGGCAGAACTTTCTACATTTTTCATTTTATTTATTAACTCTACTTCAAGCAAATTTAATTGAAACATGTAATTCAGAAGATATTTACATTTTTACTTGGAACGTACATTTTCTTGATTTGTTCACTTCGTCACTAAGTTTGATGTACATAATTAAAAGTTTAATGATGATGTCCAGTTGGTGGATATCAATACGTTCAGCCACAGTGATTAAAATTTACAATTTTCTAAAACATAGGTCCACAGTCACACGAACAGAAATATTATCAATTAAAATTAAGATTAAAATGGGGATTAAATTGAGAATAAATTAAGTATGAATGAAAAAATAAGTTAAATATGCAGTTAACGCGTCCGCGAATGAAGGGGCGAGGCTTCCGTTTAGACATTCGTTAGTTGCGGCTGGCGAACGGTCATTTGCCGATAACACGACTGAAAATGTCGCGATAACAGTTAGCCGTTCAATGTAAAATTACCGTCAACTTTCTCCCGCATCGTCGTGCGGAAAGTTTCCGGCAGAAACTCTGGGAATACGTCCGCCCCGGTAATCCGGCGTGAATCCTGGCGCAGTGAGCAAGTGCGCCGGAAATTTGCGATCGCGAATTTGCGATTGGCGAGCTAACGAGCGCCTGGAAATTCTAACATTGCGAAATTCCGCTGGCAACTAATCGAAGGATTGGAGATCGGGGGCCCGGCCGCGAGCCGTGCCGCTCCGAGTTCCCCGCAAAATCAGATCGTGGTTTGCGTTCGTTTAATTCGGACGGGCGTCACGACACGCCCGAAATTGGACCCGGCAAAAACAAACGAAATTTTTAATTGGTCCCCGGGCTACAATTATCGAATTGAATCGTTCGAACAATGGAGCCGGAACCGGAGGTTTGTCAAAATACAGTTAAGGTCATCGCTAAACCAGGATTAACAAGACCATGTAAAGATGAAGTCAGAGATAGAATTTCTGCGCTGAGCGCATTACTTTCTGTTTTAATTTCGCACCCCACCTTCGCGGTACTAAATATCTCGCCAAATGAGAATTCATCCATTTAATTCGCAGATTCTCGAGATAACTGATGAAGGTCACTGGTGAACGAGATGATAATTAAAGGACCTTCCTCTCTTCTCGTATTAACATTTTATCCACCGGAAGCCTGTTAATACGATTTTCAATAATTCTGCTGTAGCAATAGGAAGCTCGAAAATCTTTTTTTTATATGATAATCTCAAATGAAATTATTAGATCACTTGTTGGTCGAAATAATATTAAATAAATATTATAAAAGAATAGGAATTATTTTCGTAAAAATTTTAGTATCAAATAATTGCTCGAGATTATGAATTGTACAGTTAGCTGCAAGTATTGCGTAGGTGAAACAGATTCGCCTGAATGCAATGCAGACGATTGACGTTCTTTTGGATCGGTAACGATGCAGCTGCGAGCCAGCTCGAAACGTTGGACTCCGAAAGAGGCAATTAACGACTGAATATCTATGAACAAACTTTCCCAGCGATAGCCATCAGTTACCGTATAGGATTGCAGTTTACACCGCTCGTTATTGCGTCCGACTTGAAGAAAACACGGTTGGGTTGCGATGTTATCGTAACGCCGTGACTACTGTTGCAGAAACTTTGGTCATCTTCGCTTTGCCTCGTCGAGCGATTAGGTTTAGCGCAAGATGGAGGCGTCGGGGAGAGAGCGGGAGCAGGGATAGAGAAGGGTGGCTTGCAGATTGCCTCTACAACCCGTAGATCGTGGTCTTGATTTATTGGTATGCACTCCGATCGGTAATTGGGTTGCACGCACTAAACTGCTTAATCAATAATCTAGAGTGAACATCAATCCATAATAATAACAGCATTACGCATGATGACAATCTCAATCACGCGACATTCCTACTTGTGTACCATGATCGTCTGTCAAGCAACAATTTCACTGGACCAAATCGTCTTGGTACTACTAATCGATCGATCACTCTATTCTTCGTATGTTCGAGGCAAAATATGCAACATTTTCCAATGAGGTGGCTATGGAACAACCATTTTTTAAATCCAATAATTGCCAGGATTGTCGTTAAGTACCAATTTTATTTTTCTTCAAAAATGTTGCTGCTAGCGTTTAATTTTTGTGTATTCCAATGGTCAGATTAAATTGATTTTTTTGAAACAAGACAAAATTCTTTCGAATTTATTGAATTTAATATTCAGACACGTTCTATCAAGTCATTCTATCAAACGAAACTGACTGAAAGCAAAGCCTCTTTATTAAATTTCTTCACTGTGTAACAACTTCAACAATATTTGTAGTAATTTTGTAATCATTATGCACATTAAAAAAACGAGTCAAAATGACATTAAAAAAAGCAATATACATAGAAGTAATAATATTTTTCTAAGACCATTTATTATTTTATCATTTTATATGTTAAAGAGAGGGATGAAACCATTTTGGAGGCACGATATTAAATTTTAAAGACGTCTTTCCCGGCTTGGAAGTTTCAGCAGAGACACGAAAGGCGAAAACGCGATAACAGAACACTATCTTTACGATCGTTTCTTTCCCTCGGACTTTTCTGCCGATGCATAAAGCTGGATTACGCCTCGGTCGTTAAACCCTTAACAACTGTACAAGTCGTTCGGAAGAGGATAACGATTTCGAAAAATCTTTAAGTAAATATTACCCCGGCCTTCACGCGCCGTTAAACAGTTCTTCAAATCGGAATAATTATTAGGGATAATGGCTTCGGCGTTCTTTACGTTGAAATGCTCGCCATTACTCCGCTCGATTTTACTTGAGGGGTCGTTTCCTTGCAAATGGGTCTTGTATCACTTTTATAGCCGAAGTCTTTGAGCGTCTCGTTTCATTTCCCTGTTTTATCGTAGCAAACTGTGAAATTCGTGAGTTTTACGTTCGATCACGACGAACTTCGTCCCTATCACGAACCTTCAAAGCCCTTATCAATAACTCCCAGACGACTTTGTCGCAAAAATATTCTCTCCTTGAGCAACAAGAAGCTCGTTGAACACGTTCGGTGATATTATTATCTGACGTTATATTTCGAGGAATTCGTAGTTTCAACACAAGTTTTTTTATTGTCAGATGATAATCAACTTACTAGGAATACAAGAGAAGTAATCCGAACTCTTTTAAAAATTGTACACCCAGAGAAGAATAAATTAATTCGTACAATTTCACTTCATTTCTACTCTGTTTTGCCATTGTTGACTCTACTGAATGATATACATTTAGTCATTTGTTACAGTGTCGTAACAACAACCAACTAATTTTAGAATCAATTTTCAACTGCATATAAGTATTCGGATTCTTTATTTTTACACTTAATATTATAGAGTGTGTATGTGTATGTTATTTATAGTAACAGAGAATTATAAATAACAGAAGAATCGTCAAATTACGAACGCCAACGAATTCCAAATATAAATCCTCTGTTCCTTATGACTTTTCTTTACAATATACTACTAAATTGTCCCAAAAGGTTATTTCGTTTTAGAATAATGCAAACAATGAAATTGTCTGCGCAACAAGCAGGTGGTGTGATTACATAATCGGAAAATAGTATCTAACGATGAAATAATTAAATAATCTGATAACTGTCTAAGAAAATAGAGATCAATTTTGCTGTTTGTCGAGAAACCCATGGAGAAACTTTGATTCACGATTGGACGTCATTGTCTGAACCGTCGAGTCTAATTCAGCGGAATGAAAGTCGGATATTACGGCGTTGGTTGTGCATTAAGCGCAGCTCGGCGTATAAATTTGATACAATTATAAAATTTTAAGATCGGCCGCGCTCTCAGCCTGTTGCTGAGGGCGGTCGACATCAAAGTTCCCGCTGGTTTTGCATCGGTTTCTCGTTGGCTCGTGAAATTCATAAATGCGACGATGCTGCCGTCGATATCGTCGTTGTATTCCGGCCGCATTAACGGAGGCAAACAAACGTTCAAAGAACTCGGCCACCTGACGGAAAGAACGTTGAAGCCGCCGGGAGCAACGAGACAAAGACGAGTACCACAACAGAGGAAGAGATGAAGAGAGAGGGAGAGAGAGAGAGCGGAATCGCGGGCCGGCGAGGGCAGAAAAAACACAGAAGCGGAGCGAAGGTTTAAGCCATATCCATTTACAAGTTTCAAATCGTTCTGCCAGCCGTTTGAAAGGAACCTTTTAGCATTCTCAATAGACGGTAAAATTCTGAAACGCGCTTAGCAACAGCGTGGCTTTTAAACGTTAACATGGCCACTAGTACAATGGCGGGGTCGCATTATGCTCGAGACTCGAGAGGAAAGGACGGATAGAGGAGGGACGAAGCGGAGGGGTAGAGCCTGCAACCCAGACGGGGATAAAGAGCGAAGTTAGGACCCGGAGAGACGGAGAAAACTGCGATGGTCACGGAACAGAGAGAAGAATTGCTCTCTTCCGTCAACGCCCGACAAGCTTCGAGCCATCAACTTCCATTCTTCCTCTCGTCAAGAGAATTTAACCCTAGAATGAACGTAGCTAATACTTGTACAACTACCACCCCCAAACACGAAACAGCGTCACCAGTTACTCTCCCTGTTCTCCGTGTCCCGATGTCCAGACGGGACGTCGCGTCGTGTTTTCGTCGTCGCTTCAAAGGCCAAGTTTTAAGCACTTTCGAAATCATCGCGAGTGCTCGTGCGGGCTACGGCCATTCATTTTTCTCGTCGGGGTGCGCTTATCATATTTGCATTCGACTTGGACCAGTTACTACTTCAAAGGTACATTATACAGAATTCATTTGATCGTCATTACAAAAGGAATTAGTATAGTGTTACGAGTACACTGTCTTCAGAGATTTTATGTAGTGAAGAAAATCTTGGACTCTTTGAACACATCTTATGTGTAATTTAAATATCAACGATGGTAACTGCTAGAATAACATTCTATATACAAAATAAAAATTGTACGTAAATAATAATTTTCAATAGATTGGGAAGAGTATATTGCCATTCTTAGATGATTTTAATTTTACAGGTGTTTGATGTTTCACCAACTCGATTCTATAATAAATGCATCAACAACATTCCTAAATCAAGAAAATAATTGATTTGACAAAGCTGAATGAGGACTAATTTACGAACCATAAACGCTAATCATCGCAAACTCCGAATCCGCAGTTTCACACCCTTATCGAAGACGACAAACATCTCTGGCTGAGAAATCTTAAATTTTGGGAAGGCGGAAAGAGAAAGCGGGCTAGATAATATTTTTATTCGGTCAGCTATCGGCCCCGATAAAGCCGATTAGAATTATCGGGTCTGTGGAGCGAGGAAAGGTAGCCGAGAAAATAGTCAGATAACCAAAGCGTGGCGCAACGGTAATTTCACACCGGTCCGGGTCGCTTATGGATCATTTGAGGAGTTCACGGGAGGTAAGAGGATAAGAGAGAACAGGGACGATCTCTCAGAGTAGATAGGAACGTGGTAAAGGATATTTCGGGGTGTGTTTTTTATTGAAATGTACGCATCTGGCGTCGAACGAGGGGTCGCACAAGAGAGCTGAGCACGCATTTTTCCAGGCGGCCCTCGAGCAGAGGGGGTGATTTTGGCGGACGGATGCCTCCTCCGTGGAGGCCGGGTCACAGGAATAAATCCCCTTATGAAAATTCGAACTCGCGCAGCCAGTTTTTCCCTCAAAATTTATTGCCATCTCGGCGGGGATCGCTGACCGCGCTGACCTCGCCGACGATCTAAGGCCTTCTGAATTCTCCTCGGCCATCGTCGAGTCTCTAAAGACGCGTAACCCTCGACCGTGCCATCCAATACGTTCTCCAGGACAAATGCCGCCGCGATATAATCACGTTTTATCGAAGTTGAACGCAAACCGAACCGGTCCGTGCGGGCACGATCGAACGCCGATGATCGTAACTCAGGACGCACCGATGCCTATCGCACACTCGGCCAGAATCGCGGAGAGCTAGACAAAATTCATTTCTCTATTAATTACACAATATTCTTTATACACTAGACTGTAAATTTTATGCATTTATCAGTAAAATCGTGGGCACACATGATCATGTGCTGTATTCAACTTGATAAGATTAATAGAGACACGCAACTTTTATTTTGCATAAACATCTGCAGTCTCCTTATAATAATGGCTTCAGTGTTAAACCATGTCCAATTTACACAAATCTTTAAGATCCGAATATTTCACCAAAACCTTTGAAATACAGCATCCAAATAAACCTGCATCTTCGTACACGGTTTCACCGCTTATTGTAGATGGGAATTATTTTTAATTTGTGAAACGAAATTATGTACTGAAGGGTAACTAAGTGAAGAAAAAAATGGTCGAGTTCAGAAAAAATGTGCTTGATATTTTTTGAAAGTAATAGTTTCTTTGGAAATTATTCTTAGTCGCGGAACAGCAAAATTGTTACGACTATCGGTAGATGCGTGTTCGCAAAAGGTTAGCCTTCCGTAAATCAATTTTTGAAAGTCTGTTGTCTACAGTGATACAGTAGAGCGGCACGTTAGGTAAATTCTAGCGATAAAGGTACACGGATTATCCCCCGGTGTTTGTATGTTCTTTTTTCAATTCGTGGCGCCGCGGAATTACTTTTATTTCCTGCTCGCCTTTGGTCCCTTTGCGAGAGCGCTTTCTTCGCCTTGGCAAGTTGCAGTGTCTGGGCGCAGTGCGCGCGTCCCTCTCGGTCCTTAAGCTCCTCCACCGCCATGAAAAGCACGAGTGATTAAGTTATAAACTTGGCAAGACGTCCGTTTGAGTGAGGAAGGGGCTTACTTCATTTATGTAATTTATAGTACTCTGCCAGTCAGCTAACTCCACTGTGTGCCTGAGAACTCCGGCTTCACAAAGGCTGTGCCCTGACACCGGTAACATTTAACTACTTCCTGTCGGAGTCCACCGAGCGTGCACACAAGTCCCGGACACGAGGACCTGGGTGCTATTCAGCGTCCCCGATATTATTCCTCTTTTAAAGCTCTAATATCCTGTCCTCGGGATGGCCGGAGGTTTGCTACAAAGTCGTCTTCTTTTCAAGAGGTATTAAAAAGTTATGACAGACTGTTCACGCCAAGCCGTGTCCTTCAGTCACTTTTCCCTGCGAATAAAGTCGAAACCCGTCGAAAAGGTGTTCGCTCGCGAGGATATGCACATGGACGCGAGTGGCTCGGTGTGTCTGGGATATAATGTATGCGAAATATCGCATGAATTTATAATAGGACCGACACCGTGTAAAATGGCGTTTCGGCAGCGCGCGAGATGAAATTACATTGCTTCATAAATTTCGCCCAGCGCTAAAGAGCTTGATGATGCTCCCCCGGAAAATGCCAGGCGATTTTCTTCCTGGAGTTGTTCCACTGAAACAACCGGCTACGGAAACTCGAACTTAATAACCAGATATTTTCAAGTAATTCCAGATCGTTATGGTGAAATTTACTCGGCGGATAATCAACTACTCCCGGACAGCGAGACCGGTTGCAAACGAACGCCGAGTCTAAACATACCGGATAGAGTTGTTTGCCCTCCGAGTTGAAACTGTTGAAACGGATACGGAAACTGCTTCTTTTTTATTATTGCTTCTCTTGTTTGCGAATGGTCGAACGGTCTCGATGCGCCAACTCGTTTCCCGGAGTAACATTAACACAGGCAATCTATGCATTGCATTAAAAATGTTACAGAATAAAATAACGTGTTATACAAAACCAACAATAAGCTTCAATGTGGTTGCGCCGTTTTGAAAGAGGGAAAAATTAATTTCAGCAACCCTCTTACCGTTCAGCGTAGATAAAGAGGATGTATAAACATGCAACTCTTTTAGAATGTATGAAAAATGTGTAAGATTCACATGACAGACAAGTGAGGCTTAAAATATTGAAAAGAAAACAATGATTTTATACTTGCCCTCTCATTGACCAAATATAAAATGTTTAAGTGACGGCCCTTACTACTCCAAACATTTTTCGAGGTCACCACTCTTTAAATTCAGGCCTGTAACATGAAAAAATATTTTTTATAATGTTTAATATAATGTTCCATAAGATTATTTAAAACAATTTACACATTACTATGCTTGTATCGAAGAAGCTCATATATAATACAATGGAACATACATCAGCATGTACGATGGAAATAATCTAGGTGAAAAAACGTCTTGGTGTTCGAGTTAAACCAGTTTCGATGCAGAGGGTTAAAAAATCGATTATTTGGAGTTGCAATTGAGCCGTACACTCTCGAAAGGAAACATGGGATCCACAGTGCATCGCGGAATGATTTCCATTATCGTTCGGATCATCGGACATAAATAAAGAGGAGCTGACGTCCGATCGATGCTAATTACCCGAGCGAGCTGGCCGAAAGTGGCGCTGTTGTCCGGAGGGGTGCCTGTGTAATTTAATTCAACGAGCTCGTTCCATTTCCGGTGTAAAATTTAAAAGCCGTGGTGAGGGACGAAGCTTGAAGAATCGGCATGGAGAGGGCAGAGAGAGAGAGAGAGAGAGGGGGGGATAGAGAGAAAGAGGGCTGTCGACTCGCATTCGACTCCGGTATCCATCGGCTCTGTTTAATTACGAGTCACCGGGCGTAGTTTCTCTCGGCAACTGCTTCAGCACGGAAGCACTAACTCCTGGTTATCTTAAGCGACATCGCGCACTGGATTCGTATAACTCTGCGCCCGCCGGATAACTTGAGCCTGAATTACTACGCGGGAGACAGCCTGGTGGCGATGGGAACGAGGGAAGGGGGGCCAACGAAGAAGAAGAAGAGGAGCAAGGAGGGGCGAGATTAAAATCACCTGGAGACCAATGCAAAGTTTTTAATAACCCTTGATGCTTGATTAAGTTATGACTCTTCGCCGGGGCTCGTCGTCCCTCTTACTCTTGTTCGTCTTCGAGCGAAATAAATTCCGGAGAGAGAGAGAGGGAGAGCAGAAATACTTAGGCTCGCGCACTCGCGACCTATGGGGCCTAAGGAAAGGTCAGGAACGAACGGTCACCAACGAGAATCAACGGGGACCAACAAGAAACTCGTCCGACTCTCTTGAATTAATGGAAGATCCGGTTGGGATAGTTATCTCCGCGGCGGAACGCATGGAAGTTACGTTAAACTCGGACGTTTTTAAGCCAGGAGAATTACGGCGAATAAAGGGCTCCCCGTATTTAAAGGGCCGGTTAAGATTCACTTTGAACCAGTTACCTAGGATGCCGACGACTTACTTCTTATCGCACCGGTGTACCTTTAATTTTCAAGCGAGTCAAGCGGCACGGGAAATTCTTCATCTCGACGACTTGCTTCCGCAAATTCGTGAAAAAATTTCGGTCCTCGGTATGATAATTAAATTTTTTTATTGGAGCCACATAGCTCCTCTTGAAGTGATTCAGACACCCGGATCACGGGCACCATTTTGTAATTTTTGGCGGAGGCATTTTAGATTTTGGGAAGGAGTCTGTTTTGATGCTGATGGAAATAGCTAGAGCTATATTTATGGTATGTCTTTGATTTTCTTATTGCTCTTCATTAAACAAGGTTCCATTTAAATGGAACTACATATACGGTATGAGGAGCTAAATGATGCTGGGTGAAAATGGACCCGGATAGCGTCATACAATTATTATTAAGTCTGAGCAACGTATTTGAACAACGTAAAATTACCTTGAAGACTACACCTACACTAAACTCTAGTAATAATAAAATTATAAAGAACTTGAAAGATTGTGAGTTATGTATATAACGTCACGCACTGTTACTATGTCACTTACGGTAACTATTAACGCCTTGTAATTATTACTGTAACTACACATTAGTTAATACAGACTACATAATAACTTCTTATGTCAGGTTACAATTGTACACTATATAAAGAAAACTTGAAGTATTAAAACAATTAATGTACTACCTCAACATTGTACAAAATTGCAAAGAATTAATTTCATTCTTTTCGAAAAAAAATTGCCAGAATAACATGGACATTTGAAATGATTAAATATGAATATAATATTTTTATATTTATAATTATATATATATATCTACTCATTCGACCACGCAATAAATACATTTTTATTGTTCAGCAGAAATGATGAATGATGTTAGAACTAACAGCATGTAAAGTATTGTCGTCCTCGATGGATTTTATGCCTTCACGCAAAGCAAACGGTAATTCATGAGAAGGACGCGCGCAAGCTCGCTAATTGTTATCGAGCAGCGTTAGGAACGTAGAATTTAAATGACTTCGATGCAGTTGAATTGCACGGTGCAGTGCAATCGACAGACCTGATTACCGACGATGACGAGCTGCCTATTCTTTATGTTTCAGGCTTTGGATTTGTCACGTTTCAAAGCGAGGACGTGGTGGACAAAGTCTGCGAGATTCATTTCCACGAAATCAACAACAAAATGGTGAGTCGCCCAGTCAGGCAACAAAGCCTGTTTGTCGAATGAAGAGAGCACTCGCACTCTCTCTATCCTCTCTCCGCGGAGAGAGCGCCGCGCGCGCCCGCAGAGGTGGTATCAAACGGTATTTGCCTTCCGCTTTCCGTCTGCGGATACGACGTCGAGTGGAATTAATTTTCCGTATAATTGAGAAGGGCTGCCGTGGTTATTTGCATTTGACACGCACGCACGCACCACAGCTCCACCGAAGGTAGATCATACTCGGCACGGAAGACGAAAAGCGGGTCCTGGAAATCTCTCGCCGTGCCCGGAGAGAGATCACACGGGTCCTACGTTAATAGACAGTTCTGTTTGCCAGTCTACCTCCCACCCAAAATTTCGCTGGCGTCGATCAAGGATTTACCGGATGCCACTTCTCATTACCTAGAAATCCATCGCCGAGACGCTACGGCGTCTGTAAACAACCCTCTCCGACACCTCTGTCAGGCATTAGCCA
This sequence comes from Lasioglossum zephyrum, assembly GCA_028455615.1. Classification (NCBI taxonomy): domain Eukaryota; kingdom Metazoa; phylum Arthropoda; class Insecta; order Hymenoptera; family Halictidae; genus Lasioglossum; species Lasioglossum zephyrum. The sequence continues at coordinate 2,951,910 of CM052332.1, forward strand.
CTTGCTGGATAAAACAACCGTCCCGCGAAATGATAACACTCGCGATGATAGATTACTGCCGAATCTGTATGGATCCTATTCCCTCGCCTACCCGAGCGTTAATTCGCATTTAATTACTGCAAATACGACACCAAACCGCTCTTCATCCCCTCGACTAGCCTTTTCTCATCGATACTCATCCGGGTAGCTATAATCTATTTTTCAAAAGAGGATTGCTGATGTCATGGTAGCTGTCCATCCCACTATCCATTCAGACTTGCATTCTGAGTGTGGTCGACAGCTACTATGACTTCAGCTATATTCCAATTAGTAGGTAAAACAAACTTCCAGTTAAATCTTTGCACTAAAACAGATTCATTTTGTGTTTTCAACATTGTCCGCGTGAAATTAAACCTGTTTCTTATATAGACGGATTTAATAATATGAAAACTGTTTTGAAGAATGGTATAACAATTTTTAGTGACACCTCAGAGTCACCATTCGAGTCAATGTTACAGTAGTGCATGGATATATTCGGTTAGCTATCGGTTGGTCGTCTGCAATGTCTACTCCATCTTCACTTCCCTTAACTCATTGAAAAGAGCCCATCGATGGCTAGTTCCTGCTATCCTCAATCACTGAAGGATGGACTTCATTATCTGCTCAAATTCTTGAAAGGTGAGACAAAGGCTATCTTATATCCGTGCCACAATACTCCAAGTATATGGCATTTATCGAAGCATACTCTTCCCATCACTCTTCCCATAGCAGTCATCTATCAACGCGTGACACACAATCAGCCCAAACTGGCTAGACCAGCAATATCTTAACCGCGATGAGCGTTTCGCATTAATCCGTACACGCTCCGAATATCAAAATACTAACAGGTCGAATGATTAGTCGGATACCTGTTGAAATAATTGAATCAGTGCTGTCCACTCTAATCTCCGGCGTTTACGAGGTTATCCACTCCGCCTCCGATTGCTACATACATAAACCCTGGCTGACACCTAATTACGCGGGTACAGCCAGGCCAAGACAAACAGCTTGGAAGGAATGTCTTCTCGGTGGACAGCGCTTATCAGGACTTCCGCTCACGAGAAGAAGGCACAAAATTTGATAGAGGGGATATCCGCGACCCGAATCTTAAGAGGTTACACACGTTTCCAGGATTGTAAGGGTGTGGGTTGCGCCCTCCTGTTTTTCAGTAGACAAAAGCGCTAGATAAAAGATCAGTCTAGGCCGCAATCGTCTTCCAAAGTCCTATTTGTATGTTTTTGACGAAGCGTAATTATTCGGCAGCATATAGCTGTCGCAGCGTTACGCAAATAGCTATAATAATAATGTAAATTACACCTCATAAACGTAAAAATAGTACTTTTGAGGACGATCGCGGTCAAGATTGATTTCTTATCGAGAAATAAGAAGGCATACTTGCATTCCTAGAAACCAGTCTACTCTTTTAAAGCTGGCGTAGTAGAAGTTACAGATTCTGGAGGGTCAAGTGATTCGAACTATGCATTGCGAAAAACGTATGACTAGTGTGTCCACATGATTAGTCGTGCCTTCTTCCCGTGAACAAAGGATGGATGATGGATCCTTATGTGATGGTTCTGTTTCAAGGTCGAGTGCAAGAAAGCACAGCCGAAGGAAGTGATGCTCCCGGCAAATCTGGCGAAGACGCGAGCAGCCAACAGAGGCGCATACGGTGAGTTGGTGATGGTCGCGACACCCACCCCCACCACCTATCGTTACGCGCCGTATCCCCTCCCGACGGCCGCAGCCGCGGCCGCACACGCGGCTGCAGCTGCCTCCGCCGGCACCCCCCACCACCATTTGCTCGCACCGATAGTCGCTACCGCCGCACCAAACGCAGCCGCTACCTACCAATATGCGGCCGGCGCAACCACACCCGCAGCTGCGGCTGCGGCTACCACCGCGGCCGTCTATGACGTCAAACGGGCCCTAGCGGCTGCAGCAGCAGCAGCGGCTGCCGCATCCTACAGGCCACACCCAGTCGCAGCCGCAGCCGCGTCCAGAGCCGCCACGCTCACCTATTCAATGAGCGATCTACTTGGCGTACAGGGTCTCGACATGGGCGCTGTCTACCATCCCATACCCACCATAGGTCTATGACCGACGATACTTACGCCCCTCACCAGGCCTCAGTAGCCGACAGGGGCGAAACTTTCGCGATCGCGTCGTTGACTCCATTCGGCCACGTTTTTTTCCTTAGTTCTAGAGGTGTCAGTTTACAATCAGAATTGCTCGGCTATATGAGGATCTCGCAAAGTACTTGGATCTACTATGAATTATGGTATACGTATTTAGCGAATGTCATTGTACACACTGTTTTCCAAAAAATTGAGGCGGTTATATTCTTGCTTTTATACGGTTGGAAGATAGAAGACATTTATCATTTTTTTCATCGATAAAATTACAATTAATTGAAAGACAATATGTACATTTCGTTATATGATGTTTGAGCAGTACTTGCTGAAAAATTCAGTTAAGTATTTCAAATCAGAAGGACGTAGCAACTGTTGTTATAAAGCAAAGTCATCTTTACATGAACCCAGGAAAATTGATCTACGATTTTTTATCACGGTTTTATCATATCTCAAATGGAAAGTATGCCTTATGTAGTCGAGTATCTTGGACATTCAGTTAAAATCGCTAGTTCTGTTTGTTTATTCATGATAGGCTGATCAATTCGTTGCATCTAGGATAGCAAATAGTATCATCGCTATATAGAGGCTTTTATTTTTATCAGAACAGCGTGTTGGATACGTGTGTGTCTGTTGAACAATCAGACACGTCCAGAACGGTACAAATTCGATAAGTCTAGTTTCTGGTAGCTGATTCGAGTATGAAAGAAAAGAAGAGTACTCATACGTACTGGTGTCCCGTCGCATCAACGCAGTATTAAAGCACAGATATGCCGGTATTATTTTCTATATGATCATAAGCTTTCCGAACGGGACACCGCGTGCCTTTTTACGGTACACCATGCATTCCTGGCGTAGGACTTGTTGTCGCCTTCGTTCCCAAGTATCTCCACGAGGCTGTCGTTGATGTCCGCAGTTAGATCATTTCTGTTTTGATAATCAGATCCAAGACATATCGCAAAGTGCAATGAAGGATTTAGATTAGTCGGAAGAGAAACCATTCCTTTTTCCGTGAATTCGAATTCGGGAGTGAACAAATTCTCGCGAGACTTGCTCGAGAAGCTCAGTTCAGTAAAACTGTGATCGTAGCGTGAAAAAGAAAAAGAATATAAAACTGGTAGTAGATGATATAGGTAGGTTCGAAAGAACTCGGTTAGTCGCCTATGGGGCCTCGTTTCTCTTGTAGCCAAAGAGTAGATTAGTTATAGCAACGAAACAAACGCATCGCAAAAGACTGGTAGTGTTTTTCGTAGTCGACTAGGATGGTCAGGTAGTAGGACAATAAAAAGAAGTGTTCAAATCTTACTTACAATTAGGGAAGCAAAACGAGTACGTTTCGTTGAGTGACGTTCAACAGCAGGTTTTGTCGGTGGTACATCGAAACGTCCCTTCTCTCCAACTTTAGCTTCCTAGTTTGCAAATTGCCAAAGATATTTCTGCGAGTCTTAAGGACAAAAGTGACTCCTGGGGGTGGAACTTCCTATACATGCAACGTTCACATGCAAACTATAGTTCGTGCAAGCGTGGAAGATAAACTTGCTTGAAGCAAACTTGATGTTGAAATTGAAGTCAAACTTGAAGCTAAACAGTGTTTAGAATATTTTATCAAACGAAATCGAATCTTACACTTTCTGCTACTAAAAGAATAAGATAAGAGTAATTTCAGAAAGTAGGTTCTGGATCATGTACCTTTATTCGAGAAAAGAATTGAATTTTCAGAAATTTCTTTCTTACTTCAATGATTTTAATAAATTCAACCTAACATTCTATCATAGACATTGTAGATTATCAAATCTTGTAAGGAAATAGTAGATCACTCGAAACTGAAGAAACTGATTCACACAAAATCTGAGTTGCTGCTGAAGTAACTCTTACAGGAAACCTGAACAAATTGTCTACTCTGCACAAGAATAGAAAATTCCACCTAAAGGCACTAGGATACTTCGACAATCTACGGGTTTCTGGAACCATTGCCAAAGAGAGTGCAATTTCGTAGTCGTTCTAGCCAGTATAAGGAGAGAAGGGAGAAAGGAACCAAGTAGAAGAGGTGTTTAGTTATCTCTCAGCCAATCGAAGAATCAAATTCCTGCCTCGAACGATTCTCGTTCGCGACAATACGTCAATTCACAAGTAGGTAGATGGTAGACAAGATGGTAGTGACTCGAAAGAAGGTGTAAGCCGCGGTGTTGAGATCAGATCAGTTTTCGCAGAGAATCAACTACGATGGAAGCATCGAGAGTCTGTCGAATATCGATCGTAGATTATTTTTCACGAAAGCGAATTTTCTTCCCTGAATTTCAAGGGAACTGAGGCGTCTATCGTCGGGATCATAGATCTCTGAATCCCTTTCGAAGAGGAGGATGTGGGAGATACGCGTACACATTCCTGATAGAGGTGTGCGAGGACCTGAAAATCGGGTCGAGGCGAGTCGGGTTCTCGAAGGTTTACCGACAACTATCGGGATTACTTTCTAGAATTTTTGAGAATTCTGACACATTCGATAATCCTATTCTCGGGAACCCATAAATGTTCGAGATCCCAAAATATTCAAGATCCCTATGCTCAGAAATTTCCAAATTTGTGATTACCCCATGCTCTAAAATCCCTAAAGTTTAGAGAACCCCATGCTCTGCTGTGATCTCGAAGGTTCCGAGATTCCTATGATCCAGAATTCCCAAATTTTCGAGAACTCTATGCTCGGAAATCCCGAAGTTTTTGCGAACCCGTCACGATCCCGAAAATATTCTCGACCCGCCATCTTCAGGATTCCGCACGGTAATTCCTAGGTAGCGGCACGCTATCGCATATATCATTCCCGGTGGGTGGTGAACTTCTGATTTCGCGAGCGACTATGCCGGGCATGAATGACCCGTGCAAAATCGCGAAAACGGTGCGGAGGGCCGATAGCGCGTCGGTAGTGAGCGGAGAATAATCGGCGATAAGCATTTCTCATTCGTCGCGCCTTTCAGAGTATTTTTCGCAATGAATTTCATGAAATTTCATAATGTGCAGAGAAGACGCGCGTACACCTTCTGAACGGTGTTACGTGGCGATTTCCAGAAAAAAAAAGAATAAAATAAGTAGAGAAAAGAAGAAGGCACGCGAGACCGGCGCTATCTATATGTACATAAATGCGAATCTATATACATATAGATAGAATGACCCGTACAATTGTATGAACACATATACATATATCGTACCTTTGAATGAAGCAAGGGACAAGACAAAAAGAACGGAAAAAAAGAAAACAGACATAAATGAGAACGAAATGATTAAGTAAGAGAGAAGCGATCCATTCTAGATAACGGCAGACTATATACATATTATATATTGTTTTGTACCTATGTATTTGGTAAACGTCACATAGTATTTGATATTGATATCGATATATTTTGTGAGAAGCGCATTAATACCTTCTAGTTTTTGTAATAGACCTACAGATATATATATATACATATCGAAGCATATCTTATTATCTCTATCTTATTATACATATATATATATTATCTAGGTAACTTAGGTAATACATTTATGTTGTTACAGACCTTAGTTGACTTTAATGAGATTTTTTAGGTGATCTCTAGGTTCGACTTAGTTAGACCGAATAATTTTTGACGAATTACTATACTATGTATACGTTCCTATCATTGAGATTACTAGTTAATTATAGCTTTTTGGGAAGTCACTATGATACCGTTAGTTTAGAATATACTTTAGGTCTTTCTTCGTGGAGGACCGCGTGTCATCTCTCCGAATCAAAACACGTTATTATTAAACGAAATTATACATGAACGAAAACGAGTACAATTTTCCTTCCAAAGAAAATGAAAAAATATGAGAAAAGTTGATAAAAGGAAAAGAGAGTGAGCAAGGAAGAGAAGAGAACGTCAAGTTGTCCACGAAGAATGCGTACTATCAGCGGCTTTAAAGAGACCTATTACAATGTACCTATTACTTAACAAGCTACGTTACATAGTACGTTTATATTACGTTAAACGTAATATTATACCTCTCTATAGGGTATATACTAAATATATGTCGTGCGTATACCCCCTTCTACATCCACACCTTCAGCCTCATATGGTAAAACTCCTCCCCAAAAAAAAACCAACCCCACATCCAGCCCGCTGCCCCCCCAAAAAAAAAGATTCCTATTACTCGTTACATAGTATTTAACTCTTCTAAGCTATATAGCATCATTTACCTTAATAATAATGCGTGAGACGTGTGTCCTAGAAAGTACGTACTTTGCCCGAGGGGCTCAACAGTGTCAGTTTCGTAAGTAGACCAGATCTTAACATGCGGTTATCTTTTTCTGTTTCACCTTTGTAATGCTTTGTTGGGCCGGATTTTGGTTTGTCACGGGAACCGTAGCGTTGCGCATAGACAACAACGATAATAACAAACACGACAACGACGAAATAAATCGAGACAGAGCGAGAGAGATAGAAAGAGAGAACAAAAAGAACTCGATAAATAAAGGAAACACAAACGAAAGAAAAAAAAGAGAACGACGTGATGTTCCGCAACAAAGATGGCGTCTCTCGGACGTGAAATTGACGGACGTCGAAAACAAAACCGCGGCCATCGAACGGGAAGCGAAAGGACACAGAAAAAATGTGAAATGTGAAATATATATATATATATATATATATATATATATATATATATATATATATATATGACGGTGGTGTAGAAAAGAAACAGCCAGAGGGAAAAAACGAAGCGTTTTCTCGCATTCCTCGGCCGCGCGAAATATTCTCTTTCCGTTTTGTTGGGCGGTGTCCAGAGGAGGAATCAAAAGAGATACACCCACCCGTAAAATTCCGAAAGAGTAACTCAATGGGATTCCGAGCTGGCAAAGCTATCGATGTGACGTAAATGTTAATCGAGCGGCAACCCGATCGTAAACTCGAGCGGGTAAGAGCTTTATACGCTCCTCGAAACTGTAAGAGACTATTAATGTTAATGTCGTACGTAAAACGTCTGCTTTACGTGAAATCGATTTGTTGCATCTGAGAAAGTACACGTACATTATTATTATCCATTATATTGTTCTTACGAGTATAATCGCGCGGTTACACTGATTATTATTATGTTGTACACACACCCACATTCGTACACAATTAATTAATTACACATACGCGTTGCAACCTGCACATTACAAATATTTATATAAATAAAATGAATCTAGGTACATATATATATATATATATATATATATATATATATATATATATATATATATATATATATATATATATATATATATATACTATCTGAATCTATTTACGTATTATATGACATTTGAATAAACACGAGATAATGTTCGAAGCACATGCGAAGTTTTCATTGTCGAATTCGTCCGAAAGAAAATAACACGAGAAATCGAGACTGTCGTAAAGAAAACGAGACTAACGAAAAAGAAAAAAAAGAATATGAGAAAGAACAAAAAGCGATGTCACGTGAAAGATAGAGTTGTTGCGTGCTTGACGTAATCAAAACCAGCCCGGTAGAAAGACATTAGGTACGGAATCACTAATACTATTAATATGTATCAGTGTATCTTAATGGCTAGAATAAATGCTCTTATACTTTCTCCATCTGCGTATATTGTGAGAGCAGCGTCGATATGGACACTAGTATAGTGAATCAGTAGTGTAGTATTGTGGTCGGTGTTTTTTTTCAATATTGTATCGTCGATCTAAATGTGGTAGTGGCGCCGGTAATGTGTCGAGCCCTAAAAAATCACTACCATCGAAACATCAAAAAAGGATTCACTTGATTAGGTTTCCCCAAAAGTTCATTTCATTTTCGATTGATGCGATGAATACCGATTTGAAGTATTAGGTGTAAAAATTAATTCGTGAAACTCATAATCAATTAATAGTAACTGTATTTTGGATTGACCAAATTGGAAATTCTGTAATTATTTCTAAGATGGCAGTAGAATTTAGTACTTGAGAGTAGAATGCATTTTGGTTGTATGTAAATTATGGTCAAATTAAAAAAGGAAGGGCTACGAATTCGTTTGTACATCTAACAGTTTTTAAAGACAATAAATAAAGTTCTTAGCGCTAAACCTACCATAGCCGGTTAAATGCTTGGATTCAGATTTTTTATTGTGCAATAATTATAAAGATGCCTTCATAGAAATAAATTCTATAGATTTCGTTATACGATCATATATTGCAATAAATATAAAAAAATGAATTTTTATATTTTGATGGTAGGTTTAGTGTTAAATAAGAGTAAACTTCGGAAATAATAAAGCCCTGAGGAACAGACGTGTACATTTTGCGAAAGGAACTTTTGGGACTACCAAGTATACACAGTGTGTTTTGTGATTAAATACTTGTATAAAGAAGGACGTCTCGAGAAATGGCAGTTTTCGGCAAGACACATTGCCGGCCCTTAGTCGATATCTAATAAGCTACATAGTCAGCCTAGCAAATATTACTTAACGGTAAATGATTAACCAATACCTTGAAGGCTACAATAACCATAGATCATAGGAGGGTTTATTTTGTCGTAGATTGGAAACACCTCGGCCGCGCGTAGTTACTAGTACCTTGTCACAGAATTTAGTCGATGCGCTACATAGTCGATGCCATATACATCTATAAATAGTCAGAATCTTAGTTGTGTGGTCTTTTCAATTAGTATCAAATTATGAAATTTCATGGATGCCTTTCTTTCTAATTTCTATCTCTATTTTCTCTTCTATACTCTTCTACTTCTCCTCACGGTCTTTCTCTCTTTCACTAAATCTATCTTACTCTTTCTAATCTTTCTACTCTATCTACCAGTCTCTTTCTTTCTACTCTTCGCCTCCATCTTTTCTGTCTAACCTAGAAAGCTTTTAATCCTGTTTCTTGATTTCAATTTTTGGTTCTGTTACTCTCTTTGTTTACCCTTCTTTCATTGTTTGAACCTAGTCATCCGTTACACTCGAACCGTCATTTCCGACGAATTTCTGCAACGCTTTGCTTCATATTTAACTTGTCTTCATGTACATATCTTAATTGTCTACGCATACCTTGGCCGGCACGAAGAAAAATATTGCCAAAATCAATTCTCCTCGACGGAACAATGTCGAAATCTTTCCAACTCGTTCTCTGACGTAAAACGTAAAATCATCCAATACTTTTCATCGTGCTTAGTTGCAGAAATTTTTACTGAGACTCAAAGGATCATTGCACTAACCAATTAAAAAAAGGAAAAAAGAATGTAATGGAGGGAAAAGAATGATTTGAAAAGAAAAGAATGGAAATCTTTTAATGTTTTAATGGATCTGAACTCGGTATTAATGTGATTTGTTTTTCCTTATAGATTTTATGTGGTCCCTGGGAGCATTACCTGATAGTGAGTATGAAATATTCACGAATATGTACAACCAAACGACTTCAATGTACAGTGACATGCCCGCCGTTTTATAACAACGTCCAATCACGTTTGACGTAAGACCATCGATGTAATATTCACGGGCCGATCAATCATAAGGGAACCGGAAATTCTGTATATTCTGTTACACGCACGCTTAGTTCGAGTCAGCGGATTCATGCATGATTTACGTACATACATTATACACATATGCATATATATCATGTACACACACACACAGAGACGTGAACGCTCCATCCGAGGAGCACATAAACTTTTGATTCCGCGCACGGGATTCATTCATTCATTAACGTAATTAGCCGATTCGCGACTCGTAACGAGCTCTTTGACATTACGTAAGAGGAATCCGTCGATTGCATGAAAAATATACATCGGCTCGAGATTGAATTAAAATAATGGAAATTGGAAAGCCGGACTATTAAGCGTGCACGTCCTTTCGAAAATTTTATAATTCATCGTGAACTTCAATGGGAAATCTTTTACGTCGGGAGACTGTTTCGGAACAGTTTGCAGCGAATCTTTAATATTTAAGCAGATGGCACTTTCGGTGGTAATTTCTTAAATTGACCTACACTGACATTGCGGAATGTCGTTAAACAATTCCCCCAATCTTCGAACTTTAAACTCTTCGAGAACAAAGCTTTTAGGAACAATTACAATCTGATTTCTGGTTGTATATTTTATAGTAGATCTTTGAGATAATGTTGAATTAAAATCAACAAAGTGTTGATGTACTTGAAGAGTTTAATCGTAATGAATTACACACAATATACACAATGACACAATTCTCTCTCCGCAGTTTCAAGTTTTATCGAAATAGCATAGTTGAATATGGTGTTTCACAATTTTTGGTACAAAAGTAATGTATTTCTTTAATGTATTTTTTTAATGTATTTGTATGTTGAAAAAAGATTAATAACATTTCTTTTAGATTATGATATCAGAAGAATTTAGATTGTTCAACATTTATATTGTTCAAGCAAATTGGCTCACGAATAAAGAAATCCTCCATCGTTTACCATCTATGTGTAACGAACTAGTATGTATAGTGGATGAAATATTAACCCTTTACGTTCGAAGCTATTTTAATTAATTCAGGAACATTTTCAGCTTATTCATTTGAAAATCAGCACATTTATTCATATTATAGTTAAAATTTCTTATAATTAATTACATACAGATTTTAATACTGCTAATATTGTTTCAAATTATGATATAGCAATATTTAGACGCTTCCCAAAGTCGTCGTTTCAGTGCAAATAATTATTTAATCAATCAGTTAATCGTTTCTCATATCAAAATTAAATACTACTTATGCATAACATTATATCGATAAACATTTATTTGACGAGCAAATAGTATACATCCACGGGAATGTATTTTGTTAATAAATAAACCGCGGATTCTTTCTGTTTTGCAAAACTAAGCAGAATAAAACCACTAAAAGAGTTGTATTTTTTCTAACGTATTAAAGTGGTAGAGAGAAAGAATCAATTTCTGTTTCTTGAAATTGACGCAGAAAATATTCTATATGAAAATCAACAGTCTATTCATGAAACACAATCATCGAATCGAACATTTCTTTTTCCATTCTCCATATTCAAACAGTTTTAGCTTCGGTGGTATCAGAAATTGTGAAGCATCGTGTCTAGCCACCGTCACGTGGCAGCACAGGTGACATAACCTGGTGAATGATGAATCTGTCGGAGAGGGATCGATCGCTCGGTGCAACCGTGGCAATCGTCGCATTTCCCATCGGTCTACCGACAAGAACTAAATTTAACCGTTTTCTGATCTGTTTGCAGGTTTCCCAGCGGCGGCGTACGCGGCATACGCGGCAGGCCGTAGCTATTCTGGGTACCCTAGTTTCGGACTGCCCTACCCGACAGGTAACCACCTTAGCCTTAACCACCTTAACCACCATAACGCGGGCCATATCGCGCCCCTGAACCTGAACTTGAACCTCATACAGGCGCAGCCTGCCCCCCATCATAACCCCCCGACACCGACACCGCTCTTTTACCATCCCAACTTAGACCTCTACAACGCCATGCCTCTGTGAACTAACTATAATTATATCAATTCATTTAACAACCAATTAAAAAAGAACTCGACTCGAGCTATGCGCACACTCTAACCCATCGCTATACCACTAACTATGCTCCCGCTGTCGCAATCGACGACCAAACACAGAAAAGAAACAAAGAACAAACAAAAATCCTCATCGATCTTTGCTATCGATCGTGTACGCGCGGGTGTTGAACGAGTCTCGAGGCCTGGTGTTTATCAGCCAGGCTGCAACGATATATCACCGACGAGTCTAGATCTCCAGATCGCATGGATTTTTCGCTTATGTCTCGGAATTAAGGGGAACGAGGAATTATCGCGCGAAAATTTCCAAGATGCATCTTATCATTCGCGAACCACGAACAAGTGGATTGACGTATGTCTGAGTGTGAGAGAGAGAGTTTGTGTTTGTGTGTGTGTGTGTCTACGAATGCGTGTCCGTTTCATCATCCCTGACCGAACAGTATCGCGAGGCCGGTGTTAACGATTCCAACACGCATTCGGAAAAGCTCTTCGATCTCGAAAAGTCGTATTATCGGAAACCTGTTTCTCGCGCGAAGATATCGCGACGTTTAGGGTATACTCAGAGAGTAAAGTGATTAGTCGACTCGTCGCAGAACAATGGTTCTGGTTTCCACGTCCTATAGAACACACTGTACATTATTGGGCCAAGCCCGTTTCCGCAATGGACGACAAGACGCTTCCGCAATGGATGAAGATCCTGATCGCCGTCGCAGCCGCTCGATACGAGGATCAGCGTTGTACAAAGTCGGTATAAATTGTCGTATCGATATTATCTTGTCGGTATAACGTTTAAGCTAGAGGTAAGCTGTTGCTGAAATAATAACGATGACACTCCGCCCCGTTCCGAACCTAAAGATCGATTTCAGGTTGTCGAGGGCAACGAGTTTCGCGGATTCACGCACAAAACCAGATGATTTTCACTATTTTTTATTTCGGACATGTCGATGGAAATGCGTTGTCCGTGTTCATAGGCAAGTTTTGTTCGACACAGTATTTTTGTTTGGGATTCTGATTAGCACGGTCTTGGATTTTCGAAATGTTGAGGGAAAAATACAGTTTTATATCATTTTAATTTGGTTGGAAGCTTGTGTTTATCTCGGGTTAGAAACTGTGTGGCAACAATTTAACGTTTCTGACACGTTCTTTTATTTTTAATACAGTTCAGAAATGAAAACAGGATTAACTGTGACTAGTGATCAGAAACGACCATTTTAATCATAATCAAACATTTTTTCAACTTTATTTCGTACTTTTCCGAAAATAAAACCTTATTTTCAATTTGATACTGTATATTTTTTAATCTGAAGCGAGAGGAACTTTTAACCAAACTAAAAAATTCAAGACACGTTTGCAGAAGAGGAAAAACGAGACTGTAAAATGATATGAAAGTGAAACGTGAGAAAAATTTATTTTCGAGATAAAATTGCGCTTAAAACATTAGTGACAAGACTTGTGCAGCAACCCTGAAGCATAGTAATACAATCTACATTATATACGAACTACTTTCTTATGTATGACAACAATGTACTGGTGTAGGAACGTTAATTGCAATATTTACCATTAAAAGAAGTTGTACAAGAATCGTTAATCTTGTAGTGGAACGAGTATATACTACACAATGCTGATTTGTGTAGCAATTAAAAAATAGTGACGCTATTGAACGTGAAATCATTATACAAATGGGTAATGTGTCATTATGTTTTGTGCAACTACAAGATTTTTGTTTTAACGTTTCCATATTAGTACATTGCTTTCATCTATGGTGAAGTATTTACAAAAATTTTCTTATACACATTCTCACAATAAATTGAGCATGACGATATTCTCCTTATTCGATGCTAAAAAAATATAAATACAACTTGATTATACATAATGTAAATTCGTGGTCACCATTAATTTCATTCGAATCGAAAATATATATAATACGAATTCTACTTTCTATTATGAGTAGACTGCGGATTTTATGCATTTATGACAAAAATGAATCAGAGTAAGAAAGCAAAAATATTAGAAAAATTTTAACATACTATTATATTATTCTCAACTTGCTGAACGCGCAATAGGGAAGAAAATAAATTTCTATATTACTCCAGTTTGTTGAAATTCAGGTATGCAATGTTTATTTTGCATAAAGATCGGCAGTCTAGTCATGAGCATTTAAACGTTCGAGAAAATACAGGCATTACTGATACGTATTGAAAGATAAAGAGAAATTCTCATCACGATATCAATAAAATACTCCACGGAGCAAGAGGTTGAACGTTTTCAGGATAATTGCATCTGTTTCGCGACTCGATAAAGAAAATTGGTTACCGCGATGCAAAAATGTAGGAAAAGTTTGACGCGCAACAGAGTAGTATTATTTCGGTGAATATGCTCAGCGTCCCGCTCAATTTTTCCGGAGGCTGATGAGGTAGCTACGTAAATACGCACAGACTGGCGCGCTTCGCAGCAAAAATGTTGAAAAACTCAATTTACCGAACTAGGACAAGATAATGAGGGGTTGATGTATGGGAAAAGTTACGTCGTTAAACCGACCCTGGGATTCTTACCTCTGCGCTCAATACCAGATTGCGTGCCTTCAACTATCAATAACAAACAAGCCCCGGCTGTTGCGGAATTTTTCTTCATTCGAGGCACCAGGGCTTTGCGACGCGAAACGCTATAAAATTGTTCTCGGCTGATCGATTAATCGATACCAATTACCTTTCTCTCTCTCTCTCTTTCTCTTTCGTTCTCTGAACAAATCGAAACTCCTATATATGTATATAAATGAAATTCTCGATAGGTTGAATTAACCAAACGGAAGATCTCCGTGCTGGTAACCAATAAAGAGCGAAATCCATTTCGCGTCGATCGAGGACAAGGAAAAAAATGTTTGACGATAAATTTCAGACAAATATTAACTGCCTTGCGACACGTGACTCGTCGAATTTTCTCTCAGGCAGGCAGTGGGTGCAAAATGGATTGGCACGGTCAATTTCCGATTATCACTAAATTCACGATATTTAAATATATAATTTTATTAAGAAGAGTGGTCCGATAGTAAACATTAAAGCTTCTACTTTTACGGTACACCATTCATATTTTTTCAAGACTGTTTTTCATAATGTAACGGATGGGAAAATAAAGACATGTTTTCCCTGGAAAATAATATAAATTGAAAAGCACTTAATTATTAGCACTTTGTAAAATGTATAAAAATGCGGTACAAGATCAAGTTATTGTGAAATCAGCGGTACAGTCTTCAGTCTTCCTGAATTGTGTGATAGATCTAGTCACGAACAAAATTTTCCAACGTTTCTAAGAACCTTTCAACTTATAAGAATTTACACGATTTTCGAGGAAAAAGGTGTCTTCAATTAACGATAGATTGTGAGTTCAGATTTATTATTGTACAACTTCTAGTCCCCAAATTAGAAAAGGTCGATAATTTGACGAAAATCGGAAATTCAGCGGGCCAATACTTTTTGGAGGTACTGTATATGTATATACATATATATTTAAATCGGCAGTCCATTCGATCGATCGTAATTTAGGATTAATTGCGCGGTCGCGGAACGGGGTAAAATGTCATTGTTAATATCAGGCGGGGGTAACGGGAGCGTATCGATTGCGAACGATATACAAGGGAACCGCGGCGCGGTTGACCCTGCACGCATAGGGTATACACACATGTACCCGTAGAGCAATTAATAGGAAACGTTTCGAAAATGAACGCATTCATGGCTGGGTATCGGCTGATCTAAATCGAACCGGTTGATTGGAGGTAGTTGCGGGCAAACTTTTCGGGGTCAAGCACCCTTCATGTTGGATTCGAAACTCCAAATGAAAATTCGCGGTCCATCATGAAACGAAGAAGACCAAAATAGAGCCCCGGAGCCCAGGACACAAGTCTCTGCGCAACGATTGCCGACGGAAAATCATCCAATCCTATTTCACGCTTACCGGTCG
The DNA here is from genome assembly GCA_028455615.1 of Lasioglossum zephyrum. Classification (NCBI taxonomy): domain Eukaryota; kingdom Metazoa; phylum Arthropoda; class Insecta; order Hymenoptera; family Halictidae; genus Lasioglossum; species Lasioglossum zephyrum. The sequence goes on from CM052332.1 coordinate 2,967,506, forward strand.
CTTGAATCGGCTCGCGAGATCGACCATTGACGTTTCTATAACATTTCAACTATTATTTTCATGAATTCATCCGATGACCCTTCATTCTGTATAGTTTCACTCGATGTTATTTGTGTATCGTTATCTTCATAAGTGCGTCTCAACTGGCAATGCAATCCCTGAACAAATTAATTGAAAATTTGAACAGACAACTTTTCGGACGAAACCACATTTTTTAATAAATCTGTGCTAGAAACTGATTTGTAGGACATAGATGTATCTAAATAAATATTATGGCACTTATCCAAGCATGAAGTGCACCTCTAGAATTTTTTCAGTGATAACAAGTTCTTTGATTCGTTTAATCAGGTGGAACAGGATTGTCTGTATGCAAAATAAAAATGGTGTACATTAATTGCAATCGTGTCTTTCGTTAGAATTCTTTTTTTAAAGTTCATCCATTCATGTCTGTCCTAAACGTATGAAGTATAGTCTGCAAATAGCGTGGGATTTAAAACTGAATTCGGTTTGAAGTATAAAAAGAATACATGAAATCTGCAACCAATATGTATAAATTGAAATTGCACTTTAAAAATGTCAGTCACATAGTAAACTTTGCCTACTAAAATTTTATAATAAGTGTACTAAGTGCGAGCAATCTTGAAACTCAATTTTTTGAGACCCTAAAATTGTCGTTCACATGTTCGAGTCGCTCTATTCAGTTGGTCGAGCCTCCGTAAGATTGCATTGCCATTCAGAAGCAGCCCTTAATAATTCATCGGTGTTTTCGGTAGCTTGGACATTGATATAAAAATTTCAAAGTAGAAACACCATTTCGGCACAGCGTCGGAACGGTCGTTACCGGAATAAACTGTGAAACTCTCGTGTAAACGGGTGTAGACACGGTACTCCGATCGCGTCCCATGTGCCGTACCTTCGCGGGCGTAACACTAATTCCAGCGAAGCTTCTTTCGATCCCGTAACTTTACCCTTGCCCTGTGTCTGCCGCTCAGCCATTGCTCTTACACGTCTTACTAGCCCATTTGTTCCCTTCTCTTTCGTTCATTTCTGGCCATTTGTCTGCCTCGCTCGTCTGTCTTCGCGGACTGTGTCTCTCTCTCTGTCTGTTCCCCTCACTTGGCTTGCTTGGTCACTCACTATCTATCTCTTCTCCTTGTTTGTTTTCCGGGCGCAAAAGCACCTCGGAAAGAAATTTCGAGGGGAAAAGTTTGAACTTCTTCTTCTCTGCTCTCTCCCGCACTTTGCGCCACCCCGTAAACTGGCGTGCACTCCTCTCTGTGTTCAGCATGGTACGAAGATAGCGAGAACAGTAACACATAACGCCAATAGTAGCGGACAAACTGCGACAGGTGTCCCATGCACACCGACAGGAGGTAAATTAGCCAGGAAAGAAAAGACAAGGCCCCGGCGCGGCGATCTCCGGAAAACGAGCTCACACACGTTGTTCACCAGTGTGCTGCGGTTTCTATCGTTTCGCTTACCCTCGATCGTCGTACACACACCCTTCGAAACAATTCGCGTGAACGAGCAGAAAGTGAACTCATAAATAATGCATAATGTTTTTCGGACGTTGGAACTCATCCTCTTCCCTCCATCCCTGCCATCCCCGGAAAACGAAACCGTTCGTTTCACTTTCCCTCCCCCCGACACCTCCTATCGACACTTCCCTCTCGTTTCCAATTTCCCTCGCTGTTTAACTGTATTTGAATAACTTTTACGAAGAAAGAGAGAGAGAGAGAGAGACAGGTGGTGCGAATGAGACGCTTGTAATGCGTCTTTTTATGACACCCTCTCTCTCTCTCTCTTTTTGAACCTTTTCCCACACATCCCCTTTCCCTCTTCGCGCAATCTCTTTTTCTATTTTCTCTATTTACTTGCGTATGGTTCACGAGGCATGGCGGTAGAAGGAAAAAGAGAACATCGGGCCACGATGATTGATCACCGTAAACGAAAACCCTACCCCCACCTTAAAGCCGTCCGTACATTCCCAATGTCCGAAAAACATTCGTTGGTTGAGCCACCCTCTCCGCCGCGAATACGAAAAGAGGGCTGGCTCTCGGACCGTGGTGCACGAGAAACGAATTTCCTCGAATCGAGGGGGATATTTCCTCGGGAGATCGAACCGATCGGATTTACATTCAGCCGGAATGCTCTTTACACTACCCCCCGCGAACTGGATTCTCGTCCCCGGGAACCGGGTAGAACGAAAATCTATTTTTCCGGTGGCGTTAGTGATTTTGCGTGAAATTGCTCCCCGCGCGAGCATCCCCCTGTTTACTCGACGTTGCGACTGCGTTGCTTGTTGAACGATCGCGGAAACACGCCAGAGAAATTTCTCCGAGACGTTCCTACGTCGCTCCGATGCTTGACCCGGCTGCAAGACTATGGATCTTTGTGTAAAATACGGTCCACGAGGTCTAGGCGCTGTTGAACAGCTCACGCAGCTTGATAAATGATAGCTTCGGATTTTATACGGTCGACGTTGCTGTGACTGTTCGTTTCTATGTCCAGTTCATTGTCCAAATAAGAAATTCTTTAGACTGCGGATCTTTGCGCAAACGAAATGTTATCGAGGAGTTAAATAAACATCTATTTCTTCGTGTAATAGCTTTAATAAATGGAAAATGATGCAACAATATTCTTACATTCTTCTGACGTTATCATTACTCGATGTTTCACTTATTTATCGTTATAAATGCATAAAATCCGCAGTCTAGTTATCATGATTGACTTCAAAATGTCGTTCGTAAAATATTAATATTTAGGCCTGTTTACAAAAAAAAATTTATATCAACCTATATCAAGATTTCTATAGAGAAAACTGAAATATGTACATATAATGCTTGCTAGACGCCATTGGACAGTTTCAAGTTAAACAATATTTTATAAATAGTTATATTGGTACTTCAAACTCCCTAATCAACGTGAAATTAGTTAAACATAGATTGTAGGATTCAAATGTGTCCGGTCAACATTTTTACAAGTGATTTTGACTTGATTCAATACGTCCATTATTTACTTTCTGAAAAATCGTTACCTATTTTATCAAGTCAGACAGTATTTTATAATCCCAAGGTAGAACCGGTTGAATCTAGAACTTCTTACTAAAAGCAGCGCCTAATTTCCGCATCGAGCAGAAAGATGTCTGAAGTCCTGAAGACCGATACTCTGCGGAAACTCGTAGCAACGGCTCGACAATTACGCGTGTACCGTAACGTTTCGCCGCATGATTCATGGGGCCAAGTCTGTACGATAGTAATCAATTCTCGGCGTGGAACACATGGGGCACCTAGCTCGCAGTTTCTCCGTTACGCTGGTCGCGCGATAGCAAGTTTTGTCAGCATGACAATCGTCTACGATTACCTAACAGCTGAAAAGAGAAGGAGAGAGAGAGTGAGAGAGAGAAACCAAGTCCGATGGAAAGAAATATGAGCACTTAGATTAGGGATTTAGGGGGTTATGGTAGTTCAGGTGGCCTTGGACCGCCACAGCTATCAGCTACGCTATACGGCTTCTCGACAGAGGACCGAAGCATTCCCGAACAATGAGCCCCGGGAAACGCAAAAAGACCCCAAAACGAAAAATCGAAATCCCAGAAATGGGAACGGCGAAAAAGAACATCGCAAGTATGCGTGCTTTCGAAACCTCGAAAAATCCGTGGAACTCGTGAAGACCGTTCGTGATTATCCGGGGGCCGAGAGAAAGGAAACAAAAGCAGTCTCTCAGCATCCTCCTTGCCCGGACCTTCGAGCATTGTGTAATTCGTGGCGATAACGTCTTGGTAGATCAGGAGACTGTTTCAAGGATCGGATATTTCGGCTTTCTTTCTTTCTTCGTCCAAGAGAGATAAATTCTCTAGATCCTCTTTGACTGCTGTCTCTACCGTGACCCTCTATCCGTGACTAATAACGAGACACTTCTTGCTAGCCGACCGTTGCTTCAACGGACAGACGTAACGATGACTTTCGCCGAGGTAGACGTCATGTAATGAGACCTCTTCCTTTTTTCGACGTTTCTGTAGCTGAAGAAGTCTCGCGAGAATCTATCTTTGAGGATTTTTCACTGAATCCCGGGATTGAAGCGCTTCGAGAGTTTTCTTTGCTGGACCTTCAGACTCCGTCCCTCTTCTTTTATATAGTCTGGGTGATGTTTGATGATCTGAGTTCAGAATTTTAAACAAAGTGTAATGAACGAAATTGTTTATTGTTTCTTTGATGTATTGCTCGTATTGTTTTCGATTAACCTCTTGCTATACGATTTTTGTCACAGCTGTAATCATTAGAAAAGTCTAACCAACAAAAGGGGTTAGTACCTCATTAGTTTTCTAGACGTGAGATACAGTTTATATTTATCATATATCTCCATTTTCTTTGATGATATATCTCAACATTTTTGTTCGTAAATTATAATTTTGTTCTCCGTTGTTAGACTGGCTTTATTTACTCTAAAGCAAATGTTTAATGTTAGACATTTGATCGATGTGACCAATATTAGTCACACAGTCCATTAGTTGACAACGAAGAATATTTAGTGCATCGTTAAACGGAAAAATTTGCAGGTATTTATCACGGTTACGAGCGATTATTCGCGACTGGTGTATAATCTTTATAAGTGAATATTCATTGCTTCGCACGGTCCGGGTGAATGCCGAGAGTTGATTAAATTCAGAGCAAATTGGTTTCAATTTTAAACACATATTAACCTACTTCTTATAATCTTCAGACTAATTTCCGGTATAGTGCAATAAACACGGTACAGTGCTGCCAGACATTTTGTGGGCACTTGTTATGGGCTCATTTTACACTTTACTATATTGTTATCGGACTGAGACTGTGTTGAAAGATATGTCAATTCTATCGGGTTCAGACGTTATTGACCAAAGAAAAATAATTTCGATTCGTTTGCGTTTCCACCATAACTCACCCTATTAATTCGATGCAAACTTCATTAATTAAGCAACAATAATATTAGTTCGCTCCAGAGACCTTTACAGTCCGCATCAGTCAGTTCAAATTAATTTCCTACAGACTAACAATCCAACTAAAAATTAACATTCTTCCCAATCGTTTCGATAAATAAAAATATCCCATTCCTCGGACGTCGGAAGGAATAAAAATACCCAATAAATAACCGATCGCCGACACAGAGTAAGTCTTCCTGACAAAATGAAAATCCATCCTGCATGCTCGTATGCAGCGTCTTCCCGCAGGTGTTCGCCGATCGACAGATCCGTATTATTATTTATCATCCATCAGCGTGCTCGGCTCGCCTAGTCGCGATAGAAACTAGTTCCGCAATGGGGCTGAGGATCGATGGGGGTTCTTCTGGAAATACTCTTACAAACGGGCGATATTTCCACACTTGCACCTTCGCTCAAAAATACGTGAACATTGATCATAATGAAATTGCTGAAATATAATTCATTTCATTATTGTCAAACGATAGGTACTTGTTAAATCTTGTCACAAGCATATTTAGTGTGTTCACGGTAACGCTAGTCAGTGTTTTTTTTCTAAATAGTAAATATTAGAAAGAAAATGAAAGAAGAAAGAGTACAAGCAATGTAATGGTGTCTGTAATTTTGTTATCTACATTATTTTTCAGAAAAGAAGATGACCTTCAATCTTGTAAATACAATGCTATGTATTTTTTAATATCATACAGTGTATACCAAAACGAAGGTCAGAAAGGAAGTCAGAAATGGAAGAAATATTTTGAACATTTCATTAGAGCATTCCAATTGACGTGGACAATCTTTATTTTGCATAAAGATCAATTAGTACATTGCGATCATTTACGAGACTATTTCTGAGGAATGTAATAATCCCTTGAACTACAATTTATTTAACGGTTATAGCCAGTAGAATTTCTGTACCGTGCATAACTTCCTAGAAGCAAAAGAAAACATATGTTTAATGTATGCCTGCAAGAATAGAATTCTATTTCAGTTTAAATGAATAACCTCAACACAAGCCTGACTCGATGTAATAGTGCAAGCGGTTGAACTGGTGTCCACGTACTTTTGAGCGGAGTGTAGATCGATCCCGTGATACCTACGATTGGCGCACGGTTTTACGCACATATTCGCGTGCGCGTACGCACACAGGTTCAATCGCGAAGCTCCTCTTCCGTGCTTCTCCGTCCCTTTCATTGGGGATGGGGGATGAGGATGGTAGATCGTGGGTGGGGGTAGGGGGTTGTCGAGCGAAAGGGGTTGCTGCCGGGGGTTGCACGGCAGGAGAGAGGTGCTCCGTCGTATTTCACAGTCATTACCGTAACGTGTTACCGAGCGCGCTCGTTGCGCCACGCAATAAATCGTCGGTTACCGTTACCATGGATGGCGCACGACGAGGGTACGGGGTGTTCGAGGGGCGAAGCTCGGCTGTTATTGTGGCGCTCCCCTCCCCTCCGGCGTTTCGTATCAACCTCCGAGCTATCGGCGTGACACGGTCTGTTCATAACAATCGTAACCTCTTTTTCCTCTCTTTCTCCCGTTCTAGCACCGAACCCGATCCCATCGCGCGTCTCTGAGCGTTGCGTCGCATCGCGACGACACTCGACGCTTCCGACAGATTTCCCGCCGAAAATCTTCTCCAAACGGCTCATCACAAAAATTGCCAACCAGAAATCTCGTTTCGACGCTGTGCCGGTTCCCCCCATTCCCGCGAGCGCTTTATTTTATCTTGGATTTTATCACCAGACTGCGGATATTTAGGCAAAATAAACATTTTATACCCCCATCGCGATGAACACGAATAAAATACGAATTTGTTTCCGTTTATAACATGTTATCCACCGGTGATTATTTAATATAAAGATATTTTAATGAATCCTTCATAGTAATTTTAATTGTGAACGAACAACTACCACTAATGACGTAATCTGATTGATATACGAATGACTTTTAAAAATTTTTAAAGTTTCTTTTGGTATAATATAATTATTGAAAATTCTATTAATACGCTTCCGGTAGATACAGTGTTAAAAAGTTAAAAATAACACGACAGTATTTGTAAATTATACTAATCTTTTTTTACTATTTCTACAAGTTTCGCAGTCTGTTTAATTTTATTAAAATCCAGGATACTACTACGTACTAATAAAAATGGGAGAGGTGTTAATTTTCATTGTAAGGAACATGCGAGAATTGAGAACTTCGAATTATCGGCTTCGATTAGCTATTGCTTGATCGTGTATCACGTAAACGTAAACCAAATCCGTTTCACCACTTCGTCAACGGTCACACCTTCGTAAGCCAGTTTCTCAAAAGCTTCCCGCCACTGTATTATACACGAAACACCCTGAAACTGATGTACATACTTTCTCGTGGCAGTACGAGGACAAAAGCCACGCATAATTTTACGGAAAAACTGTCGGCTCCGAGCTCTGAGAATCCCAAGTATCCGGAGTCTACACGAAACGCGTTCTGAAGAATTTCGCAGCGTTTTCATTCCTTTCTTTTTTTTCTTTTTTTAGTCAGGTTTAATCGGAATCTCGTCTTCGTACATCGTGTCTTTGATGATTCCTGCTGTTTGTAATCGAGAGAATCATTTTGCGATGCGAACGTGCTCGGTACAAATACGCTCGGGATAGCGTGTACACGCGAGGCAGGTCGGAAAGCGGCCGCGGAAATGAAACACAGGTGTGGGAAAATTCAGAAAGAGAATAATAGCTCGAACACTATTCGAAATAGCAGATAATTTTTTCCAGAATTTTATCAACACTGTATGATAGAATAAAATGGAATAAAAAATTGTCTTAATAGCTTGTAACAGATTGGCAACCACAATTTCAATTACGACCCCAAAATAACATAATGTAATAACTACAATAGAAATATAAAGAAGTAATTGATTAGAAATATTTAAGAATATTGCAATGCTGTTTTCAATGCAACAAAATCATTAAGGGATGAAATCAATTTTTACTTTATTCTTGCTTGCCACAATCAATGCAGAATATTTTCATTTTGCATAAGAATTCGCAGTCTAGTGACAACTTATATGGAAATGATTGCACTAAAACAATTTTTATAGTGCAATCTTTTAGAATCCTATTGAGAAACTCTCGACAGGTAACACATTAAAAATGTCTTAAAAGAAGCAAGATATTCATAAGAAGCTGTATTGTGTATTAAATATTAATAAGAAACCGTATTTCGCATATTCAATTCACTGAATAGCTTCTATTGACTGAAACGATATTTTAAAATTTATTTACGTCGGATAGAATATCTAAAAGTCTCGATTAAAATGGAGTAGGCGGGAAAGGGCACACAGTGGCTAAGTGGTTAGAGCGCGCGTCTGCGAACTCCGTGGTTGCGGGTGGCACCTCTGGAAATATTCCATGTGCCATCTAATACTGTGGTGCGCAAGGTGGTTCGGAACCCATCCGAATAAACTGTGGGTCCCGTCGCGAAACAACCTTAGCAAAATGTTGAAAGCGACGTAAAATAAATAAATAAAAAAAGTGGAGTGGGCTATTTATTCGGAAAAGTATTTGTCGCACACCTGCGCGGAACGCTTTCGGATCACCGTGTACATATGAGCGTTTATATGGTAATTAATGGACCCGTGTGGATGCGTGTGTGTGTGTGTGCGTGACTGACTTGGCGGAATGCGGCTGTTGAAGTAAAATGAACTGTACGTTTTCGTTTCTTCGGTACGGAACGTACATTCTGACTGTTGATTTACACACGATGAATATTTATACGATTATTATGCGGGATATACGACTCCGGCATATTCGTATTTTCTTCGGTGATCTTATGGGGGACGTTCAAGACTGGTATAAACTAATTTTCTCGGCGACAACGAAAGACACAAGACATTTGTTATTTCAGTGGATTTCGAAATCATTTTTCTCCGGATAAGATATAAACCGATAATAATCTACATAAACAAACATTTATCCAAAAAGTACGGTCAATAAGAATTCGAAACAGTTCGGAACCTGGTCTCTCGCGCCCATATTCATGCATGTACACGTGACAATATACATAATTATATATATATTATATATATAAAGAATATATGTATACATGATTAAAATATAAATAAGAGAAAGAAGATATATACATACAAATATAAATATATATATACGTTATAAATATAAATATACAAAAAAAAGGGATCTATGTAAATTAATGTTGTTCATATTTGTTGAGATACGGATCGTACAGAAACCGTCGGTTCGAACACTATTCATTTCTACGTCCGATCGTCTAGCATTACAGATCGAATTGTCCTCTTTGATTTTTTTTCCACGGGGAACACGATCGCTAATAACCGGTCTCTTTCCTCAATATTTACGTTAGTACGCCCATCGATGTTTTCCCATTTTTAACTTGCCGATTTACAGGGAAGTTATTATAATTTGTTTCATATTCTACGCGCATATACATATTACATACACATACATGCATCGTATATGTATATCGTAACGGTGTTTCGAGTCTCGAACACACATTGTTGTTGCAAACGAAAACGATATTGCGACGCCTCTAATTACGAAGAACGATTTGACTGACAAAGCTAGCTTTTGTTTGGCCGTGCCATGTTTTCAAACACGTCCGCCAATCGGTCGAAACGATCGCATTGTCCGCTCGTGTAGCGTTTTTGCCGTTTCAATCAGTATCTTTTGCAAGGATTGTACAATCTGAATCGATGGGGAGCGCGGCAAATCGATGCGCGAGTCTCGCGATTTATATACACGTACATATACATGTATATGTGTATAACAAGTATATATATATATAAATTTCTCTTTACACGAATCCTGTACATACATCCGACTAAACCGACAACTGCTCGGACAGTGGAGCCGATCATGCTCGACGAGCCTTGAAAATGTGATTTTCGAAAACGCAGTGCGCGCGCGCATCGACGCGCCGCGTCTTTCGATCGAAAACCAGCGTTGAGGAGATTCAGGTTAATCAGGTGCAACAATTTTCTCACCTGGAAAGGCTCCGGAACAATCTCCCTCAACGCTGAGCTACAACGAATCATCGAATCCCCTAATTGCTCTGTTACCTGGGACTCGTCCCCGGTTCAGACGATGAAATCGATCGAAACAAACACCAATCAAAACCTGTTCTCACGTGGATCTCTTGACCGGAAGTTACGAAAAATGTTCACAGACGCATGGCTGGCAAACTCTGTGGTCCTACGTCAAGCAAAGCGTCGTCTGCCTCTACCCCCATTCCATTAGGTACTGTTCAAAAGACACAAGACTATCGAAATGCGAAACGACGCGCGCACGCAACACCCATATTAGCACACGTAAAAACAGACATGGACATACACACACATGCGAGAAAAGGAAACAAAGTTCTTGTGTGAAACACGCCCACAAAACACTTGACACACACACACGTGTATACACAGAAAGAAAACGTGCGCGAGTACAGACTCACCGCACAGACACACCGAGTATAGCTGCGACGCAAAGGGAGAATGATTAGACACGAAAGAGCGACGCATCCTCTCCGCGAAAAGATAACGGGGGAGAAAACGAATGCGTTTCTCGCAAGCTCGAACAGAGAGGAACGAAAGGAAAGTCCCTGCGAGGAATAGAGGCGGATAACACACGTGAACGCCGGACCGGACAAAAGCATATCAAAGAAAGGGAAAAAGAGAGAGGGCGACGAAAAAAAACGCTTTTGTCGATGTTGTAAAACCTGTTCTCTTTTTTCCTACGATGCCCTCAATTTCATCGACTTCTTCTTCTTCTTCTTCTTCTTCTTCTCTAGCCAGTAGAATTAGATAGACACAACGTGTGCCTCCTAGCACCGTCGCGACGAGAGGAAACAGAAAAGAAAAGAGCATTGTGAGATGAACGCACGTCCGAATCTAGGATGCCCAATGGCGAAGCTGCTCGTGGTTGCCGTAATCTATGAATCATCAGGCCTATTCTATCTAGAATAGGGAGTATCGACTCCCATTCGCTCCAAAATGATCTAAGAGTATATCCAATTCTAGAATGAATTTTAAGCTTTTTCTGTTCAGAGATTAATTTGATTTGGAATAATTGGCTTCTTAATTAATTATTGTAACGTCAACGACGACAGCCTCGCTGACCAGCCAAAGCAAAAGATGGAAGCGAGAATCAAAGAGATCATAGTCGAGATCATTCTTGCCCTTTCGTTATTGTGCATACGTATGTGTGGGGGTGGGAAAGCCAACGAAGACACTTGCCTTGAAGAGCAACAGTGTAGGTGATCAGCAGAATTCGGGGTAGCGAAGAAGTCCAGTTTTCCAGGAGAGCAATCGAGACGCAATTAACATTTATGATCCCACCCCCCGTTCCTTTCTTTCTCTCTGTCTCTTCTCCCCCCGACTCCCAACAATCCTATACGTCATGTCCAATTCTCCTGACCCCCCCCTTCTATTTCTCTGTCGCCCGTACACACCTTCCGTAATCCAATCAGTCTGGAAAAGAGTTTAACGTGTTTTTCTCTAGTAGACGTTTGATCTTCGTAGTGGTTGAGATGTAGTCACGTTCTATGTAATCTCTAAGCTAAACACTTTAATCGAAAAACACTTAGCGTAGGTCATATAGATATAAACGATATAGGCGTTTCCGGGTGATCGAGGTGGAGGCATCTTGCCGGTGTCCGGTTTGTGAGTATGCGGCTTAATGAATTGTAGAGATCGCTTCTATAACTCGGCGATTAGTTGTTCGAATTATTAAAAAATACTATTGTGCAAATTTATTTCGTGCAAATGTCAAAATTAAATATAGTTTAATTTATTAACGAGTGAATCGAATGCTCTATGGGAACTGTATCCGACCCTCCAACTGAGATGAGTTAAGGGAATTGCGCAGGAAATTATTGATGTGTTCCTGTGCAATTTTTAAGGAATTCATTGACAAAATAAAGGAGTAGTCTTACTTATCAGTAATGTTTTCTAATAAAGGAAGCTATTGTTCTAATTGACGACTGCAGTAAAAAAGCCAACTTATTACAATTGATTTCCGTTTGTCAATTTGATAAAAATGAAGATTGAATATGCTGATCGAGTTATTGCATTCTTCAGCTCCATTTTGGAAGTCCACTTAAGTTAAAGAAACATCTATTCCAGTTTCGGAAGTTGCAAGAATTGATTGTAATTTGTCGATTCAATAAGGTGAAGAGTAAATTTGTTGATTGAGTTATTTCATTTTGAAAGTAGATTTGAGGAAGTAAAACCATAATACAAGTATGTCAATTTCAGATAAATTTATACTATCTCACACGTTTCTAAGACTGTATAAATTATTTTCCACTTCCGGATTTGATAAAAATCAATATCGCATACTATTCTAAAAGTATATTAAAGCAAAAGAAGCTACTATTTCATGTTTCTGAAGCTCCGAAAATGAACTTCCATTAGCCAGGCTGGTAAAAATGGATATTAGGTATATCCATTATGTTATTTCTTTTTATAGTTTGATGTAAAAAATATGCTAAAGTAAAATAAGTTATTACTGTAGTTTCCAATGTTGTAGAAATTGATTTTCACTTACCAATCTGGTAAAAATGAACATTATCATAAACATTGAACATTACAATATTATAATATAATAAAGAATTTGCCATGATAACGAACATTATAATAAGCATGTTCATTGAATAATTGCATCTTCCAATTCTATTTTACAAGTTGATTTAAGGGCATTGGAATCGTCCTTTGGAGGGTCAGATAATGATGAATCATTTCGATTTTTAGAGACATATTTCACAACAATCACAAACGCAAGATTAGCTTGCATCGTAGTAGACGATTGTATAAATAAAAGATTAGACTGAATAAGAACAATAATCGGCGAAGTTCAATCGGAATTTTCGCAAGAGTACAAATAGGAATCGGCAGGGCGCTGACACCGCGATACCGCTATCTCTTATCCAGAGCAAATTACATATTGCTAAACGTAGTAGTAAGGCATCCGCTAAGTTAGGCGAGAGTAAAAGAGATAAAAATAAAAAGATGAGAACGTAAGAAAGAGAGTACCGACCCTCGTAGAAGAGATTACTGTACCGAAACAAACTGCCCGAGAAGAGAAAAATAAGAAATCAAACCGAGAAAAGGAAACTGAGAAAAAAGAAAACGAAAAAGAAAAATCAGCGAAAAACAGTTCAACGAGGAAATTGTGCTTTTTGTATCGTTCCCCGCTTACCTTCCACGCCTGTTCAATGTCCTCGATCTCCAACCCTCCGCCGCCTTCCTGTCGAACATTGAAAATGGAAAAGCAAGGACGACACCCACAAATGGATGACATGCACACACAACACCGCGAGAAAAATCTTGGCGGTTTTGTTTGCGATCCGCGTGTGACAAAGAAAAGAACCATCACTTTTTCATCTCGGACACGACGTGTATAACGTACCTACATACATATATAGTATTCCCTTCAATCTCGTTCACTAACATTTAATTACCCAAGCGATCATGTCATCTTTCGTATCTCGGTGTTATTTTTTGTCCCTCCGTTTGTTTATGCAACACGCGAACGCATAGACATCGAATGTAACATGCGAGAGGAATAGTCGAATTTCAAAAGCCCGACTGCGAGAGCGCCCTGGAAATTATGCAATTAAAACAGTTTAATATTGCGCGTTATTCCAAACAGCCTCGGGGAAAACGATTCCACGAACAATTAAAATCGGCCCGGGATCCTAAACAGAACAATAACATCGCGTGAGAAACGCGTCGACTATGTCTCGCGTCGATCGAACGCGAGTGATGATCTATCAATGATTTTGTGGCCAGAGATTCGATGAAAATAATCACCAAGTACTCTCTTACGAGGGAGCTGCTTCAAAGAGTCCGATTTTTCGTAAAATTCGCACACGAAACAGAATAATACCCAATTTTTATTCACATTTGAAATCAAAAAATTACATTTTATTTTTAAAATATGTTGTTTGAGAGAGATACATACAGAACGAAATTTAATGTTTTTGAATGTATCAATAACTGTAGGATTGCAATTTTTTAAGAACCCTGTAGGCTTGTAAGTGCACAAAGACTCTATCGCTATGTTTTCCATCCGAAGTTTGAACATGATTTTATCAGAAAAATGGAACTCTTTGAACGATGTCCTTGTCAGCCTTGCTTTCTCGACCATCCCGATCAAACTCCTGAAATCCACCATGTCCCATCCCAATCTACCGTAGCACGCTGTGAATCGACTTAGATTCTGTTCTGTTCACGGAGTTGATAAACGAAACGGACGAAGCAAATCTAGGAAACGCGAATACACTAAGATCAATTGCGTACACCTGCAAAAAGCAAAGTTAAGAGAAAAGACGAAGTGAAACTTCCGATTCTCGATAAGATTAAGAAGCAGCTAAGATTCACAAGGAGATATAAATTAGGTGTCAAACGCTCATTTGCACGAATTCTAATTTTCTCGATGGAAACAAGCGAAGAGATCGAAGGAGTGCGTTCGAAAGAATATTGTGAGAACGTGTGAGAAAGATAGAACAAACGAGAGCGATTGTGTGTGAGAGAGAGAGAAAAAGGGAGAGTGAGCGAGTGAGAGAGACATTTGAGTCGCTGGTGTAATAAGCTAATGCCAAAAAGAAAGACACATCTGTCCTGAGCTTATACATATGTTAAACGACACGATGCTTAAACAATATTATTGATACTTTTATGCGTGGCTATAGTTCGCTCGCGTTAACGTCACCGTCCCTCACGAAAACAAGGAAACAGTATTTATATACTGTTCGATCACTATGCGAGTATTGTCCCCCTATTCCTTCAGCCATTGGTCACATTCCGTCGGTCGACGCTTTTGTACGATTATCGATTTGCTTGTGAAGCAACTGAGAGAAAAAACAAAATTATGAAAATTGGTCCTCGGTTAACGTTATCGAGCTATGGTCCGATTGTTGCTATTCGTAAGATTGTTGTTATATCGCTGTGATCGTGCGTGGGTTTCTATAATACGTTGCCCGATCCGGGATCCAATCGATCCCACCGATGATCGATCGATTATTCTCGCGCTCACCGGAAATCATTTTCTCCGTCGATGAACCGGAGCAGATTAATTAATTCTTTTAATTAATCCTTGTAAGAATACTTGAAGTCGCGCGTCCTCGTTGTGATTCTCGTCGATTCATCGCATACCGGCTCGGGATAATTGGGGAAACGTTCGAAATATTATACCGTCCATGATGTTGAAATATTTATGCGTAATCGCCGCCGAATGATGGAACACATATTGGATTTCGCGGACCGGTTCTGCCGTTCGATCCTGGCCTTTCTGTTGATACACCGAGTCGCCTTGCTGATTTCGAGGACGCGAGGTCATTCGACACGATTTCACACTGTTTACTTTAGTGTCGAGATCGTCTCCGACGAGCTACGATATTTATCCTTTTGATATACGTGTCGAACAACTGGGGGTCAATCTGAACAATCGACTCGATACCAGCTGAAGATGATGGGGCGAAAACAGAAAGTAACATTTCTATGGGGATAAAAATAATCCAAGAATGTCGTAAAAAAGATGAAGCTGTATAATATTAACACTGAATTATATTTTAGAATTACTAAAACTATAAAGATACTTCCATGTGAAATTATTCAATAAACTTTTTTATTGAAGCACGCGTTGTTAGGTCGTAACGTAAATTCGTTTCATTGCAACCATAAATGGCAACCATAAAACTCATTGGAAAATGTACAATAATGACAATCGTATTATTTACTGGATGTAAGTCTGTAATTGGTAAATAAATGTGGGGAGAAAGAAATATTGTCAAACATCTGAATAAATTCAATCTTGCAATTGTCAGAAATCAATACGTATGACTTTCTTTTAGTGTTCGGTTTTAGTGTTAACAGATAAAAAATGGAGAATTATATATTCCTACTTAGCTTGATATTTTTACTCTTTGGCGTAAGTAGAAATATCGAGCATTGGTTAGACGCGTCACCAATTCGAGATTCTATTATTTAATAAAAAAACAAGACACTCTCTCCCATTTAAAAAAATGTTATTCTCTGTTTTTGATGCATTTTCTATTTGCAGAATTAGTTATTTCCATATTTTACCATCAGTTGTGCGACACGCGGTATTTTAAAGTTTGTTACGAATTTTCGACAATTGTTGTTATTATTGCTATTGTTATCGTTGGTTCCATCGTTTTGTTTCTCGGAGGCCTATTTCGAATGATTCAGAACAAGATTTTTCCGTGGAAATCGCTTCAAGTTTTCTTACTTGCGTATTCCGACGCCATTAGACTCAGCCGGTGAGAGTACACATGTATCATTATACGTACACTTTATGATATCTTTCTCGATGTAAATCTCAATCAAAAAGACGCTTCTTCTTCGAGATCCCCTATATCGCTCTATCGACGATGCGCCTTGGTGAACAAAATAAACAAAAGAAAAAGCACACGATGTTTGTAAACGTTCGGGGTTAGAACTGTGTATTTCCGTATGATACCATCTGACCAGGGTTCGGGCAATATATTAAAAAACACCGACGATAATACGAGAAGAAAAGACAATTTAATAAGAGGACATCCGCAGTCACGAGAGTTTTGTAAATGTTTCAATGGGTACTTCGGTGAGGAGAGAGAGAAAACCAAACAAAATACCGAACAAATCGCGGATAAAAAAAAAGTGAGAGAGATTAAGAGGATACAGATACGATAAACGTAACATCAAATGTCCATTCAGAGGATCACTCTGGAGTAAAACGAGAGAAACAAGTTTATTTACACATGCGTACATATTAACAACACAATGTAATGATTCGCTGATGCTCTATTATAATAATAATTAAGGATTATAAATAATGAATGTCTGTAATAAATAAAAACTACCACGCAAACGGACCAGAGGGAATTGAGAGGGGAACAAACATCCATTGCCTGTCCCGTACTGATAGAAATTAAAGAAGAAACATCTCCTTCGTTAAAAAAAAGAAATCGAAGAAATGAAAATAAAATCATAGAATATAATAATTTTTCTTTCAGTACGGGATCAGGCTCATCAATTCAAGATATACTATGAGCTAGGTACCACCTAACGCGATCTGTATGCTTCTTTCGGTGACAAATTAAATTGGTTTACCATTACACTGTTTTGGTACTCAGCTGGTATACTTTGCTAGCAAGTTCTCCAGGACGTAATTACGTCCATGATATCGAGGAGGGGAAAAGTACACACACACACACACACACGTACACAAGTGCGCGAGGAACAGACACGGACACGTATACACATAAACATGAACCATATTATCGCACACTGGTGGGTACGAGTGCAGTTCTATTATTACGTTTACACAACGAGGAAAAGTTGAAGGCAGCCGAGAAACTTTCGACTTGAATTTTCTAGAATATACTCGAAACTTTCGATGCTGGATTAAGCGCGCGGCGACCGTCGTCGATGAAATATCAAACGTCGCGCTCCATCTCCTCAATTAGAATTCACGGTTTACATCCCGTCGCGTTGTAAAATTCAATCCTCGATTCGAATCGAGTTGAATCGGAAATGCAAATAACCGGTCCTACGTTTTCCGGCATACTTTCTATTAAAGATATAACGAGTTCATTGCGCGGAATTATCGAAGCTAACAATGTCGCTGATGAGTGCCGGAACAGTCGGTCGACAAGTGACGTTTTTATCGTGTTCAACATACTGACTAAACAGGAAAATCATTGCATAAAATGTTGCCAAATATTTTCTCACAATGTTTGTACGTTGTTTAAACAACTGAAATGTTCACTGTGTATAGGTCGCATTGGACGGGGAATTCACTTGTAGAGACCGCCGAGTATAATTCTCTAAGCTTTTTATTGGACCACGCTTATTAAAGACAGTATAAGAAGAATATTACAATATACTAATGATAATATACATTATTTAAAATTGTAGAGTTGCGAGGAAATTAGAGTGTTTTATTAAGAGTATAAATTATAGCTACATATTATTAATAATAACGATTAGTGGATAAATAGTAGAAAATTAGTGGAGAAACCTTCTATTAACAACGAACAATGAATATTACACGAAAATGCTCCTAACATAGTGAATAAATTATTTATGGTATCAGACTCTAGCAACTAGACTAGTTCATTGTATTTATCTATTATCATGTGTTAAAATATAGAAAATGAATGGGGAAAGTTAATCAATGTACTAAACTTATCAATTGTTTCTAGCAATATCTCACAAGAAATGGCAAATTTCAGCTACGAATTTTGCCAAAAATTTCCTAAGTCTGAAGGATCGTTAAACAAATAGAGCTTTGCAGCAAGTTGAATTGGCTTAGAGAAATCATGGAAAATAAATGAATGAGTTTAAACCACTTGTCGATCGAGTGACGCGTTCGGAAATCTTGATCCAGCATCCAAGGCGAATTCACGTAACATCGTTTCGCCCCCCTGACCCAAATAGATGTAAAACCCGTCTAATCGCTGTGTCCGGGGTAGAACTGTGCATAATATAAGATCGGTGATGTCTGTTGTTGGGTAGGAGCGGTCGTGTACCGCGCACTGGGGCCAAGGGTGGGCCGAGTGTCCGTGAGCCCCAGCGGGGGTTGCACCGGTAAGCTTCAATCCCAAAGTGCCAGGTTGTTCCACCAAGTTCTCGTGTTCTCGCTCGTGTTGACGGTAACCGTAATCCGTAGTACGTAGCACGTACCCAAATTCCACGTATACATACTCGCACACACCGACTCAACCAAAACCACCACTCGCAAAACTCAGAGAACCCTCTCCCCCACGCTGCTCTCTCCGTCACTCTCTCGCGAAGAGAGGCCACGCGCGCCGTGTTCTTTCCCACTTTAATTCGTCATTACCATTCGGTAAAGCACGGTCGGCGACAGTCTTTAATATCGAAAATTCCCCTGACACGCGAACGCGCCGGGGCTAATTAAAGTTTCCATAACGGAATCGGAAATAGAATTGCCTCACGAGTCGCCTCGAGTGCCGCATTACCGTTCCCGATCGATACCGTATAATTATTAAAGTACAATGGGAGCCGGCTGATCGGCGAAATACGCGAGTAATTAGCCGCCGCGAGGCCATAACCCTGTTATTTTTCATTTGTATGAAAATTACGCAACTTCCCGACGTTTAAAGCCCGGCCGAATATTCGCGCGTTATCCTGCGAATTGCCCTGGCTAAATTCGCTATCTCGAGCATTCTTGCTAAAAATTCGAGTTTCACGATTATCGAGATTTTCATACGATCACGATCATTTCGCCCGATCATTGCGCATGTGTACTGTATTGCAGATCGTATTGGTCGCTTGGTAATCTACAGAAATTCGCGGGACAAAAATCAATCAGCTCCCCTTTCGCACACTTATACATGCTCACTCAAAACCTTGTCACACACTTCACACGTTACTTGTTCTTAATTAATTGGATACGAGTCCTTGTTGCCAACTAGTTGTCTTAGGTACCCATAGTTTCGAGCATTTGTTGCCGATAGTATTTATATATATTGAATTGGTAGGATTTTTGGTATACATATCATGTTCTATATATTTACATATATATTATATTATCTATTATAAATATTACGAATTTATGGAATGCTTAGGAGACAGAACGCCGTATATTAGTTGTGCATCCGTTTGTTCGTTGTTTCGCCTGTAACCATTTCGTCAACGAGGCCGACGATATGCGACGTCACGAGAGGTATCCCGGTTTTGCGTGACGAGGATTCGGCCGAATATTCATGAAACAAACGGGGAAAGAAGGGATGGGTGGGGACGACGGGGGAGCGGAGAGGGGGGAAAGAGTTGCAACAGTATGCATTGGCCACAAAATTGCGCGTTATTGGAATAAATTGTTCTCCCCCATTGATGTTCGGGGACTCAATTTTATTTGTTATTCTAGTCGTCCGCCGTTAGCCGCGCAGACGCGCCCGCGCGCCTGTTGTACTTCCACTTTTCGTTATACGTGGGATTGGTCGTGACAGAAACGAAATTTAATCCACCGCACGGTTACAGAGCGCCGATAAAAGTGACGAATAATAATTCACTTGGATCACGGTAAATAGATTTTCATTCGTATAATATGGATCCGCGAGCCCCGAATTTTTCACTTGATATCAATTCCCGACCGATATCGTTTTTTGCGGCCCGTTAATTGCCTAGGCCGGTATATTTTCACGTGAAATCGTACTTCCCGTTGATTTTCATTAAATTGCAAATCCAACGGCATTTTTCGGGCTACGGGAATACGTGTAACTGTCCGTGTCCGTGGTGTGGAAGCTGGTTCTGCGTGAAAAAACAAGTACGAGTCACCGGGTGAAATTTTTTTAACCTGCCTCCCTGAGAAAATGAAAATGTAGGCTCTGAGAGATAAACGTGTTCGTTTCGAGTGAAGTTCGTGACGGAGCTATTAGCAGTCTCGGGAATTTTCGTACGAATAAAAGAAAATTGTTTCTTTACATTATTGTTCTTCGCCTGGTCGGTGCGATTTTAACTCGCAGAGTAATTTTTATATTTATGTGCATTTTTTTATATGCTAAAGAAGTTTTGAACATTGTGAATTCCTGTACATACATTTTTAATAATTCATAGAAATTTGAATCAAACGTAAACTGATAAGCTTCTCCAAATAATTTTATTCAATCGTAGAAGTGAAACATATAAATTTATTAATCGTAAACACGAACTCGTATATATTAAACGAAACGAGGCTTTAACGGTGCCTTAAAAATTTGATAAATTTGATAAATCAAAACTGAATTTAAAACGAGAGTCTCTCTAGTCAACTACGTTTAAAGAAATACGTCTGGCTTAAAAATCTTGATCCTCTCTTGTGGTCTGACTTTCTCCCAAAGAACAGCTTCCACTCCGATTAAACAAGCCCCAGGGAAACTATACCCACTCTAAATTTCCGCGCGTACTTATTACATGAAAGTTTCATTTGCTAAGCCATCGAACGTGATTTATGTGCAAAGACACGAATGCCTCGGTTTCCCGCGGCGTCCATTATTCGAATAAGATTTCGCGAGCAGTATCCCCAGCAGATCCGCGACAGAAATGAATTACAAGCCGAGGGAATCGCTCCGTAAGATCTTCGGTTCTTTGCGAATCAAACGCGGAGCGCGAGAACGTTTCATCAGCGCGATAGAACGGGGAAGCAGGGAGACAGGGGGATAGAAAGTGTTCGCAAAAAGAGATATACACCGAATTGCTCCACTTTTATTCGCGATACGAATTACACCGATGGAACGCGATCGATTTCTCGGATAACAACGAGCAGAAATATCGCCGTGTATTTTCGTCGTTCTCGCTTTGAGGAATATTAATAGCAGCTCGATTAGGCGTGTCTGTAATCGATGTCGATCGGGAATAATCTTCCGGATAGAATCCCGATAACGTCCCCGTGTTCCCGCCGAAGGAAAAACATATTTGACAGTCCGCGGTCGGTCGGGTGGAATTTAATTCGCTGAAAAGTTCGTCGACTGTTTTTCATCGGCCCGGATTTGTTCAAACAATAACACCGGAGCTCCCAACGCAACCGTGTCGGCGATTAAAGGTAGAAAATATAATAGAATTCTGAATCTGTTACGCGGCCTGCTGATACCCGAGGAATAAAAACATCGACGCGTTTAATCACCGGCGATTCGGGAATTTCAACGATTCCCGCGAAGCTTGCTGAGCCGACAGACTGGAACCGAGGGGCGGGATCAACCGGGGGATGAAAAAAATATAAACAGCAGAGGGATCGTTGGATGAAATGGATTTGACGGTTAATCGCCGACAAAGTCAAAGTAATCCGCAAACTGTGAACGCTATCGAGATTTTCATTAGTCTGAATTGTAATCAGTTATCCTGAAAAGGATACACGGTTTCGAGGGGTAAGTATCGAAGAAGCGATTTCCTTGAGAACAAGATTGAAGTCGTACATTTGTTGTACGACGAGTTTGATCACGTTTGGCGTTGTATTCACTTGTTTGATCAGGTTCGAATGAGTGGAATCGTGACTGAGACTGTCTTCAGACGATAATCAATTATTTCTGTCAATATATTTAATCTACCGGAAGAATTATAAACTGTTTCATTTTTTTTATTAACTTTGTATGAAGAATGACTCTAATACTTTATACCTTTGTGGTTAACAGACCGTGAATTTTTATGCAGAACAAAAATTGTCTGATGAACTCAGACATTTCTATTTATTCTTGTAACAATTTCGATAGAAACTGTTAAGAGTAGAAATAAGAGTAGTAATAAATTCATTAAATCCTTAGTCTTAATTTCATAAGAAACCTGTCTAAATTTCATGCACGAAATAATAAAGAATTTTTCTTAGTCTCTACAACGTATCTCGACAGAGCAACTCTGCTTGAGAATCTATAATTTTAACCTTGAATGGTATTGACAAGTTTTTGAACGAATTCGTAGTGGAATTAGAATTCGACAAGGCAAGTCGGACAACTGGTCGTACAATAAATCATAACGTGTACGCGCCCCTTTAGGGACGAGCTGCCTCGAACAATTTCACCCACGCGTCGAAACTTTGAATTACTTTTCGGCGACTCTTTTCAATCTTTTCCAGTTTTCCCTTACAACCCCCCGCCACCCGCAGCGTTGCCCATAATGCATTTCTGTTTCTCGAAACGACTTCTGTTTACTCGGATTGATACAAGATTCCCGAAACTTTCTGGCCTAGGCTGACTTTCCTTTCTACGGATCGCCGCGCGCCAGAATTAAACGTGTCCATTATATATTTCCATTGGAGGTATTCCTTCAATTGAACTTTCTCTATTAACTTTATTATCGTACGCTCGGCTTGTTCTTTCAACGACCTCCGGTTATAGTGAATGCGTTTCTGGGGAATTAAATGTACAGTTAACCACAATAATATTTGGACACTTTTAAAGGGACTTTTAAATACGACTTGGAATTTTTTTGAGAAGTTATAATAATTAATTTACTACATAAATTGAAAAAAATACGTTTTCTAGATCTGTGTCAATTATACATATCCTGAAAATTTCATCAAAATCTGTAGCTTATTGCAACGTTGACCGATTTTAATCAAATTTTCAGAATGTGTACAATTGACACAGATCTACAAACTGTATTTTTTTAATTTTCAGTATTGGTCCCCATAAAAAAGTGATAGACAACAACTTCTAGTATTTTCTCTATAATTGAAACCTATTGCAATTTTTTCAAAAATTTTTTTCTTGTAGTAAATTAATTGTTATAATTTCACAACAAAGTTATCGTCTTTTTAAAAATGTCAGAATATTACTGTAGTTCACTGTACACGCAAACAATATTTTGCAACCGATAGTCAATTACAACTGGGCTTCAAATTATTATTCAAAATAAATCAATGGAGAGAGCTAAAAGCCAAATAAACCGTTCATTATTTTATCGACGTATACATATGTATATTGCGTTTATATATTCTTCTATGTCTTCCTATAATTTCAAATTATTCTTTTGTCCTTCATCCTAATTTATACAATTTATACTGATTTATACGATTCGTCGTACAATTAATGTGCTCGAATGAATTCGTGCAACTTCTGAAGAAAATACACTTTCCGCGACCATTCACATGAAACTCAATTTATTTGATTGTTGGATTCATTAAAACGTTGGTTCATTAAAAAACGTAAACACTATAAAAAATTGTTAATTGTCGTTTAGAAAGTAATTGGTCCATTTGTACAATATATATTATTATACTACCAGCTTCTTCGATGCAACCCACTCTTGCTCAAACAATGAAAATAATTTAAACAAACTATGAAGATAAAAACCTTGTTTCACTCACAATTGAGAGTGTCAACTACCATCGCGGTGCACTGTCAAGAGTAGTACAGCACTACCAAGTGCGACGGACGCTTTTGAACACGACGTACTATCACTCTATAGCTTTAGATTGTTACCAGACTCGTGTTGATACGTTTATGTCCGAGAGCTGTGTTTTCTAAATAACAAACGTAGTGCGTAAAGAGTGTTCCACTAAAACCGTAATTCTATCCTCTATATTATTCTATCATTATCTACATGTCGTAATCTTCTCCATAGTGCCTAGACTAGCTGACAAGTAATGGTAACGAGAGATCTTTTTTAACTTAATATGTATAAATCTATACATATATATACATATTATATATATACATACATATTATCCCGTATCTCGTACTGGTGTTGGATGATTGCCTAGCTCATAGTAAATAGATTACTTCCAAGACTTCCAGTTTCTCTTAATCGTATCAGTAAACAAGCCTACAAACCGCTATATTAGTTTTCACTAGAACGTTAGCCTGACGTCTTTAGCCTCGTTAACACACGGAAACAACGCGGCCGGATAACATACGTATGTAGCATGGGAAAAGGAAGAGCTCCTTTCATGGGAGCCCTATCGCGAGAAGGACGATCATTCGCGAACAGAATCATCGACGAGAAGAAGATTTTCAAACGATCCAAAACGCGAGCGTGACTGTGTTCGAGTCTCTCGTTTGTTTTCGAACAATTGCATGCACTCTCGGGGCTCGATGTTTGTAGTTCTAGTGAAAACTGAGGTCCTTACCGTGTTGCGAAAATAATGTTTCGCTGTTCTGCTATCGGGACCCATAGCCAGGACACACGTCGATGAAGATCTATAGTCCGGTTTCATTTCGCGAATTGTCCGCTCGCCTCTATGGCTATACATCACGCGGAATCGCCACAAGCGTGTGCAACTTTAATCCTTTTCTCTCGGAATCGTTCGCGATCGCGTTTCGATCCCACCGCCATAACCAAAACCCACCTCCAAGCCACACGTCCAATCCCAAAACCCCCATAAAAACCAGCCCGTAACTCTTTCGTGTCTCGTTCGCGTATACGTCGGCTATGGGTCAGTTTTTTCGAATCGCGTGAAAGAGAGAGAGAGAGGGAAAGAGAGAGAGAGAGAGAAAGAGAGAAGTAAATAGATCGATTTCGGGTCGAGAGTAAAACGCTAAAGAAAGCAGGGGACAGACGTCTGGGACAGGATCGTTGCCGAGACCGATGACGAAGACTACCTTGAAGAAGCAGTCATCTAGGGGCGAGTAATCTACCATCTACCTAAACCTACTGTCTCTTAGAAACGTCGTCGTATTATCAAGTGGTTTTTTATTACTATACAGTTATTTATAGTTATTCTGACCTAGTGTGGCGGCCACGGCGGGACGAACATGATCGGAAAACACATTATTTAAATGTGTATCGCTCTGTAGTTGGACACGTAGTGTTGCAGAATTGGACGAAACACTTGTCTCAACAAACATGTCAAATACTATTTTCGTCTTTCTTATCAGACGAGACGAAAATCAGGTTTTTATTTGGAATTTTCTTCAGTGAATACTCTCTTCGATAGAAAATTATCGTGTTGTCCAACTAAAAGTAAATACATAAAAAAGCGAGTCTTTTGTTGATCGTCTCGTATAAGTTCGAAATGAAAATTCTTCCATAAATTTCAGGTTACCTCGGGAATTCTTTAAATGTTTTGTCGGTTTTAAATTTTATCTACGACTTCTTTGTGGCACAAGTGTATGAAATTTAATCGTGTCCAATTCTGTTAATTAAGATCGCGAAGTGTCGAATCAGATCGTGCCGTGGTGGCGCAAGAAACGTAGTCATTTAGACAGATCGAGCTGAACGGATTATCAATAGTCTCTGGTTAGAAGCAGTTAGTAGTATAAAGAAGATTCGTTGTTAACTTGACTTTTGTAACTTACACGTTTACAGTAATTAATATAGTTATGTGTTAAGGTTGCCAATGCAGTCAATGTAATTTGATTTATTTCAGGAATGAGAGTACATCATTGGATTTGCATTTTGTGACTCGATTGGCAATCTTGGCGGTTTAGGCTACTAGTGAGAATTTCGCCATGGAATAGAACACGTCGACCGACCGTAAACAGTATCTTTGTCTATTGGAAGACAGTTTTTTCAGTGTCGTCTCAGTTTGATTAAATGGTTATAGACACAGTAGTACGATATACTGGCGAAACTGGGGCCCCTCTACAGCCTCGGGCTCGCCGATCCATACATTATCATAGTTCATAGACCAATTTGATAGAACAGTAGATTAGTTGCGTAGATAGTATGAGAGTGGTATATACCTTTACTTTTGTGTGTCGTGTGTATATCCGCAGAGTTTAACTATCCGTATCTTTTTAATACGTATATTGTTACCACGTTTTATATGTACATTATCCTGTTTTGATCATTGTACTTGATGAACCCGTTGTATTCTACGAATAGTA